>OZ012737.1:504963436-505563436 GCA_963859935.3 Lathyrus sativus
GACTATGACCTGGGAACAAATGCGTCGCATATCGTCCAAAGGACGTATACTAAACATTCTAGATGATTGAGAGGAGGCCGCTCAATTATCATTACCCAAGTAGCTTAAGGCTCGTAACGTACTTGTACTAACTTTCCTTTATTACGTTTTTTACTGTTGTTTTGAGATGAGAAGAGAGAACAGGCTCAACTAAGGGGAGACTATCAAGTCCTAATGTTGTCATGCCAAGGATTCATCCTATGGTTGAGGTTTGAAACAGGGAACTCCTAGAAGTTATCATGCATAGGTTTCAACCTAAAGTTCTAATCATCGCTTCCTTATCAAAGGAAGTGAGATTCCTAGGGAACATGCCAAGGGATACAGAAACAGATAAAGCATCAACTAAATAGTAAACAGATATACAACTGTAAAATGCATGCAATGCAAGTGAGGGAGGAAATGTGTGTGGGGCATCAGCCTCCACAAGTTCGTCTCAACCTCAAGCCAGATATGAATAACTGCAAAAATAATAGAAGAAAATAGAATGCCATCAAGCAAATCACAGACTACACAGGCAAGGGAGCGAAGCTCTACCGAATACCAGCAAGCAAAGCCATATAGTAAAAATACAAGCAGAGGGAGAAACTCAACCTCTAATGCAATCATGCTCCTAGCTTAAAAGAATCTAAACATGAACTTATTCTAATGCATCAAGCAAATCAAACAAGGGAGAGAAACCATAACGAGCAACAAGGAAGTCATCCCAGGCTGCATTAGGCTAGAGGTATATCAATACCAGAGTCCATCATGGGCTCAACCTCTTGAGGAATGCACAGAATCCAACCAATGGAAGGATTAGGCTCTCACAAGAGGGATCCTCTGTCAATAGGACAGAAAAGACTGGGTATTAGTCCTAAATATCAATCTAAGGGTAACTGATTGTAGTGTATCAACACAGAATGTCCATCTCAGGCTCAACCTGTTGAGGAATGCACAAAATCCAACCAATAGAAGGATTAGGCTCTCCCAAGAGGGATCCTAAGAAAAGGACTTTGAGATGGATGACAGTATATAAACCAATGGAATATACCATGCCAAGAATGTCAATCCAAGGCTCTACCTCCTAAAGAATGCACAGAATCCAACCAAAGGAAGGATTAGGCTCTCCCAAGAGGGCTCCTCATCAAGACTTGAAGGATAAAGATAGTACAAACCAAAGGAATGTACTATACTGGGGAATGTCAATTCAAGGCTCAACCTCCTGAGGAATGCACAGAATCCAACCAAAGGAAGGATTAGACTCTCCCAGGAGGGATCCTCATCAAGACTTGAATAAAGGATGTAGGGCAAAGCCCAAGGAAAACACATAGGGGACAGGAGGCAACACAACACTCCAGAGAAACCCTACAAACTAGCTACAAGGTTCACCTAAGCTAGGGGCATCAAAAGCTCTATCAAGGATATGGTAAAGTTCTAAAGGGATCTCTACCTAATTACCAATCTATCAAGAAAGGACTACATTATTTAGAATCATCTAATGGCTATTTACATGGTTAATCTATGAAACTCCCTAAGTTAGAATCACCTAAACTGAAGTTACTTTGTAAAATGGGGAACTAATTGGAAATCACTCCTGAAAATTCTAGGAAAAATATCATATCGTCCTACATGTATCAACATGCTACAGCCCAAAAATCAGAAGTTAAACCTAAGTCTAAAAGGTTCAAACTAAACCTAAAGTTCAAGGTACCTCAAAGGGATTCAATCAAGAACAACCCTAAACAACTATACTAAAACCTCATCTACAATCATCTAAAAATAATTATAAAAATCAAAAGGAAACATCAATGTGTACTCAAACAACATACAAAAAATCAAGATCAAATTCAGAACCATGAGGGAGAAAGAAAATGCACAAGATCACAACATCATTATTTCAACATTAAACACATATTAAACCAAAAAATATGCAATAAAATGAAAATGCATGAAAAATGGAAAATAAAATCATGACAAACTTCTAAACATTTTAAATTGTATCTACAATTTTTCTCAAGATTTAATATCACTTTTTACTATTTTTTTTGGGAATTAAAATCAAACAATCATGAAAACAAAAATTAAAAGAAAACAAAATTAAAAGAAATGAATGAGGGGTGCAGTCAGCAACTAAATTCAATTGAGGCGCTTGGGCCCAGGTAAATGGGAGGTGTGCGTAGCAACTGGGCGCTAGGCCCATCTGAGTATCAACTCAGTTCAGAAAAAACAAGCCAGGAGAGGGTGCATTGAGTAAGGGTTTCACGTTGAAAATCTCATTGGGCCTAAGGGTGAGGGGTGTTGAAAGCAACTGATGCTAAGGCCCAACGCTCTTGAATTCCTCATGTTCACTTCAGTTCTCAAATTAAAAATAAAAAGGGTACACGCCAAGATTCAAACCCATGCGTTCTTGGTTCACACAACGTAGCAAACAAAGCCTAGGAAAATTACTAAACCAAAACGTTGCATTGTGGAGGGAGGTTACGTGGCTCAACGTGAGCACTTGGATTAAGTGACCAAGTCTTATTTTCCACACGAATGGATGGTGAAGATTTCATCTTCCTCGTTTCAAACCTGCAAGCAATCCAACCTGCGCGCGCGAACCAGACGTTGCCGGTGGCTTTTCCGGCCACCATCACGCAACCCTAACTTCATCTACAGACCACCATTCACCACGAGTTCTACATGAATCTTGTCCTAAATTTCACCAGCAACTCAACCATACCACTCGTTCACTCTACAAACGCAAGAATCATGAGATATCAATCTCAACCGAAAATGGTGTCAACCCTAAATTGTCTCTAAAGTTGAAATTGATCATCCAGAATCCATCTAGACCAATAGGGGAACCTAACCGCATGCTTCTAGTTCATTAAAAACACATAATCAGAGAGAGATTTCAAGAAGTTAAAACCTGGCTTTGAACTTGGATTGCAGTGGATTCAAGCCTCAATTTTCTTCCAAATCGTGCAGAAACCTTCAGTGATCAATGATGAATGCTTCTTGATGCTCAATTCCTGTTGAAAACCCTTGATTCTCCAAAATGAAATTTCAATTTCAAGCTTTCATATTCACTTCTCTCCAATGGCTTCTCCATGAAAATGCGCACTAGAAGCTTCCAAATCTGTTCTAAATCCTATTTATATTCTGTTCCAATGAGTTTGAGGCCCAAACCAAGCCCATTTATGAATTTTGGATTTTCATTTTCCTTCCAAATTTTCAATGTTGATATCCACCTTCAAGCCTTATTCATACTCCAAACTCATTCCAAATCATTCACTTAAGCCTTGTGGAATGTAATGAAGTGGTTTCCCTCCCTTGATTTCAATCTATGGAGTATGTGGGATATGTTTCTTATTTGTGAAGCAACCTTCCAAATGGACATGTTATGAACTTCAAATCAAAAATATAATAGTGCCAATCTCTTTAGAACATCAATTCCATTCAAAATGACTACAAATTTGACTTGAAAACATGCTATTTCCAATTATTTTGAATTTTCACCTTTTAATTCATTAAAATGGCCTTTATATGAACTTTCTTCCACCAATGCTTGATATAATCCATATCAATGGACTCTTGATACTTGGACAAGCTAAAAGCATCATTTTGAACAACTTTCATGTTGAACAAAAATTCATTTGAGGCTTGCAAGATGGTGAAATGGACTTATGGTTCAAAATGACCTGTAATGCCCAAATACCCAAAATACCCTTGACTTGTCAAAGCCATAACTTGAGTTCTACAAATCCAATCATGGACTTCTAGTACTCTATGGGAAGCTAAGAGGATAAGGAACAACATTCATGTTGACCAAAAGTTCATAGGAATCATCCTTCTAGGGCAAAGGTGTCATGCACGTTGGGTAACTTTCAAGCTCCAAATTCACATGCCTCAGATGTCTTGGAATTTGTCTGGCTCATAACTTGAGTTATATAAACCCTATCAAGGACTTCTAGTACTCAAATTAAAGCTAAGGTTATTCCCTACAACAATCATGTTGGAGTCAAGATGAGATGACAATCATATATTGAGTTAAATAGCCTGGAAGTCAGGGGTCCAGCTAGGGGATTTTACACTGTCAAGTCTTAGAAACCCTAGCCTAAAACTTCTCAAACTCTTCAATCATGATGAGTTAACCTTGTAATCATCCTTATAACATCTCAATGTATCCATCCATGATCACATGGCTCTTGGATTAGGTCTCAACCTTCTTCAGATCATCAGTTGACTTAGGGTTGACCCAGTCAAACCCTAGCTGCACCAATCATGGCTGAGGCTTCTTAGTCTTGCACAATGAACTGTCTAGGCCTCAAAGTGATCTTCAACTCTTCTCATGAGCTCTCTCAAGACATCAAGTCCAACTTCATGGCTTCAGAATCATCTGATGGCTTTCCACAACTCTCAAGTTAGGAGACACATACTCTTGGTTTCAATCACTCTCTCTGAGGATCTTTTAACTTCTCTGACAAGGATATCAACCCTTGAGCACCTGAAAACCTTCTTAGCTAGCTTCATAATCTTGTATAGATCTTGATTGGTAATCATACCTCTTGATCTCCTGCATACATGTCAATGAAATGGAAATGATAATGCTAATGAAACATAAGCTAGGTAAAGAAATGTTGGGTAAATTTTGGGGTGCAACAGCTGCCCCTATTCAAACGGCTTGGACCTGACTGGGTGAGAAGCGAACGACTCTCAAACAATTAAGGTAAAATACGGTTAAATACCAACAAACTCGGAAATTTGCCAACTGCACAAGTACACGGTACTCTGATGGGACAAATCTTCGGAAACTGAAATAATAGCTGCACGACAACTAGCTGGAGAAATATTGATCTGAACCTCCTTCAGGATGATTCTCTGATTTATCTGATATCATTGCGTCCTCAAATCATCAAGGGATCATCGATTGCACGGTAACTGGTGATTTTCCAACCACGTAGGTAAACGATACCCTGATTGGTAGGAACATCTTCAAAACTGAAAATGACAGTTGCGCGGCAACCTGCTGGGGAATTGGTCACACGGTAATTGGTGAGGGATGGCTGATTATGCCGTCGGGCATTCTGCGCCACTGCAGAAGAATTCCTTATCGCCACCTATGGACTCATCATGTCGCTAGGAACGTCGACAATATCTTTGTCGGACTTCATCAGTAAGTCAATAAGGGGTCACCGGTTGCTCGGTAATTGGTGAATGGCTACTCTCAAATCTCCATCTGGATGATTATCAGATTTCGCTGCAGCTTCTTCCTCAAGTCATCAAGGGATCACTGGTCACTCGGTAACCGGCGATACATAGCTGATATTGCCGTCAGGCATTCTGCGACACTGCGGCAGAAGGATTCCTCAGGACTCATCAGGTCATTAGGAACTTTTTAACAATCAAGTTAATTATGCCGTCGGGCATTCAAAGAAATATCGGGTGTCAGCCGGACTTCGTCAGTAAGTCGGGAATAGAATCCTCGGTCAATCATGAACCAAACAGGGATGTCCAAACTTCTGCCATCAGGCACTCCACATCAGCTGAGGGAACTGCGCCGACATCATAGTTGGACTTCGTCAGTAAGTCATGGAATTTGGCACTACTGCCAAACTTCAATCATTAAGTCTTCAAGGAAATCTCAATTTCTCTGTTCAAAAACCTGTCGGGGATGACACATCTCCGCTGGGGATTCTGGAGAACTATCAAGTAACTCTGCTTCAGGGATCCAGAAATCATCTTGGATGAATCAACTCTGCTGAGGACTTCAAGAATCATCTTGGACAAATAACTCCGCCGGGGACTTCAAGAATCATCCTGAACAAATAACTCTGCTGGAGATTCCAGGAATCATCCTGCGCAAACACTCTGCCGGGGACTCTAAGCATCAACTTGAGCAACCCTCTCTGGCGACTTCACTGGGGAGTTTTAAGAATCATCTTAAGCAAACGAATTCGCTGGGGAATTCAAGAATCATCTTGAGCAAACCATTCTGCGGAGGAACACCTGCAAAACAAGAACGGTAACGACCTAGCTCATGTCTCATATGCATATGTTTGACAATGACGTAATGCTCCACACGGTGGAAATGCTACGCATTTTTAGGGTAAATTCTATGCAATCATGCAAGATGCTACGACCCCATCAATAAAATAAATGCTGAAGGGAGAATCCTCCTGTCAAGGAGAAAGAACCACTTTGGTGGAGGAAGGAATCATCCTGCCGAGGAGAAGAAGTCACACCAATCTTGATTGGATTCCGCCCGGGGAAACGAACTTCAGACGACTGCTGCAAGGGAATAAAGTTCTCCGAGAACTTGGACCTGCTCCGCTAGGTAGGCGACCCATAAACTGCTGAGTGAAACGATATCAATCACAGAAATAAATTGCGCGGCCTTCGCGGCAAAACTTTCCTGGAGATAACGACTCCGATGGGGAAATACAACATCAGCTATTCAACATTCTACTGGGGAACACCAATCATGGCTTCAACGACTTCCAAGGACTCGGCTCTCTTGGAGAACTGCAAACTCGGCTGGGGAAGAAGGAACCATCCTGCTTGCCGGGGAGGATACAACTCTGTGGGGAATCTCAATTCCACTAGAGACTTCATTTTTAAACTATCGAAAGCTGCACACTTGCGAATAGTCTTCTGCGAGAAAACTGCACATTGATCCGGTGCTGGGGAATGAATCTACACTTCGACGTATGACTCAGTTGGGGAGATGATGATCCTGCCTCAGGATACATCTGGTCTGGGGAGAGAATCTACTCTGCTTGGGGATACATATCAATGCTCGTGGTTCCATGTTCAGACTCTGTGGGGAGACGCTGCTGACCTTGCTGGGGAAGAAGGAATCATCCTGCTTGGGAACACATATGGCGTACTGCCTGGAATATGCCATACCCGCAACAACACAAACAAACAGACAAGATACCCTTCTCAAAGGGACCTATCAAGGTTATCATTCTGTGACAATGTTTAAGTAATTCAATGTTTCAACAATTAGTGGCCTAGGCCAGTAAGTTTATGTATGCGCATTTTATCAAAAACATCGGCGTTCTTTTTCGTAAACAAAACAGACAAATGCTAAACAAGCAAACATAATTGTTGAATAGTATATATTTCATTAATAACGAGCCCCTGAACGGGCAAAAATGTTTTACAACAGATGCAAGCTCCTGGAATGAGGAAGCTGCGTAAGCATAATAACATAAATATACATCAGAATATACACAAATGTCGGCAATGTTGCGTAGACGAACACCATGAGTTGATCCCTCTATGACCCACTCGATTTTGATACTTCTCCGACGCTTCAGCTTTAGAAGAGATTGATTCAGATAAACGGCCCTCAGGTCTTCCAAACCACTAAACAATGAAAGTCCATAAGATGGTGAAATGGACTTATGGTTCAAAGTGACCTGTAATGCCCAAATACCCAAAATACCCTTTGTTGCACCCTAAAATTTTCTCAACCTACTTCACTTGGTTTATGTTTCAATTGCATTAGCATTTGCATATAAAGTCATGTACATAGTCTAATCATCTGCATGGCATAGCATAGCAAGTTATCCAATAAGGGACAATTTACTATTCTCATCTCTATGAGCCTATCAAGAGGTTATTGTTCAAATTCAGGCCTATCCCAGTCATCAGAAAGAAATTAAAATCTGAGAAGTTAGTGGATCAAGCAGTGGATCTATCTTCTATCTTGAGGGCATTTGAAGATCATCAAAGGAGTTGTGAGCAAGGAATTGAGGTCATGGAGTGTATATAGAAATCATGGAAGACCTATAAGGCCATTTTGAAAGTGAGACAAGTCATTGATGTGATCACAAGAGTTGCAGTTGAAGACATTCAACTAGGGTTTCATCTAGGTCAACCCTAGGTCAACCCTAGGTCAAATGATTGATTGAAAGGCATCAAGGTCTATTTGAGAAATGTGGGGTTCATCATTTGACATGTAGATATGTATGTGGTGTTGTGCCAAGGAGAAATCAAGAGAAATCAAGAAGAAAAGGAGTTTCTAAATTAGGGTTTCTGTGTAAAATCCCCTGATTTAGGTCAAACTTCCAAGCAAGATAATTCAAAATGCAAGCTTCAAATGGATCCTTGGCCAACATAAAACTTGTAGAGGATCTCAAGACCTTTAATTTGAGTGGTGGAAGACATCAAGTAGATTTATAGAACTCAAGTTATGGTCCTTGAAAGTTACAGGTCATCTGAAGTATCTGAAATTTTGTCTGTGAAAGTTATTTGGATTCCAAGCAACCTTTACCCCTCAAGGAGATTTCAAATGGATTTCTGGTCAACATGAGAGTTGTTCCTCATTGTCTTAGCTTTCTATAAAGGTATGGTATGCCTTCATCTGATTTGAGGAACTCTACTTATGACCTTGGCAAGCAAAGGGTATTTTGGTCATTTGAGAATTACAGGTCATTTCAAGCCTATGCCCAAAACTCATACAAGGAAGCTTCAAATGAAAAACTTCACAACATAAAACTTGCTCCAAATGACATTTGGAGTCTAGAAAAGTGATCATGAAAGTTTGGAAATGCTCATAGCTCAAGGTTCCAAATTTGGTCAATTAAAAGGTGAATTTAATGAATAAAAGTGACCTAAAAATGAGATTTTTCATAACATGTCCAAATGGGATGAAATTATAGGTCATTTTGATTGGAAAGGATGTTTTGAGATGATTGGCAATATTAGATTTTTGAGTTTAGTTCAAAGTTTGGAAGTTATCATTGGTTGATTATGTATGAAGTTACACATGCCAAAACACAAGGGATTTGAGTGCAAGAGGTTTCTAGCAAGTTCTAGATGTTTCCATAGGCATATATATAAACCCTAGAGCTGATCCATGAAGGGGTTGCACTTCATTTTGATCCAAAACACCAAGTTTCACTCCATTTTGCATTCTTGCAAATTCATTCCAATCTCTATCAAATCTTCATCATTCTTCAAAATTCTTGATCCTATCATCATCTATATTCATCATAGATCAAGTTTCCATCAAGATCTGGTTGAATTGAAGTAGAATTCGTGTGCTACCAACTTCATCACCCAAAGTGCAAGAAGGATTCAATTGCAAGATCAAGAGCATTTGAGCAAGAATTTCTGCATACAGAACCAAGAACCAAGTCCATTGATCAAGTCCAAAGCATTGCAAGCTGTGAATCCAAGGATTTCTCCATCTGTTTTCAAGATTACACCAGGTTAGTTTTTCTATCGAATTGACTAGAAATAGTTAGCATGATGTAGAATTCTTAGGTTAGAATTGTTAGGAATAGTTAGATGAATGATTCTGATGGATTTAAGAGCATTTCATGGAGTTCACCATTGGAGCACTAATTCTGTTGAGCCTTAGAACACTTAGGTTAGGGCATGTTAATCTTAGCTAGATAGATTAGAATGATCAGCATAACATGTAAAACGCATTAGTGTAAGAGTTAGCAAGAATCCTCAAGGTTGATCTCAGTGTAGGGTGGTGGAACCAAGGTCTTCTACCTATCGGGTTTGGATCTAGATTGAGTTTTAGAGGAAACTGAAACCATGGTTGTGTAGAGGAGAAGATGTAGAGCAATTTTTCTTTTTACGGATTTGAATTTCATGGAGAAACGAGGTTGTATGAAGGTGTTGAAGTCTGGATCATGAAGCTTCGTGCATGGTTCATTAATGGTGAAACCCTAGCTCTTTGGAGAAGAAACATGGTGAGCGTTGGATGAAGTCTTCTGAGTTGACTGAAAAACGCATCCAATGGCCAGGATTTGAAGTTGAGAAAGAGAGGGAAGACTGAAACGTGAAACGCACCGTTTCACTTATGTCTTCAGACTGGGCTTAAGTTGCCACTGCTTTTCACACCCCCAATATCAAGGCCCAACGTGATTTGAACTAATATTTTTACTATTTGCACCGTTTTTGTTTTTTTTTATTTTCTTTTGTGTTTTTTGATCAAACTGGGCCCAGACGCGCCTTGCTATGCGCACCCCCAGTCTGGGCCCCTCCTTCATTTTCCAATGCTTTTTCCTACTAACTGCACCCCTAACCAAATTTAATTCATTTTAATTTCTTTTATTTTTGTTAATTGTTTAAAAAATCATAACAAATTGAAAATTCCATATTTTTAAGTGGTTGTTTTTGCATCTTTTTCTTATTTCTGTTAAGAAAATTGTCATGTAATAAAATTAGCATTTTATTTTATTTTTGCATTTTTAGTATATTTTTCTTTTAAATAGGTTTTAAATAATGTTTAGTTTAATACTTGATATTGTTGATTTTAGTTTAGCTAAATCCTTGTATATTTTGGACCCATTCTTTTTAGAGTATTTCACTTAGGACTTTAATTTTCATATGGGATTTAATTCATGATTTTAGGACTAAAATTTTAGATGGTTTGTTTAGATGTGATTAGGAGAATCAAAACTAGGGTTTAGAGATAACATAGGTGTAATAAATCATTTCTTTTAGGAGTTGTAGTTTGAATTTTGGGGTATGAGACTATAGGGGTTATGGGTAAATAATAGATCCCTTAGAAAATGTTAGGCTTCCCCTATTATGCTATTACTATTAGTATATTGCTTGTATTTGATTGACTGTGTGGTGTGCCCTCTCTAGGGTTATTATTTGACTGTGTGGGGTATTGGGCCTGCTTGGGGTTTGGGGTTTGAGCTGAAGGCTGTGCTGATGAAGCCCATTGAAGACAGAGAATGGAGACCAATTTCCAGAGTTGGTGAAGAGCATCTTGCTGGCAGCTGTTGAAGTTTATAGGATCTAGGAGTTAGGCAGAGCTCTAGAGTAGAAAACTTGATTCACAAACATGGAAGGTCTTGTTTGCCTCCATCCCTCTCTATGATGCAGAGTCTCTCTAAGACATTCACCCCCTTCCTTTGGAAGGCTTGGTGACAGTGTCTAAGAGATAGAACTCTTGAGAGAAAACCTTCTACCTATTGTTGGCAGTCTGTTTGCCACCTTTGGTGGTCAACTAACTGCTTAACATCCCAATTCATTCTTTTGATTGCTGCTCATCTTGGAGAGTGAAACTTGAAGAAAAGCCCTGAAAGATTGAAGACAAAGACCTTGCTTGAAGGCTTGAAGATGAAGACTGATGCTTGCTTGAAGCTTGTAGATGTTTGAAGATGGCTTGAAGACAGATGTTAATGAAGCTTGCTGTGCAGAGCTGCTGTTTGCTGTTTATCTTTTGCTGTTCATAATTTTTGATGTATTGTGTGAATTTCCCTGATTGTATTGCTTGCTGTTTAATCTGTTAGGTTGAAAGCGAATTTTGTTCGCTTTTGCCTGTTGTTTTCTAGGTTCGAGGTTGAGTGGGACTCCCTTGCCTCGCTTGTATTGCTGCACCCATGCATTTTATTGCTTTATTGTATATATGCTATTGTTTCTGTTTCCGTCTATTCCCTTAGGATCTCTGTTTCTCTCTGCGCAAGAGAGGAGCATGATAGACATTAGGTCTTAACCCATGCATGATAACATTAGGTTAGTTTGATTCCCTTTTCAACCATAGGGTAGAGTTCTGTCTCTTCTTTCTCAAAACAAACAGAAAAACACAATAAGATTTCAAACAAAATAAAAGACACTTCTTCCGTAAAAGAATGTGAACTCATCAAAACGTCATTTTTGTCCGCTTGGACCGATAATCAAGGAAAAACCCTTTTTCAGAAGGAATAAGAACAATCAAGACAGACTTGTGTCGTACGTGGCCCGAACTACGTTTGCTCTGATCTTTCATGCTGTATGAAAGTACGTAGGCATAGGATGCGATATCCTAGCGAGCAACCTTCCCCTCCTTTCCTGTAGGTAGGCGAACTACGCTGACTCTGATTTCTCGTTCCAGACGGGAATACGTAGGCATAAAGTGCGACACTTTGCCGAGTCCCTTTCTTTCTTTTTAACCCTTAACCCTTAGTTTAGATAGAAATAACAATCCGTACCAGAAAACAAGCGTGGATCCCGTCGAGTACGACGGACGTGAGGGGTGCTAATACCTTCCCCTTGCGTAACCGACTCCCGAACCCAGATTTTGGTTGCGATGACCATTCCTTTCCCCGTCTTGCGGTAGGTTTACCTCGAGCGTTTCCTTTCCCTCCGTTGGGATAAATAACGCACGGTGGCGACTCTTCTGTTCAGCCGGCGCCGATTTTTCGCAGTAGCGACAACTGGCGACTCTGCTGGGGACCCAATGTCCCCTGGCTGCTAAGGACTGCGATAGTTCCGTATGCATTTGGGATCCAACGTCCCTTAAGCGAGTCAATCCTAGCGCTTGTTTTCCCGTCGAGGATTTTGTATGGATTTATTTGTCATTTACTTTCAGCATTATATTATTGTTATTATTGCTGTATTGGGGTGTGACGGGGTTCTATGATTGAGAGATAAGTCGGACCTGGGCTTGAGTGCACCTAGAATTAGAGTGGAAAGTAGTGGGCGCGCACGTGCTTTGCATGTCCTAGTGTCCCGCGAAATCCACACTCAGACGAGGTTCTTCTGGTTGGCCTCATGTCCTGCCCTTTGGGTGGCTCGGGTTGCTGGTTAGTTGGATTGTCGACTCTGGGAACCGATCATTTGGAAGTTGGCTAAGTGAGGCCTCTTCAGGATTTGATGATGCCACTCCTTCTGGGAATCGTATCATCAACCCTGAAAGTCTGTGACGCCGACGACCGCATAGGATGCCATACCTTTGTCAGTTACTAGGATACCTACCTGTGAGAGGGTTTGGGGCTATGCAGGTAACTAGACCTTCAGATACCGGTTGTTTCTCGATCTGAGACCCTGAGTATTTATGGACAGTTGAGAGGTCTATCAGAGACCAGTTGGAGTTATGATATGAGGTCTATCAGAGACCAGTCAGAGTTACGTTGTGGGGTCTATCAGAGACCAGTGTTGGAGCTTTGTATTGGGTCTATCTGAGACCAGGGTTTGAGGAATTCTGGAGGGTCTATCTGAGACTTTTGATATGGTTCTGGCTCCTCAGCCATGGCATTTGGTCCCTGTTGCATTTTACTTGCATTGCATTGTTTGCATAACCATTATCATTGCATCCCATTAACGTGTGTCTGTGCTGCAGGTGCATTTGCATATTCCCTGGTTCTAGTGTCCAGACTTCTGAGTATTGATCATGGCTGGTTTGAGGATGACAGTTGCCTACAAGTTACCTATCCCTGATATTACTCCCATCCTGGGTCTGTTTTCTCTTGCTGATGAGGACGTCCGTAGAAGCTTCAGGCAGAGTTACGGACGGCTGTTGAGATTGGTTCGCAAATCAACTGATGATGAACTGAATGGGTTGTACACACTGATGCAGTTCTATGACCCTGCTTTGAGATGTTTCACATTCGCTGACTTTATTTTGGGGCCTACCATCGAAGAGTATGTAGAGTTTACTGAGCCGCCATTACAGAATAAAGTTCCTTTTATCCACTCTGCCGCTGAGCCCAAGTTGGAGGACTTAGCTAAGGCCTTGCACATGAATGCTTCTGAGCTGTTGATGACTTCTTGGCGCGGGGTTCCAGGTTTCTCTCTCCAGTTTCTGATTGGTAAGGCTCAGGAATACGCCAAGAATGGATGTTGGGTAGTCTTTAACGCTGTCTTGGCTCTGTGCATTTACGGGATAGTGCTGTTTCCCAATTTCCCGAACTTCGTGGACATGGATGCATTTCATTTGTTTGCTGCTGGCAACCCTGTACCTACATTGATTGGGGACTTCTACCATTCGATGCACTACAAAAATGAGAATAGGAGAGGCAAGAACGTCTCTTGTTGTGTGCCTTTGCTGTACATGTGGTTTAAGAGCCATCTTCCCCTGAAGGGACCTTTTGTGGATAGTGCAACTACAACTGACTGGCCAGAGCGCATGATGAGACTATCTTCTGAAGACATTGAGTGGTTTGACCGAGACTTGTTGGGGTCTGAGCTTATTTTCAGTTGCTCTGGGTATCCTAATGTTCCTTTGATAGGGAGAAAAGGGTGCATCAATTACAACCCGTCTCTGTTTGTTTGCCAGTTTGGATACGCGTTGAAGAACCCACCTCAGGAGGACGAAGTACAGGAATCTCTGTACTTCACCGGTGATTTGAATGGAGAGTTACTACCCAAGCTTCAGCACGCCTGGATGCGTATCAACAGAAGAGAGAAACCACTGTTGGGGAAGAATGATTGTCAGGCTTATGTACCCTACAAAATTTGGATCCAGGAGAGAGCAAGACAGTTACTGATGCCATTTCCAGCTGCACCAGTCTCTGTTCATATTCCGGTGGAAGAACCAACCACAGTTACTATGGAGGTCTACGAGCGAGTTGTAAAAGAAAAAGAAGCCTCGATGAAGATCAATGAAGGGTTACAAAAGGAACTGGCTCAGATGCGTAGTGAGAAGAACCAGGCTGTGCATTCTTTCCAACAGCAGATCGAGTTAGTAAACAGGCTAGGTGCTGAATTGACTGAAGAGAAAAAGAAGCGTGAACGCCTGGGGAAAGAGTTCAGAAGCTCCCATGACATGTTGGAGTCCAAAAAGAAAGCACTCGATGCCGCCCACCGGGAAATCTCTTCTTGTAACAAGACGTGGAATGCTACGCTAACCAACAACAAAAAGAGGGAAGACAAATTGAAGCAGCAAATTTCTGAACTCGAAGAGCAGTTGAAGGCTAGCACTAAGAAGTATGAAGAGGAGGTGATGGCCAGATATAGTCTCCAGAACGCATTGAACAAGGCCATCAAGGGCAAGAAAGAAGCCGTGTCTCAGAAGCGGAAGCTAGAGGATCGCTTCGGAGAAGGGGCACGGGAGGAATCCGCTGGTGATTTGCGACGTGTTCTCAAACGGAGAGATCTACTTGTTGAGGGTCTGCTTGCCCGACCAAGTCATCCAGAGACTAAGAAGTTACTAGAGGAGTACCAGGCATATGGGAATACTTGATTGTTTCATGTATTAACGTATATGCTTTATTTGCATTAGCGCTGATCATCACCAGGATTGTTGGTTGAGGTCATGCCTTCTTATTGTACACTCAGTGATATTGTATTCTGTGGCTTAATGGATTTCTCTACAATATATGAGGTTTTCTATGATTCGGCTCCGATCACCGTATTGCTAGCACTGTCACCGCACTGGCACATTCGCACTAGAATCGGGGAATGATACGCCCCAATGCACAGACACATATTGCATTGCATTCACATTCATATTGCATTACAGGTGATTATTGAACGGTATCTCATTTCCTGCTATGTACCAGGTCTTTTTCAGGATTGAAGGTCAGCGCCCGCACCGATACTCCACTCGTACCAACTGCCGAAGAATTATGGATCAGATGCAGAATGAAATGCAGGACATGCGTGAGAAGCTGGCGCTCTTCATGCAGACAATGGAGACCATTGCGAAAGGACAGGAGAATTTGCAAGCTTTGGTGCAGCCTCTGTTGGTAAGAAATGCTGGGCATGGAAATGAGGATCATCAGTCTGTGCGAGTCGACACCATTCACGGGGATGGTACTCCCACACCAGTGGCTCCACCTATGGTAAACATACCTGCTGTCAATGTGAACAACGGCGCTGCCGCCGGGAACGGTAACGTTGGAATCGGTAACGAGACTGTTGTCAACAACGTTGGGCTCGGAGATGTCAACCTGGGTGATAATATGGGAGGTAATGGCTTCGGTAATAATGGATTTGGCTTCAATGACCAGGGGTTTGACCATGCTGGGAAGTACGGCTTCAACACTCAAGGCTTCGGACAGGACGGATTTGGTATGACTAATCAGGGTTATGGCGGATTCGGAAATGGAAATGGCGTTGGGTTAATGGCTTTTGGACCTGCAGGAGTCGCTCCGGGGTATGGCAACAGGGGGCGAGGCCCGGTAATGAATTAGACTAGAGTTGGTCGTAACAACGGGTACGATGGATACGGAACTGGGTACGGTAATTGGCAAGAAGATCAGCAGGAGGATGCTTTCTCCGGTGGAGGTTTCGAAGGTCCTATGGATGACTCTCAGAGAATCAGGATGCTCGAGGAGCAGATGAAGGGGGTCGTGAATCAAAGCGTTGTTGGCTTAGATATGACTACAATGGGTCTGGTGCCTGGCCTAAGGGTGCCAATCAAATTCAAAGCTCCCACATTCAACAAGTATAAGGGGGACACGTGTCCAAAAGTGCACGTGCGGTCATATTACAGAAGGATGTCGGCGTACTCAAACGATGAGAGGATGCTAATGCATTTCTTTCAAGATAGCTTGTCTGGTTCTTCCCTCGAGTGGTATATGGGATTGGAACCAACTCATATAAAGACATGGAAGCAGCTGGCTGAAGCATTTGTGGCTCACTATAAGTATAACAGTGACTTGGCACCCAATCGGGTCCAATTGCAGGGGTTGTCCCAGAAGAAGGGCGAAAGCTTCAAAGAGTATGCGCAGAGATGGCGCGACATGGCTGCTAGAGTTCATCCTCCTTTGGAGGACAAGGAAATGAATGATATGTTCATAGGAACATTCACTGGCATGTTTTACGACAAGTTGTTTCACACTTCTTTGGGCAGTTTCTCAGACTTAATCTTGATGGGAGAGAAGATTGAAAACAACATTAAACAGGGAAGGTTCCAAGCTGAGGAATCCACTGCAGCTGGCAGTAACAGAAGGGCTTTCGGTGGGCGCCGTCAAGGTGATGCAAGTGCAGTGTTTGGGGGCCGAGGCCGAGGCCGGGGCAGAGGTCGAAACCAGTACAATCAGCCGCAGCAGGTGGCAAGTGTTACTATTCCATTTCAGCGACAACCAATACAACAACAACAACAACAGCAGCCACAATAGGGGGCATATCCTATCCAGCGCAGAGCCCAGGGGGGCAAACCAAGGAGGGTGTTTGAAACGCCTCCTTCAACGTATGCAGAATTGCTACAGACGTTACTGGGTTTGAACTTGGTGGAAAAGAGAACTCTGGCGCCAATAACAGGCACTCCTCCATACGGTTACGATGCAAGCAGGCACTGTGAATTCCACTCCGGGGCTCCTGGCCACGATGTAGAGGGTTGCCACACGTTCAAGCATGTGGTACAGGATCTATTGGATAGTAAGGCTATCAATTTTGGACAGGCGGGTCCAAACATAGTGCAAAAGCCCATGCCCAACCATGGGGCAAACGCCATTTTAACCGAGGAGGGTTTGAACTTGATTATGAATGTTGACGACCTAAAGACACCGTTGTGTGAGATAAAGAGAAGACTATTGCAAGGTGGTGTGTATCCAGGTTGCAACGAGTATTGTTTAGAGTGTTGGACCCAAGCTGGGGGGTGTGCTGAATTGAAGAAGGGTATTCAGACCTTAATAGATGGAGGCACATTACAATTCGACCGAACGGCAGTTGAAGAACCTGCAGAGGTATTAGCAGACAAGCAAAGTGATGTAGCTACTGTGACGATTCCCCGAAAAACGATAACTATAACGGCACCGGCCAAGCGACCGCCGATCACTATCACCAAGGCAGGACCAATCCCTTATGAGAGCACTAAGGCAGTCCCCTGGACTTATGGGTTGGAAGTGTACTGTGATGGGGTGAAAATTGATGTTAGTAAGCAGCCAACTGAGGTTGCAGACAACGTCGTCGGTACTGGAGGTATGACAAGAAGTGGGAGAATCTTCATATCGCCTGAGGTAGAGGCTGAACAACTGGCGAAAGGGAAAGGAAAGATGAATGAGAATGTCCCGGTGCAGGGGAACGAAAAAGGGACGGCATCGAAAGATGTGGAAGAGTTCATGCGCCTGATTTGTAAGAGTGATTATAAGATTGTTGAGCACCTTCGTACCCCAAGATGTTTCCGTGAATCAGCTGGAGGGGGTGTTGGCGCATGTGAACGCCGACCATAGCTTGGGATTTACAGACTTCGATTTGACCCCGAAGGGGAGAGAGCATAATATGGCGTTGCACGTCTCTGTTGAGTGTAGAGGATCAGTCATGTCTCACGTGCTGGTCGATACCGGATCGTCTTTGAACGTGCTGCCCAAGAAAGCGATGATGAAACTGGATGTCAGAGGAATCCTTTGTACGCCTAGTGACTTGGTAGTCAGGGCATTTGATGGTACGCGAAGAACAGTCATTGGATCCATAACATTACCTCTGCAGGTGGGGCCGGAGGTTTTCGCGACTGAATTTTATATTATGGACATCCAGCCAGCATACAGCTGCATTCTCGGACGACCTTGGATCCATGGTGCTGGGGCAGTCACATCTACCTTGCATCAAAAGTTGAAATACATGGTAGGGGATAGTGTGGTCACTGTATGTGGAGAAGAAGATATATTGGTTAGCTATCTGTCATCATTCAAATATGTAGAAGTCGACGGCGAGATTCATGAAACACCCTGTCAAGCCTTTGAAGGGTTGCGAATCAAAGACAAAGGTCCCGGGCCGAGTAAAGCGTCAGAGGTAGCCGTCTCGTCATATAAGGAAGCTCAAGCTCTAGTAGAGACTGGTGAGACAAAGGGCTGGGGCAAGGTGCTGGATATTCCCGTGAAGATGGACCGATTCGGGTTGGGATATCAACCGTCGTCATCAACACCTGCTGTGGGGGCACCCCGTTTCAGAGGACCGATAACCATCACCGCTAGTGGAGTGTGTCACGAGGCCATCAACGCTGTTTCAGATTCCGAAGAAGGAGACAGTGATTGCGACATGGACACCTGGATTCAGCCGAGCGTGCCAGGACAAGGATTATGCAATTGGTCTATTCAGGAGAATGCTCCTGTGACTCTCAAACAGTAATACTTTGTTTTCTTAATTGTTGAACAATCTGGTGTCTTACCCGGGGCATCATGATTTGCTTAGGGCCGTGCTGTTATGAACATTGCGTTGTTTTAACATTAAATAAAAGGCGTTTTTTCATGTACAAATATTGTGATCTCTGTTTTTCCTATTTTGTGTTTTACAATAAAATGGCAACGTGGTTATTCGCTTTATACGCATTTTGAAGCATTTAACCATTCCTTTTGCAGAATAACATTTTCAGATGACATCATTGAACCGCCTATGACTCGTCTCGACTTTGAGCACCCGGTATTTCAGGCCGAAGAAGAGATTGTCGAAGATGGCGACGTGCCCGAAGAGTTGTCTTGGTTGGTAAAGCAAGAGGAACGAGTCATTCTGCCTCATGAGGAGGTCATCAAAATCATTAACCTGGGGTCGGAAGGGGTTGAAAAGAATATCCGTATAGGAGCCGCGCTGTAGGGCGACGTCAAGCGAAGACTGGTTGAAATGCTCAGAGAGTATAGTGATGTGTTCGCTTGGTCGTATGAAGACATGCCTGGGCTTGATACAGATATGGTTGTGCACCGTCTGCCGTTAAAAGAAGAATGCCCGCCGGTCAAGCAGAAGCTTCGTAGAACTAGACCTGATATGGCAGTGAAAATTAAGGAGGAGGTTCAAAAACAGTGGGATGCTGGTTTCCTAGCTGTTACAAAATATCCCTCATGGGTCGCTAACATTGTACCAGTGCCAAAGAAAGACGGTAAAGTGAGAATGTGCGTAGATTACCGTGATTTGAATAAAGCGAGCCCGAAAGATGATTTTCCGCTTCCTCACATCGATGTGCTAGTTGACAACACTGTCCAATTCTCCGTATTCTCCTTCATGGATGGCTTCTCGGGCTATAATCAGATTAAAATGGCGCCAGAAGACATGGAGAAGACTACTTTCATTACACCTTGGGGAAAATTTTGTTATAAAGTGATGCCCTTCGGATTGAAGAATGCTGGGGCAACGTATCAGCGTGCAATGACAACTCTTTTTCATGATATGATGCATAAAGAGATCGAAGTTTATGTCGATGATATGATTGCCAAATCCCAGACGGAGGAAGAGCATTTGGTGAATCTGCTGAAGTTATTCCAAAGGCTTAGGAAGTTCAGGCTGAGACTGAACCCTAACAAGTGCACCTTCGGGGTGAGATCGGGTAAACTGCTGGGGTTTATCGTGAGCGAAAGAGGAATAGAGGTTGATCCTGCAAAAATAAAAGCGATACAAGAGATGCCGACGCCTAGAACAGAGAAAGAGGTGCGCGGGTTTTTAGGGAGGCTGAACTACATCGCCCAGTTCATATCTCACCTAACGGCTACGTGTGAACCATTATTCAAGCTGTTGAGAAAAGACCAGGTCGTAGCGTGGAATGAAAATTGTCAAAAGGCGTTCGATAAAATAAAGCAGTATTTGCAGGAGCCTCCTATTTTGATACCCCCAGTGGCAGGGAGACCCTTGATTATGTATTTGACAGTTCTTGAGGGAAGTATGGGTTGTGTTCTCGATCAACACGACGAGACAGGAAGAAAAGAGCATGCGATCTACTACTTGAGTAAGAAGTTTACTGAATGTGAATCTCGATACTCAATGCTCGAGAAAACTTGTTGCGCGCTAGCCTGGGCCGCCAAGCGTTTGAGGCAATACATGCTGAATCATACAACCATGCTCATCTCGAAGATGGATCCTATCAAATATGTATTCGAAAAGCAGGCATTATCAGGGAGAATTGCCCGCTGGCAGATGGTTTTGACCGAATACGACATCCAGTATGTCTCGCAGAAGGCTATAAAGGGGAGCGTATTGTCTGAATACTTGGCAGAGCAGCCTATTGAGGATTACCAATCGATGAGGTTTAATTTTCCTGACGAGGATATCATGTACCTAAAGATGAAAGATTGTGAAGAGTCGTTGCCAGACGAAGGACCAGAATTGGGCTCCAAATGGAAGTTGATCTTTGACGGAGCTGTAAACGCCTACGGTAGCGGAATAGGGGCAATCATCACTACTCCACACGGGTCGCACATCCCGTTTACTGCTCGATTGACCTTTCCAGTTACCAATAATAAAGCCGAATACGAAGATTGTATCATGGGGCTTGAAGAAGCCATTGATTTGCGAATCAAAAATCTAGATGTATACGGAGACTCAGCTCTGGTGGTGAATCAAATAAAAGGAGAATGGGAGACGCGTCAGCCTAATTTGATACCGTACATGAATTACGCAAGGAGATTGTTTCCTTTCTTTGACAAGGTTGAATTGCATCATGTACCGCGAGCGGAGAATCAGATGGCTGACGCCCTGGCCACTTTGTCTTCCATGTACAAAGTCAACTTCTGGAATGAGGCTCCCACAATTGTTATCTCTCGGCTTGACAGACCTGCCTTCGTATTTGCCATTGACGAAGCATCTGATGATAAACCGTGGTATTTTGATATCCTTAATTTCCTGAAGAACAAAGAGTATCCGGCTGGGGCATCCAGTCACGATCAGAAGACTCTCAGGAGATTGGCGGGTAATTTCTATTTGAATCCGGATGGGGTCTTATACAGACAAAATCACGACTTGGTGCTACTACGTTGTGTAGATGAGAAAGAGGCGAAGCTTCTCATGGAGGAAATACATGAAGGTACATTTGGTACGCATGCTGGTGGGCATGCTATGACGAGGAAGCTGTTACAGGCAGGTTATTTTTGGCTAACTATGGAAACTGATTGTTTCAAGTTTGCGAGGAAGTGTCATAAGTGCCAGATCTATGCAGATAAGATCCATGTGCCTCCGAGTCCTCTAAATGTGATGTCATCGCCATGGCCATTCTCGATGTGGGGAATCGATATGATTGGAAAGATCGAGCCGACGGCTTCTAACGGGCACCGTTTCATTTTAGTAGCGATCGATTATTTCACTAAGTGGGTGGAGGCGGCATCTTACGCAAATGTGACTAAGCAGGTGGTAGCCAGATTCATCAAGAGAGATATCATTTGCAGATATGGAGTCCCCGAGCGGATAATTACTGACAACGGTTCAAACCTGAATAACAAAATGATGAAGGAGCTGTGTCAGAATTTCAAGATCGAGCATCACAACTCCTCCCCTTACCGACCCAAGATGAATGGCGCTGTTGAAGCGGCCAATAAGAATATAAAGAAGATCGTTCAGAAGATGGTGGTGACCTATAAGGATTGGCATGAGATGCTACCTTTCGCTTTGAACGGTTATCGTACGACGGTACGCACATCAACCAGGGCAACCCCATTCTCGTTGGTATATGGAATGGAAGCAGTGCTACCACTGGAGGTTGAGATTCCTTCCCTGAGAGTGTTACGAGACGTCCAACTTGACGAGGCAGAATGGGTGAAAGACAGGTTGAACCAGCTGAGTTTAATGGATGAGAAGAGGCTAGCTTCTCTAGGATACGGTCGTTTGTACCAGAGCCGAATGAAGAAAGCATATGATAAGAAGATACATCCTCGGAGCTTTCAGACGGGCGACCTTGTGCTGAAGAGGATTCTCCCGCCACAGGCTGATCACAGGGGCAAGTGGACCCCCAACTACGAAGGGCCATACGTTGTCAGAAAAGTCTTTTCAGGATGGGCTTTATTGTTGTCCACCATGGACGGTGAAGACTTTACGTCGCCTGTGAATTCGGAAGCAGTTAAAAAATACTTTGCTTGAAATTGACCCGCTGGACAGAAAAAAGAGAGTCCAGGAAAAAATGGGGCATCCTGGCGAACCAAAAACAGAATGAAAGGTTCGGGCAAAAGTTAGGGATA
Source organism: Lathyrus sativus (assembly GCA_963859935.3). Taxonomy (NCBI): domain Eukaryota; kingdom Viridiplantae; phylum Streptophyta; class Magnoliopsida; order Fabales; family Fabaceae; genus Lathyrus; species Lathyrus sativus. The sequence goes on from OZ012737.1 coordinate 504,985,993, forward strand.
AAATTGAAAAAAATGTACACCCGCGAAGTTGAAAACCTACACTGGGCGGCTTCGGAAAAAAAGGGTATCCCGGTGAACTGAAAACCCGTAAAGGGCGGTTCACGCAAAAGTTAGGGATTTGAAAAGCAAATGACTGCGGTCCGAATTTGATACTGCATTGAGCATTGGTGCGGGAGAATATACTTGAGGGGTCGATTATCAGATACAATTTCTTCGGAAGTGTGGATACCGGGAAAGCATTAGAGTCGGGCGAGTCATAGGAGGATCAGTTCATGATGTTCGTCTGCATCCCGTTGCCGACATGTGTACAAATTTGATTTGTCATTATATTTATGCTTCTTGTGCATACTTGTATACTTGTTGTGCGTAGCTTCCTCTTTTCAGGAGTTACATCCCGTGTACAAAACTCCGCCCATTTAGGGGATCAATCAATAAAACATGTTATTCAGTATTTGATGCTGGTTCTTTACTGTTTTGTACATGATAAACGCCTAGGTTTAATGAAACTAGCGTGTGTATAACGTCGCTGGCCCTTGCCAATAATTGCTAAAACTTTGAATTAACTGAAAATAATGTCACTAACGCTAACCTGAATAGATTTGGTTGCGTAGACTTGTCTTGTCTTGTTTGCGGTGTTGCATGGTTCGTAGCCGTATGAAGTGGACGATCAAAAGATTGCAGTATGGACCAGAAGCTCGTAACGAAAGACTCGATCCCCACGCAGGTCGCGCTTCCAAGATAGCATTGTTCCTCACTGAAGAAGGATCGAATTTCCCAGCTAGTCGCAGCTTAGCCGAAGGACATTCTCCAGCGAAGTCGTTTACTCTCAGCAGAATTAATGATTCCTAGATCGAAGGTTGTATTCAGACAGTGCATCCCGAGCAGAGTGGTTTAGCTTCAGAAGATTAACATTTCCAACTCGTGAGCTGTACTTAGACAGTTTACCCTTCCCAGTAGGAGCATTTACTCTCCCCCAGCGGAGACAGTTGATTTTCCCCAAGAGAATCGTTTCGTCCCCAGCGGAGTTCTCTTTCCAGCGAGTGTTGTCTTTCCTCCCAGTGAAACTCAAAGATTAAAAAAGGAAACTCCCCCCTGGCAGAGTTGGCTGTGTGTCCTGGCATTTATTTTGTCGGAATACCGTGTGATACCGTTCACTCCCCAGCAGAAGTCCAGTCAGGATTGGCGCATTCAGTTATCCCTCAGCGAAGTTGGCTTCACTCTTCCAGCATTTATTTTGTTGGAATAATTCTGTGGCACTTGGTTACCCCCAGCGGAGTTGGCGTTGTCTTCAGCATTTATTTTGCTGAAGCGGTTTCTGTATCCCAGCAGTTCGAGTCTGCATTTGCATCGGCATATAGTGTCATACTTGCATCCACCAAATAAAAAACGCGTAGCATTTCCATGCCGTACGGAGCATTACGCCATTGTCAAACATACGCATTTGTGAAACATAAATCAGGTTGGTTAACCTTTTGCTTTCAGGTATGTTTTCTTAGCAGGAGTATGGAGTTCTAGCTTAGATCTATGACCAGACATTCGAGGTCTCGCCGTGAGACGTGTGATGATACGGTTCATCTTACTATTTTCCCCACAGAGTTATTAGGTTAAGTATATCTTTGTCCCCGAGCAGAGTTATTTGTTTAAATTTCTCTTGTTTTCCCCGCCAGAGTTGCTTGTTGAAGTTTCTCTAGTCCGGCCAGCGGATTATTTTCTTCAAATTTGTTGTTACGTCAGCATCAAAGGGTTTCATGAATCAGAATTTCAGAGGCTGCCGCCGGTTATCAGAGCAGGCGTCCGGTAGTTTGGTTTCCAAATATCCCCAGTAGAGTTTTCCTCGAAGTCGCTGTCACGTCAGTGCTAAAAGGTTTGTGGGTTGGGACCAATGGAGTTAGTTACCGTGGAGATAAGCAGAGAAACTGTATTCAGAGTATCTACCCGTAGGAACAGACGGGTGTATTTTCTTACTGGTTGACAGGAGTATTTCCCCGGAGTCGTCAAAATTTTATTGCCTATATTGATAGGAGTTCCTCACGTTGACAAAATATGAGTCCTGACGTGGACAATTTATTCCTATATTGACGGGATTTCTTCGTGCTAGAGAAATGGGTGTCCTAACGTGGACAGATTTATTTCCTCGGGTTGACGAGATGTGCTAGTCCTAACATGGACAGGTTCGATCTCTCGGTATTGATAGAATGTGAGTCCTGACGTGGACAAGTTTTATTTCCTCAGCGGGTCGAAGATGTGAGTCCTAACGTGGACAAATCAAGACGAGGTGTGAGTCCTAACGTGGAGGATGTATTCCTAACGTGGAAAGTTTATTCCTTACGTGGAAAGTTTATTCCTAACGTGGAAAGTTTATTCCTAACGTGGAAAGTTTATTCCTAACGTGGAAAGTTTATTCCTAACGTGGAAGGTTTTATTCCTAACGTGGAAGGTGTTATTCCTAACGTGGAAAGGTTATTCCTAACGTGGAAAGATGTATTCCTAACGTGGAAAGTTTATTCCTAACGTGGACGATTTATTCCTAACGTGGACAATTCATTCATATGTTGATAGGATCCCCTCGTGCTGATGAAATGCAGACGGGTCATCCCCAGCGAAGTCGCCGAGATTTTTCCGTGTTGACGGCAGGTGGAGTCCTGACGTGGACAAGTTTTAGTTGAGATTCCTTCGTGTTGACGAAACAGGCGTCCTAACATGGACAAAGTTCTATCCCTGCGATGATAGAATCTTTTTCAGGCTGATGAAAATAATCCCCAGCACGGTCGCTAATGGATCAGTTTGTTGCCGTAACAACCAGATCCAGTCAGCAGATGTTGTTATTCAAGCAGTTTGTGCAGTTTATTTCTGCGGTTGGCAAATTTCCGGGTTCTTAGTATTCAACCGTCTCGTACCTCGAATGTTTGAAGGTCGTTCGCTCTTCACCCAATCGGGTCCAAGTCGCTTGAATAGGGGCAGCTGTTGCACCCTAAAATTTGCTCAACCTACTTCACTTGGTTTATGTTTCAATTGCATTAGCATTTGCATATAAAGTCATGTACATAGTCTAATCATCTGCATGGCATAGCATAGCAAGTTATCCAATAAGGGAGCAATTACTATTCTCATCTCTATGAGCCTATCAAGAGGTTATTGTTCAAATTCAGGCCTATCCCAGTCATCAGAAAGAAATTAAAATCTGAGAAGTTAGTGGATCAAGCAGTGGATCTATCTTCTATCTTGAGGGCATTTGAAGATCATCAAAGGAGTTGTGAGCAAGGAATTGAGGTCATGGAGTGTATATAGAAATCATGGAAGACCTATAAGGCCATTTTGAAAGTGAGACAAGTCATTGATGTGATCACAAGAGTTGCAGTTGAAGACAGTCAACTAGGGTTTCATCTGGGTCAACCCTAGGTCAAATGATTGATTGAAAGGCATCAAGGTCTATTTGAGAAATGTGGGGTTCATTATTTGACATGTAGATATGGATGTGGTGTTGTGCCAAGGAGAAATCAAGAGAAATCAAGAAGAAGAGGAGTTTCTAAATTAGGGTTTCTGTGTAAAATCCCCTAATTTAGGTCAAACTTCCAAGCAAGATAATTCAAAATTCAAGCTTCAAATGGATCCTTGGCCAACATGAAACTTGTATAGGATCTCAAGACCTTTAATTTGAGTGGTGGAAGACATCAAGGAGATTTATAGAACTCAAGTTATGGTCCTTGCAAGTTACAGGTCATCTGAAGTATCTGAAATTTTGTCTGTGAAAGTTATTTGGCTTCCAAGCAAAGTTTACCCCTCAAGGATATTTCAAATGGATTTCTGGTCAACATGAGAGTTGTTCCTCATTGTCTTAGCTTTCTAGAAAGGTATGGTATTCCTTCATCTGATTTGAGGAACTCTACTTATGACCTTGGCAAGCAAAGGGTATTTTGGTCATTTGAGAATTACAGGTCATTTCAAGCCTATGCCCAAAACTCATACAAGGAAGCTTCAAATGAAAAACTTCACAACATAAAACTTGCTCCAAATGACATTTGGAGTCTAGAAAAGTGATAATGAAAGTTTGGAAATGCTCATAGCTCAAGGTTCCAAATTTGGTCAATTAAAAGGTGAATTTAATGAATAAAAGTGACCTAAAAATGAGATTTTTCATAACATGTCCAAATGGGATGAAATTATAGGTCATTTTGATTGGAAAGGATGTTTTGAGATGATTGGAAATATTATATTTTTGAGTTTAGTTCAAAGTTTGGAAGTTATCATTGGTTGATTATGTATGAAGTTACACATGCCAAAACACAAGGGATTTGAGTGCAAGAGGTTTCTAGCAAGTTCTAGATGTTTTCATAGGCATCTATATAAACCCTAGAGCTGATCCATGAAGGGGTTGCACTTCATTTTGATCCAAAACACCAAGTTTCACTCCATTTTGCATTCTTGCAAATTCATTCCAATCTCTATCAAATCTTCATCATTCTTCAAAATTCTTGATCCTATCATCATCTATATTCATCATAGATCAAGTTTCCATCAAGATCTGGTTGAATTGAAGTAGAATTCGTGTGCTACCAACTTCATCACCCAAAGTGCAAGAAGGATTCAATTGCAAGATCAAGAGCATTTGAGCAAGAATTTCTGCATACAGAACCAAGAACCAAGTCCATTGATCAAGTCCAAAGCATTGCAAGCTGTGAATCCAAGGATTTCTCCATCTGTTTTCAAGATTACACCAGGTTAGTTTTTCTATCGAATTGACTAGAAATAGTTAGCATGATGTAGAATTCTTAGGTTAGAATTGTTAGGAATAGTTAGATGAATGATTCTGATGGATTTGAGAGCATTTCATGGAGTTCACCATTGGAGCACTAATTCTGTTGAGCCTTAGAACACTTAGGTTAGGGCATGTTAATCTTAGCTAGATAGATTAGAATGATCAGCATAACATGTAGAACGCATTAGTGTAAGAGTTAGCAAGAATCCTCAAGGTTGATCTCAGTGTAGGGTGGTGGAACCAAGGTCTTCTACCTATCGGGTTTGGATCTAGATTGAGTTTTAGAGGAAACTGAAACCATGGTTGTGTAGAGGAGAAGATGTAGAGCAATTTTGCTTTTTACGGATTTGAATTTCATGGAGAAACGAGGTTGTATGAAGGTGTTGAAGTCTGGATCATGAAGCTTCGTGCATGGTTCATTAATGGTGAAACCCTAGCTCTTTGGAGAAGAAACATGGTGAGCGTTGGATGAAGTCTTCTGAGTTGACTGAAAAACGCATCCAATGGCCAGGATTTGAAGTTGAGAAAGAGAGGGAAGACTGAAACGTGAAACGCACCGTTTCACTTATGTCTTCAGACTGGGCTTAAGTTGCCACTGCTTTTCACACCCCCAATATCAAGGCCCAACGTGATTTGAACTAATATTTTTACTATTTGCACCGTTTTTGTTTTTTTTTATTTTCTTTTGTGTTTTCTGATCAAACTGGGCCCAGACGCGCCTTGCTATGCGCACCCCCAGTCTGGGCCCCTCCTTCATTTTCCAATGCTTTTTCCTACTAACTGCACCCCTAACCAAATTTAATTCATTTTAATTTCTTTTATTTTTGTTAATTGTTTAAAAAATCATAACAAATTGAAAATTCCATATTTTTAAGTGGTTATTTTTGCATCTTTTTCTTATTTTTGTTAAGAAAATTGTCATGTAATAAAATTAGCATTTTATTTTATTTTTGCATTTTTAGTATATTTTTCTTTTAAATAGGTTTTAAATAATGTTTAGTTTAATACTTGATATTGTTGATTTTAGTTTAGCTAAATCCTTGTATATTTTGGACCCATTCTTTTTAGAGTATTTCACTTAGGACTTTAATTTTCATATGGGATTTAATTCATGATTTTAGGACTAAAATTTTAGATGGTTTGTTTAGATGTGATTAGGAGAATCAAAACTAGGGTTTAGAGATAACATAGGTGTAATAAATCATTTCTTTTAGGAGTTGTAGTTTGAATTTTGGGGTATGGGACTATAGGGGTTATGGGTAAATAATAGATCCCTTAGAAAATGTTAGGCTTCCCCTATTATGCTATTACTATTAGTATATTTCTTGTATTTGATTGACTGTGTGGTGTGCCCTCTCTAGGGTTATTATTTGACTGTGTGGGGTATTGGGCCTGCTTGGGGTTTGGGGTTTGAGCTGAAGACTGTGCTGATGAAGCCCATTGAAGACAGAGAATGGAGACCAATTTCCAGAGTTGGTGAAGAGCATCTTGCTGGCAGCTGTTGAATTTTATAGGATCTAGGAGTTAGGCAGAGCTCTAGAGTAGAAAACTTGATTCACAAACATGGAAGGTCTTGTTTGCCTCCATCCCTCTCTATGATGCAGAGTCTCTCTAAGACATTCACCCCCTTCCTTTGGAAGGCTTGGTGACAGTGTCTAAGAGATAGAACTCTTGAGAGAAAACCTTCTACCTATTGTTGGCAGTCTGTTTGCCACCTTTGGTGGTCAACTAACTGCTTAACATCCCAATTCATTCTTTTGATTGCTGCTCATCTTGGAGAGTGAAACTTGAAGAAAAGCCCTGAAAGATTGAAGACAAAGACCTTGCTTGAAGGCTTGAAGATGAAGACTGATGCTTGCTTGAAGCTTGTAGATGTTTGAAGATGGCTTGAAGACAGATGTTAATGAAGCTTGCTGTGCAGAGCTGCTGTTTGCTGTTTATCTTTTGCTGTTCATAATTTTTGATGTATTGTGTGAATTTCCCTGATTGTATTGCTTGCTGTTTAATCTGTTAGGTTGAAAGCGAATTTTGTTCGCTTTTTCCTGTTGTTTTCTAGGTTCGAGGTTGAGTGGGACTCCCTTGCCTCGCTTGTATTGCTGCACCCATGCATTTTATTGCTTTATTGTATATATGCTATTGTTTCTGTTTCCGTCTATTCCCTTAGGATCTCTGTTTCTCTCTGCGCAAGAGAGGAGCATGATAGACATTAGGTCTTAACCCATGCATGATAACATTAGGTTAGTTTGATTCCCTTTTCAACCATAGGGTAGAGTTCTGTCTCTTCTTTCTCAAAACAAACAGAAAAACACAATAAGATTTCAAACAAAATAAAAGACACTTCTTCCGTAAAAGAATGTGAACTCATCAAAACGTCATTTTTGTCCGCTTGGACCGGTAATCAAGGAAAAACCCTTTTTTAGAAGGAATAAGAACAATCAAGACAGACTTGTGTCGTACGTGGCCCGAACTACGTTTGCTCTGATCTTTCATGCTGTATGAAAGTACGTAGGCATAGGATGCGATATCCTAGCGAGTAACCTTCCCCTCCTTTCCCGTAGGTAGGCGAACTACGCTGACTCTGATTTCTCGTTCCAGATGGGAATACGTAGGCATAAAGTGCGACACTTTGTCGAGTCCCTTTCTTTCTTTTTAACCCTTAACCCTTAGTTTAGATAGAAATAACAATCCGTATCAGAAAACAAGCGTGGATCCCGTCGAGTACGACGGACGTGAGGGGTGCTAATACCTTCCCCTTGCGTAACCGACTCCCGAACCCAGGTTTTGGTTGCGATGACCATTCCTTTCCCCGTCTTGCGGTAGGTTTACCTCGAGCATTTCCTTTCCCTCCGTTGGGATAAATAACGCACGGTGGCGACTCTTCTGTTCAGCCGGCGCCGATTTTCGCAGTAGCGACACCCTTGACTTGTCAAAGCCATAACTTGAGTTCTATAAATACAATAATGGACTTCTAGTACTCTAAGGAAAGCTAATAGGATAAGGAACAACATTCATGTTGACCAAAAGTTCATAGGAATCATCCTTCTAGGGAAAAAGTTTCATGCAAGTTGGGTAACTTTCAAGTTCCAAATTCACATGCCTCAAATGACTTGGAATTTGTCTGGCTCATAACTTGAGTTCTATAAACCCTATCAAGGACTTCTAGTACTAAAATTAAAGCTATGATCATCCCCTATAACAGTCATGTTGGGGTCAAGATGAGATGACAATCATATCTTGAATTAAATAGTCTTGAAGTCAGGGGTCAAACTAGGGGATTTTACACTGTCAAGTCTTAGAAACCCTAGCCTGAAACTTCTCAAACTCTTCAATCATGATGAGTTGACCTTGGAATCATCCTTAGAACATCTCAATGTATCAATCCATGATCACATGGCTCTTTAATTAGGTCTCAACTTCCTTCAAATCCTCAGTTGACTTGGGGTTGACCCAGTCAAACCCTAGTTGCACCAATCATGGCTGAGGCTTCTTAATCTTGCATAAGGACTTGTCTGAGCTCCCACATGAACTTCAACATTTCTTATGAGCTCTCTTAAGACCTCAAGTCCAACTTCATGGCTTTAGAATCATCTGATGGCTTCCCACAACTCTCAAGTTAGGAGACCTACACACTTGGCTTCAATCACTCTCTCTGAGGATCTTTTAACTTCTCTGACAAGGATATCAACCCTTGAGCACCTGAATAACCTTCTTATCTAGCTTCATAGTCTTGTATAGCTCTTAATTGGTAATCATACCTCTTGATCTCCTGCACACATGTCAATGAAATGCAAATGATAATGCTAATGTGAATGAAATGAAACATAAGCTAGGTGAAGAAATGGTTAGGCAAATTTTGGGGTGCAACGTTTAGTTATAGTAGAAAGTTTGTTTCTATTAAAAGTAATTTTTGGTTAATACAATTTTATGTTAAAGAATAATAATAAGTTATTTAATACTTGCATTTAATATTTTATAAAAATTCTTGAAATTAATATTAAAATCACATTTGTAATTAAAAAGACAATGATTGTATAAATGTGCAGTATGGAGTATTATAGGTACTATCGTAGTTGGATATATGATAGGTTGTATCCAGGAAGACACGAACTTAAACCAAATTTTGAGGAGGGAGTTAAATGGTTTATCACATGAGCATCTTCTCAGGAATGTTGTTGAAGCGAAGGAGGAGTCAGATGTCCTTGTCTTAAATGTGGATGTAGACCTATAATTAGTGACCGAGAGGAAGTAAAACGAGATTTGAAGAGAAGGGGTTTCATTGAAAATTATTGCGTTTGGACATATAAAGGAGAAGAATTGCCGAGTAGCGTGCTAGAGACCAGTAACACGCATGCTTCAAGTAGTCAATCACCAATGGAACATGGGGAAAAAATTTAATCTAATCAGTGAGATGGTGGACGATGCTTTTGGTGTGAACGTGACTTATGACGAACCTGGAGATTTTGATGGGGAAGAGTTACCGAATGAGAAAGCGCAAAGATTTTATCAGTTGTTGAATAAGATGAATACGTCGTTGTTTGAGTGGTCGTCAAACTCAAAGTTATCAATGTGTGTGAGATTATTGGCTGCCAAGTCAAATTGGAATGTTCCTAATCAGTGTTTGGAATTCTTCGCAAAAATGCTGCTCAATTTGACTCCTACGAAAGACAACTTGCCTACAAGTTTTTATGATGCAAAAAGGTTGATGTCGAAGTTGGGTTTATAAGTAAGAAAGATTGGTTGTTGCATTAGTGGTTGCATGTTGTTTTATGATAATGAGTTTGGTAATAACGATGGAGCGTTGGAGGAATGTAAGTTCTGTAAGAGTCCAAGATATAAATTTTGTAGTAAAGCCATTGACCATAAGGAAAAATGTGTAGCAGTGAAGTCCATGTTTTATCTTTCGATAATACCAAGGTTGAAAAGAATGTTTGCTTCAATGCACAGTGCAAGTCAAATGACATGGCATCATACAAACAAAATAAGTTCAGGCGCTATGTGACATCCATCTGATGGCGAGGCATGGAAGCACTTTAATCGCATACATACTGATTTTTCTGCAGAACCTAGAAATGTGAGGCTTGGATTGTGCTCTGATGGTTTTACTCCATATGTCCAAGCATCTGGAAGTGGGTATTCTTGTTGGCCAGTTAGTGTAACCCCTTACAATCTCCCTCCTGAGATGTGCATGACAAAACCATACATGTTTTTGACCTGCCTCATTCCAGGACCATCGAGTCCAAAATCCAAAATCGATGTGTACTTACAACCTTTAATTGATGATTTGAAGAGGTTGTGGATTGGAGAATGAACTTATGATATATAAAGTAAACAAAACTTTACTATGAAAGCTGCCTTGATGTGGACTATTAATGACTTTCTAGCATATGGCATGTTGTCTGGATGGGGTACGCATGAAAAATGGGATGTCTGCATTGCATGGGGAACACCAAGGCATTTACGAAAAAGAGGGGGAAAGTTATTGGTTTGACTGTCACCGTAGATTCCTACCAAGAAATCATCCCTATAGAAGAAACAAGAATGATTTCAAAAAATATGAATGAGTAACAGATTTGCCTCCGCCTTGATTGTCACCAGGTGAAGTATGGAACCAAATTTGTGAACTACCAAAATTCACAGATATTGGTAAAGCATGTAGAATTCAAGGATATGGGGTCACACACAATTGGACAAAAAAAGTATATTTTGGGACCTCCCATATTGGAAAGATAATTTGTTGCGTCATAATCTTGATGTTATGCATATTGAGAAGAATTTTTTAGATAATGTATTTAACACAATGATGGATGTCAAAGACCAAACTAAAGATAATGAGAAGGTTAGACTACACATGGAAATTTGGTTTAATCGAAAAGAGTTGGAGTTGAAGCGTCAACCAAATGGAAACTTTTTAAAACCCAAGGAGAATTACAGTCTAACTTCCCAAGAAGCTAAAGCGGTTTTTCGATGGTTAAAAGAATTGAGAATTCCCGATGGTTATGCTTCAAATTTGGCAAGGTGTGCTGACATTAACACTGGGAAGTTGCATGGTATGAAAAGTCACGATTTCCATGTTTTTATGGAACAATTGCTTCCAATTGCGTTTGGTTTACTATCCAATCATGTGCTTAATCCAATAATTGAAATTATTCAATTTTTTAGAGATATTTGTGCGTCAGCTTTAAGAGTGGATGACATCGTTAAGTTGGACCGAAATACTCTAGCCATTCTCTGTAAGTTGAAACAAGTATTTCTGCATGGTTTTTTTACTCTATGGAACATCTACCTGTGCATCTTGCATATGAAACTTTTCTTGGAAGCCCGATTCAATATAGGTGGATGTATCCTTTTGAAAGGTTCATGGGTGATTCAAAGCGATTGATGAAAAATAAAGCTAAAGTTAAAGGATCAATATATGCACATTACTTGCATCGAGAAACATCTCATTTTTGCAGTCACTATTTCAATCACTTGATGTTAACTCCAAGAATCATAAGGAATCATGTAAATTTTAACGAAAGAATTAAATTTAACTTACCAGTCTTCGGGTTTCCTGGTCGTCCCTCTAGAAAGAAGGGTGTGCATTGGCTGACTCAAAAAGAAATGGAATTTGCACATGTTCATGTCTTAATTAACTGCGTTGAAGTTAAACCATATCTTGAGTAAGTATATCCCAACTGTTTAATATTATTTACCATATGAATACAAAACTTATTACCTTGAAACTTATAGTCTGTTTCTTTATAGTGAATTTAACATTTCCTACTTTTATAGCACCGGTGTATAAGCAACATCTGGTCAAATACATGCTCATTTTCCAGCATGGTTCAAGGAGAAATTGGCATGCATTGTTGCATTGACTCAAGAAATGCTCCATCTGAGAAACTTGTCTAAAGGCCCTATTCAAAGCGCAAATGAATGGCACACATACTTCGTGAACGGATAAAAATTTCACACTAAGACATGGACTGAAGGAAAAGAAAAACCATAAACAGTGGTGTATTTGTAAAAGGAGTTATAGATAGTGGTGAGGACGACTTCTACGGCTTTGTTAAACATATCTACAAGTTTGTATACAATTATTTGGACTCAGAAAATAAAGTTTTCTTGTTTTATTGTGACTGATACGATCTATCTGTCAGAGGTACAAAAATAGATAAGACATATGGTACTGTTGAGATTCAAATGGACCGAAGGTACAAAGAGTATGGACCTTTCATAATGTCACATATTGTTAGACAAGTTTACTATGTTCCTTATACTTCAATTGTACCACATAAATAAGGGTGGTTTGTTGTAATCAAAACAGAACCATTGGGTTATATTGAAACTGGTGATCTAGTGGAAGATGTTGCTTACCAAGTTGATGAAGTTGAACGAATTAATGATGTGATTGCAGTTGAACAAATTACAAGTTTGTCTGATACAACTGTTGAGTGGCATCAAGTTGATGCATCTATATTGTTGGATGAAAATGAAGATAACGGTGAGCATAAAGATTTTGGATCCGATGATAATATCACATCAGATTATGATAACGATATGGATGAACACGATTTTGAATAAATTGTTTTTGTAATTTAACTTGATTAAACCTTGTATTGAATGTGTTATTAATATATATCTATGTGACTGCTTTATTATTATTTATTATTTTTGTTGTTCATGAATATATATTAAATGTGTATTCTTTAGAAATAGGTAAAATGCCACCCCGAACTAATAAGAATAAGAGTAAGAAGTCCCAACATCCGAGAGTAGTAGTATGTCAGGCACCTCAGTCGGCCATGTGTCTTGCCCCGCAGAGTTAGTTAGATTCTATGTCCATGGCTAGTTCTCAGCCTTTCATGACATTGCTCTCCCATCAAGAGCATCCATCTTTTATTAGCCCATATGGGGCTCCAGCTTTTATTTGCCCATCTGGGGCTCCAGCTTTTATTAACTCATCTGGGGGACCAACTTTTATTAACTCATCTAGGGGCCCTAGTTATCCATATTAACAACCTAGGGGACTTAGTTATCCATACCAGCAGGTACTCTCATCCTTCAAACAATCTGGGGGATCTAGCTTTCCACCTCCCTACCAGCAGGTTCTCACACCCTTCATGTAGTATGGGGGATCTACTTTTCTAACTCCCACACAGGTATCCTCATTCTTCACACAATCACTAGTGCAGAAAAGACTTTTTACATCGGGCCAAAAGAATATTTTACATCGGGTCTGGATCCGATGTAAAGCCAAGCGATGTAGTAAATTAAAGACATTTTACATCGGGTCATATACCGATGTGAAAAATCATCTACTACATCGGTTGACAGTTAAGTCTGATGTGAAATATGGGTTTAATTATTTTTTTTAATGAAAAAAAACACTTTTTACATCGGTTGGCATCCATAACCGATGTAAAAGGTATGTTTTTACATCGATTGGCCAATATAACCGATGTAAAAGGTATGTTTTTACATCGATTGGCCAGCATAACCGATGTAAAAGGTATGTTTTTACATCGGTTTCCTTTTTGGCCCAATGTAAAATGTGTGCTACGTTTCTTTAAAATGTATGTTTTTACATCGGTTGCCTTTCAGGCCCGATGTAAAATATGTGATATCTTTCTTCAAAATGAATGTTTTTACATCGCTTGCAAGGCGCACCCGATGTAAAATATAAGCTGTCTTTCTTAAAAAATTGGACTATTTTTTATCAGAATCAATGTGGAATCCAGGTAATTTTTTTTGGTACCTAATTTTTCATATTTTTCCAACATCACACATACCATATTTTAGTCGCTATTTGGTGTGTAATTTTTCGTTTATTTCCAACCAAGCTTTTAATTTCATTGCACCAAATAGTTAGGATGCACATATTCTTCAACATGAACAAATTGATTTACAAAAGTATTAATCTAGTATACACACAAGTGTACAAAATTATATGTATGTTTACACAGTGGACTAATACAACAATAAAACCAGTGAAAACATACATAAATATATCCAACCATTTATAAGTCCTTTCCCACACTTTAATTACCAACATGCAATCCACAAGAAGATGAATTGTAGCTAGCTTCGGTAGACAACACCAAAATCACATTTGCTGACAATAAATAATAATACCAATAAATATCAGCAGACAATAACAAAGTCAAGAAACTCAAATCAAATATATATATATATATATATATATATATATATATATATATATATATATATATATATATATATATATATATATATATATATATATATATATATATATATATATATATATATATATATATATATATATATATATATATATATATATATATATATATATATATAGACAATTCTTTATAACTTACCAGATAAAGCTTAATTTTTATATAACTCAAAGAAACATTTTTTCAACGTAGTCGCAAATCATACAAATCTTCTTGTGTTAATTCTGTTGGGTCATCAAATACCTACAATACGTAAATAATAATATAAAGTTATTCTTTGAAAATTCACCTTAAGTTGCAAAACGCAAAGTAAATAACAAAGTAAATTTATTTTTATTACCTGCAACCAAGACTCGATTATATTGGCAGAGACAATATCCAACATATATTTCATGACATAGTACCCACAATCAATATAGTTATGTTGTCGCCTTGTCTACGAATGCATGACACAATTAGTGAATACTTATGATAAAATTAAATATAGAATTATAATTTACACCACGCTTACTTTGGGTTGGAGCGATGTAGCCTTTTTTTCTATTGCCATTTGCCATTTGATAAACCCCAAAAGCACTAATTCAGAAAAAAAAATCCATATAAAGCTACATAAAATATAAAATTACTTTTGCAACAATTTATGTATATAGGATATATCATATATTATAACAAAAGTCACATAAAAGATAAACTTACTTTGTAACAATTTTCTTTATGGTTTGATTAAGTTCCTGATGAAGTGAACAAAAGACGACCACAAGATCGTCTCTTGGACAAATAACTATTAATTGCCAATGGTCTCTGTACGTATGCGTGAAAACACAAAAGTCACATAAAATATCTATGTTATCAAAAATTAAAAAATAGAAAACACAATTTCATACAAACTTATCCATGAATAAATGGTAGTAAGTGGCACACTCTCTTTTCGTCATGTAACTTATCTTGTATGTATTTTTTAACATTTGTTTCAGTTTTTGGTACATTATCAACATATACACACATAGCAGGGTCCATAAATCCATATACTTCTGATGTGGAATTATCAATACATACACAATGGATATACCTGAATAATTTTAAAATAAACATTAGAATTAAAGTGATGAGAGGTATAACATATTAATAGATATTAACAGTAATAAAAAAAGAAAATGTACTTACGTGGACCAAACTTGCAGACTAGAGACGTCAAGCCAATAAAAACCCACCAATAACTCTCTGATACACTCCCTGACATATAAAAATTAGTGACACTCGCACAATGACTTAATTTTATTTCCAAGTGTGTGTCACCCATTTTCAGAACCATGAGTAACAATCTCTGAACATCGTCTTCCACTTCTTTTGTGCTTCCTTTTGCAGTTGAACAACTTCCTTTTCCGCTTCCATCGACAACTTCCATTTGTTCAATGCGTTTTTTATTTTCTGTGCTTTACGAGAGACCCATAGACCTAAGTTTCTCCATAAAAGATTGTTGCAACACCTTATGCTCTTCAACCAACTTTTTCTCAAAATCAGCTCTAAGTTTTGCTTCCAATTCCAAAGAAAATTGCGCTAGTTGTTCTTCTACATCTATATATTTTCGTTAACGTGAAGACGACCCTCCAAAGAAAGTGCTAATTTAATGGTATTTTCCAACACCACGAACACGACCGCCATACTCAGATGTTCTAATGGCTGCTGTTAAGATATCATTATGTCCATCCGGAACAAAGACACCCTTTTCAGCTTCCTCAACTAGAGAATCCTACAAAATGAAAAAATCAAAACTAATTTCAATAGTTTTTATCAATCACAACTATAATGATACTTGAATTATTTTCTAAATTTTACTTATAATTTCTCAGCAATAACTTGTGTAGACTTTGATATGTATTCTCCCTTTTTCTTTTGTCGTACTCTCTTCCATACTTCATAGCGTGACTGTGAAGATGGACTACCATTATCATCTAATGTGGAATCATCTCTTGATGATCTCCTTTCATTTTTCATTTTCTTCTCAAGCAAGCGATACCTCTACGAGATAATACGCGTGGATATACATTTCTAGCCACACTTTCCATACACTTTTGACTTTTTCCCTATTATAAACTCAAAAATTTATTAATCACTAAACATAATAAAAATTTTATGCATAAAAAAATATAATTCCTAATAACCTTAAATTCAAGGGTATCTCGAGACTTCAGAAACTCTTTCCATGTTTTTTTTTAATATAATTATACTTGACATGTGCCGGAGTGCGACCTTCTTTGGGATTTCTAATATGTTCTTTTGTAAGTTGTGTCTTAAAACCTATCCATTTCTCCCCCGCATATTTAATCCATTCATCCTTTAACGAATCCTTCTTTGGATCATCACATTCTGGAATAGTAAAATGAGCCTACAGATATACATAAATAATTTGTTGTTAGTATATGACATATGTTGTTAGTATGTGATTATAAAATATAATAAAGTGTTGAATTTAAAATACCTTAACATCAAACCAAATAACATATTTTATGTCTTTACGTATGTCTTTCCACTCATCTATCAAAGTACTACATCTCTTCCGAGCAAGAGATGTAATATAACTCCAAAAAGTTAAGGCATTTTTACCAACACCAATACATTCATAGGTTCTTGGATCAAAGTCGACCTTTTTCTTTTCACCCGTTTGATGAACTTTGTCAAATTTTGCCATCAACCTCTAACTCTTCTTTTACTAGGGCTACTAGATGAAGAAGGGTTATCGGTTGAATCAGCCATGTACCTATTTACACAAAATAAAAATAATTAGAAATCAAATCAAGCACAAACTGAAAACAATTAGAAATCAAAGTAATGTCAAATTAACTTATAAAAAAATCGTATTATTTCTCTCATATCCCTTCTTCATGATCTATGCGAATAACATGCCCATCATCCTCTTCATTCTCTTCAATGAAGCTAGGCACATTTGTTGAGAAAGGAGGAGTTTCGGAAATATCAAGATTCACATCTTGATTTTCATCACTACCATACACCTTTCCTTGTATAACCACTTACCATCTTTTATTAGAAGGATCTGTGACATAAAAAACATGTTTTTCTTGAGATGCCATGATGAAAGATTCGTCCTCATAAGCTAACTTGCTAAGATCAACCAGTGTAAATCCAAATTCATCGATTCTTACACCACTGTTGATATCAATCCATTTGCATTTAAATACAAAAACTTTAAACACAACATAATCAACTCCCAAATATCTTAAATAACCCCAAAGTAAGGTACAGATGCCATAAATGGGTTTTTATCTTTAGAACTAGAGAAATGCATGGACTCGGCCACAATCATAACCCCACTATTTTACGTGGTACTACGATCATGCTTTGAATTTATATAAAAGGAAGTTTTATTAATATCATATCCACTCCAAGTTATCATGTTACATTTAGGCTCATAGGACAACCACTTAAGTATATTAGAATCACTATCATCATTAGCAATTTTTTCTTTAAACCACTCAGAGAAACTCTTATTATGCTCTTTTAATAACCCTTTTTCATTCATCTTGGGGTACTTTTTCTTTATGATGATTTTGTGAGCAGATAAGTAGGGTTGAACTTCATCTGTGTTATTCAATATATACAAATATGATTGTACAACCACCTCAATACTTAAGCTCTTTACCTTTAAACCTTGTGTACCCACACCCTCACATCTTCCATCATGATGAGACTTTGGAACCCCTACAACATCCACTTCTGACAAATAGTTTGAACAAAACTCAATTGCTTATTCTGCAATGTACCTCTCAATAATTGATGCTTTCGGACAATGTGGGTTTTTTGTATACCATTTTAGGATCTTCATGCATCACTCTGTTGGATACATCCACCGTAAATAAATTGGACCACATAATATAATCTCCCTTACTAGATGAACAATCAAGTGAACCATAATGTCAAAAAATGAAGGAGGAAAATACATCTCTAATTAACACAAGATAATTGTAGCCTCATTTTCCAAATCGCCTAACTTTAATGGATCAATGGCTTTACAATAAATTGCATTGAAAAATAAGCACAACCTAGTTATAGTCTTCCTAACATTGTTAGGCAATATCGCATGAATAGCCACTAGTAGTAGCTATTGCATTAAAACATGAAATTCATGAGATTTTAAGCCAATTAATTTGAGATCTTTAACTGATACAAGCCTTTTGATATTTGATGAGTAACCATGCAGCACTTTAATACTTTGTAAACACTCACAAAAACATATTTTCTCCTTTTTAGACAAAGTGTAGTAGGCACGAGGCAAATATATCTTGTTACCTATATGTTATGGAGTTAACTCTTCTCATATACCCATCAAACCCAAATCCAGACGAGCATTATAACCATCTTTTTTCTTTCCTTGAATGTTGAGAAATGTTCCGATTAAACTATCACGTAATATTTTCTACACGTGCATCACATCAATACAATGTCTTACATCAAGACTAGACCAATATGGAAGATCGAAAAAAAGACCTCTTTTTCCATATATTTTATTATAGTAGATTGCTTTTGGTACTTTCCAAAGACAATGTTAATGCCCTGTTGTCGTTGATAAAATTCCTCTCCAGTCAAGGGATTTGGAGCAAAACCATGCTCTTGTTCCCCATTGAAAGCTTTCCGCAATCTACGATATGGATGATAACGATTTAGAAATTTTCGATGCTCGAGATAAATGTTAGATGGTATTTTGGGGTAGTGTTTTATCGTCTCAACAGGGATTGAAGAGAATATAAATGATTGTCGTTCAACAGTTTAATGTCTTAAGAAAATGGGTTTTTAAAATGGTTTCAATTTTCGTAACTAAAGTTTGCAAGAAAGAAAACGGAATAAAATTTGGTCTAAGTTTGATAAAAACATGCAAATGTTATGGTTCGCTAGTCCGTCCTAAACATATTCACCCGATCAAATATGTGAACAAAGTTTTAACCAACATAACCACGTATCCTCGAAAAAACGTTCATGTCTAAATCGACTTTGTGGTTGTTATTGTTTCGACCGTTAAATGATCTCTCTAAGTAACAATTGAAACAATAAGCATTAAGATCAATACAAAGCGGATATCAACTTTCAAACCTATGTCTAGAATTTGTATAGTTGATAGATGAAGATATTAGGTCAAGACTTGGAAAGTTCATGTCTAAAGCATTCCAAACTATAAATGTATAAAGAGTAGCAAATAACTTCATCTATATTGATCACAATATTTGTTCACATATAAAAGATCAAATGGAATACATAAAATCTGAACTAACTACTTCTAACCGTGACAAGAGAGGGATTTACCCAACCATTTCCATGATAGCTTGAGCAACAAGTTTCAGAAGAAGGTTGATCAACATCCGAGTCGAATAATCGAGATTGGATGGGAATCCACCTTCTTTTTGTGTAATATTTCTAAGAGATGATGAGAAATGGAGGAATGAGTTTTTTAGGTCAGAAAATCCTCTCAAATGTAAGTACAAAACAATTAGATTTTTACAAAAAGTAGCTCAAACTACTTATAGAAGTGACTGCTGAGCTGTCACGTTCGCAGTGCGAACGAATTGTTTGCCTAGCGAACACCCAAAATGGAACCTGAAGTGCCTATGTATTGTGACAGCTCCCCAGACAGAAATCTCAAAGTTCGTTGTGTGAAGAATTGTTCGCCTAGTGAAGCCTTCGCTGCAAACTTTGCACAACGAGTTTATGTCCCTTTCCTTACTGTTTTAAGTTTAGGAGTGTTCGCTACCTCTTCGCTGACACTTCGCCTTGCAAGCTATTCGCTGCCTCCTTCTCCTAACGAGTTCATGAGCCTTTCCTTACTATTTTGGATTCTTGGCCTTCGCTACATAGTTCTCCTAGCGAACTTTATGATGTTTTGGTGGTAGCTTCGCTAGCAAGTTCGCCTAATTCTTGTTGTTGTTTGCATGTTGTCTTGGTTTCTTTGTCATCTTTCTTGTGTCTTAATTTCCACTCTTTCATGCCTAATTCCTGCACAATAACACACAAATCAAAGGTACCAAGATATTTTTCACATAATGTTGCAAAACAACCAAAGCAAGAGTGATTTTTAACACTTTCTTGACAAAAAAGAGTGAAAGATGCCCACATTTGATAGATTAAATAAGCAAAGTTGGGCATCTAACAACTCTCCCTAACTATATTTTTGCTTGCCCTCAAGCAAAGTATGCCTCTTGATGAAACAAGAGGATTTGCTTAAGAAAAAGATTTCTCCAAAATTGGATTAAATGGCTCAAAACACAAGGAATGCAACCAGACACAAGTTCCTAATTGTTAGAATAAAACAACACACAAGAACTAAAGTCTTAAAGCAATGCGAAACATATATCAATCAACAACAATGCTATCTTGAATGAATCACCCTATCTCTCCTCTTCGAATAAGGATTGAAGAAATTATATGTTTGCAACCGCGGGGACAATTTCACTCAGCTAACAAACAATGCCAAACTCAATCCAATTCATACAATATCTAACAATTATAGATAAAAATATGGAAGCAAGAAGATCACTAAGGTCTTTTCTGGTTGTAGCTTGGTCGGGTTTACAAACAAGAGACATATCTTAGGCCATTGAAACGAAATTGTCGATGCAAAAGAGGCATTCATTGTACAAGTTATTTACACATCACAACTTCCTTCCACTTGTTTCTCAATTGGAAACCTTCCCAACTCTTAGTTTACAACTTATTCTATTTTTTTTTCTTTCCCAAGCAAACATTCTCTTTTTTTTCTTTTACAATCATATTCACATAACAACAAATTTTTTTCAATGCTTGCTTGATATTTCACGAGTTCTAGCAACCTACCATACTTCCTTTTCGTTCTGCCCAACTTAGCTTTTACTCAACCCTCAAGTGAATGCTCTTGACTTTTAAGGAAAAGAGAACAATTAACACAAAATTCAAGGGTTCAAGAATTTTTTTTTTTGGAATCCCGCACAGTTTCAGGCCGAGATTCACACTGTTTAGGCTCAAGGGGTTCACAAATACTCTCTGCTCACGGGTAAGTTGCATTTGGAACTGGTTGTGCTCGATAAAAACAAATGCCTTAATTATTTCCAATTGCTTCCACAAATTCACAATAATAAAAGATACAACATGAATCAAATGAATCAACAAAGTTTATTAGAATCCAACATTTAGTGTACAATGGAGGTTTCCTCACAATTTGTGGTTCTAAATCCTAGTGAAACATTCATTCAACAATGTTGCCAAAAGAACAATATTCATTTACAACAAGATTAAATTCCTTAAGCATTTTAAAATTCTAACCAAAGGTAACCATGTACCTTGACATTATTCGCTTGTTTAATTATTATCATCGCCATCCAAACTCGGATGCACCTTCATTAGATACTTCTTTCCAGAGAGCAACCAATCTAGAAGTTTTTAGAAAGCTCAACAACCAGAATATTAACAACCACTTGAAAAGAAACAACATATTTTAAACATAAAAGCTTAACATTACTTAAACATTAATAAAATGTGCATGGGGAAAAAACCCCCAAAATAGTACAAGAGCCAAATATCTGAAATAACAGTACAATAAAGAATAAAAAATGTAATGATTCAAGAACAAAAGTACTTCACTTTGAGACGAAAAGAATTTGCTCAAATTCACGCTCACAAGATCAAAATATCAAAAAGAATCAGTCCTCCTCGGACTCGGTCTCTTCCGTGCTCTCAGAACCAACATCATCATCATCACCATCATCATCATCATCATCATCATCATCATCATCATCATCCACCTCAGTGCCACCATCATCAGGACCAGAGGCTCCCGTCCCCTCTCCAAAAACAGGCCTGACCTCAGGCCAGCTCGCGTGCTGTAAGAACTGCTCACGCGTCATCATAGTGCACTTCACGGAGGGGTCAGGACATTGGAGCTGAAGTACCTGCATAGAATCATGTATATCCACCATGGCGCGCTGAGTAGCCACCATCCAATCCCAGTTGTAATTACAAACAACTTGCTGGAATGGATCAAAACCCTGTGAAAAAGAAACACCAGGGCCATCAGTAGCCCCGGTATCTGCAGCAGCTGAACTTGCTTTGAATCCCTTGGGTTGGCAATACTTGTCCACGTACCTGTCGTCAATCACAGCCGGAATAGTCACCTGTCTACGGGAAGGTAATCTCACCCTCTCCTGAACACACAAGGCCATAATGAGACAGGGGAAAGCAAGGGGGCAATAACTCGCGCCCCTTCTTTCAGGCTACTCTCCACTATGGACCTCAGCTCATCAGCAATTATCCGAGCCTCATCGATCTGCTCATTGGTAAGAATATAGTGAACCAAGTGTGCCACTGGGATCGACACTGTTGACGTGTGGGATTTTGGCTTGATGTTTGTCAGAAACAACAGCAACACCAACTGAGGTAGAGGTTTCATGTCCTCTCGGTGATACCTCCTTGGAACCCTAGATGGGTTCAACTCTACCGTTTTGCCCTCCATTAATATGGCCTCGGAAATGACATCAGTGTTCCTATGAAGTCTCAAATCACAGTGGTACTCATCAATTTCATCCTCACCCAAGTTGAGAGGTCTTCTAAGCACCCTATTAATGGCATATCTATCAAAACTCATCGGTCGTCTTGCCACCTGTGTGGTCCAAGTAAAAAGCTCATCATCGTTAGGAAGTGCATTAGCATAAAACACCTGCACCACCTCGATGTTATAACTGCCAGTTGGAGTCACCAGTACTTCACACTTTTTGCTATTGATGAGTTCGGAAAAAGTCCGGTACGATCCCTCATGATGAATAAGAAACCTCTTTTCAGGAAGAATGTTTCGTTTCTCTAAAGCCACATAGCGGGCGGCTTGCGTCGGACCCACGAATCGCTCGGTGTCATATCGGATAGGGTGAGGACGAGAGCTGCTGCCAACCTTTCTCTTTTTAGAAGCAATCGACCTGGACGCCATCTGCAAACACAACACAGAAGAGAAACAAAAGTATCCACACAACAGATCACCAATCAAAGCAGAAAAATAAAACTCTGCCATGCTCGCTGCAAGCTTCTCTTTGCGAAGACCTAGCAAATACTCGCTACAGGTTCGCCTAGCGAAGGTGCTAGCGAAGGCTGCGGGTTTTTGAATTCTCCCACTATTTCAAACCAAAATTCAGACAATCTAATTTTTTTCTATCACAATTTATGAACCACAAGATTTGCCATGTTAAGAATAGTTCTACACAAACATGCAACCCTAAATTCTATAGTTCTGCTTCTCATCCATTATAACCCACATGGTCTGTTCTCATACAAATCAGAGCAACCTAATCAAAGAAAAATAGAGACAGAGACATACCTGATTGAAGAGATTGGTTGGGTATGAGAGAAGCAATTAGGGTTTGCAAGAAGAGATGCACAAGTGTGATGTGAGTGAGAGAGATGCACAACAAAAATGAGAGTGAAGTGGAATGACCTAGAATCCTCAGACTAGCAAAAACGGTTTTGGACCCAATTGAGTGGCCCACTGAAATAAAATAAAATAGCCTGTTTCGCTCTGTTTGCACTGCGAACGTCCAAGAGAACATGTTCGCTACTGTCCTCGCCTAGCGAAGGTGTTAGCGAACATGACAGGTTTTAGTTCTTTAATATATCAATGCACAACACATTTTAGCTAAATCATTTTCAGCAAAATCCACACAACAAAGCATAATATTTACACCATAAAATACTTACAATGTTGGGGTGCCTCCCAACAAGCACTTTGTTTAACGTCGTTGGAGCTCGACGGTCTGTTGCGATCACGGATCGCAGAAAGGCACAAAGGTGGTGTCCCGCTCGAAATCACCACCTAGATAAATCTTCAATCGTTGGTCGTTGACAGTCCAATTCTCGTTGGTTTTGATGTCTTCAATAATAATTTCCCCGTAACTCAAAATGTTGCGAATCCAAAAGGGACCCGACCACTTGGACTTTAACTTTCCGGTAAACAATCTCAACCTCGAATTGAATAACAACATCATTTTACCTACCTCAAATTTCTTGGTCACAATCTTTTTGTCATGATACCCCTTCACTCGGTCTTTGTAGATTTTGTTCGATTCATAAGCTTGAAGGTGTATTTCTTCCAACTCATGAAGCTGGCTTTTTCTTTTGTCGCCACTCAAGTTATGATCAAAATTCAACAACTTAAATGTCCAAAAGGCTTTGTGTTCCAATTCAACCAGAAGGTGACAGTTTTTTTCATAGACCATTTTAAACAGTGTGAGACCAATCGGAGCTTTGAAAGTTGTCTGATAGGCCCACAAGGCATCGTCAAGCTTGCTTGACCAATCCTTCCTTGAGGTAGACACAGTTTTTTCCAAAATCTTTTTAATTTCTCGGTTTGATACCTCCGCTTGTCCGTTAGCTTGAGGATGATATGGTGTAGCAACTTTGTACCGCACACCATACTATTCCAAAGCTTTCGCTAACTGAGTGTTACAAAAGTGAGAACCTCCGTCACTTATTTAACACTCTCGGAGTACCAAAGCGAGAAAATATGTTTTTTTTCAAAAAATTTATTACAGTTTTCTCGTCTGCCTTAGCGCTAGCTATGGCTTCCACCCATTTTGAGACATAGTCCACTGCAATAAGAATGTATTCATTTCCAAATGACGGTGGGAATGGACCAACAAAATTAATGCCCCAACAATCGAAAACCTCGACTTCTATCATGCTTGGCAATGGCATTTCATTTTTTTCGCTATCCCACCAATCCTCTGACATTTGTCACAACGTTTTGTGTGCACATGCACATCTTTAAACAAGGACGGCCAATAAAATCTCAATTGGAGGACTTTAGCGACCATTCTTGTGTTGTTAAATTGACCTCCATACGGAGAGTTGTGACAACGCCACAGGATGTCTTTGGCATCCTCCTCAGAAACACATCTCCTTAAAACATTGTCGACACCAAGTTTGAACAAATATGGTTCATCCCATACAAAGTACTTGGCGTCAGAAATTGTTTTTTCTCTGGTGACTAGTTAAACCTTCTGGCATTAATCCGGTGGCTTTGTGGTTAGCCATGTCAGCGAACCAAGGTCTAACCTTCACCATATATAACTTTTCATCAGGAAATTCTTCCCTCACCTCTTTTTCATGTTTTGTGACTTCATCATTCACAAGTCGGGACAAGTGATCTGCTACCAAATTCTCGGACCCTTTTTTACCACGAATTTCAAGATCAAATTCTTGAAGTAAAAGAATCCAACGAATTAACCGTTGTTCGGAATCCAGTTTGGTAAGCAGATACTTGATCGCTGCATGATCGGTGTACACCACAACTTTGGATCCAATCAAATAAGACCTAAAATTTTCTAATGCATACACTATAGCAAGAAATTCCTTTTAGTTGTTGCATAATTAATTTGAGCATCGTTAAGAACCTTTCTTGCATAATGTATCGCATGGAAAATTTTGGTCTTTCTTTGGCCTAACACTGCACCAACCGCATAATCGCTCGCATCACACATAATTTCAAAATCATTTTTCCAATTCGGTGCGATGATTATGGGTCCTGTTATTAGGCTTTATTTCAAAGAATCAAAACCTGTCATACAAGAATCATCAAAAAGAAAATACTTATCTTTATTGAGAAGGTTGCTCAATGGTTTTGCTATCTTCGCGAAGTCTTTGATGAATCTTTGGTAGAATCCTGCATGACCCAGAAAACTTCTAATTCTCTTCACATTCAGAGGTGGTGGCAACTTTTCAATCACTTCCATTTTAGCCTTGTCAACTTCAAGTCCCTTTGAAGAAACTTTGTGCCCGAGCACAATGCCTTCCGTAACCATGAAATTGCATTTCTCCCAATTAAGCACTAGATTAGTATCGACACACCTCTCCTAGACAACATCAAGATTTTTCAAACAAAGATCAAATGATGGTCCAAAAACTGAGAAATCATC
Source organism: Lathyrus sativus (assembly GCA_963859935.3). Lineage (NCBI taxonomy): Eukaryota > Viridiplantae > Streptophyta > Magnoliopsida > Fabales > Fabaceae > Lathyrus > Lathyrus sativus. Next base: position 505,011,882 of record OZ012737.1, read on the forward strand.
CATAAACACATCGATCGTCTTCTCAATCAAGTCTGAGAATATAGCTTGCATACACCTTTGAAAAGTCGTCGATGCATTACACACACCAAACGACATCCTCCTATAAGCAAAGATTCTGAAAGGACAATTCAAAGATGTTTTTTCATGATCCTCTAGATTGATAATGATTTGATTATACCCAGAGTATCCATCCAAAAAGCAATAATATTCTTGATCGGAAAGTCTCTGGAGCATTTGATCCATGAAAGGAAGAGGAAAGTGATATTTTCTTGTAGCTTCATTGAGCCTACGGTAGTCGATACACATTCTCCATCCTGTTACAGTTTTTGTTGGAATCAACTCATTCTTCTCATTGCAGACAGCTGTCATTCCACCTTTCCTCACCACTTCTTTCATAGTATGATTCAATCTTCTTTGTGGTTGAGCTACCGACTTGAAATCTTCCTCCATGAATATTTGATGCATACAATAGGAAGGACATATACCTTTCAATTCAGAAAGAGTCCAACCCATTGCCTCTTGATTTTTCTTCAAAACAACAATTAATTTTCTTTCTTCATCCATGGTCAAATCCGAGCTTATGATCACCGGCTTGTTTTTCTCTTCATCAAGGAAAACATACTTAAAATGAGATGGTAACAACTTCAACTCAAGTTTGCCTTCCTCATTGTTCTTTTTTTTTAGAATTTCCACCCTTTCTTTCAAAGGTGGAATTTCCTCTAATTCTTCAAGTTCCCGCAAACACTTTTCAATTTCTCGTTCTTATTCTTCATTGAATTTTGAAAGAGCATTCGTAAGAACTTGTTGTAATGGTGTGGGAACTTGCAATAACTCCTTGACTTCTTCAATTGCCACTTCTGTTGCATCAATTCTAAAACAATCGGTTTTGTCCTTTGGAAGCTTCACAGCTTCAAAAATATTGAAACAAATCTCTTCATCCATATCAATCACCATGCGCGCGGTCTTCATAAAAGGTCGACCAAGAATCAGGGGAGAGTCTTCATCTTCTTCCATATCAATTACTACAAAGTCAATTGGGAACAAAAATTTATCAATCTTTACCAACACATCTTCGGCTACACCGTGAGGGCGAGTGGTAGATTTGTCGGCAAGTTGCAATGTCACTTGAGTAGATTTCAACTCCATATATCCCAATCGCTTCACAATAGATAAAGGTATCAAATTGATACTAGAGCCCAAATTAATCAACCTCTTGCCAACATAAGTATTTCTAATTGTGATAGGCAAAATGACTCGTCCCGGATCACTTTTTTTCCCCGGGAGAGTCCGTTGAATGATTGTGCTACAACTAGCATCCACCATGATAGTTTCTTGATCCGTATACCGCTTCTTCTTTGTAAGGATGTCCTTCATGAATTTAGCATACTTGGGCATTTTCTCCAATGCTTCGGAAAATGGAATATTAATTTGCAATTGCTTGAATATATCCATGAGCCAAGCATAGTGTCTAGCATTGTCTTTCCTTGTCGGAGCATATGGATAAGGCAAATTTTGAATAGGAATAATGCTCACTTGCTCTTTTCCTTTCCTAGACTTTTTCACTCTTTCTTCTCTCTTACTTTTCTCTCCTTCCTCACTTTTTTTCACTCTCTCATTTTCAACTAAATCTCCCTCAACATTTCTTTTCTACTTCTTTCTCAACATTTTCATTTTCTCTTTCAACTACAACTTTTTCCGCCACTATCTCATCACGTACGCCCATGTCAATTTCTCTACCACTTCTTGTAATAATCTCCTTGCAATGCTCCTTAGGATTTGGAAGAGCGGTAGTCGTGAAAGGCCCTTTTTGTTGATCGACCAATTGTTTTGATAATTGACCCACTTGTGTCTCCAAATTCTTTATAGCTGCATCGGTGTTCTTTTGATTTGACATTGACATTTGCATGAATTGAGTAAGAGTTTCCTCCATCTTTGATGGTGCACTTTGAGTTTGTGGAGGTTGAGTGTAATTTTGATATTGTTGACGGTTCGAAGTTCCGGCTTCTTGTGGCCTCCAAGGTTGTTGGTACCCTTGAGTAGGTCTTTGATAACCTTGATTTGCTTGTTGATAAGGTGGTCTTTGTTGGTAGCCCTGAATTTGATTTCCAGCATAGTTTTCTTCTTCCAATACCAGAGGACAATACCCGGTAGGATGGTCACCTTTACATAATTCACAACTTGCCACTTGAACTTGGGTAGGAACTTCTTGCATCTCTTTGATTTATTGTGGAAGCTTCGACATTTGTTGCGTTAAAAGCTCCACTTGTTGTGAAAGAAGTTTGTTTTGAGCAAGAATAGCATCATTAGTACCTAACTCTAGCACGCTTGGTTTTATTTGAGCTACTCCACGATTATGATTCCCTTGGTGATCATTAAGTGCCATCTTGTCAATAATTGCTATTGCATCTTCAACGCTTTTAGACATCAAAGAACCCCCCGCCATAGCATCCAATAAGGTCTTGTGAACCGAAAGGAGACCATTGCGGAAAATATGAACTTGAGTGAGTTCGTCAAAACCGTGTCCTTTGCATTTCCTCAACATAGATTTTAATCTCTCCTAAGCTTCGTTGAGGGATTCATTTCCTCCTTGTGAAAACACAACTATTGCAGTTTTTGCTTCCATGAAACGATTATGTGGAAAGAACCGTTCAAGAAACTTCTCTTCCAGTAAATTCTAATCCGTCATAATTGTCTTAGACTGATCAAAATACCATTACTTCGCTTTCACAATCAAAGAATGAGGAAATAGCCTCCTGAACAATGACTCTTCATCCGCTTCTGTTGCTCCCGTTGCACCCACAATCTCATAGAATTTGGTAAGATGTGTAAACAGATCCTCATGATCTAACCCCATGAAAGGATTTTGATAAATGAGCACAAGGATTCCCATTTTCATCTCGACTTGTCTTCCATTTTGGAGATTACGCACAAACTGAGCAGTGTCTCTTGGACTGTTTGTACATGGAACCGAAGCTGGAGGTGGAGGTGGTGGTGATGCTTCTATAATTGGTGAATTAGGTGGAGTGGATGAAGAAGATTCTCCGTGCTCTTGTCTCTGAATAACTTGTTGTTGTCTTTGCCTTGTGCGACTATTGGTGCAGCGAGCAGATCTCTCAATCTCAGGATCAAAAAGAAGGTTTTCAGGCCGAACCTGTCCTCGCATAAACGAATTCTGCACACGTATCAAACAGATTAAAAAGCACAAAGAATTACAAAGATAAGAGATTCACAATACAAAAATCTTAAAATCACTAAATTATTGCAATGCTTGCAATATTCTACTAACAATCCCCGACAACGGCGCTAATTTGTTAGATGGTATTTTGGGGTAGTGTTTTATCGTCTCCACAGGGATTGAAGAGAATATAAATACTTATTGTTCAATAATTTAATGTCTTAAGAAAAGGGTTTTTTAGAATGGTTTCAATTTTCGTAACTAAAGTTTGCAAGAAAGAAAACGGAATAAAATTCGGTCTAAGTTTGATAAAAACATGCCAAGATTAGGGTTCGCTAGTCCATCCTAAACGTATTCACCCGATCAAATATGTGAACAAAGTTTTAACCAACATAACCGCGTATCCTTGCAAAAACGTTCATGTCTAAATCGATTTCGTGGTTGTTATTGTTTCGACCGTTAAATGATCTCTCTAAGTAACAATCGAAACAATAAACATTAAGATCAATACAAAACGGATATCAACTTTCAAACCTATGTCTAGAATTTGTATAGTTGATAAATGAAGATATTAGGTCCAGACTTGGAAAGTTCATGTCTAAAGCATTCCAAACCATAAATGTACAAAGAGTAGCAAATAACTTCATCTATATTGATTACAACATATGTTCACATACAAAAGATCAAATGGAATATATAAAATATGAACTAACTACTTCTAACCTTGACAATAAAGAGATTTAGCCAACCATTTTCATGATAGCTTGAGCAACAAGTTTTGGAAGAAGGTTGATCAACATCCGAGTCGAATAATCAAGATTGGATGGGAATCCACCTTCTTTTTGTGAAATATTGCTAAGAGATGATGAGAAATGGAGGAATGAGTTTTTTAGGTCAGAAAATCCTCTCAAATGTAAGTACAAAACAATTAGATATTTTTACAAAAAGTAGCTCAAACTACTTATAGAAGTGACTGCTGAGTTTTCACGTTCGCAGTGCGAACAAATTGTTCGCCTAGCGAACACCCAAAATGGCACATGAAGTGCCTATGTCCTGTGACAGCTCCCCAGATAGAAATCCCAAAGTTCACCGTGCGAAGAATTATTCTCCTAGCGAAACCTTCGCTGCAAACTTCGCACAACGAGTTTATGGCCCTTTCCTTACTATTTTAAGTTTGGGAGTGTTCGCTACCTCTTCGCTGACACTTCGCCTTGCGAGCTATTCGCTGCCTCCTTCGCCTAGCAAGTTCTTGGCCCTTTCCTTACTGTTTTGGATTCCTGGCCTTCGCTACATAGTTCGCCTAGCGAACTTTATGATGTTTTGGTGGCAGCTTCGCTAGCAAGTTCGCCTAGCGAACTAGCTGTTGTTTGCATGCAGTCTTGGTTTCTTTGTCGTCTTTCTTGTGTCTTAATTTCCACTCTTTCATGCCTAATTCCTTCATAATAACACACAAATTAAAGGTACCAAGATATTTTCACATAATGTTGCAAAACAACCAAAGCAAGAGAGATTTTTAACACTTTCTTGACAAAAAGGAGTGAAAGATACCCACATTTGATAGATCAAATAAGCAAAGTTGGACATCTAACAATAAATAGTCTTCTTTCCTTTTTCAAGTTGATGGTAAAATGTGTCTTTTTCACATATAGGACACGCTTTATGCCCTTTAACTTTATACCCATGCAAATATGCCGGAAAATCGTTGATAGTGCAAAACAACATGGCACGCATATTGAAATGTTCACTAGAATTCGCATCAAAAACATCCACCCCTTCCTCCCACAAAACTCTTAAATCATCAATCAGTGGACTTATATAAACATCTATGTCATTTCTTGGTTGTTTTGGGCCCGAAATCATCATCGATAACATAATATATTTACGCTTCATGCACAACCTAAGAGATAGGTTGTAAATCATCAAGAGAGCATGCCAAGAAGTATGGTTAGTACTAAGATTACCAAATGGATTCATTCCATCAGTAGAAAGTCCAAGTCTAAGGTTTCTCGACTCTTTTCCAAAATTTGGTAACAAAGAATCTATTTTCTTCCATTGCAAAGAATCAGCTACATGGCGAATTTGTCCATCACATTTTATTTCTTCTGCATGCCATCTAAGATTCTTTGTATCATTTGCATTAGCGAATAATCTCTTGAACCTTGAAATATTGGTAGGTACCATACTACTTTCGCGAGAGGACCCTTTTTGACCACCCCATCATCCCTAGAATTACCATCTTTCTTTTTGTAGTGTGACGACTTGCACTTCAGACAATGATTATAGTTTGCATACTCTTTTCTATATAATATGCAATCATTAGGGCATGCATGTATCTTTTCATACTCCAAACCCATCGGACACAATAATTTCTTCGCCTCGTATTAATGATTAGCATTACGTTACCTTATGGAAGAATTTTTGTCAACAATTCAAGCAATTCGGTAAAACTTTTGTCATTCCATCCATTATTAGCCTTCAAATTAAACAATTTTAACACGGATGACAAACGTGTAAAATTAGTGCATCTCGGGTGCAAAGGTTTATCCTTGTCACTGCATAAAGTATCATACGCATGTGCCCTCTTAAACGAATCTTGTCCAATATCACGCATCATGTCTTCCAGACGATCATCAATTTCAACACTAACATTATCTCTTTGGGACACATTTGACTTTTCTACTACTTCACAGTGCCATATCCATTGTGTATAACTTTGACAAATCCCTTCATAAATTAGATGATCCATAATTTCTTTCTTATTAAGTTTTGGTTCTTGATTTTCACAACGAACACATGGACAGAGAAAAAGCACATGATGACTTTTTTCAGCATTACTTTTAGGAGGAGGAAGATTTTTTTTAGCATTACATTTAGAAAACTATAGAAATTCCATCACTCCATGTTCGTACTCAGCACTTAATCGATTAACTCCCATCCAACTACGATCCATACCTATGTTTCGAAATTAACACATACAGAGTTAAATCATTGTGACGCCTACAATTGTCCCTCTTTTGGACACATTAGAGAGAACAAAAGTCTCTATGTGTAAACACGTGGCATTAAATTAAATCATAAAAATTATTCCTAAAAAAATGTTATTATCATAAAAATTCTATTACTCAATTAAAACCCAAATAGAACCAAATTGATATCAAAATTATTTGACAATTTTATCTTCAAGACTCACCCAAAATTCATTCAATTTCATCTTCCAAAAGTACTAAGGAGTAAGGAAATATTAATAGTAAATAAATATTATGAATAAGCAATTTGAATCAAACTCTTTAATATTTTTTCAAGTTCCAATGTGTCCAAAAGAAATATCATGAACAAGCAATTTGAATCAAACTCTTTAAGGAAATATTAACTCTAACTTTACACCCAATTTCCTTCAAGAAATATTATAATGGGATCAAAAGGCATAATATATATAGACAACATGCATATACATAGTTAACATTGAAGAAAGTGATCGGAAACTAACCTGATGTAATTAGAGATTCCTGTGAGCTTTTCGACGTGGCGTCCAACGAACCTTAAGGAAACTGCAACTTTTGTGGATAAAAGGTATCGATGTTGTAGAAATCCAAGTTTATAGAAACTATAAACTCAATTTCCTTCAAGAAATATAATGAGATTCAAAGATCAGGAGAGAAGGAAAAGCTAAATTTCCACAAAGTTGGTCATTTTACTTTTCAAAGTTTAAACTCTAACCTTTTCAACAAATATAATGGGATTCATAGAATTTATGAAAGGAAGATATAACCTTTTAAGAGCTCCCAAAGAATGACAGAGGGAGTTTCGATGGCGGAGGGAGATCCGATGGTGACGGCAAATGGCGGAGGGAGATCCGACGATGACAGTTGATGGCGATGGTGGAAGAAGAAGTTGGCTTCGCAGGTGACTGTTGATGGCGACGATGGAAGAAGAAGATACACGATGGCAACAGTTTAAGGGTTTGGGAGAAAAAAATGGCCGATGTTGTGTTTGAGGGAATGAAGCAAAGAAGAATGCTGGGTTTTTGGGTTTTTTAGAATGTTATGTTTTCGGGTAGGGTTTGAGATTTTAAGGAAGATTTTACATCGGTTGACAAGTGGGCCGATGTAAAATCCTTTCACATAATTTTTTTTACATCGGTTCCTGTTAATGGCCCGATGTGAAATCCTTTAAAGGCCTGGCACTTTTTACATCGGTTGCAATTAAAGGACCGATGTAAAATCCTTCACGAGACCTTTTACATCGGTTGTATTGAATGGACCGATGTGAAATGTTTAATCCATATATTTTTTTTTATTTTTTACATCGGTTGGGATGAATGGCCCAATGTAAAATCCTTTATAAAAAATTTTCACATTATTTACGAAACTGCTACCTTATTTTTTTCATTGGTGAACTTTTCACATCCGTTGCAAATATAGGACCGATGTGAAATCCTTTATAATAAATTTTTTTATTATTTACGAAATTGCCACCGTGTTATTTTTCACATCAGTGGAAATATATGTCTGATGTAAAATTCTTAAAATCCTTTGATAAATATTTTTCACATCATGTATCTTAAAATCTGATGTAAAATCATTTAACCAAATGTCTTATTTTTAGTAGTGAGTCTGAGGGATCCCACACCGCACAACCCACATAGGTACCCTTACCATCCACACATATACTTATGCGTGAGGGTGATGATGAGGAGGCAGTTGAGGACGGTCATGAGGTGGATGATAAGGAGGCAGCTGAGGACGATGAGGAGGAGACTCCAAATGATGAGGTGGTTTATATCATTAATGGAAGATATTTTATTTGGCCCAACGAAAATTTGTAAGTTTTAAATTTTTAAGTATACATGTTTCCGTTTTTTATATTAACTTTCATATCAATATAAATTATTGATGTTCAGTTTCGAGCCGAGTCGGACTGCTGCCCAGCGTATAAGTTATGTTATTCAGCAAAAGTATAAAAAAGCTTGGAAGAGATTTAGAGAAGTTAAGGGGGACAAAAGAGAAGCTTGGTTTAATTTATTTAAGGTATAATTAATTTATTTTTTTTAAGTCATGTAATTTATTTGTTAACTTATTTTTGTTTAAATTCTTTGTTTATTATAATTATCTAACTATTTTATTTGAATGTCTTACAACATTGTAGAAAAAATGTACGTGGAAAAAATGAATGAGAAAGAGGTTAGAAAAAATTATTTTTGGCAGAACAACAGTTCGACTTTCTGACATGTTACGACGTGCTAGAAAGTGGTGGAAACTTAAAAATATTTGTCCCAACTGGATAAACAAAGAAGTATTCGATGAACTTCTTATTTACTGGGATTCAGATGTTGATTTTAAGGCAAGATCTGAAAAGGCAAAGAAAATTAGAGCATCTGAAAAAAGGGGTAGCCTTAATGCAGTTGGAAGTATAAGTGTTGTCGAACATGCTCGACGCATGATAATTATTACTTCTATTTTAAGTTATATTATGATTTATTATATATTTTTAATTAAAGTTAATTTTATTATTTAGGAAAAGAGATTGGGGAGACCTCCACTCATGACGGAGCTAGTTGTAAAGACTAGAACAAAGAAATCGGGGGGTTTTGTTGACGAACGCACAAAAAAAAAGGTTTGGTAAGTATATCGTTTCATTTTATTTAAATTGTTTTAATTTTTTTTATTTAATGACAATTTTGTGATGTGATTATCATGTGGCAACTGAGTTATTGTGGCGTGAAAATCACGTGACAATATTTATTATTTAATTTAACTTAGATTATTTAAGCTATATTTAATTTAATTTGTTTTTATTTTATGCGTAGGAGGATTACCAAGTATTGCTCACACAATTTTTGGTAGAGAATCCTCAGTATACTCCAAGAGGTTCTGAACCGCTTAATCCATGAGTGAATTTTTATATTTAGGGTTTAGTAACTGATGGAAAGGGACCGAATGAGTGTTTATTTGGTGCGGAAGCTTTGGCTGGTGGTATGAGAAAATGAGACAAAACTCTATTTTCAAAGAGTTAGAGATGGTGAGGGAACGTCACATCCACCACAATTGACCCCCGAGATGTTAGAAACGGTAAGACAACTGGCATTAACTGAAGTAAGACGCAAAACGGCGGCCCAAATAGAGGAGCAACAACGTCAGATAGAGGCAGTGAAGAAGAGACAAGCTGAAATGGAGGCGATGATGCGCCAATTTATGCAATCACAAGGTGGCGGTAATCCAGTTGTTGGAAATGAAGAAGTTGGTGGTCAACAACAGTTGGATGGCGAGGATAACGATGATTTTGACATTGACAATTTTCTCGATCCGAATTGATCTAAAGCATTTATTGTAATTTTAAATTTTTATTTTTGTAAAATATTAATTACATTTTAGTATATTATACACTTTTTATATAAATATTTTATTCTTAATTTTGGTATTTATTTATATTTATTAATTTTTGTTATTAATATTTATTAATTTTTCAATTTAAATTATTATTGATAATAAATTAATATTAAATTTTTATTTTAAAATAATTAAAAAAACAAACTATAATTATAATTTTAGATTATAAATAAAAATACAAATTATTTTTAAACATACCAAAAAATTAATCAATTTAAAGAATAAAAAAACTCAGCCACGTGATATTCACGTCACAACTTGCCACGTGAAATTCATGTCGCAACTTGCTACATGAATATCACGTCATAACTTTCCACAATAAAGTAATAAAAATAAATAAAATAAATATTAGTTGAATTCGACCGAGTTCGGCTTATAGGTTCCAAAATAATCATTAGAGTTCAACCGAAAAACCCTATATTACTCAAATAAAGCAATGAAATAAATCCGACTTGACCTGATTTGTTTGCATAAAAATAATAACGGATCAGTCAATTTTAATCGAGTTGTCCAAATTTGTTCACTTCTAGATGAAAGTGTGTGATGAAAGTTTTGGTTCAAATTTAATAAAGAAGGAATCATGTAGTAGTTAGAATGATGTGAAAAATTGGTTTATAAAGTGATTTAAAAATTCTTGTTGGCATGTGAATGTGGAAAGTTTCAAATATGTGATTGTGGTAAAATGGTGGGAGGTTGGAGGGAAACATGTTGTAGCATAGTACTGCGTGTGGCATATCAGACACTAAGACGATGATACTGACTTCTGGGTGGACAAGATTTGAGGAGCTATTGGACATTTGGTTCCAACAGTGGTGGTGAGAGACCCTTTGGATGTGGTAAGGCTAGTGCATTGAAATGCACGAGTTAGAGGATGACGTGTACACATATCTAATTTAATTAGATCAACCAGTTGAAAAATTGAGATGTTTTTTTTTTCAAACTCCTCGTTTTGTGTTTCTTTCTTTTTTTCTTCTTCTCTCTCATGTTTATTTTCTTTTTCTTTATTATTCTTTTTTTTTTCTTTTTTATTTATTGGAATAGAAACATATACCATAAAGAATAATTATAAATCATTAAGAAAAATAATGCACGACTTCAAAAAAAAAAATTTTACGATTAATTCTTAACACATGCCACATGTTAGCATTATCCTTATTTGTTTTTCCGTTTCTTTCAAATTTATACTAACATATTTGGTTGTCTCATTAGCAGTCACGATGGTGGTCGAATGAATGATGGTTGTGGTAAGTGCGTAGAGGTTAGGAGTAGAGTTGGAGACTCTGATTTACTGACAAATTTGGTGGAGATGGTGGTGTAGGTTTAACACCCTAAAACTCGAAAATATTTTTATAAAAGATAAACAATTATTTCTCCAAAACAAATATTACACATGATTAATAAATGCACTCTTTTAAAATAAAACATAAAATATACAACGCAACCTAACTTCAAATATACTTTAAAGTTGTCGTGATGAAAATGAAAATGACCTAATGTTACTGATCAAACACTACAAGAAAAATACATTTTAGCTGTAGATATTTAGCGTCGGCCAGACTTTGACATTATTAACGTTGATGTCATGTCCCTAATGCTCGTCGCTAATAGTTAAATAATTTTTTTAAAATATTTTTAATAGGTTATTATTTTTTACGTCGGTTTTAGCCAACCCTATATTTGAATTTAATTAATTTTATTTTACATAATTCTTTTAATGGAATACTAGCAAGTTTATTCATTTAGTTTATCTATTTTTTTTTATAGTAGTCCCACAAACCAACGCTAGTGTTGGTGCGAAAATAATTAATTACCTTTACAAATTTTGCTTGTCTCCTTTTCTTATTTATTTATTGAGTTAAATAACTTAAAGTTTAGCGTCGCTAAAAATCTCGCAAACTTTGGTGAGAAAAATTTGCTTTCCCTCCGCAACTTTAGTTTTCCTTTCTTTTTGTTTTCATTTTTTTAATGTATTTATTTATTAATTATTTACTCTTTTTGACCAAATAATATTATTTTTTACATATTAAAACAATTAATTTATTACTAATATTTTAAAATAAAAAATAAAATTTTGTATTTTAATATTTATTTAAATAAATATAAAATATAATTTTAAAATGAGAATCACATAATTTTTTTGTTAATATTAAATTAAATTTAAATATAAATAAGATATAAATTTTAATATAAAATATATATAATTTATTATCTTTGTTTGTAAAATAGTAAAAACTATATAAAATATAAAATAGTAAAAAACTACATATAACTTATTGTAAGAATTAAAGTTGAGTAGTTTTAAAAAGTATATAAAACATTTTTTTAAACTTCTTTTTAAAATAAATATGATATAAATCATAATATAAAACAAATATATAAAATATATAAAACTTATTGTTAACAAATATAATAAAATATAAAATAGTAAAAATATACATAAATTTATTATAAGAATATAAGATGAAAAGTTGTTTTAAAAATAAATAAGATATAAAACTTAATTTAAAAAAACTATAAAAAAATACATATATATATAATTTATTATAATAATATAGATAAAATATAAAATAGTAAAAAAAGAACAATTCATTGTATTCTTCAAGAAATCGTTCCAGCTTCTCATTGTTTCTCAGCTTATCTTTCGTTTCTCATCGTCTCTTTCAGTTTCTCATCATTTCTCAGCTTTTCAAAATCTCAAAATCGTCTCTTTCCAACTTCTCATTACTTCTCAAAATTGTCTCAAAATTGTAGGGAAATCGCTTCTCATCGCCATCTTTTCATTTTATCTCTTTTCATTGTATCTCTTTTCAATGCTCTAATTTCTTTAACAAATCGTTTTTTATCGCTTTAGGAAATATCGCTAAGGTTGATTTCGTTTTATTTTCCTTAAGTTCAGGAATTGCTCATACTCTTTAAGAAATCGCTTCAGAAAATCTCTCATACGCTTCAAAAAATCATTCGTTTCCATGTTCGGTTAATAATAAAACCATTTCATACTCATTTCTTGCCATACTCTTCTCACACTCTTTCGATTCTAAGTTCGATTGATAAAGAAATCATCTCATACTCATTCTTGTCAAATAAATCGATTGACATACTCATTTTTAGGTTCGAATATGAATTCCTTCTCTCCCTCTATTCGTCGTTTTGATTGTTATTTTTGATTTTTCGTTTCGATTTGGCTATCGAAGACTTTCTTTTTTCGAGTTCTGTTACACATAGATATAGATATAGTTTTTCCTGAGTTCTAGTTATAAATTTGTTCTACAATTTTCGATTCGTCTTAACCTATTTTCTTTTCATTGGTACTATGATTTTCATTCTTAGTTATATAAGTTGATTTTAGATATTTTCATATAAATATATAATCACAATTACCACTTTTTGTCTTTAATGTTGCTCTTCACTTCACTCCCATATTCTTCTATTTTTAAATGATAGTGCATCTATAGGTGTATGTGATAAAAAATATCTTTCTATAGTAATATATCTTGGCAAGAAAAATTTAGCATGTGATTCTTTCTATGTATCAATCTCATAATATTAGCTGCTAATAAGTGGAAAATGTAGTAAGATGTATACTTATCAATAAGCAACATTGAATATGTTATTTTGAAAAATTAATTAACTAATCACATGTATATGTTACCTAAATAAATATCATATAACACTAAAAAAAGTGAATAAATTGTGGCGGTTTTGACCGCCATAATTAATAAATACGACGTTTTCAAATACGCCTTAAATTTGGCTGCCGCAACGAAAATTGTGATGGTTTACAATTAAACACGGTATAAATCGCCATTTTATATAGTTTAAAGTGGCGGTTTTGGTTGGCAAATGGGCGGTTTCAGTCGACGTATTTCACATAAAAGTAGATATCTACAAATTTCACGTCAGTTAAAACAGTCATAATTTACTGCTAATTACGTTAGTGTAAACTGTCGTATTTTACTACTGATACTAAGCCAATATTACTCTCTATAGAAACATTCGTAATTTTCAAGTTAATTATAATTAATTCTTTTAAATATATGCTAAAATAATTTAGAAATTTCAGCATAATTTAACATAAGAATAAAGGTAAATTAAAACATGTAAAAAAATTTAAATTTAAACAAATTAAAGTACATAAAATAAGAGTTACTGCAATTGTTTTACTTTTTTAAAAATCACATAATAACTCTAAATGTTTGATAAAAGTATCACAAGCGATTCCAAAAATATTAAAACATAAAATTGAACAATAATTTATATGTCCATTATCTTAAGCTACTCTCAAAATAAAACCAATTTTAGAACATAAAAGTGCCATAAAAAATCATGTGTCATATGAAGGTCTCTAGTAGTTTTCTTCAAGTGTATTGCTTGCATCTGATGATCTTCCTATGTCATAAGGTGATGAAAGTTCACTCCCTACCTTAAAAACCTTAAAAACCTGTATTACAACTGATCACTATGAAAATATAGAAGCTTGCATGTAAAAATGATTTACGATGACATTGTAATTATTATCGACTGAGACGTGGAATAATTAATACAAGATAAGTTAATGTCTGAATCTCTTTTATCATATATGAGACAAGACATTCTTCTATCTAAAACTCTTAAAATAAAAGCAAATGCTTCAAGCTGGAAATATGAAACAACTCTACAAACCTCATATGTGAACTCTAGTTTTCCCAACTGCAAATATTTGGTTTAGTACTCATTGAAAACATACGACAAACTCCAATTTTAAAGTTTTCTATGTCAATATAATACAAACGTTCTTGAGTTAGGAACTAGTACATAAAGCTCTTAAATAGCCATGTTAACTAGTCCTTCGCAGAACAATATTTATGAATTGTTATCTCCTTCATGCATGCAAGTTTACTGTCCAACATGCTTCTTTATTATCACCTGTTGAAAGATTAAACTTGATTTGAGCCTAAAATATTATTTGGATTTTTGGGCTTAGTTGTTTTGGACTTAGGTAATTTTAATTAATATTTCTAAAAAACTCTTGTAATGTTTGGAGTGTCTAGATATTTCTTAAGGTTGTAGTATTCTCTAGAATACTCTTGGAATTCCTAGAGTTGAGAACTCTCTAGAATTAGTGTGTCTAGAGTTCTCCTTAGAGTACTATAAATAGAGATGTAATTCTACACTTTTGCATCAAGCAAAATACAAAGTTCTCTCTTCCATAAATATTCTTCCACCTATCAAGTTTTTCTTTAAGCCTCTAATATTCCCACACATTTTTCCTAAACACAAAAGGTCTTATTTCCAACAAAGTGGCATCAGAGCTTGAAGGTCCTCAAAAGATGGCGAATGGAAGTTTTCCTTTTCAAATGCCGATACTCACAAAGAACAACTATGACAATTGCAGTATCAAGATGAAGGCGCTACTAGGAGCTTAAGATGTGTGGGATATTGTTGAGAAAGGCTTCAAGGAGCAAGATGAAGCCTCCTTAAGCCAAGGTGTAAAGGAGGCATTAAGGGAGTCAAGAAAGAGAGACAAGAAAGCTCTCTTCCTCATTTATCAATCGGTGGATGAAGATACATTTGAGAAGATCTCCAATGCAACGACGGCCAAAGAAGCATGGGACAAGCTTCAAACTTGCAACAAAGGAGTGGAGCAGGTGAAAAAGATTCGTCTTCAAACTCTTAGAGGTGAGTTTGAACGTTTATTTATGGAAGAGTCTGAGTCAATTTCTGATTATTTTTCTCGAGTATTGTCCGTAGTCAATCAACTTAAAAGAAATGGTGAAGATGTTGATGATGTGAAAGTCATGGAGAAAATACTTCGCACTTTAAATCCAAGTTTTGACTTCATTGTTACTAACATTGAAGAAAACAAGGATTTAAACACCATGACTATTGAGCAACTTATGGGTTCATTACAAGCATACGAAGAAAAACAAAAGAGAAAAACTAAACAAAAGGAGACTATGGAACAACTACTACAACTCAATGCAAAGGAAGCAAACTATGTGAGTTACAAGAGTCAAAGAGGACGAGGTCGTGGCCAAGGTCGTGGACGTGGCCGTGGACGAGGACATGAAGGAGAAAGAAGAGGTAGTTACAACAACTACTCCAACAACTTCAACAATGGAGAAAGAAGTTGGAATCCACAAGCAACAAGAGGTCGTGGAAATGGAAATTCATGGTCAAGATGCAACAAGCTACAAATCAAGTGTTTCAATTGCAACAAAATTGGTCACTATGCATCTGAGTGTAAATTCTCAAAGAAGGTGGTGGAGAGAGCTAATTTTGTAGAAGAAAAAGGTGGAGAAGAAGAAACTTTGCTGCTTGCGTGCCAAAACCAATTTGAAGAGAAAAGAAACAAGTGGTACCTCGACACCGGCGCAAGCAACCACATGTGCGGCGATCAAAGCATGTTCATAGAGATCAATGAAGCAACAATTGGAAATGTCTCATTTGGAGATGACTCAAAGATACCGGTCAAAGGCAAAGGTAAAATTCTCATACGCTTAAAGAATGGGAGTCATCAATTCATATCCAATGTCTACTATGTTCCTAACATGAAAAATAATATTTTGAGCTTGGGACAATTATTGGAGAAAGGATATGACATCCACTTGAAAGAACATAGTCTTTTCTTAAGAGATTGTGGGCATAACTTGATTGCTAAGGTGCCTATGTCAAAGAATAGAATGTTCCTCTTGAACATTCAAAATGATGTGGCAAAGTGTCTCAAGGCTTGCTATACCGACTCTTCATGGCTATGGCATCTACGATTTGGACACCTCAACTTCGGTAATCTAGAATGTTTGTCAAAGAAGGAGATGGTGAGAGGCTTGCCTAGTATAAACCACCCAGACCAACTATGTGAAGGATGTCTAATTGGGAAGCAATTCCGGAAAAGCTTTCCAAAGGAATCAACATAAAGAGCGACAAAACCACTAGAGCTCATACACACTGATGTCTGTGAACCAATCAATCCAAACTCTTTTGGTAAGAATAAATACTTTCTCCTATTTATTGATGATTATTCTAGAAAAACATGGGTTTATTTCTTGAAGGAGAAGTCAGAAGTGTTTGAAAATTTTAAGAAGTTCAAAGCCCTTGTGGAGAAAGAAAGTGGTCTTTCTATTAAGGCTATGAGATCTGACCGAAGAGGAGAGTTTACTTCAAATGAGTTCAACAAATATTGTGAAGAGCATGGAATCCGCCGCTTACTAACAGTGCCAAGATCGCCACAACAAAATGGAGTAGTGGAGAGAAAGAACCGGACCATACTTAATATGGTGCGAAGCATGCTTAAGAGTAAGAAGATGCCGAAAGAGTTTTGGGCCGAAGCAGTGGCATGTGCGGTTTACTTGACAAACCGTTCTCCAACAAGAAGTGTGCATGATAAGACACCACAAGAAGCATGGAGTGGAAGGAAGCCAGGTATCTCTCACCTCAAAGTGTTTGGAAGTATTGCATATACCCACGTTCCAGATGAAAGGAGAACAAAGCTCGATGATAAAAGTGAGAAGTATGTATTTGTGGGTTACGACTCAAGCTCCAAAGGATACAAGCTCTATAATCCAAATAGTGGAAAGATTGTCATAAGTCGTGACGTGGAGTTCGAAGAAGAAGATTGTTGGAATTGGAGTGTTCAAGAAGACAGGTATGATTTTCTTCCTTATTTTGAAGAAGAAGAAGATGAAATGGAACAACCAATGATAGATGAACATATTACACCACCTGCCTCACCAACACCAAGGTTGGATGAAACAAGCTCAAGTGAGAGGACACCATGATTAAGGAGCATTGAAGAGCTTTATGAGGTAACCGAAACCAAAATGACATTAACCTCTTTTGTCTTTTTGGTGATTGCGAGCCTCTAAGCTATCAAGAAGCTGTTGAAAATGTAAAGTGGAGAGACGCCATGGATGAAGAAATAAAGTCAATCACGAAGAATGATACGTGGGAACTTACTACACTTCCACGAGGACACAAAGCAATCGGAGTAAGATGGGTGTACAAGGCGAAGAAGAATGCAAAAGGAGACGTGGAGAGATACAAAGCAAGACTGGTGGCAAAAGGCTATAGTCAAAGACAAGGAATTGACTATGATGAGGTATTTTCCCCCGTTGCTCGCCTTGAAACTATTAGACTAATCATTTCTTTGGCAGCCCAAAATGAATGGAAGATCTATCAAATGGATGTGAAGTCTGCCTTTTTGAATGGTTTTCTCGAAGAAGAAGTTTATATTGAGCAACCACAAGGATATGAAGTAAAAGGGCAAGAAGAAAAAGTCCTCAAGTTGAAAAAGGCGTTGTACGGACTCAAGCAAGCACCGAGAGCTTGGAATGTTCGAATTGACAAGTACTTTCGAGACAAGAACTTCATCAAGTGTCCATATGAGCATGCACTCTATATTAAAGCGCAAAGTGGAAATATTTTGATCGTGTGCTTATATGTTGATGACTTGATCTTCACTGGGAACAATCTAAGCATGTTCGAAGAGTTCAAGAAAGACATGTCAAATGAATTTGAGATGACAGATATGGGGCTCATGGCATATTATCTTGGCATTGAAGTAAAGCAAGAAGACAAAGGAATTTTTATCACCCAAGAAGGCTATGCAAAAGAAGTCCTTAAGAAGTTCAAGATGGATGATGCTAATCCGGTTGGCACCCCGATGGAATGTGGCAGCAAGTTGAGTAAGCATGAAAGTGGAGAGATTGTGGATCCAACTCTTTACAAAAGTTTGGTTGGAAGTCTACGTTACTTGACAAGTACAAGGCCAGATATTCTCTATGCTGTAGGAGTCGTAAGTCGTTACATGGAAGCTCTAACAACAACTCACTTCAAGGCGGCAAAGAGAATCCTTCGATATATCAAAGGTACAACAAACTTTGGCTTACACTATTACTCTTCTAACAATCATGAAATTGTTGGCTATAGTGATAGCGATTGGAGTGGAGACGTGGACGATAGAAAAAGCACTACTGGTTTTGTATTCTTTATGGGAGATACTGCTTTCACTTGGATGTCAAAGAAACAACCTATCGTCACACTGTCAACTTGTGAAGCTGAATATGTTGCCGCTACATCATGTGTTTGCCATGCAGTTTGGCTAAGGAACTTGTTGAAAGAGTTAAAAATGCCACAAGAAGATCCTATGGAAATATGTGTTGACAATAAATCAGCACTTGCTTTGGCAAAGAATCCTGTATTTCATGAAAGAAGTAAACACATCGACACCCGTTACCACTTTATAAGAGAATGCATCGAGAAGAAGGATGTGAGGTTGAAGTATGTGATGTCTCGAGATCAAGCTGCCGACATTTTCACCAAGCCACTCAAGTTGGAAACATTCATAAAGCTAAGGAGTATGCTTGGAGTCACAAATCAAGTTTAAGGGGGGATGTTGAAAGATTAAACTTGATTTGGGCCTAAAATATTATTTGGATTTTTGGGCTTAGTTGTTTTGGACTTAGGTAATTTTAATTAATATTTCTAGAAAACTCTTGTAATGTTTGGAGTGTCTAGATATTTCTTAAGGTTGTAGTATTCTCTAGAATACTCTTGGAATTCCTAGAGTTGAGAACTCTCTAGAATTAGTGTGTCTAGAGTTCTCCTTAGAGTATTATAAATAGAGATGTAATTCTACACTTTTGCATCAAGCAAAATACAAAGTTCTCTCTTCCATAAATATTCTTCCACCTATCAAGTTTTTCTTTAAGCCTCTAATATTCCCACACATTTTTCCTAAACACAAAAAGTCTTATTTCCAACATCACCTAACTTCAATTTACAAGCCTGTAAAAAAAAGAATCATAATTATTAGTAGAGTGAGAAACATTAAAATTAATACGACATTACCCAAATAAATTCAATCAAACAATTTGAGTTGTAATTTGTTGGATGGCTTAAACAGAATCAAGTTTGAAGAAGGTTTATTGACCTATCATATCATCTTTAAACTGAAACAAGAAGCTCCTAAATTTATTTTAAACATGCATTTTCATGCAAGCAATGCATTTATGATATAGAGACTTGAAAGAATTTACTAGTTTCTCTTCTCTCACAAAAACTGAAGAAGAAACCAAGCTGACAATCTCCCTGAACCATCCCGAGTCAGGTTTAAAATTTGACTCAGGAAACTCAGTCGCAAAACTCATTAACGAACCATACGAGGTGGCATTTTTCCTCCACACATCAAGAACCGTAAGTCGTCCTAAGGGAGTTCCTCTAACTCAACACAAGCCGGTTTCGTCTCTGAAAAACATCCAATCGGTTTGTCGACTCACTAATTCAGATTCAACCGCGATCGTGTTTCCACTTTTCCAAGTTCACGACTTAATCGCTAGGTTACTGAGTTCACTCAGTGATGGGGCTTTCAGTTCGTAGCAGGAAACGCAGGTCGCTTTCAGTTCGCTGGAAGCTCGTTGAGCAAGCGCGTCGATTTTGACATACACACCTGCAGAACCAAACAGTAACAAAGGAGTTTTCATCCCCATCTCTACACAAGTTTATTCCCAACAAGGCATCAACAAATATTGCAATAAAACAACACAAACAACACGATTAACCACATATTCATAGAAAATCCATGGAAGTAGAAGAATATATGTTAACAACTCCATTTCTTTCTCAAAACCTAATCTTTCCAACTTTTACAACTATAGCATCTAACTAGAACCCACCTTAGATTGATGATAAAGAAGTTGTGATTAATGAAGATGAGATGATATTGATGAAGAATGATAAGTTTCTCCTTCTTCTAGGTTATTTCCTTCTTTCCCTTTTTTCTCCTCTTTCTCTCTATTCTCTTTCTATCTTTCTCTTCTCTCAAATCTCCCACTTTGTTAGAAAGGAAAAGGAAATGAAAGGAAAATAATTGGTAAAATGTCCAATATTAATGTTATCAAAATGTCCAATATTAATGTTATCAAAATGTCTCAATTGTACAAATTAATAAAAGATCAGAGTCCAATAATATTAATTAAATCAACCTGAGCTCACTAGTTACTCTAATTATTTCAACTGATAATCCTTAGAGCATATAAGAACTCATATGATCTCAACTAATATTATTTAGAGCACTTTAGAGAAACACGAGGTATTACATCCCCTCTTAAAAAAAACTCATCGAATTTAAAGATTACTTGAAAAAGGTGAGGGTAAGCTTCTCGCATTTCCGACTCAAGTTCCCAAGTAGCATCACTCGTATGTGTCTCATCCCTCTGAACCTTAACACGAGGAATTTCCTTGTTCTTCAACACTTTAGTTTCTTTTCCCGCAATACGACTTGGTTGAGGTTTCAAAAGTCAAATTTGCTTCTATCTCCACTGAATATGGAAGAATTGGCTGAAGAGGATTATGAATGAACTTCCGAAGTTGAGACACTTGAAAAACATCATGCATCTCAGATAGGGAAGGTGGTAAGGATAAACGGTAGGAAAATTCACTAATCCTTTCTAAAATCTGATACAGTCCTACACAGCTCGGACTTAACTTTTGCAATTTAAACAGTCTTTTCAACCTCAATCTTGGAGTAACCTTCAAAAATACATGATCACCTTCTTCAAATTATAAAGTACTCCTTTGATTATCTGTATAACTCTTTTGGTAGTCTTGTGCCTTCTTTACCTTGTGAGAATCATTCTTATCTTTTCCGCAGTTTCTTGCACAACATCTGGTTCTAGAATCCGTTCTTCACCAACTTCCGTCCAACAAAAAGGTGTTCTGCATTTTTTTTCCATACAAAGCTTTATAAGGAGTCATTCTGATACTTGCGTGGTAACTAATGTTGTGTGAAAATTCAATCAATGGTAAGCGTTCCTTCCAATTTACCCCATTTTTAAGCACACAAGCCCTCAACGTGTCTTCCAACATCTGTATCGTCCTTTCCGTCTAACCATCCATCTGAGGATGATTAGATGTACTTAAGCAAAACCTAGATCTCATGGCTTGTTTGAAAGCTCTCCAAAATCTTGAAGTAAAATTCGGATATCTAACAGACACAATACTATAGGAGACACCACACAGTCTCACAATTTTTTCAACAAATAATCGAGCAAGATGACTTGTCTTATAAATAGTCTTCACCGCTAGGAAATGCGTGGACTTATTCAACCGATCCACAATCGCCCATATAGAATTATAACCACCTTGCGTACGAGTTAACCCAACTGCAAAATCCATCAAAATGTTATCCCATTTCCATACCAGAATTTCTAACAGTTGCAACAAACCACCTGGTCTCTGGTGCTCAATCTTCACATGTTGTCACACCACACATTCGAACACATATTCCCCAATATCCTTTTTTATCCTGGACCACCAATAGTCCTTCTTCAAGTCTTGATACATCTTTGAGGAACTGCGATGTATGGTAAAAGTGTCTTTATGAGCTTCTTCCAAAATCTTCCTTTTTAACTCTACGTCACCTGCAACACAAATCCTTTGATTAAAATGAACAACTCCTTTTGTGGCAAAAGTGAAACCCGGTTGATCCAACATCCCTTGAAACTTCGTATTCATCAACTGCCCTTGTTGAATTCCTTCCCTTAGAGTGGAATTAACATTCAAATTTCCCATTATTACACTATTCTGATTCCAAACAAATTGAAGATTTAGATCTCGACACTTTTCCAACAACGCATACTCAAACATCATCAACTCGACTTTATGTACTTCTTTCTGACTTAACGCATCTGCCACTTTATTCGCTTTACCTGGATGATACTTCAATTCAAAGTCAAAATCCTTAAAATAATCCAACCATCTCCTTTGACGCGTGTTCAGATCCTTTTGACCAAACAAATACTTTAAACACTTGTGATCACTAAACATCTCAAAGTGCACTCCATACAAGTAATAACGTTATATCTTTAGTGTAAAAACAACAGTCGCTAACTCCAGATCATGATTTAAATAGTTCTCTTCATGAACCTTCAAATGGCGAGAGGCATAAGCTACAAATTTACCACCTTGCATTAAAGCTCATCATAATCCATTCTTAGATGCATTAGAAAATACTTCATACGGCTTACTAGGAACAAGAATAATCAAAACAGGAGTAGTCATCACCTTCAAACTCGCAAAACTTTACTCACAACTTGAATCCCAACAGTAAGGAATATCCTTCCAGGTAAGCCTAGTCATTGGTAAAGCCAACTGAGAAAATTCTTTGATGAATCACCTATAGTAATCTGTCAATCCTAAGAAGCTACTAACTTCGAAAGCATTCTTGGGCCTCTCTCAATTAATCACCACTTTAACCTTGGAAGGATCTACCACCACACCTCCTTGAGATATCACATGACCAAGAAACGTTACTTCCATCATCCAAAACTCACACTTGCTTAACTTGGAAAAAAGTTGTTTCTCTAGCAACACCGATAGAACAATTCTTAGATGTTCTCCGTGCTCTTGTGGAGTACGAGAATAAATAAGAATGTCATCAATAAAGATCACCACAAATTGGCCCAAGGTTGAAATATCTGATTCATGTAATCCATGAAAACAGCTGGAGCATTCGTCACACCGAAAGGCATCACAAGAAATTCATAATGGTCATATCGGGTCCTAAATACGGTCTTTGGTACATCATAATTCTTCACACGGATTTGATGATAACCCGATCGTAAATCAATCTTTGAGAATACAATGGCTCTTTTCAATTGATATAACAAGTCATCTATCCTGGGTAGAGGGTACTTATTCTTGATGGTGACTTTATTCAACTGGCGGTAATCAACACACAAACGCATCCCACCATCCTTCTTCTTTACTAGTAGTACTGGAGCTCCCCATGGTAAGACACTAGGTCAAATGAAATGCTTAGCCAATAACTCTTCCAATTTCTCTTTCAATTCTCTTAACTTCAGTGGTGTCATCCAATACGGAGAAACGGATATTGGAGCCATTCTCGGTACCAGGTCAATAGAGAATTCCACTTCCTTCCCTGGAGGAAAAGAAGTGACATCCTTGAAAAAAACTTCTAGAAACTCACAAACTAGAGGAATTTGTGAAACCTTCAGGCCGTCACTCATCTCTTGGGTGAGAACTAAGAGAACGAACTTCTCCTTCTCAAATTAGAAATTAACCATACCAACCGTACCTTCCAGAATAGTAGTTAACACATCCTTTGGAGTAGCTTCACTAGACGAAATGATGATTAACTTCTCCCCGTAACCTATAAACACCAAATTAGCAGAAATTCAATCCATCCTCAAGACTACGTCAACTTTCTTAAGCGGTAAACTGACAAGGTCAATTTGGAAAACTCTACCATCCACCGATAACGAACAATTTTCACAAATCAACGGTGTCTCAAGAACATCATCCATGGTGGTAGTAACCACCATGGGAGGAGACAAAGGAATCGCTTGTAATCCGAGTCACTTCATGCATTATATTGATACAAAAGAGTGTGTTACTCCACAATAAAATGATGCAAAACAAGGATGTCCATTCGCGAAACACGTACCGACAATCAAAGCGTTATTACATATAGTCTTCTTCGCATCCAAAGTATAAACCCAACCAGTATTCTTCCCTTGCATCCAAAGTATAAACCCGACCGGTATTCTTCCCTTGCATCTAATGTCTATTCTAAGGATAATACTTTACCACATGACTCATCCTTTGACATTGATAAAACCTCACACTTCTAAAATTACACCTTCCAAAATGTTTCTTACCACAATGACGGCATGATGGAGGAGTGTTAGGTCTAGCATTCTACACTTGTTTCCACTTGAAAGGTTATGGTCTAGGCCTAAATTAATGACTTGGTCTTCCTTGGTCCTTCTGAACAATCCGACTCAAATCTCTCTCTTCTTGAACTTTCGTCAAGCTGTTCTCGGCCATATAACATTGCCTTAACAACTCTGCATAAGTAGTGAACTCCCTCAGAGATACACTGTGAGAAATTTCAGCCCTTAATCCAAATAGAAATTGGTCAATCTTCCACTTCTCATCTGGTGTATACATAGCCTGCCTAGAATAAGCAGCCATGCTCTCAAACTTCTCAGCCTAAGTAGCCACTGTCATGTTACCTTGTCTAAACTGTTGTAATTTAAACTCTTTTTAGATCCTCAAGGAACTAGGAAAATACTTGTTTAGAAAGGCAGTCTTAAAATGTTCCCACACCCTAGGAACTCCTTGGTTAATCCTATGAGTTGAAGCAATTTCTCACCATATCATAGTAGGACCTCTCATCATGTGGGAAGCAAACACCACATTGTTCTACTCACTACAAGGAACTATTAGAAAGATTCTTTCCATACCAGACACCCATTCACGAGCCTTCATAGGATCTAGCCCGCCATGGAATTCAGGAGGATTTATGCGAAAGAAATCCCATAAACTCAAATTTGCAGCTTCTAGTGGAGTCACTGAAGGGTGAATACCTCCATCTAACTACTGCATCATTTGCTGCATGAATTGGTTCTGTTGTTGTTGCATCAATTGAACAAAATGGGGCCACTGAACAGTTTCACTACCACCTGGTGGATTCAAATCGGAAGTCTGAGTTCTGGATCTACCACGGCCTCTGTATCCATCAACCATGATTATAAATGCCATACAAATAGAATCAAGTTGATCAGACTTAATACTATTAGTATATCATCCAAGACAACGATGATAACACACATATGAAGCAGAAAGAAATACTTATAATATTTCATGGCTAGGTCGAGAATATGACTTACTCTGATACCAACATTAACACTCATATATAATATATGTTAGATTTTTCATATCATACATGGTTTTAAATTTAGTACTAAAATATACAAGTTCCTAGTAACACATTGTACATAGTACATGCCATAACAAAATAACTAAAATTGGCATAATATATACAAGATGTTCAAAAAAGAATACAACTAAGAACTAGATCATTAAATAATAATCTCAAAACAAGAGTCTTCATAGTAGAAAGCCATTTAAAAATTGATATAAGGAAAATCAAGCTACCTTGTCCTTACCCTTCCCCGAATCAGAACTACTTGAAAAGTAATCAACAACATGGGGTGAGATAATAATCTCAGTGAGTTTCCTATCTTATGGATTCTCTCGACTATACAAGGTTCTAACCATCTAGTAATCCAAGTCCCAAAGGAAAAAGGAAGGAGACTTGAATTCACAATACTTGCATTATATGGCAACATGTTGCTTGAGTTCAACAACTTAATCTATCACTAACCGGAAACCATACCAAGGCATCTTTCCCTAACCAATCCTACATCTAGAGTTATAGACACGGGTCACAGATCCTTGCATCTACTTTGGCATACAAAATGGATTCAGATTCAAGGTACTTTCCACATGAGTCGTCGCTTCCTATGGGACTCTACTCATCTCAAGTCTTTACCCATAGGCTCCATTCATACACACAAGGCTCAAACTTGTAAAAGTACTAGTGCGTACATCCCAAAGGAGCTCTACATAAGCATCGACTCTTGGGACGACACATCTCAAGGGTTATTTCCGACTATGTGATCAAACACAGAAAGCGTGATTGTATTCGACAATCACAAGGAAAACACATTCACCTTAACCACAATCAACACAAAATACCATGCATGTTCCATATAATGCCTCACCTCTCCACTAGAAAACTACTTGTCAAAGATACACACCTAGGCACCAAACGCACAAGCAATGTCATCTAAGTCATCCATTATGTCCTAATCATCTTACTATTTAATTTCATTACTTTTCCATTAAGGTTTCCTCTTAGTTCTTACTTCTTTTAATCATATTATCACACATCTCTAAAGAAAATAATCATGGATAGAAAGCATAAGAACCACAATAATCCATATAAAGTGATTTAGGATGTAGCTAAACAAGTATACAAAATAACCAAATGAATAAGAAAAGAATTTATCAAAGTCCGTCATCATCACCTAACAATGGGAAAGCGAGGCTGGTCGGTTTCAGCTTGCACAACGAACTTAAGGCTAGGGACAGACTATAAAAAAATGCCACCATGTTCGATGTGCGACTGCAAGTTAAGGTTTCGCTTTCCGTTCACTAGACCTCGCACAACGAATGTAGCAAGAAACACATGTCGCTTTCAGTTCGCTGTGCGAGCACGTTAATTTTGACACACGCACATGCAGAACCAGACAGTAACAAAAGGGTTTTCATCCCCATATCTACACAAGATCATTCCCAACAAGGCATCAACAAATATTTCAACAAAATAAAACAAATAACATGATTAACCAGATATTCATAGAAAATCCATGGAAGTAGAAGAACATATGCTAACAACTCCATTTATTTCTCAAAACCTAATCTTTCCAACTTCTACAATTATGGTATCTAACTAGAACCCACCTTAGATTGATGATGAAGAAGTTATGATTGATGAAGATAAGTTGATGTTGATGAAGATTGATGAGTTTCTCCTTCTTCTAAGTTTCCTCCTTCTTTCCTTTTTTCTCCTCTTTCTCTCTATTCTCTTACTATCTTTCTGTTCTCTGAAATCTCCCACTTTATTGTAAAGGAAAAGGAAATGAAAGGAAACTAATACATGAGATTTTTATTAGAAGTTAGTAAGATTAAATTGATAAGGGTGATAAAAAAGAGTATTAATTGGTAACATGTCCAATATTAATGTTATCAAAATGTCTCAAATTTACCAATTAGTAAAAGATCATAGTCGAATAATATTAATTAAATCAACCTAAGCTCACTAGTTACTCTAATTATCTCAACTGATAATTCTTAAATCACATAGAAACTCATATGATCTCGACTAATATTATTTAGAGCATTTTAGAACAATATGGGGTATTACATCAGATAATGGTATCTTACTATTTGAACCATTACTTAGTAAATTAAGTTTCCATACATCTCTTAATAGATTGGTAGATAAGCTTTGAATCAATGATTTATTAGAACAGACGTGAATAATTCAAAAATGAAATCTCGAGACTATAAAAAAATGATATAAATTGAGACATTTAACATGACCTTGTGTCACGTATCATTTTCATCATAATTTAATAGTAAAGCCCTTTAACTCTATGAAGCAGCCCCATTTCATTCTCATATAGGTAGACTATATCAGAAATGCACCTATAATTACCCACTCCAGCAAACATATGATATATGTCTATTTAGAGAAAAAACTCTTCCTACCATATTTATTCTTATAGTCCAAGTACTTTTACCCTTTGGGATGTATCTTCTGTCAAATACTTCAATCACTCTAATAATGTACTTTCATTGTTGAACTCAATAATTGATGTTAATCAAGCTGTGAGTTGAGTTTTCGTTATTGGTGATTAATTAGATATGAGAGTTGTACTCACATCCCGACACAATGCCTTCAACATCATATCATTGTCAATCATTTTGTCAAATAATTGCAAGATATTTCCATTTTATTAATTTTGAATATTCAATTAGACACATAGATATGTCTTTTATTTATTTTTGACAGTTTAACCAACTATCACACAATCACGACAATGTAGTCATTAAATCACTTTGTAACTCATACTAACATTTTAAATCATTCAGCATTTATTATTAAACAATTTAATAACAAGCAATACGATTTAAAGTTTTATGTTTCTTTCAACAAGCACACAATATAATTTACTTAATACAAGAAGCATGTTAAACAACAATAAACATGATTACCAAATTTTTATATCTGAAACAATCGTGATCTTAGATTATCATATTCAATATTATTCTTATAAAGACATTTAAGTCATCTTAAGCATAAACACATATAAAAATTAACTCTAAATAGTTAGATTAATTTAATTCTAGTAAATAAAATTTTATCATTTACATATCATATAAAACATATATGTATACACTTAAAATGTACAACAATCAATCATTATAATTTAAATAACTTTGAATTTTAAGTCATAACACTCAATTGAATTTAATAAAATAAAAATAAAACAATATTTTCAATTTTAATGATAAATCAAAAAACAGTCCAAAACACATTAAACTCATTATAAATATATTTATTTATGTCAAAACTTTTATTAAAGGAAAACTCAATACTTTACGATCAATATTTATGAAAATATTAACAACCAAGTGTGTGTGTGTGTGTGTGTGTGTGTGTGTGTGTGTGTGTGTGTGTGTGTGTGTGTGTGTGTGTGTGTGTGTGTGTGTGTGTGTGTGTGTGTGTGTGTTTGTGTGTTTGTATGTGTGTATGTGTGTGTGTGTAGAGTTGTATTAGTGTGTTGAAGTCTCGAAGCAGGTTAATTCACACAAGATTTCGACTTAGGCCTATTTTAGTAATGTTAGCTATTTTGGACCCTTATAGTTTTGGTTTTTGCCTTAGGGTGCAAGCTAACCTAAATCTATAAATAGGGAGTGACTATTATTTTGTAAACAACTCTCATAACTCATAACATTATATTCACAGAATTTACATTTGCATGTGAATAAAGAAGTTTTTCCACAGGTTGTGGGCAGAGAGAAACTCTGCAAAAAATATTCCTTTTCTCCAAGTTATGTTTCTTTCTTTATCAACCTTTTCTTTCATTATCATTGCGTGATTGGTAAAAATCTTGTCCATCAAGATTGAGAAAAATTCTCCATAGGTTGTGGTTGAATTCCAACATCTGGTATCTAGAGCTCCGGTTGCGATTTAAGGAAGTAAAATCATGATGGCGATGAATCATCCAAACAAGCACTTTCTGACAAACCTTTCAATTCTCAAGAAAGATAATTATGAGAATTGGTGCAAGCATATTAAGGTGGTTTTTTGTTATCAAGATCTTTAGGACCTTGTGAAGGAAGGAGTAACACCGCTTGTAGAAAACGCGACAGATCAAGAAAAGTCTGCACACAAAGAATTAAAGAAGAAAGATTTTAAAGCTCTCTTTATAATTCATCAATGTATAACATATGGAATAAAGTGAAAGGATAACATATTTCTTCACTAGGGTTACTAAATTGGTGAATCATATCAAGGTATGTGGAGAACTGTTAACATCAAGATTAGTTGTTGTAAAGATCTTGAGGTCATTGGCTCCAAAGATTGACCACGTGGTAGTAGCCATAGAATAGTCGAAGGACTTGTCAGTGTTGATGAAGGAAGAGCTTCAAGGGACACTCGAGTCGCATGAACAAAGGATGGTTGATAGAGCTGCAGGAAAGTCGAAGAGTGATATGGCTTTCCAGGCGCAGTTAGAAAAAGAAAAGAAAGGCAAAGGAAGTTGGAATGACAACAAAGGCAGATGAGGCTACAATAATTCGACTAGTTGAAATCAGCAGGAAGGAAACTGGTCGAATCAGAGAAAATCTTGGAACCAAGGAAAACAAAGAGATGATACTACAGGTAGAGGAAGAGGTAGTGGTCAAAAACCTGACAAAAGTCACATTCAGTGTTACAATTATTAGAAGTATGGTCACTACTTTAGTGAGTGTCGAGAAAAGAAGAAGAACCAAGAAACTGATGCAAAGCTGGCGAAACATGAAGAAGAAAAGATGTTGCTGATGGTCATAACAAGAGATGAAGAAAGATTCCACGACCAATGGTACTTGGACTCAGGATGCTCATCACACATGACTGGAAGGAAAGATTGGTTTGTCAACATGAATCACTCAATGAAGAATATGGTAAATATGCAAGTGACAATACTCTAGAAGCTGAAGGTATTAGTGATGGTTTGATTATGAGGAAAAATAGAAAAAGGTCGGTAATTTCCAATGTATTGTGCATACCATACATGAAGATTAATTTGCTCAGTATAGGGCAGTTGGTCGAAAAAAACTACAAGGTGTCGATCGATGACGAGATGATTAGAGTTCTCAACTTATGAGGAAGTTTAATCATAAAGGCTCCTATGCCTCAGAATAGAACCTTCAAGATTGAACTTAATATGATGGAGCATAAGTGCCTTCCAATTGCAGCTAGCAGAGATGAATGGATATTGCATATTGACTTGGTCATCTCAATTTCAAAGACATCAGAGATTTAAAGAGAAGAAATATGATTTCAGGATTACCAGAAATCGACATTCCAAGCGAGGTATGTGAAAAATGTGTTCAGGAGAAACAACACAAGAATAGCTTCAACAAGGATGCAGGAAGCAATTCGAAGGCAATTCTTGAAGTCATATACTCTGATGTATGTGGTCCTATCCAGGTGGATTCGATCGGAGGTAACAGATACTTTGTCACGTTCATAGATGATTTCCGTCAAAAATTATGGACTTACCTGATCAAGAAGAAAATTGAAGTGATCGAGGTATTTTCCAAATTCAAATCTATGTTCGAAAGACAGAGTGGTCGAAAGCTAAAGATTCCAAGGACTAATGGTGGTGGAGAGTATGTGTCGAAAGATTTCGATGCATTATGTGAGAAAGAAAGGATTGTGCATGAGGTGGTTCCAGCCTACACTTCACAACAAAAGCAACTGCATAAAGGAAGAATAAAACCATCATGAATATAGTGAGAAGTATGTTTAAAGGCAATCATATATCCAAAGAATTATGGGGAAAAATGTGTCGACTGCAACATACATCTTGAATAGATGTCCGATGAAGAAGCTAGAAAGAATTATGCTAAAATAATGTTGGTCTAGTGTTAAGACTAGCCTAAGTCACTTGAAGGTGTTTGGATCTATAGCACATAGACATGTGCCAGATTAATTGAGAAGAAAGCTTGATGATAAGTCGAGTCAGATGATCCTAATAGGATATCATTTGACTGGAGGATACAAGTTGTTCAACCCAGTGAACAAGCAAGTTGTGATCAGTAGGGACGTGATCATAGATGAGCTTAAGGAATGGGATTGGACTGAGAATGTTAAGAAGAATTTAGTGAGAATCTTATGTAAAGAACCAGCTAGTGAAGTCGAAAGAGAAGTTCGACAAGAAGAAGTCAGAGGTGAAGCATGCCCAAGCGGACCTCAACGAACAAGACGCATGCCTGCAAGGTTGCAAGAATGAGTGATTACATCAGATGATGTAGTCGATGAAGAAGGTGAGCCGATACACTATGCTTTCTATGCAGATGTCAAACCAGTCAATGCAGCTGAGGCATTGAAATATTCGAAGTGGGTGAAAGAAATAAATGAGGAGCTAGAGTCAATCGAAGTCAACAATACTTGGTCACTTTTCAAATTGCCTCAAGACAAGAAGGCAATTGATGTGAAATGGGTTTACAAGGTGAAGGTGAATCCTAAAGGAGAAGTAAATCGACACAAGACAAGACTTGTGGCAAAAGGATTTCTTCAAAAGGAAGGAATCTACTTCGAAAATTTTTTTGCATCTGTTGCTAGGATCGAAACAATTAGGTTGGTTGGTGGTCTAACAAACATGAAAAACTGGCACACATGTCAAATCAATGTGAAATGTGCATTCCTGAATGGCCCCTTAGACGAAGAAGTTTATATTTCACAACCAGCTGGGTTTGTGAAACAAGGCGAAGAACGAAAGGTGTATAGGTTGCATAAAGCCTTGTATAGACTTAAGCAAGCTCCAAGAGCTTGGAATAAGAAGATCGACAGTTTTCTAAGGTAGAAGGAATTTGTGAAGTGCACGACTGAGCATGGAGTATATGTAAGGAGAAGCAATAGTGAATTTCTTACACTATGTCTCTATGTCGATGACCAGTTGATAACAAGAAGTTGCAAGAAGGAGATTGAAGAGTTCAAACATGACCTAAGTAAGGAGTTTGAAATGTCAGACTTAGGTAATCTCTCATACTTCCTTGGCATCAAATTCTACAAGAGTGATAGAAGTTTGATGATGCACCAAAGAAGATACACAGGCGAAATACTCAAGAAATTTGAGATGCAAGGTCGTAATCCAAATTCGACTCCAGCTGAGACCATATTGCAACTATCGAAAGATTCAGATTAAGATGATGTCGAACCAACCCAATATAGAAGACTTATTGGGTCATTTGTATACCTTTTTCACACAAGTTCTGACTTAGCATACAACGTGGGTATGGTAAGTAGATTCATGCAGAAGCCAAAGGTATCACACCTAGCAGCGACGAAGAGGATACTAAGGTATCTAAAAAGAACTCTCGACTACGACATTTTGTTTCCTATAGCTGATGAAGGAAAAGAATGCAAGCTAGTGAAATACACTGACTCAAGTTGGTGCAGTGATGCTGAGGATAAAAAATTCACAGCTAGATATGTGTTTATGTTAGGTGGTGCACCAGTTGCTTGGAGTTCGAGAAAGGAGCTAGTAATGGCATTGTCGTCACGCGAAGCAAAATACATAGTTGTTTCTCTTTGTGCATGTCAAGAAACATGGATAGTGAACCTGGTCGAAGAGATTACATCGAAGAGTCATGGAGCAATTACCATGAAGATCGACAACATGTCAGCTATCAATATGGCGAAGAATCCAATAGCACATGGTTAAAGCAAACACATCAAAATGAGGTTCCATTATCTTTGAGAGCAGGTAGCATAAGGGAAGATACAATTGGAACACTGCAGTACTGAGAATTAAATTTCAGACATCATGACGAAGGGACTGCAGGTCGAAGTATTCAGAAGACTAAGAGCTAAGATGAATATAGATAGTTTAGACACAATGAATTAGGTGGTGTGTTAAGAATCTAATTCTTTGTGTCGAAATATCTATGTATCGAGTTGTATTAGTTTGTCGAAGTGTCGAAGCAGGTTGTTTCACACACGATTTCGACTTAGACATATTTTAGTAATGTTAGCTATTTTTCCCTTTTATAGTTTTGCGTTTTGCCTTAGGGTGCAAGCTAACCTAAATCTATAAATAGAAAGTAACCCTTATTCTGTAAACAACTTTCATAACTGATAACATTGTATTCACAGAATTTGCAGTTGCACGTGAATAAAGTTTTTTCACAAGTTGTGGGCAGAGAGAAACTCTGCAGAAAATATTCTTCTTCTCCAACGTTATTTTTCTTTCTTTCTCAACCTTTTCTTTTTATTGTCATTGCATGATTGATAACATTCTTGTCCATCAAGATTGAGCGAAATTCTCCATATGTTGTGGTTGAATTCCAACAAATTTCACAAAATTAGATGTCATTTCTTTGAGTGACACTGACATTGATTAAGTAATATTTGAACCTAAAGATTGAGGGATATTGCGGTTGTTGGAAATATGTAGCAGCACTAGAAAAAAGATGGTGTTAATGAAGATTTCACTTGCAAATTCAATGCGTATGAATTTTACAGTAACCTTTAAGTTCAATTCGCCCTGACCAATTATTATATATCAGCTACAATAAGGATCAAGAGTGAATTTCCTTCAGTTTACTTTGAATACCTTAATGTGAATTGTAGAAACACACTAAGGTTATCTAAATGTTTCCTACACTTCACTCATACATTAATGAAGTAAAAGATGATTTTAGAACAATTGAAATGGTGAAAAAAGAATATGTATATTTCTATTTTTGTGTCTCCTTGGTGCTTCCCAAGTATCACTTATTTATAGATAAGTTTATATCATTTGTTGAAGAGAAACAACTTTTGAATAAAATTCTGATCCTGAAATAATGAAGCAATATATATATATATACTCATTATTTCTGAAAGTTTATTTCAAACAATATTTTAGAAATGACTCACAAATTAATCCAGAGTAGATCACAATCTTCAAGTGATTATGATTTTGATGGATCTGATGATGAACTCTTGTACGCCAGTATTGCGTGAATTTAAGAGCAATTTACCAACATAACCATCATCAGAAAACAATAAAAGTAATTATTCATTCTGTTAGTAGAAAATAAATCCTCAAAAACTTTGTCAAACATGTTAGTTATTAAAATATTTTCTCATTAATCTTATTTTGAAGTCATAATTTTATTTAAGATTTTGCTATAGCACTAGGAGTGCAAAAATATAAAGAGAAAAAAAATTATAAAAGTATGAAGGCATATAAAAAGAGATACACAAGAAAAACTACATCGAAGTTATTGGAATGTTTTCATTCACAGTGAGCTTAAGCTTTAGACTTGAGAATAGTTACATTACATGGTTTATAGCAGAAGTTAGTGTGATCCATACAACGACACTCTGGTGGAATTGAACTTTTGCAAACACATAACTTACAAGCTGAGCGACAGGTATATTTCACAATATCTACACAATGACACAGATGAGGGATTGTTTTTGAGCAATCACAATTATCACAACACGCTGTTGAAGTTATCAATTTGACATTAGGGAGACCTTGTGAGCTAACGGTGAATTCTAACAAGAAAAACGACAAAGCCACTTTGAACAATATCTTGCTCAATTCCATCGTCCTCTGATCTTTTTCTGATTGTAACATGAGGAAGTGCAGCTAATAATATATACAAGGTTTTTTATTCTAATAGTTTAAAAAGGAAAATTTATATTAAATACCTGAATTTGAAGAAAGGACAAGATTTATTTTTGATGTTTTTCATAGATAATTGTGTTATTGAAAATAACGCTTTTTAGGAGTTGACACTATGTGGGACAATATCTGCATTGTTTCGAAGAATATT
The DNA here is from genome assembly GCA_963859935.3 of Lathyrus sativus. Taxonomy (NCBI): domain Eukaryota; kingdom Viridiplantae; phylum Streptophyta; class Magnoliopsida; order Fabales; family Fabaceae; genus Lathyrus; species Lathyrus sativus. The sequence goes on from OZ012737.1 coordinate 505,046,892, forward strand.
GTTTCGTATTTGATGACATTTTATTATGCTTTTCATAGGTTAATCTAGCTTTCATGCATTGTTTCGAAGCATAGATATCATAGCTCTTGATGTATTTAAAAAGTAATATGCTTAATTTGTTACTTAAAGAATTATATTTGCTCAATTAAGGATATGCTACTTGTTTCGACGTTGAAAGGGAGAGACGTAATATTACTCCAAGAATCTCTTTGTACTACGGCACCAAGAGCTTTTGCAATGTTGGAACGGAGATGACTTGCAAGTTTACTATTCTAACGTATAAGTAATTGAGATTGAAGATAAGTAGTTTCAGAATGAGAGTGAGATTATTAAAAGTAATTCATATTTAGGAATATTATTAGTTTTATTAAGTTTAATTTAATTAGTATATGTTAGCATTTTCTCTATGTTATGGACTTAGAAACATTTTTCAGTAGTTGGAAGACTTAATTCGACAGAAGCATTGTTTAGGGGCATTTCAACGGGAGGTCATTTGAATTCAAATAAAAGAGGAAAAGTCCGTTTGAGAAAAACACGTGGATCATCTCGGTGGTTCGAAGGTATGCATAGTGACACTTGTCTTGATCTTACTTGTTAGCCGTTAATAGCGGTTATGTTCGACGGTTATAAATAACATGTCTTAGTATTAAGATGTGTGTGTTCAATTGTGTACAAAATCTCCATTTACTCTAAGTATTCGTGTGATTGAGAGAAACGAGTCTTGAGAATGTACGTTGACTAAACACCAGTTTTATTTCAATGCAATTTAACACTTCTTTTACTTAAAAGTTTACTTTTCTCTATGCAAGTTATTATCTTTGTCATTTATCAGCATTTTACTTCCTTTTGCCGTTACTTAAACTCATTCATACTTGAAATAAGTTGCCTTACCATGGAACTCGTCGAAGTGTTCAAAATTTTCATTCATTTCATTTAAAAGACCAATTAGCATATGTCCTAGGATTTGTGCGGTCAATCCTGCAAGCAACACAGATCTCTTTCGATTTGTTAGACCAGCGATTGTTCGCCAATTTTCACGGCGAACAAATTGGCACACCCAGTGGGACAGTGCTAAGCGGTTACGAAAATCATTTTTAAGAAAATTCTCTTTGGAAAAACTTTATTAGTTATGTGGTAAAAAAGTTTTCTTTTGAGGAAAAACTTCGTTGCATGTTATTGAGAAGTGGTAAGGTAGCCACTGTTAACGAAGATAGACCAAAAAGGAGATATAGGAGGAAAATGACGACGAATCTAAACCAGCCAAATAATCCTCAGAATGTCTCGAACGACAATGTAGAACAACCCATAGGAGCTTCGACAGGGGGACCAACGGTCTTAGAATCTGTTTTAGAGGCAATACCGTCTATGGAAAGTTCGATGCCCACACATTCGATTTCCCATACGCAACCTATTTTGACCTACATTGGGCCAAGGGGTCCTCCTCAGACCCCACCACCAATAGGGACGTCGACATATAGAGGCATTTCTCCCTCGGGATTTTCAATGCCTTTGGCGCGAGACCCGGCCTATGGAATGACAACTTCGTTGATAGAAAATTTGCATAATGCCCCTTTGTTATATACAGAACCTGTAATGACTTCCCCATTACAGGGATCTGGTACTAGGATAAATATGGGTCGAAATAACCAGAATTTAGGTATATGGTATTCATCCCAGATGCCAGATTTGACGATTAATTCTGCATCTTATTTGAGACAACAAATGGACAAAAGTAACCATAAAATGGTTCAGATAATGTCTCAAACTATGGGGGAAATATTTCAGCCCCTCATCCGGAATACTACGCAAGCCAATCAACAATTGGTAGCGCAAATGACGCGCATGGCAGAATTCTTGGGTGTACCAAATCCCCCTTCGACAAAGACAACACCATCAATCAAATTCCACAAAATCAGGCCCAACCAAACCAAAATAACCAGGGAATGGTCGAACAACCTAGAAACAAACCTCTTAGGAATCAACCACAAGTTCTTAGAGAGGAAGAACCAAGGTAGTGTTGGTAAATAGGAACCAGGATGCTGAGAATGTCGTATAACAGGTTCGACGTAACAATCTAGTAGCAGACAATAACTTGGTTGCCATGGTCGAAAGAATCATGGCACGTAATGGAGTAAATGTTCGCCTTCGACGGTCAAATTACACGTCACCATTATCGAAATATATCCTCCAGGTAGACTTTCCCCAAAGAACAAAAGTCCCCAAGTTCACTAAATTTTTTAGGGATACTACTGAGTCTACTGTCGAACACGTGGCTAGGTATCTGATAGATGCGGGAGAAATTTCAAACGATGAGAATCTTAGGGTCAAGTACTTCCCAAGCTCTCTTACAAAAAATGCTTTTACCTGGTTCACAACTTTACCCCCAAATTCAATTTACACTTGGGCCCAGTTAGAATGTCTATTTCATGAACAATTTTATATGGGATAGACGAAGATTAGTGTGAAGGAATTGGCTAGTATAAAGCAAATGTTTACTGAGCCAATTGACGATTATTTAAATAGATTTTGACTCCTCAAGCCATGGTGTTTCACGCAAATACCAGAGTATGAGTTAGTCGAAATAGCTGCTGGTGGCCTAGACTATTCCTTCATAAAGAAATTAGACACTCAGTATCTAAGGGATATGGCCCAGTTGACCGATAGAGATCGACAATTGGAACGTTTTAGAGAAGAGAAAGTGAGGGTAAATAAGAATAAAAGGATAACTTATGTCGAATTCAACGAAGACGACGAAGGGTCATGCCACGAGTCTATAAGCTTCGACGAAAATGAAATAGATCTCGCCGAATTAAAAAAGGGTTCACCCTATTCTTGCAAGGCTTTAACACCTTCAAATGGGAAAAACCCTATTGAGTCAGATAAGAATGATAGGTTCCATAGCAAAACTTATACATTCGATGTCACCAAGTGTGATGAAATCTTCGATTTATTAGTTAAATATGGGCAAATGATAGTACCCCCTGGTGCTAAGATACCCCCTTTAGATCAAAGAAAGAAAAGAGGATTTTGCAAATACCATAATTTTTTGGGTCATAAAACCTCTCAATGTTTTCTTTTCAGGGATCTTGTGCAAAATGCTATCCTGGAGGGGAGATTGAAAATTGGAGATAAGCTCAAAAGCCAGACAAAGATGGATGTCGAGCCTCAACAAATCGCTGACGCGCACTATACTGAGCCTAAACAGGTTAACATGATCGGTGTTACTCAGGGTCTTGACGGTGCTGTCAACATGGAGGAAGTCACTGAGGACTTCCTTAATAAAGATGTTCTGGTTCGAGTCACTAAAGAACTTGGTCGAAATTTTTTGATGGATTTTGTTCGGGAAGCAACTAAAATTTTCACTCAGGAGACTATTGATGGTTCCAACAGCAAAGTCACTGATGATTTTTCTAAAGGGGTTGCTGAAGACTCTAACCGAATGATAGTAACGAAGGAAACTGCTGAGAGCTTCATTCGAACTGATAAGGCTATTGATGGCCTTTAGATGCAGTTTTGCAAGTTAGACATTACTGATGGTGTCGATATGGACATTAACATGGTGAAGGTTTCACAGGAAACTCCAATGGAGGTCGACCGAGAGTGTCGGCAAAAGGAATACAATAAAGTGGCCTACCCGAAGAAGGAAGAAAGCATTATCGACTTTCTTCGCAGGTGCCAAAATAAAAATTCTGAGGTAATGTTGTGCCCTAGGTGCAGTGTCATGTTCGGAAAAAAAACGGCATGCAACATAGAGGATATCAGAAAAGCAAAAGAGAGGTGTGAGAAAAGGGCCTCTTATGACCAATGGGGTTTTGACCCACGAAGATCCAGTTACAGGCAGGACGACACTAGGCCAAGGGTGCTTGGGGTTAGGCCATCCACATTCAAACCCATAGTATAAACTTCTAAAAGAAGTTAGATAAGGCCAGCTGAGGGCAAACAGCCGGGACAGAAAAATGGCAGAAATTCGACGTCGACAAAGGATCATCGATAGCCTATCATAAGGAGTTCGAAGCTTCGAAGAAGATGGCATGTATCTCAGAAAATTACAAGAGAAAATTATAAAGGAAAGGTGGGCACCACTTTGGGTGTGATACAAGTTGATTTGACGGTGGGGATTGTTACAAGGCCTATTGTTTTTATGGTCATTGAGACGAAGGCCAACCATAACTTGTTGTTGGGCCGAGAATGGATACATGGAGTTGGGGTTGTTCCATCTTCCATGCACCAGAGGATCACAATATGGAGACTAGATGGTATCGTCAAAAATATTGAAGTCGATCAAGGCTATTTCAAAGCTCGAAACTACCATGTCGACATGCATAGTTTGGACAAACACTTGGCCAATATTGCTCCCTGGAATCCGGCCAATTTTGCTTTCACCCAATATGACGAGGTTTACTGTTCGTTGTATTTGCATCCTGTTCGGGGATTTCGATGGGACAGGGAAGTGGTAGGAGATGACAGCCTGCCATATCTTGATGTATCTGGGATAACCCCAACAGGTTAGGGAAGCGAATTCAACGATGATGACTGAATTCAAAGTACTAAAAAGGATTTTAGCTTACATAGCCGAAAGCAAGTTACAAACGGCCTTAGAGGCTGAAATAGAGAGTGTGGCTATAGTAGCCAACCAAAATTTACACCAAGAAGGTCCTAGTAAGGACTTCGATCCAGAGCCTCCTGATAAGGTTCAAGAAGAACAACAAAGGCTCGATGCAATTTATGATGACGAGCCTTTGGGTTTCGAAAAGGATTCGTTGGCGTCCAACATTAAGATGTTGGCACAAGATCCACTTCAAGAGATCGACCTGGGAGAGGGGAAACAAAGAGGCCAACATATATAAGTGCCAACATCAGTGCACAACTCAAGGTCGAAGTAATCCAACTACTGAAGGAGTTTAAAGACTGTTTTGCATGGGATTACGATGAGATTCCTGGTTTGAGAAGGGATTTGGTAGAACTAAAATTGCCAATAAAGCTTGGAAAGAAGCCTATCAAGCAGAACCCAAGACGGTTTGCACCGACAGTTCTATCGATGATTAAAGAAGAGGTCGAAAGGCTTCTCCGATGTAACTTTATTCGCACAACCAAGTATGTCGAATGGTTAGCAAATATTGTACCTGTTATTAAAAAGATTGGGTCTTTGAGAGTGTGCATAAATTTTAGAGATTTAAATGATGCATCTCTAAAATACGAATATTCAATGCATGTGGCGGAAATGCTAGTCGATTCTGCCGCAGGCCATAAATAACTTAGCATGCTTGATGGTTATTCTGGATATAATCAAATATTTATTTCTGAAGAGGATGTCTCGAAGACAACCTTTCGATGCCCTGGAGCCTTAGGCACTTATGAATGGGTAGTGATGCCTTTTGGTTTAAAGAATGCTAGGGCAACGTATGAGAGGGATATGAATTCGATCTTCCATAATTATATAGAGACTTTTATACAAATATACATTGATGATATTGTTGTTAAGTCTATTTCAGGGAAGAGCCACATCGACCATCTTCGACAATCTTTCGAAAGAATGAGAAGACATGGTTTGAAAATGAATCCCCTTAAATGTGCTTTTTGTGTGCAGGCAGGAGATTTCTTAGGCTTTGTGGTCCATAAGAAAGGAACCTAAATAAACAAGAATAAAACCAAGGCCATAATGGAAGAAAAAGCGCCATCAACAAAAAAGGAATTGCAGTCACTATTGGGAAAGATTAACTTCTTGAGGAGGTTTATATCGAATCTCAACGGTAAGATGCAAGCTTTCTTACCTCTTCTTCGAATCAACAAAAAAAGGTTCAAATGGGGGAAGACACACCAAGAAGCTTTCGACAAAATCAAAGACTACTTGAGTCATCCTCCGATTCTGTCGCCACCTTGTAGGAATAAAAGCATGAGGTTATATATATCTGCATCGGATAAAACTTTAGGGAGCATGTTGGCTCAAGAGGATGAAAATGGTGTCAAAGAGCCATTTACTACCTTAGTAAAGTTTTAAATGATGCAGAAACTAGGTATAGCATAGTTGAAAAATTGTGTTTAGCTTGTATTTCTCTTGTACAAAGTTGAAGCATTATATAAAACCAGTTGATGTTTATGTTTCGTCTCGTTTCGATATCATTAAACATATGTTGTCCAAACCAATTTTACATATTCGAATTGGTAAATGGGCATTAGCTTTGACTGAATATTCCTTAGAATATATGTCTTTAAAGACTATGAAAGGACAAGTGGTAGCAGACTTTATAGTCGACCACTCAATAAATGAAAGTAATATAACCTATCTCGAACACGAGCCTTGGAAATTATATTTCAACAGCTCTAGTCATAGAGATGGAACCAGCGTAGGAGTATTGATCATTTCTCCTGATAAAATTCCAACAAAATTCGAGTATAAGGTCGAAGGTCTCTGTTCGAATAATGAATATGAGGCTTTGATAGTCGTACTTGAAATATTGTTGGAATTGGGGGAAACTCGAGTCGAAATAATGGGAGATTCAACGTTAGTCATAAAGCAAATTACAAAAGAGTACAAATACGTCAAATAAAATCTCATTATGTACTTCGTAATAGCCAATCGATTACTAAAAAGATTCAAAATGATCAGCATTCGATATATACCTCGATTGGAGAATCAAGTGGCTATTGACTTGGCCCAAATTGCTTCAGGGTATAAAATTTCGAAAGAGAAACTACAAGATGCAATCGAAGTTAGAGGAAGAGTTGTGTCAGTCAGACTGTCCCCATCAAATTTGGAAACAGTGAAGCTTGGATGCGATGACAAAGAGAATTTTGAAACATTCGAAATAGATAGCTTACTGGATGGAGATTGGAGGAAATCAATAGTGGAGTATCTGCAAAACCCAACGACATCCACAAAAAGGAAAGTCAGGTATCGTGCTTTGAGTTACACTCTTTTGGGAAATGAGTTGTTCAAGAAGACTCCTGAGGGAGTTTTGCTTAAATGCCTTAGTGATTCAGAGGCTTACTTAACCCTTTTGGTTGTCCATAGCGGGGTATGTGGAGCACATCAGGTTGGCCAAAAAATGAAATGGTTGTTGTTTCGACAAGGCATGTACTGGCCTACCATTTTGAAAGATTGTATCGAGTTTGCTAAAGGGTGCCAAGTACATGCAGGCATACAACATGTTCCCGTAAGTGAATTGCATTCTATAGTTAAACCATGGCCCTTTAGGGTTGGGCTTTGGACTTGGTTGGGGAAATCCGATCAGCATCATCCAAAAATCAAAGGTACATTTTGGTAGGTATCATGATACATTTTCTCAACCTTAACTTTGTTGGCTTGTCCTATGGGTTTAAATTTGTGGTAGGAAGGGAAAAAGTCCCTAGCTTTACTATGGTCAAAACTAGATTAAGGCAAAGGCCCACATAGCGCATGCGTTTTACCAGATACAACAAGAGGGATAAGTACCTGAGATTCATATATTTTACTCTTCTCTTCTGCAAGCGACTCAGGGAGAAATTGCTGGTTCCCCATCATCATTGGTGCTGATAGCGTATCAAAGGCTGGGTGTTGAGAGATTTTCTTCAGGTCTTTGGACTTTTGGGTTCTCTTAGAATCCTTGACGTTGGTAGTGGAGGATGCCATTGTTGAGATTATTTCTGGAGAATCTGGTTTGTGGTTAGAAGTTTGGAAATGAAAAGTTGTTTGGAAATTTCTGAGAGCGTAAAAGTTACAACGAGTAAGTTTGGAGAAATTTAAAGCCTTGTGGAAGATCAAAAGGCCTCAAATCAACATTAAAGAGATGAGAGTTAGTGGAGCACGTGTCCCACAGTGACCATTTGACAAAACGTGGTTAGTAGTGCCTAGTGCATGATTTCCTAGTATCTATGGATTGTGATGATGGCTAGCAGTAATGGCGTGCTTTGAGGAGACATGTTGCAGAAAGTGTCATGATGAGTCTGACATCATAGACCTTTGGAAGAGTAAGAGACATGAAATAATTGTTTGGGCCGTCAAACGATACTATCAAAAAATGTCTTGTTCTTCATTGATGTCGAATATGACATTTTTGGGGGGTAGTTTGTTGGCTCCTAATTTCGACGCCTGAACAGAGTTAAAAATAGCAAATAGAGTTTTTTGGGGAAATCTAATCACTTCGACTAAAACTATGTTTTATGGAAAAACAGTAGAAGATGTTTTTTTTCCGTTATGAGGTTCTATGTTATGGACTTAGAAACATTCCTCAGTAGTTGGAAGACCCAATTCGACAGAAGCATCGTTTAGGGGCATTTCGACGAGATTTCATTTGAATTCAAATAAAAGAGGGAAAACCCATTTTGAGAAAGACACGTGGAGCATCTCGGTGGTTCGAAGGCATGCGTAGTGACACTTGTCTTGATCTTACTTGTTAGTCGTTAATAGCGGTTATGTTTGATGGTTATAAATAGAAGGTCTTAGTATTAAGATGTGTGTGTTCAATCATGTACAAAATCTCCATTTACTCTAAGTATCCGTGTGATTGAGAGTAATGAGTCATGAGAATGTACGTTGATTAAACACCAGTTTTATTTCAATGCAATTTAACACTTCTTTTACTTAAAAGTTTACTTTTCTCTATGCAAGTTATCATCTTTGTCATTTATCAACATTTTACTTCCTTTTGCCATTACTTAAACTCATTCATACTTGAAATAAGTTGCCTTACCATGTAACTCGTCGAAGTGTTCATAATTTTTATTCACTTCATTTAAAAGACCAATTAGCACATGTCCTAGGATTTGTGTGGTCGATCCTGCAAGCAACACAAATCTCTTTCGATTTGTAAGACCAGCGGTTGCTCGCCAATTTTCACAATGAACACCTACGTGGCATTATTGTTTGTATATGTAAACAAGTGAATCTATCAAAAGTCTAGTTCGTAATCACTCATTGTAACCATTTTGTAAGAGGTAGTGGAACTTTGTTATTTTCTCTTTCTTCTTCCATCTTTATCTTATTCATCTTGTGCACCAACAATTGGTATCTAGAGTTCCGGTTCAGATTCACAGTGAAACACAAGGAAACATTAGTGAACAATGGGGCGCTGTGTGATTGATTTAGTTTCTTGAATTCATGTTGAATTTTTTATCAGAATCGTGTCAGAATCACATTTCTTGATTCTGCGGGATTAGAAAGCACTATGTTTTGTGAGATCTTAGTGAATTGCACAAGGTTGAAGATGAACAAAAATGATAATCTGACTACTAAGCTTCTGGTTATCTATGGATGATTAAGATGCGTGTGTTGTTTGACACTTAAGATGTTCTTGATCTCGTCAACGACGGTTACATTCTGGTTGAGCTACCAACAAATTCAATAGATACACAGAGGAACACTCAGTGTGATCTAAAGAGGAAGGATCAGAAGGCGTTGCTCTACATTGATTAGTGTGTGCTACAACGGTGATGCATCAGTGAAGAAGGTGAAGCTTCAGTCTCTATGTAAGTAGTATGAGAATCTCAACATGAAGAGCAATGAATACCTGAATACACCTCCAGAGTGATTCTGATCAGAAATGAGATGAAGTCGTGTATAGAACTCTCTCTGAAGAAAGGGTCATAGAGAAGGTACTTAGATATCTTAATCCTCAATTTAATTACATTGCTGTAGCAATTGAACATTCTAATGACCTTAGCACCTTGAGAATTGAAGATTTGCAAAATAGTCTAGAGACATAAGAGTTGCATCTGACTAAGAGAAACTCTGAAATGGAGTTAGAGCAGTAGGCTCTAAAAGCAGCTTTTGGTAAGAAAATATCAGAAGCAGTCTTAGTTAGAAGCCAAGAAAAAATCTGATAATCTGATGGTGCTCAGAAGTCAAAAAGCTTAACTTTTGAAAGGATGAAAAGTACTCTGAAGGGGAAGGAGAAGTATGACAAGAGGAATGTTCAATGTTACTATTATAATAAGTTTGGCCACTTCGCTGCTGATTGTTGGTCAAACAAGAAAAGGAATTCAGAAGAAGCAAGCTACCTCCAGTCCACCTGCCAAGGTGATTTTGCCTTATCAAAAAAGACTTAATCCATTATAATAAAACTTGATTACAACATAAAGACCAATAATCAATATCTTCTTGAGTATACAAACTAAATCCTAGCCACTCAAGGAACAAAATACAATCAAACAGATTGATACAAAGTGTGTTTACAAAATTCTTTTAAGAAAGCAGAATACACAAATGAAATACAAGTATATCCCACAAAATATTTTCAATGAAGAATATGACATAAAGTTCTTGTGCGAGTGTTTCTTTTCTCTCAAAGAATTCAAAAAAAGCATTGTTCACGTATGATAATAGTATAGCATAGTAGTAGTGAAAATTAGTGCTTTTCCATTCTTTTAAATCTTCTTTATATAGGCAATGAAGAGATTCGTTGGAGGGTAGAATTGGAATACCAAAATGGAGTTTTACCCTTGCATAACGGTTTGTGAAATGGGAGACAAATGATACAATAGTACAATCCTTATCCCACAAAATGAGTGTAGTGGAAGGAATATTTGATCTTGTACTATGTACTATTTTTCTCACGTAAAACCTTTTTATCTTATCTTTAATATTCATAGGCTTCTGGTAGGTAGGTGATGAAGCACTCATAAGAGAAGAGTAAGAGTCTAGTTGAGAAAATATTCAAAAACAAGGTTTTTAGAGTCTTGTCTAGTTCCTCAGAAGTGGTCTTCAGAGTCTGGTGAAACAGTTCAGAGTTGAGTTGACTGCAGGGAGTCGGAGTCGGAGTTTAACAACTTCAGAAGCTTCAAAGTAGAAAAGAATTAGATAAGTAGATGTTAGAAGCATCGAGTACATAATCCAGTGCTTGATTAACTTTCTAAACACAAAATTCAGAGTCAGAGTACACAATTTTAGAGTCTGATGACGTCACACGTCCTATAATCAGAGTTAGAACTTGTATATAAAATATTCACACTAAATAAAATTATTAGGGTAAAAAATTGTTCTTTAAAACACTATGTCTTATTATCATCAAAACATAAGGCTATATGCATAACTAAATCTTGTTCTAACATATATGGTCTCTATTACGGTGAGAATCAGATATCAAGTTATTAATTAACTTGAATCACAAATCATTGAAGTTCACCACTGAGCTTTGATTTATCTAAAGTAAAGGGTAAAGATCGAATAAAACTCTAAGTGTGCTACGTAACAACGAAGCTAAGAGATCGGGGACTTCGGGGGTTGGTTATACTAAGGGAAGATATTAGAATCCTAAGTATCTCTAGTACTATATATGAACCTCTTGTTTGGTATTTTTTATTGCTAATGTTTGATTGTTAATAGTTATCTGCTAAGGTAAAGGTGCTAAAGGTAAAGACCTCTGGGTATATATACTAAGTATGCTCGCCAAGACGTTGCATCTCGTGCCCACGTATCCTAACAAGGATGGAATCAAAGCAATCGTAGTTCACCTAACTAGGGATTGAAGGAACTCTTAATTATGGTCAAGGTTCTAAGGGGGATAAGTATTCATAACAATGATAGTTATGTAGAGTTAACAAACTCTCTAAATCTAAGTTGAAAGACCTAATTGGAGATTGACTTTAACAAAAGTCAAAGGGGGGAAATTGGGCACTCATAACAATGGTACACACATAGAGTTAACAAACTCTAAACCTAAGTTCTAAGTTATAGGACTCCTAACAAGGTGTGCTAAGGGTCTTGACTTAACAAAGCCAAAGGGATATAGGTTTTAACTTAAGGATAAGTTGAAGGACCTAATGACTCTAACAAGGTCAAGGGAAGGCTAAAAGATCAGTTATCTATGACATTAAGTCAACAGAGAGGCATTCCTTTGGAATAAGGAACAAAAGGAAGCTATTGGATGAGAGCTAACAAGCTACATCACTTTGGGAGAATTTAGCAAGGTTTAAGAAAGTAAGATAAAGGTGATATTCAAACATGATATCAAAAATAAATCAAATATGAAGAAGATATGAATGGTAACAACCAAAGCATGAAGGTGAACGTGACAACATTCAAGGTAAATACTTGACAAAGTTAAAAAGATCAAGGTAACAACCAAGCACACATCTCAAAGGAGTTACAAATCATGGTGACAACAAAATGATAAAGATATACAAACAATAGGTGTTTCAACATCTAAACAATCATGGATAACACGTCTTGAAGTTAACACATGCATTAGGGTTCACTATCACTAATTAATAATGAAACAAATATGAACAACATGAAGTAGAACAATGTGTAATTCAATACATTACTTATCATAGCATCCACCATAGTTCAAAATAAACATGCATAAGTCAAGACATCACTTATCATGGTAGGAATCAAAGTAAACATGTATAAATTATCATAACACTCAATCATGGATACAAATTAAGTCATGGCCAAAGTAAGAACCATGCATGCTTAAATAATAAAGACATGTTCATAACAAGTAGGTAACCACCAAGAAGTAAGTTAGGGTTCAACATGGTCTTTGAGAAAGATGAGAAAACATCACAAGGGTTGATTAATACAAATATGTATACTAATCATCTTTCAAAAAAAAACAACAAGTATTTAAGAACACTCAAGGCTTGGTATGAGAAACATAAAGCACATAAATGCAAGGTAACATAATCATGGAAGAAAATCGCATGGTAAGGGCGAGGTAACATAATCATGGAATAAAATCGCATGGTAAGGGCAAGGTAACAACCAATGTTTCAAGGTATGAGCAAAAGAAATTTCAATCATGCATTTACATGTAAACATCACTTTAAAGGGAATTAAAATCAATTTGAAACAAAGATGTATAACATCACAATATCATACAAGGTTTTCATGAGAGGCATAAGGTTCACACAAATCAAATGAGTAAGGGAAACCAAAGGAAAACCCATAGAAACAAGAGAAGTTTCATAAGAAACTCTAAAAAACATCATTCTTTGAATGCACATAAATGCAAGAAAAAAATATCTTTTTGGAAATTTCTTGATACAAATGAAAAATAGGCATCATCTAGAACAAAGTGCAAAAAAAAAAGGGATCAAAATGATAAAAATCAAGAAAGTTATGATCAAATCAAATTGTGAAAGAAACCATAAAATTAAGTATTAAACATAGAAGAGAAGCACCTAATGGGGTTTGAACTCACGCCCTAGCCACTCAGGCACAAAACTAAGGCCATCTGGGTTGTCAGTGCAATGTGAATAAAGAAAATCAACATGTAATAATATGTGAAAACAAATGGTTTATTCAGAAAAGAAAAATAAAAAGAACCAAAAGGTATGGGGGGGTCGAACCCCAGAACCTTCGCTCCTCCATAAACTAGCGATGCTATGCTCTCATCCATTCATAATATGCTTCCAATGCTTTTTATTTTAAGAACTAACCAAAACGGTCACCTTAGCGCCACATGACGCCCAATCACTTCCACCTCAGATCCCACTCAACTTCATCTTCCTCAGACTCGCCTCCATTATTTTCTCTCTCTTCGTGCCTTAAACCACCCCATAATCAGAACTTCCTCCTCCTTTAACTCCTCCATCTCTCAACCATTTTCAATGATGTAAAAACCAAAATCAAAGCATTTTTCACAAAGAACACGAATATGTTATTTGTTTATCCTTAAACTCAATGTATCAAGCACACCATACCCAGTAACAGTGCAACATCAAAAATATTCAGCATGTTACAACATCCAATATTCAAACAAGATAAAACCAGTAATGATCCAAGACAATAAAGAACATCATACATTGCATCTTTTCTATTCAAATGACATCAAAATAATGCATGGATATGAAGATTTTCAAGGTCAGAAATCATACCTCTTGGATAAAATCCAAGGTTTCTTCTCAGCTATTACAACTACAATATATTGATCCTTAGAGTTTCCTTGAGCCTTTTAGAACTTGTTGAAATGGTTAAATGGCCTGGAACAAGTATGAGGAACAGAACACAATCCTTTTGCTCAACTGGAGGTTGAAAATGATGTGATGTGTTTGGGGTGTTTCTAAACTTATTTGATGGATTGAATGAGTTCTATGGAGTATGTAGAGATGATTTGTGAAGTTTATTTGAGAAAGGCACGAGTGGAATGAGTGTTTGGAATGTTCTTGCAAGTTTTTAGTTGTTTTGCAAGAACTGTTGGTTCTGAGGATGCAAGGTGTTTTAAGGATTTCTCTTAGGTTATTTTCTAATCTTTTGCAATTGATACTGACTTGATATTTATAGGTAAATTGGGGGGTTCGAAGTGTGGTCAGAATCCAACTTCTTGCCAACCATCCATTTGCATTTTCAAACTAAATGTGATGATGGTTTTGTGTTGTTCAAGGAATCAAGTACAAAGTGTATGATCTTGGGCATGCTCCTACAGATGAATCTGTACTTGAGAGGCTTTGGGAGTGGTTCTATTTTGAAATGAGGGGAAAGACCATGCTTTTCAAAAATGGAAGTAAAACCTTTATGCCAAAAATGGAATAAACACTTGGTCCAAGCTTTTATTCAAAGTTTTAAGCTCTCAAGCTCCATGTAAGGATCTGTTTAAGTGATATCTTATAAGTAAACAACTTAAAACACCAAAGTTTATAGAAAACACTTGGTTTTGCAACATGCCACGCCAAGTTAGAACCTTGTATTTCAAGAAATAAACCTGGAGGTGTGTTGCACCCCAAAATTTGACCAACCGGTTCCCATATTTGGTTTATGGTTCGACGCATTTTGCATTCGCATTCGCATACCGCATACAGTGCATTTCTCCAATTATAGTGATTTTATCGGGATTACAGCCCTATTTCACATTTTAGACATTTCAAACCGGTTCGGATGATCGGAGTTCTGGTTGTTTGCCGCGTATGTCGATCTGGTCTCGCGTTCTCTTTTAATTGGGTTAACTGCCTTTATTTGCATTTTTAGGATTTAATAGCCTTTTTCTAGGTTTTACATAGATTTTAGAATTAAATAGGGTTTTTATTATAGTATTGGATATTGGTTTCTTTTTTAGGATAATATAGATATTAATATATTTTTAGAATATTAATAGAGTTTTAATAGAATAGAATATAGTTTTAAATAGAATATTCATAGATATTAGAATAATATAGTTTTTTCTTCTTAGAATTAATAGATATAGATTTTTATTAGAGCATTAGGTTTAATAGAATAATATAGATTTAAATAGGTTTTGTAGAAATTAAATAGATTTTAATATAGATTTAATAGTTTTCTATAGGTTTTAATAGATTTTTTTAGGTTAATTGAATAGTTTTATTAATATAGATTTTAATATAGATTTCTTTTATTATGATTTTATTAGAGTCTATTTAGATTAGTTCATTAGGGTTAGCTTTAATCATTAATTAGTTCATTAATTACTGAGCTTATTTCGTTTTCAGTTTAATTAGTCATTAATATTGTTCAGCTTTAATCATTCCCTTAATAGTCTTTAACTGAAGTAGTTTAGTTTTTGTTTTAATGTTCATTAAGTCCTTAATCAATTCATTAGTCTTAATGGGCCATTATCCATTTTCGTGGGCCCAAGTCCAGTCAAAAGTGCCATGTGTCATCTATATAAGCCTGCCAAGCGTGTGTTTCTGCTCTAGCCACCTCATTTTTGCATTCACTCAGAGTTGGCCATTTGTCCCTCCACTCTCTACAGAGCGTGACACTTCACCATCCACTCACCCTCTCTCCACGCCACTTGTCACACACTCTCTCTCTACATGCCCACTCACGTTGACCCTTGCTTGCGTGGAAGCCACGTATCATCCCGCTGCCACATCCCACCGGAGTACATGCAAACACATCAGAGCACTCATCGTTGAAATTATTACGGCAGTTCTCACGGCCAAACCTCGCCGGAAACTGCATGCTATCACCGGAAAACTCATCTGATCATCAATAGATTTTCCAGATTTGCCAGAATCATCCAAGAACTTCATCGTTCATCATCAATAATCTTCAGGATCTGTTCATATCTTCATCTGAAATTCATCATATCCATAACCGTTCTTCAGATCTGGATCAAGAGTTCTTCAAGATTTTCCATATCTCATCAACAATATTTGTGAACCTTCATCAAGATCTTCATGAGATTTCCAGAATCGTCATCAGTTCTTCATCAGGTTCATAGATCTTCAAGAACCTTCAACATCGTTCATCAACTAATCATCAAACACCTTCATACTTTCCTGATTCTTCAAAGATTCGTCATATCACTCATCATCAAGAATAACTTCATCATCAGTTCATTCATATTTTCCAGATCTTGGTATGATTCAACGCAATGTTCATCATCAGCACAGGAATCTCCAGAAACTCAAAGGTATTCATCGATCTTCATAGGAACACTCATTCAATTTCAAGCTCTTCTGCGAACTCAGATCCAACATGCAATTTCATCACACCTTCAGGATCTTTAACAAACTATCCAGCACAATTTCTTCGCTAGCTTCCTCCGCAACTTTCGTTGAGTCTTCTAACAACGTGCAAGCCATGGACCAAGTCGTTTTAGATGGCGTTAGCTTTGACGTTTTTGTTGTTTATTCATCTGTTTGTTGTAGGAACCAAAACAAAGAGGAGTTTGAGATGATTGAAAAAGGAGCAATGGAGAGAGTGAGATTGAGAAGGAAAGTTTGAGACGAAAAGGAGACTGAGGGAGGTAGATGAGCGGTGTCGTTAGGGTTTTCGAAAGAGAAAGATGAACAGTGTTTTTTGGAGACTAACATTGAGAGAGGACTTAGGGATTTTCTGATAGTGAGAGAGAGAGAGTAATTGATACGTGGCTGTTTGTTTGGGCTGTTGGCCCACAGTTGTTTTTGTTTTTACCATTGCACACTCCCCGTTTTCGCTCATTCACCCCCTCCCCTTTTTTTTGTGTGTATGCTTTTTTGTTGGGCTCGGCCCAATTTCATTTTTGCTGGCTGTACCCCTGTAACAACTAAACCCCCTTCCCTGCATTTTATTTTTAATACTTTGTATTGTTTTTAATTGTAAATTTTTAGGGATAGTTTTATATTTTAGAATATTATATTTCTAGAATAAATTTAGTTTTAGATACTAATTTCTTTTAGGAAATTTGTTAGGATTTAATATTTTTAGAATATAGTTTAGGTATTAATTTCTTGTTAAGGAGATTTATAGATTTAATTCTTTTTTAGGATATATTTTCATTAGGAGATTATTTTTGTCGTATTAGGAGTAGACTATTATTTCCATTTTGTGTTGGATGTCTCTCCTATTTTCGCTTCTAGCCGATTTTATTCTCGATTTTATTTCTGGCTGGCCGTGTGACACGATTCAATTGGAGAATGATTTTCGATATCATTTTTCTATCTTGTCTTTGACACGGATATTAATACGCTACCTCTGAGAGTTTGATTTCTCGTATAAATCGAACCATGACGGTCTAAGCGGTACATTGTTCCTGGTTCGAGCGTCATCATCAAAGATCCATAGAGGAGAAGATTGGAATGGAGCTTGCGCGCATGTCAGGAGCCAACGGAGCTGCTTCGTTCATCATCATCGTCGTATTCAAGTCTTCAGGCAACCGTCGAGTGTTGTGGGATGCATCGTCAGATACGAAGGAAATGGCGGCTGAGGAGTTTCGTCTTAGGTTCTTGCGTGTGTGTCCCGAGTTCCTTCCCGTTTAGGCGTAGGCCTGCTTCCTCTTTGTCCTCCCCCTATGCGAGCGAAACCCCTTTTCTCTCGCGTTCAGGCGATCGAGACCCTTTCTCTTGCCCCGTGCAATCGGGACTCGTTTTTCTGTCGAACTACGTTTGCTCTGATCTCTCGTGTCAGACGAGAGTACGTAGGCATATGATGCGATATCCTAGCAAGCTCCCTTTTCCCTTTTTCCCGGTTTTAGCTGTAGTAGGCTGAACTACAGCTGCTCTGATTTCTCATATCTAATTAGAATATGTAGGCATAGGATGCGATATTCTAGCGAGCACACTAACAACTAATCTCTCTGTTCTCTCGCTGCCGTGCGATCGAGACTTTCCCGCTGACGACTGACGTTTCCCTTTTTCTTGCCCTTGCACATTTGAGACCAGACCGTAGTTTTAAGTTCCCGTAGGTTCCCGTACCTTTCAAACCAACTTAATCTCTCACCCCTGTGTGATCGAGAACACCCTGTCTAGCCGTAGTTAGCCTGAACTACGGAAGCTCTGATCTTCCACGCTGTGTGGAAGTACGTAGGCACAAGACGCGAAGTCTTGGCGAGCCAGTTCCCTGTAGTTTCCCGAACTACGATGACTCTGACTTTCTCTCTTGAGAATACGTAGGCATAGAGTGTGATGCTCTATCGAGTCAGTTTCTTTCCGTTTAGATTTAGCAGCCGAAGATAGATTGTTTTGCATCCAGTAGACGAACCAGCAAGCGTGGATCCCGTCGAGTACGACGGACGTGAGGGGTGCTAATACCTTCCCCTTGCGTAACCGACTCCCGAATCCAGGAATTTGGTTGTGATGACCATTCCTTTCCCGTCTTTGCGGTAGGTTTACTTCGAGTGTTTCCTTTCCCTCCATTGGGATAAATAACGCACGGTGGCGACTCTTCTGTTTAGCCGACGCCGATTTTCGCAGTAGCGACAAGGTGTAGTTTAATCTGCTAAGGAAACCTCTAACTTGCTTTTCTGTCTGTGGAGAAAGCATTTCTTGAATATCTTGTACTTTTTCAGGGTCCACTTCAATTCCATGTTGATTGACGATAAAGCTAAGCAATTTCCTAGACCTCACTCCAAAAGTACACTTCGTAGTATTCAATCTCAACTGATACTTCCTGAGTTTTACAAACAACTTCAACAGGTGATCAATATGGTCCTCTTCATCTTGTGACTTGGCGATCATATCATCAACATACACTTCTATTTATTTATGCATCATATCGCGAAATAATGGGACCATCGCTCTCTAATAACTAGCTCCTGCATTCTTCAAACCAAAGAGCATGACCTTATAACAATAAGTTCCCCATGGTGTGATGAAAATGGTTTTCTCCATATCTTCATAATCCATCCTTATCTGATTGTATCCAGAAAATCCATCCATGAACGAGAATACCATGAAATGAGTTGTATTGCCCACCAAGGTGTCGATATATGGCAGAGGGAAATCGTCCTTCGGACTAGCTTTATTCAGGTCCCTATAATCCATGCACATTCTAACCTTTCCATCCTTTTTGGGCACGAGTACAATGCTGGCTACCCATTCTGGATACTTTGATACTTCCAGGAAACCTGTATTGATCTGTTTCTTAACTTCATCTCTGATCTTGAAAGCCATGTCAGGTCGGGTTCTTCTGAGCTTCTGTTTGATAGGCGGATATTCAAGTAGAGGTAGCTTGTGAACAACTATATCAGTATCCAAGCCAAGCATATCTGTGTAAGTGTCGCTACTACGAAAAAAGGGAGGCCGGCAATGACTAATAGAGTCGCCACCTATTGTTATTTATCCTAAAGATAGGGAAAGGAAACGATCAGAAAAACTTGACGAAAACAGGAAAAGACGAGGTCATCGCAACCAAGTCCTAGGTTCGGGAGTCGGTTATGCAAGGGGAAGGTATGAGCACCCCTCACGTTCGTCGTACTCGACGGGATCCACGCATGTGTTGTCTAGCTAAAAGGGTGTGTAAACTATCTACGCTAAAGGCTTATGGACAAAAGAGAAAGAAAAAGAACTGACTCGGCAGGGCATCACCGCTCTGTGCCTACGTACTCCCTCGTGCAATGGGAAAGTCAGAGTCAACGTAGTTCGCCTAACTACGGCCAAAGAAGGGGGGAAGGTTGCTCGCCAAGATATCGCGTCTTGTGCCTACGTACTTTCGTCTGGTACAAAAGATCAGAGCAAACGTAGTTTGGGCTTACGAGAACACAGGCTGTTCAAAAGTTTTAACCGAGTAGGGTTAACAGACAGTTCTAGCAGTTGGTGTATGCAGCTCGACCTTTGGAGACTTAAGCGTTACCGTTTGCGATAGGAATGAAAGTTAACAACACTCTTATTTAAGAAAAGAGTTTTCTTGATTAAGACCCTAAGGGGTGAAAAAGAGTTTGATTTGTTTTTGTGTTTTTTAAGGAAGAAGTGTTTTGAATTAGAGTGTTCATAATGTATGTTGTAACAAAGTCTAAAACCTAGGATCGAATGCGTCGCATATCGTCCTAAGGACGTATACTAAACACTCTAGGCAATTGAGAGGTAACCACTAAATCACCATTTCCCAAGTACAAGGCTCATGACACAACACTCATTATATTTATTATGTGAATTGAAGTTGTTTGAAGATGAGAAGAGAAAGGGGACAAACTAAGGGGGACTAGACCAAACCCTAAAAGTTGTCATGCAATATGCACCTAAAGTTGAGTTTGAAAGGGGACTACATAATGTTATCATGCATGGTTAGAACCCTAATGTCTATCATAACCTCTCTTGAACAAGAGAGGTTAGAAATCCTAAGGGAAGGAAGACAAAAAAGAAGAAGAAACAATAAGAAGAAACAATGCAAATGGAGAATGCAAACACAAATGCAACAAGGAAGACAAAGATGCAATGCAAGTGAGGGAGGAAATATGTGTGGGGATGGAACCTCCACAAGCTCATCTCAACCTCAAGCCATGGTATGAATAGATTCAAGAAAAAAAAGGAGAAGAAGATGCATCATAAACAAGTAACAAAAACAATGAGAAAAAAGGTCCTCATGGATTCATTACTTTAGGTAGGCTTCAAGTTCCTCCTAAGGAGGGACCAAGAAACCTTAAGTAGTATTCCAAGGTCATAGGACAGAATAGGGATGAGGAGAAGAGATCTCAAAAGCTCAAGCAAAACATCATAAGCAAATGCAAACAACAACATCAAAAAAAAGCAAGCAAACACCACTTATGGAAACACAATGTGCAAACATGAAAGTATGAGATTAAATGAACAACTTATGCATAAGGTAAAGACCTATGAATTGGCACACAAGACCTATAACAAGCCCCTAACATGAAACAATCAAAATTAGGTTCATCAATAATGCACAACCAACCTTTTGGAAGCAAAACAAAATAAGTACACCAGCAAAGATGCATAAACAAGAAGCAACTTGCAAAATACATGAAAAATATGAAAATGCACCTAAAATTGCCAAATAAAATGTCAAAGGACCCCCAAGGTATTAGGAACCAGGGGTCAAAAGGGGAGATTGAAAATCAAAAGGGAAGTGCCTCAACAGAAGGCAAACACCAAGAGTGTCCCAAACTAGGGCAGAAATGGAGAGGGAACAAAACGCAATTCAAACCACATGGAAACAACACTTAAAAATCATGAAAAAAATATCCAAAGATCAATAAACATGTTAACACAATGCTCAAAAAAATCATGCAAAAATGAGAAGTTTAAACATGAAAATAAAATCAAGAAAGAAGAAAACCACAATTTAAATCAAATAAAACAACCCCAATATTTAATTCGTTTTTTAATTGAAAATAAAGTCAAAAAATAAAATAAAAATTTCCAGAAAAAACTAGACATCTCAAAGTTTATGAATATTATTTTTGGTGAATTTTTAAACTATTGGAACCATTTTATTTGAATTAAATTTGAAACAGCTCAAAATAGAAAAATAAAATAACATAAGAATTAAATGGAAAGGATAGTGGTGCAAACAACAAACAATTAAGTGTAAAACGAAAATTGGGCCTCCCTAGGGGTGTAAGGAGCAAAACGCGCGAAGGCCCATTGAGAAATTAAAGAAAATAAAAATTAGAATGAACAATGTGAGGTTGGTTTGACTAGGTACATGGTGGAAATCACTACAGACCGCACGATCAAGATTAAAGTAGTTCAATCAGGTGGCTCACAAAGAGCCACCTCAATTAATGAATTAGAGTATTATTATGGTGTATACAAGCTGCGATGGTCCATGGTACATCATGTTTTCACACGTGAGATCAAAAACACACAAACGGACGAACAAGAAGTTGCCACGTCAGCTCGTCACCTTCCTTGGAACTCCGGTCGCCGGAAAATTCCCGCCGATCATCCCTTTCGTCACTCCGGCCGCCGCGAGCTCTTCTCCCCACCGTAGCTTCATCGTTGTTTCACCATTTTCCACAAACTTTAGATGAAAATTCATCTACTCGCCGAGAGGAACAAGAATCCAACCTTTATTTCCATTAATTCTCAACAACAACTCCAGAAATCAAACAACAAGCAAAACGTGCAAAAAGTAAAGTTCACCAAAACACAAATTAAATGGTCTAAACATCATCTACATGTTGCAAGGAGTAAGAATCCATGAAAATTAAAGCAAAATAACACGAAAATTCATCAAAATAAAACAACACAACTTGGTGCTCATAAAATCAAACATTATAAACTCAAGCAAAAATAATCCAGAAATGATCTATGCAACTCAAAGGTTCAAATGCAACGAAAATGGTGAAAAACCATGGCATATTAAGAGTGTAAGGTTGGAAAAAAGTTTACCTAGTGGAGAGCCTCCACTGGGCATTGAAATTGTGATGAAGCTTAACGAAAAACGTCCAGAATCACTCCATGAACTCCAATTGAGGTGTTTGAAGGCTTGATTTGGTCTGAAAGTGGTTGAATCTGAGAATTCGTTTTTGAGTTTTTCACCACTTTTTTCAAAATGTGTAATGGCTGTTCATGCATGAAAATGACCTACTTCTGCTCCAATTCTCATCTAGAATACTTATATGATGGGTTTGTGATCAAATGGGGCTTTAATTCAAGCTAAACAACCCATTTCAAAATTTCACATTTCACCACTTTTTCAAAATGCCATACACGATTTTACCACTACACCAGCTGGTTTTTTTTATCCAAATCCACTACAAATCAGTTGTGTTAATCAAAGGAATGAGATTGGAGGCTTAATTTTGATCCTATGGTTGATTTCCACTTTGTTACTTCAAGAGGAAGAAACCATAAAAATGGCCCATTTTGAGACTTCAAATTTCCAATGTGAAGATGGCAATGTCTTTGAAATATTATTTGCAATCAAAAAATGCACAAACTTGCCTCGAAAAAGTTTAAAATCCATTAACTCTCAATTTCTCAATTGAAGCCTCCTTTATGAAAAATTCAAACCCCAAATTCTCAATCCAAGCCCCCACCATGACAAGAGATGATTTGGTAGTGCAAATGGCCCCATTTGAAGCAAGTTTCATGTTGAAAAGATTTCCATTTGAAGTGTGCAAGTTGGTGAAATGGACCTATAATTTTATGACTTGTAATCTTACTTTCCCAAAATACCCCTGACTTGTAAACCTCATAACTTGAGTTCTACAAATATGATGAAAGACTTCTAGTACAATTTGGAAAGCTAAGATCAAGACCTACAACTTTCATGTTGGCCAAAACTTAAGGAGAAACATCCTTCTTGGTCAAAACTGGCTTGGAAGTTGGTTGACTTTTGTTGACCAAAATCACATCCCTCAGATGACCTGTAACTTGTCTGGATCATAACTTGAGTTCTGTAAATCCAATCGAGGACTTCTAGTACTCAAATTAAAGCTAAGAACATGCTATACAAGTTCCATGTTGGACAATAAATAATATGAGACTTGTATCTTTAGGTAGGTGGTCTTGAAGTTAGACACTAAATAAGGGATTTTACCCTGAGAACCCTAATTTAGTAACTTCTCACACACTTAACCCTTGATGAATTAAACTTGAAATGATGTCTCATATGTCTTAACACAACATCCCATGACCATAGAGACTTTTAATTGAGTTTCTATCTTCTTCAATTGCACAATTGACTGAGGATTTACCAGATGAAAACCCTAACTTCAATACTTTCAACCGTGGCTTGTTCCACTTCACACAACAACTTGAATAAGCTCCACAATGACCCTAAAGTCCCTCAATGAGCTTTCGTTACATCTCATACCCATAATAATGCATTCACAAGCCTCTGATGCCCTTTAGTTGGCCTCCTAGTTAGGGGATGACCCACACACATCCATCTATCCTTTCACAAGACAATGACCACTTCAAGATGTCTTGATGACCATCCAAGATTGAGTAACCACTCTTGCTTAGACTCCATGCTTTGAGAAGACTCCTCTTGCTATGCACATCCCTTTTTGATCCCCTGTTCCATGCAACATGCTATGCAATGCAAATTCTAGAAAGAAATCAAATGAAATGAAACATAAACCAAGTTAAGAAAAAGGTTGAGCAAATTTTGGGGTGCAACAGCTGCCCCTATTCAAACGACTTGGACCTGAATGAGTGAAAAGCAAACGAATTTCACGCAATCGAGGTAAAAGACGGTTGAATAGCAAAGAACCCGGAAATTTGCCAACCGTAGAAAATCTGAATATAGCAAAATTGATCTCAAAGCCACCCTGTTGGGGAAAGAGAATACAAACGTCAAAAGTCGCGCCATGGTCTGGATACCATATTGGCAAAAAGTAACAATCCAAGTTACCGGAGTCTGGATACTCCACAGAAATCAAATCCTGAATACTCAAAACATAACTCTGAGTCTGGATACTCAAAACATAACTCTGAGTCGAAATACTCAAAACATAACTCTGAGTCTGGATACTCAAAACATAACTCTGAGTCTGAATACTCAAAATATAACTCTGAGTCTGAATACTCAAAACATAACTCTGAGTCTGGATACTCAATAAGCGGAGCCTGATTGCTCAAAGAAACAAGTTTGAGTCTTGATACTCAAAGATTAGAGCCTGGATGCTCGATAAACACAAAACTAGAGCCTGAATGCTCAATAAACGGCAAACTAGAGCCTGAATGCTCGGTAATAAATCTGAGTCAGGATACCCGATATCTGGAGCCTGGATGCTTGATGAATCGGATCCTGGATGCTCAGAAAACACAAATTGGAGCCTGGACGCTCAAAGAACACATCTGAGTCTGGATACTCAATAACCTGAGCCTGGATGCTCACTGCAATCTGAGCCTGGATGCTCTATGCAAATAACCTGAGTCTGGATACTCGATTAACCTGATCCTGGATGCTCGATAATAATTCTGAGTCTGGATACTAAAAAACCTAAGCCTGGATACTCGGTTAATAAATATGAGTCTGGATACTCAATGAATAAATTTGAGTCTGAATACTCAAAAATTGGAGTCTGGACGCTCGATGCAATCTGAGTCTGGATGCTCTATGCGAATAGAAATATATTTATGAAGATCTGGATATCCTATGAGTTCAAGTCAAACGACGTTGCTGGGAAACAAAACTAGTCGTGATCTGGATACCACATAGGATGAGAAAACATTACGTGCCAAGGTCTAGATACCGCACGGCAATAGGAGATAACAACAATTACTGCGATCAGGATATCACGGAGCATCAGAGAAACTACCATGGTATGGATACCATAACTGCCTTCACCGGAGTCTGGATACTCAACGGAGAAGGTACATACAAGATTCAACAGGGTCTGGACACCCAACTGACTTTACTGGAGTCTGCATACTCGACGGAGAAAACGTAATAAAACGAGCAAAAGCCATGGTCTGGATTCCATAAGGCACAAACACACTTGTTGTGATCTGGATATCACAAAAGAATTTGACCAGAGTCTGGATACTCAACGGATCAAGAAAATACCTGTTGGAAAAAATACCGGAGTCTGGATACTCAATGGAAAAAGCAAAATAATATCGGTCACCATGGTCTGGATACCACACCCATCCTTACCGGAGTCTGGATACTCGACGGAAAAAGGAAAACTTCATCAACTGGGTATGGGTCGGAGTCTGGATACTCAACAGGGAAAAGGTGATCACCACAATTCTTATCATGACCCATTCAAATCCGAAGATACTGCTGGGGAATAAGATGTGCCATGGTCGGAATACCACACGGGCTAAGAGAGATTACATGGTCTGGATACCAAGGGAAAATCAAACCTCCGAAGAAACACCTAAAACAAAGAGATAACAACCTGGTCTATGTTTCACATGCAAATGTTTGAAAATGGCGTAATGCTCCATACGAAATGGAAATGCTACGCGTTTGGGTAGATGCTATGCATACATGCCGATGCATCGAAACTGAAACAACAAAGTAAATGCCAGAGAAATAGAAACCATCCTGTCAGGAGCAACAAATAACCCTGCAGGGAAAAACTTACCCATACCAATAACAATTGCTTACACCAAAAAGGCCTCGAAAGGCTCACCTACCGGGGATAAAGTTCATCCTAAATCAGCCGAGGATGCAGATCAACACTTGCTGAGATAAATGTCCGGGCTGACTCTCCAGAATACAAAACCTTCTGAATAACAGATAACTCACCGAGTACTTAGAACAAACAGGCTAAACAACCTAACCTACCTGATAGAGAATAAAACTTCTATCGGATGTCTCAGTCTGTACTGCTGAAAGCTGAGTTCTTTCAATCAAACTGAGTGAGAGGGAGAAATACCAGGCCACTGCTGGGGAATATCTGGCACCTACTTGTGGGGATAAGCCCGAATCTCGACTCGCTGGGGAGTGAACACAATTTCGTACTCTGTGGGGATTAAAAGCGCACTGGAAAACTGCCCGGGACATGCTACACACTGCATGTAACTCTACTGGGATAGAGATGCAACCTCAACTGCTGGAGAACGACACTGTTTGGGGGGAAAAGATGAATCCATCCATATTCATAAAACTTTGCCCCAAGCGTAACAACCCTGCAAAAGACAAACAGACAAGGCATCTTATACAACAATCCTATCTTGGTCATCGTCCGTGACATTGTTCAATTAATATCAAAGTTTTAGCAATTATCGGCCAAGGCCTGCGAGTTTATGTATGCAAGTTCATCAAAAACATCGGGTGTTTTTCACAAACAAAACAGTAAAAGCATAAAAACAAAGCGCACAAACAAAGTACTGAATAATATATGTTTATTGATAACGACCTGTGAGTAGGCAAAGGTTTTACAACATATGCAACTCCTGAAAAGAGGAAGCTGCGCAAAAACTACAAGTATGCATAAAAGCAAATACAAAAGTGTACATTTTAAACAAAAAGTACTGCAATGTCGGCAATATGGCGCAGACAAACACTAAGAGCTGATTCCTCTATGACTCGCTTGACCCTGACGCTTTCCCGACGCTTCGTCTTCAGAAAAGATTGATTCGGATAAACGGCCCTCAGGTTCTCCCAATCCACTAAGCAATGAAGTTCTTGCGCAGACCGCAGTCATTTACTTTTCAATCCCTAACTTTTTCCTGAACCGCCTTTTCGGGTTTTCGATTCACCGGGATACCCATTTTTGCCAAAGTCGCCTTTTCAGGTTTTCAACTTTGCGGGTTTACATCTTTTCTTTAATTTTATCCCTAATTTTTGCCCGAACCTTTTTCCTTTTTTATGGTTCGCCGGGATGCCCCATTTTTGCCTGGACTTTTCTTTTTGTGTCCATCGGGTCTCTTTTAAGCAAAGTATTTTTTAACTGCGTCTGCGTTCACAGGGGATGCAAAGTCCTCACCGTCCATGGTGGATAATATTAAGGCTCCTCCAGAGAAAACCTTTCGTACAACAAATGGAACTTCGTATTTGGGAGTCCATTTTCCCCTCTGATCTGACTGTGGTGGGAGAATCTTTTTCAGCACAAGATCGCCCGTCTGAAAGCTTTGAGGGCGCACCTTCTTATCATACGCTTTCTTCATCTGGCTCTGGTTCAAATGACCATACGCAATCGATGCTAGCCTCTTTTCGTCCATCAGACTAAGTTGATTCAATATATTCTTGATCCATTATGCCTCATCAAGTTTTACGTCAACCAAAACCCTTAAAGAAGGAATCTCAACCTCTAGTGGTAGGACAACTTCTATACCGTACACTAGTGAGAAAGGAGTTACCCCGGTTGATGTGTGTACCATCGTATGATAACCGTGCAAGGCGTGTTGCACCCTAAAATTTGACCAACCGGGTTCCCACATCTGGTTGATGTTTCGACGCATTTCTGCATTCGCATTCGCATATCGCATACAGTGCATTTTTTCAGTTGTATTGATTTTATCGGGATCACAGCCCTCGTCTCGCGTTTCAGGTGTTTTTTAATCAGTTCGGATAGGCGGAGTCACATTTTTGGGAATTCGTGCTCTTCCTAGTGTTTTCAGCTCGCGCTGTTATTTTTGGGGATATTTCGGTCGTTCTGTTGCGATCCCGTCAGTCTATTTTTTCGTTTTGTACTATTTTTGTTCCCTCTGGAATTATTAGGATTTTATTAGATATTATTAGCATTTTCTAGAATTTAAGTAGATTCTTTTAATGTTTTTAATAGGTTTTAGACATTATTTTTTTATAGATATTAGTATAGATTTAATATAAAATTTAATAGATCTTTTAGATAATAGATTTTTAATAGATAATCTTTTCTAGAATTTTATTTGGTTAAAATAGATTGTTAGATATAGATTTTAATCTAGATATAGGAATTGATAGTTTTTTTAATAGATATTAATAGATATTAGTTTTAGTTTAATATAGAATTTAATTAGATGTTAATTCTCCTTATTAGGGTTAATTAGGACTTAATAGAGATTAATTAGGATTTTAATCTTTTGTTTAGACTTTAATTAGAGTTTGTTAGAGTTAATCAGATTAGATTAGTCTTAATTTTCGGATTAGTTAGTTGAGTATTAACTAGTTAATTAGGTTAAGTCTTTAATTATTTTTTAGTTGGGTTTAATCCATTTTCAATTCAGATCTTTTGGGTTTATTGTATCATTTTTCGTGGGCCCAGAGTATTTTTTTGGAGGCCCAATATTCCAGTCCCATATCAGTCCAAAATTGCCATGTGGTATATAAGTTCAACACACGTGTAAATCAAGGAGGAGGCCACATCATTTTCCACTATCACTCAGAGCCAACACATCACCTTTCCCTCTCTCCCCCATCTCACACGTAACCCCCCACGTGGCTTCACGCATGGCTCCCCTCAGAACTTCCATTGACACTTGTCCTCACCGCTCATATCACCGGTTGCATGGCCGGCGACCATGCAACCACCGCACCTGACTCCTTCCGGCTACCGTTAACCAACTCCGGTAACCCCTATCCAACCTCCAACTGTCTCCGACCACCGCCCTCCGCCGTAAACTTCGCCGGAAACCATTTTTTCCCCAGAATCCATCGAATCTTCATCTTTCTCCACTAATCTTCATCTTCGTCCTCTAACATTCATCTTCCTCCGACCTTCATCAACAATCTTCATCAATCTCGCCGGAATCTTCATCAAGAAACGCATGCATCCTCAACTTCATCATTCTTCTAGAATCTTCAAAGATCCTCATCAGAATCAATCTTCACTCCAACCAACCTCAATCATCCATCCTTATGCTTCTTCCAGATTTCACCGATAACATTCTCTGATCTGGATTCATCAGATTCAATCACCATTCAAGAAAATCTCCAGAACTCGTAGTGTTCGTTAACTCTCATCAACAATATTTTTCCAGATCTTTCAACAACGATCATCAAGTTCATCTTCACCGGTTCTTCAAAGATCCATAGATCGAACTTTATCGCAAATTCGTTCTACACCAAGAAACCTTCATCGTATTTCCAGAACATCACCTTCTCAGATCTAATCCGTCAGCGACATCATCTTCAAATTGTTTTCCCAGAATCCTCACACATTCATCATTCATCAGAGAACACGAATCTGCGCCTTGAATCTTCACGAGGTTAGCGATTAAACTCCTTTTCCAGATTTCATATCTTCATCGCTTCGCTAAAACTCATCAGTTCTCCAACATGCGCACCTCAAGATTTTTCATCCATCGAGCCTTCGTATTCTTCAGTTCTTCAAGCATTATCCTCGCAGGAACGTATGGCTTCAACACCTCTAATGGATTCATCTGAGATCTTCAGACCATGGTTGATTCTTGCTTCGATTAATTGCTTGTTATGTCGCTGGTGATTACGAGATTACGGTTGCTTTTGGTTTGTGGTGAGAGAGAAGGAGATGAGAGGGAGAAAGATAAAGTTTGAGAGAGAGTTGAGAGACGAGAGGGTTCGGAGAAGATTGAGGGCGGCGCAAGCGGAGAGGAGAATGAACAGTAGAGGGAGAGAGAGATGAGAGGCTAGGGTTTCTGAAGGTGGAAGGAGAAGAGGGAGGATCGGACCGGTTTCGTTTGGGCCTGAGAGTCCAAATGCCAGATTTTTTTCCTCTCTGCACCCTTCCGTTTTTTTGTGGATATTGGGCCTTGGGCCCTAGTGAATTTTACTGATTGCACCCCCTGTATCACTTACCACACCCCCTTTTCGTTTTTTGTAGTTAATGGGTTGGGCCCTTATTTTGTGTTTTTTTCTGCAGGCTTGTATACTCCCCTGTACTCAGTTGTACCCCCCTCCCCTTTGTATTTCTTTTATTATTTTCTTTTGTAATATTTTCTTAAGTTTTTAGATAAAAAAAAAAGAGAAAAAGAGAAGGGAGAAAATATTTGGAAAAAAATAGTGAAAAAGAATATTGAAAAAAATATTTTGAAAAAAGAAAATATGGAAAAGAAATAGTAAAAAAGAGAATATTGAAAAAGAAGAGAATAAAGAAATATTTGAAAAAATATGGAGAAAAGGAATAATAAAAATGTCAAGAGAGTGTAGGTTTGATATGCATTGTATTATTTTTCTGTTAGGATATAATTTTTCATAGAGTTTATTTTACCACCTTTTAGAGGTAGGTTTAGAAGTCCATTTGTTAGGGGACTATTTTTCATTAGATTTTCCATAATAGATGGATAGGATAGAATTTTCTAGGAGTTTATTTTTCCGTACTCAATCATTGTAACCCTTTTTTCAGAATATTAATAAAACGAGATTTGAGCTGTGGTCCCGAAAGTAGCCGAACTACAGCTGCTCTGATTTCTCGTACCAGACGAGAATATGTAGGCATAGGATGCGATATCCTAGCGAGCACACTAACAACTAACCTTTTGTTCTCTCGTTGCTGTGTGATCGAGACTTTCCCGCTGATCGTCATCCTTTTCTCTTGCCCGAGTGCATTTGAGACCAGACTGTAGCTTTTGTTTCCATAGGTTCCCGTACCTTTGAAACCAGTTTGATTTCTCACTCCTGTGTGAGAACACCCTGCTTAGCCGTAGTTAGCCTGAACTACGAAAGCTCTGATCTTCCATGCTGTGTGGAAGTACGTAGGCACAAGACGCGAAGTCTTGGCGAGCCAATTCCCTGTAGTTTCCCGAACTACGTTGACTCTGACTTTCTCTCTTGAGAATACGTAGGCATAGAGTGCGACGCTCTATCGAGTCAATCCCCTTCCGTTTAGATTTAGCAGCCGTAGATAGATTGTTTTGCATCCTTTAGACAAACCAAGCAAGCGTGGATCCCGTCGAGTACGACGGACGTGAGGGGTGTTACCTTCCCCTTGCGTAACCGACTCCCGAACCCAGGTTTTGGTTGCGACGACCATACCTTTCCCGTTTTTTTGCGAGGTTTACTTTGAGCGTTTCCTTTCCCTCCGTTGGGATAAATAACGCACGGTGGCGACTCTTCTGTCAGCCGACGCCGATTTTCGCAGTAGCGACAAGGCGAAAGGTAACATTTCATGTCAATCTTTGTATGTAACAACCATCTTTTGCACTATCTTCTTAATGTTCTTGTTTGCCGCTTCAACAACGCCATTCATCTTCGGCCGATAGGGCGATGAGTTGTGATGTTCAATCTTAAAGCTCTGGCATAGCTCCTTCATCATCTTATTGTTCAAATTTGAACCATTGTCAGTAATGATCCACTCGGGGATTCCATATCTGCAGATGATGTTCTTCTTTATGAATCTTGCCACCATTTGCTTGGTCACATTAGCATACGATGTTGCCTCCACCCACTTGGTAAAGTAATCGATGGCTACCAGAATAAAACAGTGTCCATTGGAAGCAGTGGGCTCGATCCTTCCAATCATATCGATGCCCCACATGGAGAACGGCCAAGGGGATGACATTACATTCAACGGGCACGGCGACACATGAATCTTATCAGCATAAATCTGGCATTTATGGAATCTCTTCGCAAATTTGAAACAATCTGACTCCATTGTTAGCCAAAAATAACCAGCCCGTAGTATCTTTCGAGTCATGGCATGTCCTCCGGCATGCGTGCCAAAAGTACCCTTGTGGACTTCTTCCATAAGAAAGCTTGCTTCTTTTTCGTCTACACACCTGAGTAGTACCAAATCATGATTCCTCCTATACAGCACACCATCTGGGTTGAGGTAGAAGTTTCCAGACAATTTCCTATGAGTTTTCTTATCCTGGGTCGATGCTCCTGGTGGATACTCTTGGTTCTTAAGGAAACTTTGGATGTCATGAAACCACGGTTTACCATCGGAAGCTCCTTCAATAGCAAATATGAAAGCGGGCCTGTCGAGGCGTGAGATAACAATCCTTGGAGCTTCATTCTAAAAATTGACCTTGTACATTGAAGACAGTATAGCCAAAGCGTCTGCCATTTGATTCTCTGCTCATGGCACATGGTGGAAGTCTATGCGGTCGAAAAATGGTAACAGTCTTCTTGCATAATCCTTGTAAGGGATCAAATTGGGCTGTCGAGTTTCCCATTCTCCTTCAATCTGATTAACAACTAGCCCTGAATCGCCATATACATCAAGATTCTTGATCCTCAAATCAATAACTTCTTCCAAACCCATGATACATGCTTCGTACTCGGCCTCGTTGTTGGTACAAGAGAAAGTTAATCTGGCAGTGAAGGGGATATGAGTTCCATGGGGAGTTGTGATAATTGCCCCAATTCCGCTACCATACGAATTAACTGCACCATCGAATATCATCTGCCATTGAGATCCCCTCTCTGGTCCTTTAGTGGGTAATGGTTCATCACAGTCTTTTGCTTTCTAGTACATAATGTCCTCGTCAGGAAATTCAAATCTCATCGGTTGGTAATCATCAATTGGTTGTTCAGCAAGGTATTCTGAAAGAACACTCCCTTTAATGGCTTTCTGGGAAACGTACTGGATGTCGTATTCTGTCAATACCATTTGCCATATGGAAATCCTTCCAGAAAGTTCCTGCTTTTCAAAGATATATTTAATCGGATCCATCTTCGAGATTAGCATGGTTGTATGATTTAGCATGTACTGTCTTAAACGTTTGGCCGCCCAAGCGAGTGCGCAACACGTTTTTTCAAGCATTGAGTAACGGGACTCACAATCTGTGAACTTTTTACTCAGGTAATAAATTGCATGCTCCTTTCTCCCTGTCACATCGTGTTGACCGATAACATAACCCATACTATTCTCCAGAACCGTTAAATATATTATTAATGGTCTTCCAGCCACTGGGGGTATCCGTATCGGAGGCTCCTGCAAGTACTGTTTTATCTTATCGAATGCTCTTTGACAATTTTCGTTCCAGACCACCGCCTGATCTTTCTTTAACATCTTAAACATTGGTTCACACGTGGCCGTTAGATGAGATATGAACCGAGCGATGTAGTTCAACCTCCCTAAGAAGCCACATACCTCTTTTTCAGTCCTCGGTGCTGGCATTTCTTGAATAGCTCTTATTTTTGCAGGATTTACCTCGATTCCTTTTCTGCTGACAATGAACCCCAATAGCTTTCCGGACCGAACTCCGAAAGTGCACTTATTTGGATTCAACCTTAATTTGAACTTCCTCAACCTCTCAAACAACTTTAATAGATTGACCAGATGTTCTTCCTCCGTCTGGGACTTCGCGATCATGTCATCAACATAAACCTCGATCTCATGATGAATCATATCATGAAACAAAGTCACCATTGCCCGTTGATAGGTTGCCCCTGCGTTTTTCAACCCAAATGGCATCACCTTATAGCAAAATGTTCCCCACGGTGTAATGAATGTTGTCTTCTCCATGTCCTCTAGTGCCATTTTTATCTGATTATAACCAGAGAAGCCATCCATGAAGGAAAATGCCGAGAATTGAGTTGTATTGTCAACCAACACATCAATGTGGGGGAGCGGGAAATCATCTTTTGGGATCGCCCTATTCAAGTCTCTATAATCAACGCACATTTGTACCTTACCATCCTTCTTAGGTACAGGTACAATGTTGGCGACCCATGGAGGGTAAGTTGTCACGGCTAAAAATACATCGTCTAACTGCTTTTGAACTTTCTCTTTGATTTTTACCGCCATGTCTGGTCTCGTCCTCCTAAGCTTCTGCTTGACGGGTGGACATTCTTCCCGAAGTGGCAATCGATGAACCACAATGTCAGTATCAAGCCCGGGCATATCTTCGTAAAACCAAGCAAAGATATCACTGTACTCTCGAAGCATCTCTATTAACCTTTGCTTGATGTCTTCTTGCAATACAGAACCTATCCTGACATTTCTAACAACTTCTTCAGAACCCAAGTTGACGATCTCAATCTCTTCTTCATGAGGCAGAATGACCTTTTCTTCTTGTCTTAGGAGTCTAGCCAATTCCTCAGGCAAGTCTTCATCCTCATCAATCTCTTCTTCAGCTTGGAATACCGGGTTATCAAAGTCGAAGAGAGTCATAGAAGATTCTTGGTCGGTGTCATCTGCAATGATATGAGACCTGCAATGAAAATGGTTAAGTGCTTCAAATGATATGCAAACAAACACATTGCCATTTTATTGTTAAAGGTAAAACAAGAAAAACAAAGATCTCAAAATTTGAATGGAAAAACGCCCTTTGATTAATAGATGAAATAGTATTCAAACATAAATAAGACAAGCCCTGAAATAACAAACCACTATGCTCCAGGTAGAACATAAGGTCGTACAATAATTGAAAAACAAAGTATTACTGTTCATTGGTCACTTGGACAAATTCCTCGATGGACCAGTTGCATAAGCATTGTCCTGGAAGGCATGGCTTGATCCAGGCATCCATGTCGCAATCACTGTCTCCAGCTTCATGATCTGAAATGGAGTTGAGTTGCTCGAAGAAGACACCTCCCCTGGTAAATCTGATTGGCCCCTTGAACTTCAGTGTACCCTGTGAAGAGGATGGGTGGTACCCCAGGCCGAATTTGTCTTGTTTCTGAGGGACATCAATCACCTACCCCCATCCTTGGGCTGAGCCAGCTTGTACCACCGCCTGCGCTTCTTTGAAATAAGACATAGCCACCTCAGGCTCTTTTCTCACCACCGGTGCTTTATCCTTCAACTGAACGGTTTCAAACGCCTGACACAGGGTCTCATGAATTTCCCCATCTACCTCAACATACTTGAAAGAAGATAGGAGACTAACCATGATGTCTTCTTCTCCACATACTGTCACAACACTGCCACCGACCATATATTTCAACTTCTGATGCAGAGTCAATGTGACAGCCCCAGCTGAGTGGATCCATGGTCTGCCTAACAAACAACTATAAGCAGGCTGAATGTCCATGATATAAAACACAGCGTCGAAAACTTCTGGGCCCACTTGGATAGGCAAAGTCAGCTCACCGAAGACAGACCTCTGAGTACCATCGAAAGCATGTACAACCAAATCACTCGGTGTACAAGTAATGCCCCTAGTATCCAGTTTCATAAGTGCCTTCTTCGGCAGCACATTCAAAGATGACCCTGTGTCAACAAGGACATGAGACATAACCACTCCTCTACATTTAACAGAAATGTGCAACGCACAATTGTGGTTTCTGCCCCTTGGTGTTAAGTCTAGATCTGTAAATCCAAGGCCATTTCCCACTCTTACATGTCCAACAACCCCTTCAAGCTGATTCACTGATATTTCCTGAGGCACAAAAGCGGTACTCAACACTTTCATCAACGCATTTATGTGAGCTTCAGAACTCAACAACAACGATAATATCAAAATTTTGGAAGGTGTCTGCTATAAGTGCTCGACTATCTTGTAGTCGCTTTTGCGTATTAGCCTCATGACCTCCTCCACATCATTCTCCAAAGATCCTTTTTCACCAGACTGGGAGGTTTCTTCAATTACCATCTTACCCTTCCCTCTATCTGCTTTTTCAGCCACCACTTCGGGCGATGCAAAGACTCTGCCGCTTCGGGTAATTGCCCCTGATCCCACAAATTCTCTGCAGACTCCACAGGAAAACTTTTCAAATCTATCTTCTGACCGTTACAATACACCTCGGCCCCATAGTTCCATGGGATGGCTTTGGTGCTTTTATAAGGCACAGGTCATGCTTTGGTAATAGTGATTGTTGGTGGCCTAGGAGGCGCTGAAATAGTTATAGTCTTATATGGGATCGAGATCGTAGCGACCTCATCCCTCTCCTTCCCTACCTCCTCAACAGGTTTCTTTTCTACAGTCCGCTCAAACTGCAACGTCCCCTCGTCTATCATTCCTTGGATACATCTTCTTAGATCAACGCATCCCTCGGGATGACTTAAGCAATTAACACAGTCCTCATTGCATCCTGGGAATACACCTCCTCCCAGCAATTTGTCTTTCATAAACTTCAACGGAGTTTTCAATTCATTCACATCCATTATCAAGTCTAAATCTTCCTCCACCAGAATAACACCAACCCTAGCCTGCCCATGGTTTGGCATAGGGTTCTGCACGACGTTAGGTGCATCATAAGAAAAATTTGTCGCTTTACTGTCAATGAGATCTTGCAGCTTGTGTTTAAAAGCTTTGCAATCGTCAATAGAGTGGCCAGGCGCCTCAGAGTGAAATTCGCAACGTGCATTTGCATCATAGCCGGGTGGGGGATCACCTGTCAAAGGAGCAAGAGTCCTTTTCTGAATTAATTGTAGCTGCAATAAAGTTTGAAGCACCTGAGAGTAGGGCATTGGTGGAGTGTCAAATACTCTATTCGGTCTGGCCCTATCAGGATACCTCCTATAACCTTGCTGGTTTTGCTGTTGTGGCTGATACTGTCTTTGTTGTTGTTGTTGTTGTGGTCGTTACTGCTGCGGCACAGGAATAGTGACACTGGCCACTTGCTGTTGGCGATATTGATTATGTGGATGACTCCTTCCTCTTCCTCTAGAACTTGCCACTGAACTGACGTCACCTTCACGCTTCTTGTTTCCAAATATCTTTTTTCCTCCTCCTCCAGCTGAGGGTACTTCTCCCACCTGAATCTTCCCAAGCTTGATGTCGTTCTCCACCCTTTCACCAGTGATTATCAAATCTGAGAAACTTCCGGACATACTTCTTATCAGTTTTTCATAGTATACCCCTGGTAGAGTAGCAACAAACATGTCCACTAGCTCTCTCTCTACCATTGGTGGCTGCACTCTAGCAGCAAGCTCTCGCCACCTCTGGGCGTATTCTTTAAAGCACTCGTTATTCTTTTGAGAGAGATTCTGCAGTTGGACTCTATTCGGTGCAAGGTCACTATTATATTGATAGTGCCTTACAAAAGCCTCGGCAAGTTCTTTCCAGCTGCGGACGTTTGCGGGCTCCAGCCCCATGTACCACTCCAAAGAGGGGTCGGACAGGCTATCCTGGAAAAAGTGCATCAGGAGTTTTTCATCGTCCGAGTACGCGGACATCTTTCTATAGTACGAGCGCAGGTGGACCCTCGGGCAGGTAGTGCCTTTGTACTTGTCGAAGTCGGGCACTTTGAACTTATGAGGCACTCTTAAGCCTGGGATCAGCCCCAGGTTGGACATATCTAGTCCCATGGAATTCTGGCACTCAAGAGATCGCATCTTTTCTTCAATCATTTGAATCCTTCTATCAGCCTCAGAAGGTCCTGCAACATTTACAAACCTAGGAGTGAATATATCCTCCTGCTGATCCTCGTTCCATGTATGGTCCAAACTACCATGAATGCCACCTGTGTTATCAAAACCGAAGCCATTCCCATTTCCATTACCCCCATTAACAAAGCCACCACGATTAAGACCTATTGTATTCCCAGCACCAGTAATGTGTCCATCCCCTCCAGTAGTAGGGATGACTAAAGTTGGTATTGAATTACCCACCTGAGGGGTTTCAACCCGAGTGTGGTTAGTAGCAATCCCTCCATGTAGTACCCCATCATCATCAACTCGTGTCAACAGGGGTTGCACCATAGTCTGAAGTTGAGCCTGACCAGTAGAAACTCCTTGCATCATCTCCATCAGTTGTGCAATGCGGTCCCTCATTTCTTGCATTTCCACTTGCATTTGATCCATTATCCTCCTCTGATTACCTCTAGTACTGTAGCAGTGAGTTATCTGTTCTGCAATCCTGAAACACTAGTGGCACAAGAAACAAGATAAGGTTAACAGTTCCGATGCACCTGCAAATGCGAGAAACATGCTAAAATGCAAACATGTATATATGAAAAACAAGGAAATTTCCCCCATGATTCTAGCTTCGGAATGACAACCAAGACAACGGAGAGCCCCACAGACAAGCAATAGGATAAAAAACTCCTCATATATACAAACATAAGCCCACAGGCAAAGTGT
Organism: Lathyrus sativus; assembly: GCA_963859935.3. Taxonomy (NCBI): domain Eukaryota; kingdom Viridiplantae; phylum Streptophyta; class Magnoliopsida; order Fabales; family Fabaceae; genus Lathyrus; species Lathyrus sativus. The sequence goes on from OZ012737.1 coordinate 505,085,213, forward strand.
AAGCAACAAATGAGTACAAACAGAAAGGGACCTCAACCAACAGGTCTGGTGATGGTCCATACAAAAGTCTATGCTATAGAATACAAAGAAACAAATCAAACTGGGTGGCGAGACTGGAAATCCTTCAACAACGCCTGTGTATTCGGATGGTCTGGCCTAGTGAGCAAACCACGTATGAGCAACTCCTGCTGACTGATAGTAGACTGAAGATCCTCGACCGAGCCCTCCTTCCCAACAGCCTCCTCAAGCCTACGCCTCTTAGCACTAGCCTCCTCTCTATGCTCCTCCAAGGTTGCAAGTGCTTCATACAGTTTGCAGTCACTATGTCTTCTGAGTGCGGCTTCCTTTGAGATCTCCTCATCTTTAGCTTTGAGTTGGGCCTTTTGTTTGATGATATGCGCCTTCAACTTGTCTTCATGCTGCTTGCTGGTAGACATATCAGCGTTCCACTGAGCCTCAAACTTGGAAATCCGCAAATAGGCTTTATTCAGCTATTCCTTTTTGGTGGCCAGAACACCGTAGGTGGCATTCAATTCTTTTCCTGTACGCTCCCTATCACTAGTCTCCTGAGTCAAATTCGTACCCAACTTATTCACCAACTCTGTTTGCTTTTTCAGAGAATACCTTGCTTCGTTCCTTTCACTTCTGAGCTGAGCCATCTCCCTCTCTAACTCTTCATTTTTCTTCTGCAACTCTTCTTTCTTGCGACATACCTGATCATACCTTTGGATGTCCACTGTAGTAGGCTCCTCAATCACAGGTGGGCAAACAGGCTCCATTGGAGGATATGGCATCAAGAACTTTGTGGCCCTCTCATGAATCCAAGCCACATAGGGGTCATAAGCCTGGCTGTTGCTCTTCCCTAGTAATGCTTTGCCTCTCCTATGAATACTCCTCCAAGCACGCTCGAGTCTAGTCAAATCATCACCTTCTAACAAACCCGTGAGATACAGAGATTCCTGTATCTCTTCCTCTTTTGGAGCGTCCCTGAGAGCATATCCGAACTGTCGTACCAACAGAGAAGGGTTGTAGTTGATGCACCCCTTCCTTCCGACCAGGGGTATGTTAGGAAATCCGCCACAACTATAAATAATGTCAACGCCAAGAAAATCCCTATCAAACCAAATAATATCCTTAGCAGTCAAGCCATCATCCTCTCAGACCATTCTGAGGTAGCAATGGTACCCACAAACTGACCACTCTTAGGCATGTGACTCATCAACCACCTATAAAGCAAAGGAACACAACACGAGACGTTCTTCCCCCTTCGGTTTTCATTCTTGTGGTGCACAAAATGAAAAACGTTTCCTAAGAGTGTAGGGACCGGATTCCCTGAGGCTAGCAGATAAAAGGCATCCACGTCTACGAAATCAGGCAAGTTTGGAAACAAGACAATACCATAAATACAAAGTGCCAGAATAGCACTAAACACAATCCAGCAGCCATTCTTGGTGAATTCTGAGCTTTCTAAACAAGAAACGGTAACAAAAAACCATAACTTCTTTTTCTGTCAACTAGCTTCCCCTTTAACTCTGCAACGTCTAACTGTAATATAGCAGCGAGCACAACTAGGTCGGGCTCCGCATCTGTGTGGACAAAAGGCATCTGATCACGGATAGGCACCCCCAACATGTCAGAATACTCTTCCAAAGTAGGCGCTAAAACAAAATCCGGGAAGACAAAGCACCTCAACTGAGCGTCGTAAAACTGCAAGAGAGTATAAATGCCACTGATCTCATAGGATGAGGGTTTGCAAACACATCTGGCCAATCTCTCATAATCCTGTCTAAACTGCTTCATCACACTCGCTTCAGCCATAGCAATCAGACTCCTCAAAGAACTGACGTCTGGGGTAGGAAACCTGTAAGCAACCGTCCTTTTCAAAGGCTTCATGTCAAGAACGAAGAACAAAACCACTAGAATCAGGAGGGAAATATACACTTGCAATAATAAATACATGTTAATGAAGAGATGCAAATGAAAATGCAAATGCAAATGCAACAGAAGATCAAGCTTGTTGTGCTATAGCTTGAGAAGAATCGGCGCTTCGCTCTAGTACTGACAAATCACTGACATAAGAACCCCTTGGTACCATGAACACAGGTTCACACTGTCAAGAACTGGGTAGTCTGGAGGTCAGAGTTTCCTGCATAACCCACCCACTCACAGGTATGGACCTATCCACTAACAAGGTTTGGCATCCTATGCGCTCATCAGCGTCACAGACTTTCAAGAAACGATGATACGATACCCAGAAGGTGTGGCATCATCATCTCTTGAAGCGGCCTCACTTAGCTGAATCCCAAATGATCGGTTCCCAGAGTCGACAACCCTCAAATCCAAATTCCAGTCGGATCCTAAGGATCGGAAAGGAACTCGTTAAAGAGAATCTCGTCTGAGTGTGAATTTCGTAGGGAACTGTGTCTGCTAAGCAAACAGGTTCACCCACTAATCTCCACTTCTAATACTAGGTTTGTACTCAAGCCTAGGTCCGACTTCTCACTCAATGGAACTCCCCTCCCCATAGCACATCAAGTATGATACAATACGGAAAATAAAATGCGGAAGTAAATAAACATAACGCACATATATACACACACCCAAAAAGAAAACACACAAGCGCTAGGATTGACTCGCATAAGGGATATTCCTGTCCCCAGTAGAGTCGCCAGCTGTCGCTACTGCGAAAAAAGGGAGGCCGACAATGACTAACAGAGTCGCCACCTATCGTTATTTATCCCAAAGAGAGGGAAAGGAAACGATCAGAAAAACCTGACAAAAACGGGAAAAGACGAGGTCATCGCAACCAAGTCCTAGGTTCGAGAGTCGGTTACGCAAGGGGAAGGTATGAGCACCCCTCACGTCCGTCGTACTCGACGGAATCCACGCATGTGTTGTCTAGCTAAAAGGGTGTGTAAACTATCTACGCTAAAGGCTTACGGACAAAAGAGAAAGAAAAAGAACTGACTCGGTAGGGCATCAACGCTCTGTGCCTACGTACTCCCTCGTGCAATGGGAAAGTCAGAGTCAACGTAGTTCGCCTAACTACGGCCAAAGAAAGGGGGAAGGTTGCTCGCCAAGATATCGCGTCTTGTTCCTACGTACTTTCGTCTGGTACGAAATATCAGAGCAAACATAGTTCGGGCTTACGAGAACACAGGTTGTTCAAAAGTTTTACCCGAGTAGGGTTAACAGACAGTTCTAGCAGTTGGTGTATGCAGCTCGACCTTTGGAGACTTAAGCGTTACCGTTTGCGATAGGAATGAAAGTTAACAACACTCTTGTTTAAGAAAAGAGTTTTCCTGGTTAAGACCCTAAGGGGTGAAAAAGAGTTTGATTTGTTTTTGTGTTTTTTAAGGAAAAAGTGTTTTGAATTAGAGTGTTCATAATGTATGTTGTAACAAAGTCTAAAACCTAGGATCGAATGCGTCGCATATCGTCCTAAGGACGTATACTAAACACTCTAGGCAATTGAGAGGTAACCACTCAATCACCATTTCCCAAGTACAAGGCTCATGGCACAACACTCATTATATTTATTATGTGAATTGAAGTTGTTTGAAGATGAGAAGAGAAAGGGGACAAACTAAGGGGTACTAGACCAAACCCTAAAAGTTGTCATGCAATATGCACCTAAAGTTGAGTTTGAAAGGGGACTACCTAATGTTATCATGCATGGTTAGAACCCTAATGTCTATAATAACCTCTCTTGAACAAGAGATATTAGAAATCCTAAGGGAAGGAAGACAAACAATAAGAAGAAACAATGCAAATGGAAAACGCAAACACAAATGCAACAAGGAAGACAAAGATGCAATGCAAGTGAGGGAGGAAATATGTGTGGGGCTGGAACCTCCACAAGCTCATCTCAACCTCAAGCCATGGTATGAATAGATTCAAGAAAAAAAAGGAGAAGAAGATGCATCATAAACAAGTAACAAAAACAATGAGAAAAAAGGTCCTCATGGATTCATTACTTTAGGTAGGCTTCAAGTTCCTCCTAAGGAGGGACCAAGCAACCTTAAGTAGTATTCCAAGGTCATAGGACAGAATGGGGATGAGGATAAGAGATCTCAAAAGCTCAAGCAAAACATCATAAGCAAATGCAAACAACAACATCAAAAAAAGCAAGCAAACACCACTTATGGAAACACAATGTGCAAACATGAAAGTATGAGATTAAATGAACAACTTATGCATAAGGTAAAGACCTATGAATTGGCACACAAGACCTATAACAATCCCCTAACATGAAACAATCAAAATTAGGTTCATCAATAATGCACAACCAAGCTTTTGGAAGCAAAACAAAATAAGTACACCAACAAAGATGCATAAACAAGAAGCAACTTGCAAAATACATGAAAAATATGAAAATGCACCTAAAATTGCCAAATAAAATGTCAAAGGACCCCCAAGGTATTAGGAACCAGGGGTCAAAAGGGGAGATTGAAAATCAAAAGGGAAGTGCCTCAACAGAAGGCAAACACCAAGAGTGTCCCAAACTAGGGCAGAAATGGAGAGGGAACAAAACGCAATTCAAACCACATGGAAACAGCACTTAAAAATCATGAAAAAAATATCCAAAGATCAATAAACATGTTAACACAATGCTAAAAAAATAATGAAAAAATGAGAAGTTTAAACATGAAAATAAAATCAAGAAAGAACAAAACCACAATTTAAATCAAATAAAACAGCCCCAATATTTAATTCGTTTTTTAATTGAAAATAAAGTCAAAAAATAAAATAAAAATTTCCAAAAAAAACTAGACATCTCAAAGTTTATGAATATTATTTTTGGTGAATTTTTAAACTATTGGAACCATTTTATTTGAATTAAATTTGAAACAGCTCAAAATAGAAAAATAAAATAACATAAGAATTAAATGGAAAGGATAGTGGTGCAAACAACAAACAATTAAGTGTAAAACGAAAAATGGGCCTCCCTGGGGGTGTTAGGAGCAAAACGCGCGAAGGCCCATTGAGAAATAAAAGAAAATAAAAATCAGAATGAACAATGTGAGGTTGGTTTGACTAGGTACATGGTGGAAATCACTACTGACCGCACGATCAAGATTAAAGTAGTTCAATCAGGTGGCTCACAAAGAGCCACCTCAATTAATGAATTAGAGTATTATTATGGTGTATACAAGTTGCGATGGTCCATGGTACATCATGTTTTCATGCGTGAGATCAAAAACACACAAACGGACGAACAAGAAGTTGCCACGTCAGCTCGTCTCCTTCCTTGGAACTCCGGTCGCCGGAAAATTCGCGCCGGTCATCCCTTCCGTCACTCCGGCCGCCGCGAGCTCCTCTTCCCACCGTAGCTTCATCGTTTTTTCACCATTTTCCACAAACTTTAGATGAAAATTCATCTACTCGTCGAGAGGAACAAGAATCCAACCTCTATTTCCATTAATTCTCAACAACAACTCCAGAAATCAAACAACAAACAAAACGTGCAAAAAATAAAGTTCACCAAAACACAAATTAAATGGTCTAAACATCATCTACATGTTGCAAGGAGTAAGAATCCATGAAAATTAAAGCAAAACAACACGAAAATTCATCAAAATAAAACAACACAACTTGGTGCTCATAAAATCAAACATCATAAACTCAAGCAAAAATAATCATGAAATGATCTATGCAACTCAAGGGTTCAAATGCAACGAAAATGGTGAAAAACCATGGCATATTAAGAGTGTAAGGTTGAAAAAAAGTTTACCTAGTGGAGAGCCTCCGCTGGGCCTTGAAATTGTGATGAAGCTTAACTAAAAACGTCCAGAATCACTCCATGAACTCCAATTGAGGTGTTTGAAGGCTTGATTTGGTCTGAAAGTGGTTGAATCTGAGAATTCATTTTTGAGTTTTTCACCACTTTTTTCAAAATGTGTAATGGCTGTTCATGCACGAAAATGACCTACTTCTGCTCCAACTCTCATCTAGAATACTTATATGATGGGTTTGTGATCAAATGGGGCTTTAATTCAAGCTAAACAACCCATTTCAAAATTTCACATTTCACCACTTTTTCAAAATGCCATACACGATTTTACCACTATACCAGCTGGTTTTTTGATCCAAATCCACTACAAATCAGTTGTGTTGATCAAAGGAATGAGATTGGAAACTTAATTTTGATCCTATGGTTGATTTCCATTTTGTTACTTCAAGAGGAAGAAACCATGAAAATGGCCCATTTTGAGACATCAAATTTCCAATGTGAAGATGGCAATGTCTTTGAAATATTATTTGCAATCAAAAAATGCACAAACTTGCCTTGAAAAAGTTTAAAATCCATTAACTCTCAATTTCTCAATTGCAGCCTCCTTTATGAAAAATTCAAACCCCAAATTCTCAATCCAAGCCCCCACCATGACAAGAGATGATTTGGTAGTGAAAATGGCCCAATTTGAAGCAAGTTTCATGTTGAAAAGATTTCCATTTGAAGTGTGCAAGTTGGTGAAATGGACCTATAATTTTATGACTTGTAATCTTACTTTCCCAAAATACCCCTGACTTGTAAACCTCATAACCCGAGTTCTACAAATCCGATGAAAGACTTTTAGTACAATTTGGAAAGCTAAGATCAAGACCTACAACTTTCATGTTGGCCAAAACTTGAGGAGAAACATCCTTCTTGGTCAAAACTGGCTTGGAAGTTGGTTGACTTTTGTTGACCAAAATCACATCCCTCAGATGACCTGTAACTTGTCTGGATCATAACTTGAGTTCTGTAAATCCAATCGAGGACTTCTAGTACTCAAATTAAAGCAAAGAACATGCTATACAAGTTCCATGTTGGCCAAAAAATAATATGAGACTTGTATCTTTAGGTAGGTGGTCTTGAAGTCAGGCACTAAATAGGGGATTTTACCCTGAGAACCCTAATTTAGTAACTTCTCACACACTTAACCCTTGATGAATTGAACTTGAAATGATGTCTCATATGTCTTAACACAAAATCCCATGACCATAGAGACTTTGAATTGAGTTTCTATCTTCTTCAATTGCACAATTGACTGAGGATTTACCAGATGAAAACCCTAACTGCAATACTTTCAACCGTGGCTTGTTCCACTTCATACAACAACTTGAATAAGCTCCACAATGACCCTCAAGGCCCTTAATGAGCTTTCTTTACATCTCAAACCCATAATCATGCATTCACAAGCCTCTGATTCCCTTTAGTTGGCCTCCCAGTTAGGGGATGACCCATACACATCCATCTATCCTTTCACAAGACAATGACCACTTCAAGATGTCTTGATGACCATCCAAGCTTGAGTAACCACTCTTGCTTAGGCTCCATGCTCTGAGAAGACTCCTCTTGCTATGCACATCCCTTTTTGATCCCCTGTTCCATGCGACATGCTATGGAATGCGACTTTTAGAAAGAAATGAAATGAAATGAAATGAAACATAAACCAAGTTAAGAAAAAGGTTGAGCAAATTTTGGGGTGCAACAGTAAGACCAAGCAAAAACATCCACATATTCTTCTAGCAGCTTTACCAGTCATTTCTTGGCTTCTGCCCCTAGCATTGCCCTAATATTGACTTCTCTTCTGTCTTCATCAGTGCCAACATTAATGTTGTCTACATGTTCTTGGTGGGGTTGAAGGTCTATGTACTCGTACTCAACCATCTTTGCCAACTCATCTGGAATTTCAAAGTCTTCATCATCCTCATCTTCGGCTTGATATATAGGAAAATCGAAGTCATGAGGAACAGTAAGGTCATTGGATTCAATGGGTGTTGGATTTTCTATGCATATTTTGAATGGTTTGAATTACTAAACCACACAAAGATAGATGCAACAGAGAGGAAGGTATTTTTCTGGTTTTCAAAAGATTTGCCATTTTCTTTTTTAAAAGTAAAAGCGGAAAACAATAAATGAAACAAGAAAGGAAGAGTTTAACAAAACACATTCATTAATTGATAATTACTTTGAAAGCTTGTGGTCCATACAAAATAATCCGATAACCTTGGGCATGGTTATGGAAACTTTTTTTAAAGAAAACTACAAAACAAAACAAACAAACAACAAATTACGTCGGAACGGGAAAGATAACAAGAATTTCAAAAGCCTCCCAATTGCTCAGAGCGGCCTTATCATGATATACCAACTGATTAACATAATCGTCTTCAAAATCCTCTTTAACTACTTTGATTTGGACACCCCCACTGAAAAACACCTCTTTGATGGCCTTCAGTCGTCGTTTGGTAAACCCTTGAGTCTTGTCTTGAGTTGATTTGTAACCCAACCTTTGGTGATTCGTCTTTGCTCTTACTTCCACTTTAATGACCTCCTCCATCCTCCAGGAATGTCATTCTTCAATGCATATTTATTGCTTTGAACATATGCAAAAAAATATATTGCCCTCGACCACAACTTCCTCAATCAACACGACATTGGCTATCTCCAAGGCTTGGAAAGAAGTTTCCAAGGCATCTTCATCAGCTTCAATGTATTTGAATGATGACAGATGGCTCACCATCAGATCTTCTTCTCCATGAACGACCACTAATTTTTCATCCATTACATTCATCTTCTGGTGAAGAGTAGAGGTCACCGCACCGGCGGCATGAATCCACGACCTTCCCAATAAATAGTTGTATGCTGGATTGATGTCCATCACTTAGAAAGTAATGTCAAATACATGGGGCCTAACCATAACAGGTAAATCCACTTCTCCTATAACCATTCTTCTAGAACCATTATAAGCTTTGACAATCAAAGAGGTAGGTCTCATGTCAGCCCCCTTATATGACAACTTAGCGTGCATCCTATTGGGTAACACATTCAGAGAGGAACCAGTGTCCACTAAGACTTTTGCTAGAGTATCCTCTTGGCATTTTATTGATACATACAAAGCACAATTGCGCATGAAAACTTGCACAGGAAATTCATTGTTGCTGAAGCTTAGGGTATTACATGCGGTAATATTGGCAATCAATGAATCAAACTGACCAACTGTTATATCCTTGGCTACATGGGCCTGTGCTAGCAATTTTTGTAAGGCGGATCTGTGAGTGGGATAACTTAAAAGGAGATACATGATTGAAATTTTTGATGGAGTTTGGTGTAGATGATCTTCGATTTTGTAGTCGCTTCTTTTGAAGATCCTCAAGAAATATACATTTTCTCATTCGACACTTCCTTACTTTTTGCAGGTTACATAGTAACGGCTTCTTTGAGAGGGACCATAGTCACCTTAGGGTGATAAATCTGACTACTTCGGGTCATCTTGCTTGTACCAGCAATGTTTGTGACGTCCTCATAATTTTCATTTTGTACATATTTTCCAGATCTCTGATTTCTCCGTGCAGTATCGTATTTCCAAGGTACCGCTTTGGTACTCTTGAAAAAGAAAGGCCTGGGCTTTTGAGTGTTGACCGGTGTCGCAACTGCGAAAACCACTGGCAGAAAAACAGAATAGTCACCACTTTCGTTATTTATCCCAAAGAGAGGGAAAGGAAATGATCGGAAAAACCTAAAGAAAAAGGGAAGGACAAAGTCATCGCAACCATGTCTGGATTCGGGAGTCGGTTACGCAAGGGGAAGGTATTAGCACCCCTCACGTCAGTCGTACTCGATGGGATTCACGCATTGTTGTCTATCTAAAAGGGTGTGTTGATACTATCTAGATAAAGGCCTAAGGACAAAAGAAAAAGAAAAGAGAAGTGACTCGGCAGAGCATCGCCGCTCTGTGCCTACGTACTCCCTCGTGCAATGGGAAAGTCAGAGTCAACGTAGTTCGACTAACTACAGCTAAAGAAAGGGGGAAAGTTGCTCGCCGAGACATCGCATCTCGTGCCTACGTACTTTCGTCTGGTACGAAAGATTAGAGCAAACGTAGTTCGGGCTAACAAGACCATTGGTTAGTTCAAAAGTTTTTTAGGCCCGAGTAGGGTTAACAAATAGTTCTAGCAGTTGGTGTATGCAGCTCAACCATTGGAGACTTAGGCGTTACCATTTGTGGTAGAACTAAGAGTTAACGACACTCTTTTATTTGAAAAGATTTTCATGATTAAGAACCCCAAAGGGTGAAAAAGGGTTTGAAGTGTTTTTGAGTTATTTAGAGAAAAAGTGTTTTGAATTTGATTTGCAACTCATGTCGCACTAGAGACTATGACCTAAGAGCGAATGCGTCGTATATCACCCAAAGGGTGTACACTAAACACTCTAGGTCCTTGAGAGGAGGCCTCTCAATTACCATTTCTCAAGTAGCTTAAGGCTCATAGCGTGCTACACTTGTCATTATTTATTAAGTGTTTTATGAATGTTTGAAGATGAGAAGAGAAGAAAGGACACTAATGGGAGACTAATCAATCCTAAACGTTATCATGCAAAGTGGAGTTAAAGTTGAGATTCAAAAGGGAACTACCTAGTGTTATCATGCATGGTTGGGCAACTAATCTCTATCATAACCTCAAGAGGTTAGAGAACTTATTGGGAGCATGGCAGAGAAAAGCAAAAGAAGAAAAAGAAGAAGAATGCATATGTAAATGAAGATACACACATAAGATGCACACATAGAATGCACAAGTAGAATGATAGTGGGAGGAAAATAGTGTGGGGCAGTAGCCTTCACAAGCTCATCTCAACCAAGCATGCATATGGAAATGCAATAAAAGAGAAGAAGGAGAAGTGCACTAGAAGGAATCCATCCAATACAAGCAAACCCTCACAAAGATGCACCAAAAAGTGGGATGAAATGACCTAACTCAAACCACATCACCCACACCAATAAAATCAAACCAAATGAAAGTTAGAACAAACCTCAAAGCCAAGTGAGGATGGTAGATGAAATGAGGGCAGCAAGGATCCCATAATAGGTACTCAACCATAAACATCACTTATCAAAAGTAATGAAACACAAAAAGTGTCCTCAAGGATTCATCATTCTAGGTATGCGTCAAATACCTCCAAAGGAGGGACCAAGCCACCTTAAATGACACTCCAAGGTCATTGGACAGAAGGGAGATGAAGAGAAGAAAGCTCACCATCAATATCAAAACAAAACAAGAAGAAATGCAAGCAAGAGCATAAAGGAAACAAGCATGCATCACATAGGATTTCAAGTTGAAAGCACAAAAAGAAAGGCATCAATCAATAAGCAATGAACATAATTTTGACCTAAAAATGATCATATAGCAAGCTCCACATGTCTAAAATGTGAAACAAGAAGAGTTGAGAGCTTATTGGATCCACAAAGGTCATTTCTAATCCAAACTAAGTCATGCACTTGTCTGAGCTATCCTATGGAATGACCTAACTTGCAAGTCACTTCAAAAATAGGAAAAAGGCTCAAAAAATACCCAATAAAATACACAAATAAGCTAAATATGTTGGCAACCAGAGGCCAAAAGATCAAGACAAATATTCCCTCAAAGCACCATCAAAAGAAAAGATTCATTTAGATGTACCACTTTGAAATGGGAGAAACAAAGGTAAAAAGAAGGGCCACAAAAGTCAACCCAAAATTCAACAACCAGGGGCAAAATAGTCCTCAAAAATTGATCAACTCATCATTGAGATGAGGATCAATTTTCAATCATTGGATCAAAAAGGAGGAAGAGAAATAAATGCAAGAGTAAACAAAGTTACAATTCAATTCAATTAAAACAACTCCAACATTTAATTCTTTTTTAATTGAAAATAAAACTGAAAAATAAAATAAAAAATGTCCAAAAAATATTAGACATCTCAAAGTATATAAAAAATATTTTTGGTGAATTTTTAAAGTATTGGAGCTATTTTTAATGATTTAAATTCTAAACAGAAAATAAAATAAAAATCAAAAGAAAATAAAAGGAAATAGGAAAATATGTGGTTCAAATAGCAATCCACAACAGTTTAAAAAGAGGATTGGGCCCAGGATGGGGGTGCGCCTAGCTAGCGCGTGCAAGGCCCATTCAGAAAATCAAAATGAAAACAAAAGTCTGGAAATTGAGTGTGGCACGGTCAAACATGGATCACCATGGAATGCAATCAGGAAACGTATGATCAAAAAGTAAGCAATCTCGTGGCTGTAAACTTGCCAACTCAATTAATGAGAATTTAAACATCATCACATGCAACAAGTCAAACACGACCTAGGGTAGTTCTTAATCAGAGTCGTTGGAAGGAAAAGTAAGCGTATCATGCGCTCCTCAAGAAGACATGTCATCGTCTTCCTCAATGAAACAAGGAAGGAAAGGGAGGTGGCCGAACTGTAACTCCGGTCATCCCTACCAAATGTCCGGCCACCGCAGGCGCAACAACAACACACAACCAAGTCTAAACTCAACCATTTTGCATGAAATTTATACCAAAATTCATCTGGAGATCATGAGGATCTCAAATCCAGTCTAAAAAATCATTAAACATGCGTAATGAAAGCAACCCGAAGCCAATTAGTTTGTGCATCAAAATCTCAAGTTCATCAAAACTCATCCAATTTTGTTTAAAAATCATCTAGAAGTTATGTAGGTTACAGATCAAGCATCAAACAAGCAAGAACACGTAAGAACAAGCCAAAACAGATCCAAACATTTTTGAGCATCATCCAACAATCAACACCAATGCCAGTTTGTTTTACATATTAATGATCTACATTGTTTCTACGTCTCAAATATGCAAAAATGGCAGTGAATCAATGCATATCCAGAGTGTAATGTTGAAATGTAATTACCTAGTGGAGAACTTCCACTTAGCCTTCAAATGGAGCTTAAGCTTGCAGAAAAATATCCAGAATCGTTCAATAAACTTCAATAGAGCTTTTGCAATTCACAATTTGGCTTGAAATGACTTCTATCTCCAAATTCGAATTTTGAGTTTCCACCACTTTTTGAAAGTTGCTCTTGATCAATTTGCCTCCAATTCTCACTTCTGATGATTTGTGAAGGTTGAAAATCTTATATGTGATGGATCTTGATAAGAATAAAGCCCAATCTCAGCCTCTAACAGCCCAATTGAAAATCCAAGGAATTGAATTTTAAGCTTTCTCATGTACACGAAATTCTCACCAAATTGGCTCAAAATGCTTGCTGGTAACACATGGGATGTGAATGGCTAGGATTAAAGCCTTGTTTAATCTCAATGGTTGATGTTTGTTGTGTAACTTCATGATGAAGAAATCTTGAAAATGGCTCACTAAAACACCTCAAATTCAAATTCTATTTATGCCAATGTGTTCAAAACATGATTTGCACTCAAAATATGCATTCATTTGCACAAAAATGGTCAATAATGAATTATTTCCAATTTTGCCCTTTTAAGCTTTCTTCCATGAAAAATCACACATCAATTCTTCATTCCAAGCCTAAACCATGACTTATTAATGCTTGGCTAGACAAATAACACCATTTGGAGCAAGTTTTATGTTGGAAAGATCTTCATTTGAAGTGTGCAAGTTGGTGAAATGGACCTATAATTTTATGACCTATAATCTCACTTTCCCAAAATACCCCTGACTTGCAAACCTCATAACATGAGTTCTACAAATCAGATGAAAGACTTCTAGTACTTTTTCGAAAGCTAAGATCAAGATCTACAACTTTCATGTTTGCCAAAAGTTGAGCAGAAACATCCTTCTAGGTCAAAAATGGCTTGGAAGTTGGTTGACTTTTGTTGACCAAAATCACATTCATCTGATGACCTGTAACTTGTCTGGATCATAACTTGAGTTCTATAAATCCAATCAAGGACTTATAGTACTCAAAAGAACACTAAGAACATGATCTACAAGTTCCATGGTGGTCAAAAGTTGAAATGAAACATTTATCTTGAGATAGCTGGTCTTGAAGTTAGGCACTAAATAGAGGATTTTACCCTGAGAACCCTAATTTAGTAACTTCTCACACACGTGATCCTTGATGAATTGAACTTGAAATGGTGTCTCATATATCTTAACACAACATCCCATGACCATAGAGACTTTGAATTGAGTTTTAATCTCCTTCAATTTCACAATTGACTGAGGATTAGCCAGATGAAAACCCTAGGTGCAACACCTTCACCTGTAACCTTTCACACTTAGCACAAACACTTGGATGAGCTCCACAATGACCCTCAAGGTACTCAATGAGCTCTCTCAATATCTTACATCCATAACCATGAATCCACCATCCTTTGATGATCTTGAAATGGCCTCCCAGTTAGGAGCTGACCCACATACATCCATCCTTTCTTTCACAAGACTTTGACCACCTCTGGATGACTTGATGACCATCCAAACTTGAATAACACCCCTTTCTTAGGCTCAAACCTCTGAGTAGACTCCTCTTGATATACACAAACTCTTGATCCCCTGTTCAATGAAAAATGCTATGCAATGCAAATGCTAGAAAGAAATGAAATGAAACATAAACCAAGTTAAGAAAATTTTGGGCAAATTTTGGGGTGCAACAACTGCCCCTATTCAAACGACTTGGACCTGAACGAGTGAAAAGCGGACGACTTTCATGCAATCAAGGTAAAAGACGGTTGAATACCAAAGAACCCAGAAATTTGCCAACCGCAGAAATAAAACTATAAACCCTTCTAGGGTAACTGCTCTGATTACAAACACATTCCACTGGGAAAAAGAGAAACTTAACGAGTAACTCTGCTTGGGGAAAACCAATCTGAGAAAACAATGATGACACACAGTCTGAAGAGTACATGACCTCGCCGTCGATTATCTGCATTAAATTCCCCTGACATCGCCGTCATACACCTGACCTCGCCGTCAGTCATAGACATTAAAACTATAATAACAGTTGACATCGCCGTCAAACTTCTACTTCAAGTCGGTAGAATAGCTAACATCGTCGTCAAACTTCTACTTCAAGTCGGTAGAATAGCTAACATTGCCGTTAACCTCTGTTAGATAAAATAGGTATAGAATCCCAAGATACAATTCTCTGACCTCGCCGCCAGTCATTCAAAGAATCCGACTGGTAAGTCACACTTGACATCTGTTAGTTAAAATAAAGCGTCTGACATCGCCATCAGACCATCACAAAGTTGATTAAACCATTGACATCACCGTCAATAACCACAACATCTGACATCGCCGCCAGAAACCCACATATCTGACATTGCCGCCAAAAACCGAACATTCAACATCGCCGCTGAGAAACTAAAAGTCACCTGACATCGCCGCCAATAACAATATCACCTGACATCGCCGTCAAAAACAAACATCCAACATCACCGCTGGAAAACTATATCATCTGACATCGCTGCCAGAAATAAACCTTCAACATCGCCACTGATAAACCAAATCTCCTGACATCGCCGCCAGTAACAAATATCCAACATCGCCGCTGGTAAACTATATCATCTGACATCACCGCCAGTAACAACACAAATCTAGTAAGGGAACCTTGACATCGCCGTCATCAACCATAAATAATAAACACCTGACATCGCCGCCAGCTAACTTTAAACCTGATGAGATAATCTGACCTCTCCGCCAGCTAACCATAATTCTGAGAAACACCCGACATCACCGTCAAATACCTGTAGGGATAAAGAACTCTGACATCGCCGCCAGACAACCACGGTGCTAATAAACATCTGACATCGCCGCTAGACAAACATAAATCTGATAAGCATCCAACATCGCCGTCAGATAACCATATTTCTAGGAAACTTCTGACATCGTCGTCAAATACCTGTAGGGATAAAGAACTCTGACATCGCCGCCAAACCTTCTCTAAATAAAAGCGAGCAACAAGATCCACATGAAGTTAAGATCATCCACTGATAATAATCACGGAGAGACTCCGCTGGGGGAAATAACATGAGTTAGGGTTTAGCCACCACACGGGCAAAGACCTATTACCTACGAGATACACCTGAAACAAAGAGATAACAGCCTGGCTTATGTTTCACATGCATATGTTTGAAAATGGCGTAATGCTCCATACGAAATGGAAATGCTACGCGTTTGGGTAGATGTTATGCACGCATGCAAATGCACTAGAACTGAATCAACAAAATGAATGCTAGAGATACAGAAACCATCCTGCTGGGATAACAAAATAACCCTGTTGAGGAATCAACGGTTCTGCCGGGGATAGAGCGCGAACTTGCTCATGCCACTAACAATTGGACTTATGCTGAAAAACGGGCCCTTGCTGGCCTTCTGCAAAGAAAATACCGACGTGACAACATTCTTCTATCCCGCTGGGGAAGAAAGAACAATACTGCTGGGGAAACCATCCCTTTCAATCTTGTTGGGGATTGTTCAGCCAGGGCATGAACCTAACCAGGTTGTAAAATACTTTATGGGGAAGAAAATCCAATCATAACTCACTAGGGAGTGCCTACAAGCATGCACCTTGCGGGGATCAAATGCAACAACTACCGAAGGAAAGCGTACACGCTACCTGCTTATCTCAAACTGCGTACAAACTCTACTAGGGATAGAGATACGAACTTCACTGATTGGGGAGGTAAAACTCTGGCTGAGGATAGAACAAACTTCATCCACACTTCTTTTGCCCCAAGGGTAACGACCCTGCAAAACTGAACAGACAGACAAGATATACTACGCAACGGAGTCATCTTAGTCATCATTCATGACGTTGCTCAATTAATTCAAAGTTTTAACAATTATTGGCCAATGCCTGCAAGTTTATGTTAGGGCAAGTTCATTAAAACATTGAGCATTTTCACAAACAAAACAGTAAAACTTAAAACAAAGCACACATATCAAGTACTGAATAGTATATGTTTATTGATGAATGGCCTGTAAATAGACAAAGTTTTACAACAAATGCAACTCTTGAAAAGAGGAAGCTGCGCAAAACAAATACAG
This sequence comes from Lathyrus sativus, assembly GCA_963859935.3. Classification (NCBI taxonomy): domain Eukaryota; kingdom Viridiplantae; phylum Streptophyta; class Magnoliopsida; order Fabales; family Fabaceae; genus Lathyrus; species Lathyrus sativus. Next base: position 505,102,015 of record OZ012737.1, read on the forward strand.
ATATGCATAGAAATATACAAGAGTGTACAAAAATGTTGGCAACGTGGTGCAGACAAACACCATGAGCTGATCCCTCTATGACTCGCCTGACTCTGACGCTTTCCCGACGCTTCGTCTTCAGAAGAGATTGATTCGGATAAACATGGCCCTCAGGTTCTCCCAATCCACTAAGCAATGAAGTTCCAACGCAGACCGCAGGAATTTGCTTTTTCAATCCCTAACTTTTGCCTGAACCGCCCTTTCAGATTTTCGATTCACCGGGATACCCATTTTTGCCAAAGTCGCCTTTCCAGGTTTTCGACTTTGCGGGTTTACATCTTTTCATTTTTATCCCTAATTTTTGCCCGAACCTATTTTTTTTTCTTTTTTATGGTTCGTCGGGATGCCCCATTTTTGCCTGGACCTTTCTTTTTGTGTCCAGCGGGTCTCTTTTAAGCAAAGTATTTTTTAATTGTGTCTGCGTTCACAGGGGATGTGAAATCCTCACCATCCATGGTGGCTAACAACAAGGCTCCTCCGGAGAAGACCTTTCGTACAACATACGGACCTTCATAGTTGGGAGTCCATTTGCCCCTGTGATCTGATTGTGGTGGGAGAATCTTTTTCAGCACAAGAACGCCCGTCTGAAAGCTTCGAGGGCGCATCTTCTTATTGTAAGCTTTCTTCATCCGGCTCTGGTGTAAAAGACCATATGCAATTAATGCTAACCTCTTTTCATCCATCAGACTAAGCTGATTCATTCTGTTCTTAACCCATTCTGCCTCATCAAGTTTCACGTCGACCAAAACTCTTAAAGAAGGAATCTCGACCTCTAGTGGTAGGACAGCTTCCATACCGTACACTAGCGAGAAAGGAGTTGCCCCAGTTGATGTGAATACCTTCGTACGATAACCGTGAAGAGAAAAGGGCAACCATATTTTGCACTATCTTTTTGATATTCTTGTTGGCCTCTTTGACAGCGCCATTCATCTTTGGCCGATAGGGTGATGAGTTGTGATGTTCAATCTTGAAGTTCTGGCATAACTCCTTCATCATTTTGTTGTTCAAATTCAAACCATTATCAGTAATGATTCGCTCGGGAATGCCATATCTGCAAATGATGTCCTTCTTTATGAATCTGGCTACCACTTGCTTGGTCACATTGGCGTACGAAGCTGCTTCAACCCACTTGGTGGAATAGTCAATAGCAACCAAAATGAAACGATGACCGTTGGATGCGGTGGGCTCAATCTTGCCAATCATATCAATGCCCCACATGGAGAAAGGCCATGGGGACGCCATAACATTCAATGGGCACGGCGGTACATGTATCTTATCAGCATAAATCTGACATTTATGGCATTTCTTCGTAAACTTAAAATAATCTGACTCCATAGTTAGCCAATAATACCCCGCTCGTAAGAGTTTCCGAAACATGGCATGTCCACCGGCATGCATACCGAAAGTACCCTCATGGACTTCTTCCATAAGCAACATTGCTTCTGTCTCATCCACACATCTCAACAACACCAAATTGTGGTTCCTTCTGTAAAGCACACCATCTGGGTTTAGGTAAAAATTGTCAGACAACCTCCTCAGCGTCTTCTTATCCTGAGCCGAAACACCTGGTGGATACTCTTGCTTCTTGAGGAAGTTCTGTATTTCGTAAAACCATGGCTTGCCATCAGCAACCTCTTCAATGGTGAATACGAAAACGGGCCTGTCCAAGCGAGAAATGACTATTCTGGGAGCCTCATTCCAGAAATTCAATTTGTACATCAAAGATAGCATTGCCAAAGCATCAGCCATCTGATTCTCTGCTCGTGGCACATGGTGAAACTCTACTTTGTCAAAGAAGGGTAACAACCTTCTGGCATAATCTCTGTAAGGAATTAGATTCGGTTGACGAGTTTCCCATTCTCCTATGATTTGATTAACCACTAGCGTTGAATCGCCATATACATCCAAGTTCTTAATTCTCAAATCAATAGCTTCTTCCAGACCCATGATACATGCTTCGTACTCAGCTTCATTGTTGGTGACTGGAAATGTCAATCTGGTAGTGAACGGGATGTGAGTACCATGAGGAGTTGTAATAATTGCCCCAATTCCACTACCATAGGAGTTGACAGCACCATCGAATATCATTTGCCACTGAGAATCCTGAAGGTGAGAAAATACTTAGAAGGGGGGGTTGAATAAGTATATAGAAATAATTATAGCAATAAAAACTCAAGGATTTTTATCCTGGTTCGTTGAACTCAACTACTCCAGTCCACCCTATCAAGAGTGATTTGCCTTTCTCAACAAGGACTTAATCCACTATTAATCAATTGATTACAATAGCAAGCACTAAGAGCAACTGTTCTTAGTCTTCTCAAGAACTACTGACCACAACTGGGTCTTCTTAAGGATCTTTTACAATCAAATGTATGAATCAAACAAGTGTTTAAATGCTTCTAATTAAGCTATATCACAACTGTGATTTTACCCTTAAGCTTTAAGAGCTATGAAATAAATTCAGCAATGAGAATAATTTGTATGAGAGCTTGTAATGATTTTCTTTCAATTAATTCGTCAACTGAAGAAGAGTGATGGAGTCTTGCTTTTATAGGCACAGAAGTCCAAGATGTTTTCACGTTGAAGGTTGTGTACTAAAAAGGGTTGTAGCCTTTTTGTCTTCACATCACTTGACCTTTCCTAGAAGTAGAATGCACAGAGAAATCCTTTTTGTCTGTGTTCTTGTGTCTAGCATAAATGAGGAAAGAGTCGTTTGGCCAAACCAACAGACATAACTTTGAATTCTTCTTCAACAAGTTTCAGCAAATAACATCAGAGCCTTGAGTGATCAGAGTCTTTTGATGTTCATCAGAGTTTGCTGAATCAGAGCAATGCAGAAAGTGTGCTTTCGGCGTGTAATAATTCAGAGCAGAGTTTGGAATCAGATCCTCAGTACTGGCAGCGTAGTACTATCAGAGTCTTCAGAAATAAACTAAGCTTGAAACTCTTCATACAAAAGTCTTCAATGCTTCAGATGCTTCTGGCTTCTGCTTCAGATTCTTCTGTAGCTTCTGCTTCAGATCCTTCTGTAGACAGCGCTCAGAATCTTCTGTAGGCAGCGTTCAAATTCTTCTAAGAGATGCTTCTGACGCTTCAGAGCCTTGCATATTTTTCATGTTCAGATCTCATTTGCTTTCAGAATAATATTCACTTTAATATCTGCAGCACAAATTACTTGAACAAATTTTAGAGTATATAATTTCTTAATACAAAATTTCATAAGAGTTATCATCAAAATATAGAGATAGAATTAAGAACCAATCTGTGTTCTAACAATCTCCCCCTTTTTGATGATGACAAAAACATAAGAAATTTTGTTCAATAAAGCAATAATTATTTCTCCCTCTGAGATGATGAATCTCCCCCTGAATTGAATACTTAGAGAGAATAGAAACTTCCCTTTTTGCATGAGTATTCTTTACAGAATCAGAGCCTGATTGTTCCAAAAATTAGATCTTGACTTGGATGAATGTTTCAGAATCAGAGCCTGATTGGTTAAAATAAGATCTGGGGATCTCAGAGTTTCTTTAAAGAATTTGTCAGATTTTTTATATGTTCTGAAATACTAAGAGTTCACGTTAGTTATAATTGATATGTCTGAATTTCATTTAGGTAGAGTTTATTTGAACAGTCAGAATTTCATTTTCTCCCCCTTTTTGTCATAATCAAAAAGAAAAATTTTAAAAAATAAATAAAAGGAAATAGAGAAAAGATACATTCAAGTATAGAAAACAACAGAGTCATTCATTCATTCATTTAGATAAATACTCAGACAGAACAGACAAACATCAAGTCAGAAATTCAAGTACAAGTACACAAACATCAGATACAGAAAAACATAAAACTAGGTTTGCTTGGAAAGAATCATCTTCAGAAGTTGAGTGATCTCAGATGAAGATTCTTCTTGCTTTGTCATCCATTTTGCCAAGTTCTCATTCTTCTGATCTTGCTTAGCCATCCATGACTTGATTTCATATTGCCCAGCTTCCAGTACTGCTATCTTATCTTCTAAATCTGGATTCTCTTTCTTGATCTCAGATGAAGAAGGTGGAGCAGATTATGATGCAGGAGCAGAGTCAATTTCCATTGGAGATGCAGAGTCTGACGTTTCAGATGCAAAGGGTTTGTTTACAATTTTCAGAGCCAATGGATTTTCTTCAGAAGCAGATTCTGCAAAAGCTTCTGTAGCAGATACTACAGAAGATGAAGGTACATCCTCAAGAAGCAAAGGTGCAGATCTTTTCACATTCCATATCATGCTTCTGGCAGTCTCAGCAAATCTGAGCTTCGCATCATTAGAACATACATTCTTCAGATTGGAGGCAACAGTATTAAATCTGGCAATGAAGTTATTCCAGATAATATCAGATTCATTTGCATCCATGGTTCACAAGCATCTCTTCTGTTCAGAGCCTAAATTCATCTTTATCTCTCTCAGAAAATTAGCAAATAAAATATCAACATTTAGCCTATGTTTTGGTTTGAGAAGGGTTTCCAAAGTGAATGGCTTAGGTTGAGGTGGAGATGGTATGGTAAATTTTGGAATGATGATCAGAGGACGAGGGTAGAAAGGAAAATATGGATGGTCAGATGAAGTGGTAGTTTTGGATTTGGATAAGGCATGAACCAGATATGGTTTTATACGTGATGAAGAGGAAACAACATCAAATGTAATGGAGGTGTATGGAATGAAAACAAATTTATCAGAAAATATAGGTTCTGAAGAATTGATATCTGGCAGTTCTTTTAAGTAGGTTTGAAGAACAAACGGTAAAATAGTGGAAGACATAGGTTTAAAAGGAGTGATTGTGTCAGATGGTTCTATTCTGGTATAGAAATTTTTAAGCTTTAAAACACAATGAAGTGGATCAGAGGGATGTGGTTTAAAGGAAGCAACTGAAACAAATTCAGATGTCCTGGGTTTAGGTGATGGAATGGGTTCAGGAATGAGAGTTTCAGATGAAACAGGTAGATCTGATTGTTTAGATTCAAATTCTCTGAGAGAAAGAGGTGAAATGACATTTGGATGGACATTAGATTCAGAGGAATCAGATGAGGTGGTTGGGGTACAAGATGTAGATGATACTTTAAATACAGTCTTGAGAGGTTGAATATCCAGAATCTCAGAGTCAGGTATGTTTGATTCAATAGGATTGGATGTTTCTGGTTGAGGATCAGAAGGTTTGGATGTTGGTGGTTCAGATACAACTGGTTCAGATGCAGATGTAACTGGGTCAGATTGTATGGGTTCAGATGCAACTGGTTTTTGAATTTCAAGTTGTTGTTGTGTTGTAGGTTGTCCTGTTGGTTTTGTTTGTAGTTCTGATTGAGGAATATCAGATGATTTAGGTGGTGTAGTGGAAACAGGTTCAGAATGAATTTGTGAAGTAGGAATAGTGGGTGGTTCAGATGTTTGAGATGGAGCAGGAATTGTTTGATTTTGAGTGGGAGGAGGTTCAGGCATAGCACTAATTGTTGATACATTTACAGCAATTTTAGGAATAGAAGGTAAAGATGATTTAGTACCTTTTGTCTTGATGCACTTGGTGGGAACAGATGGAACTTCTCCAGAAGCTTTTCTCTTGATCTGCTTCTGTGGTTTTTCAGCAACTTTTTGTTTCTTCTGAGCAGCAGCTTCTTCTGCCTCTAACTGTCTTCTTTTTCTCATGTTCTCCTCATACACATCTGGAATAGGTTTTCTAGTACGAATCAGAATATCTGCAGGAACAGGTGTTCCATCTGCTTTGCACATTTCAATATACCTAAGAATAATATCCCTAGGTTCTTCAGCACCAAAAATTGGAAAGTCTTGAATTGGAATCCTTCTCTGACTTACTTCAGTAACATTTAGCTTCTTAGGAGCAATTGTGAGTTCATCCACAACTTTTAGCCTCTGAAGACTCTTTCCATTCAAGGGTTTTCCAACTATTGTCTCAAGCTCTTCTTTAACTCCAGCTTCATAAAGAGCAGCTACCAGACCATTCTCTGTCAGAATGTCTGAGATCAGTCTTCCAACAGGAATCCACGTCCTGATATTCTATCCCTTAGTCTTAATGGATTCTCTGGATGCATTAATGTGATTCCACAGATGCATGAAGAGAATGTATGGCAAATCTACTTTGGTACTCTGACTTAAGCACTACATGAAATAGAGCTGTTCATTATTCACATAACCTGGAGAATTTGTGGATTTTTTGTGATTGATGCATCCCAGAAAAATCTTTGCCCAGATTTTGTAGTCTAGTTTCAGATCCTTAAATTTGTTGGAGGCTTGTCCAGATGAAATGACTTCCTTATAAACTTCTTCCATATCAACTCGCCCAGCTAGCAGATGGCAAACTCCATCAGTTTCCTCATACCCAATGAGTTTTCTGATGAGATCTTCAGAGATTATGATCTCTCTTCCCAGAACAGAAGATAGAATGAACTTAGGGTAAACAGATGCATGAATCCAAAATTACTTCACTAAGTGTGGATATACTGGTCCAAATAATCTATCAAAATACTTGATCCAGCCTTGTGCATCAATAATGGAATGCAAATCAAATCCATTTTCAGCCAAAGAATCAAATTCCACCATTGATTCACAAAGAACGCCAAGCTTATCAATAGGAGTTAATAAAGTTCTTTCTGGTTCCTTGAAAGGAGTAGCACCCATGTTAGATGATGCAACTGCAGCCATTGATGATTGAAACTGAGCTGATGTTGAGGATGATGTTGACATTGTTGAAGATGAAGAAGATTTGGATGAAGGTTTAGGGTTTTTATGAAGACCAAAGAGCAAACAGAAATGCATATATTGTTTGTGAAGTGAAAAGTGTGAAATGGTGTGATTTGTGGTATTTATAGAGAGAAGATTAGGGCACACAAACAGACACATTCAGCACGTTTACACATAGCAATTAATAGCATTTAATTAAAAGAATAAAAATCATTTCAAAGCATTAATTGATTCTGACAATTTGGGGGAAAAACCAAGATTTTAACTATTCAAACAATACCTCAAATGTCTCTTCAGTAATGTGCACGCCATCTTTTCAGATTCAGAGTGACACATGTTTGCTTGCATGTGCTTTTGAATTCTCTTGAGAAATGAAATGTTAGCGAACGTTCAGATCCTCTAAGATTGGTTAGTTCAGATACACACAAATAATAATAATTCAATAAATCAAATAATTGACAGATGAAATCTTTCAGAGTTTTAAACATTTTGCATCTGAGAAATTTGCTTCTGATAAATATCATTCTGGACAAAAATCCATACCAATATTTTTTAGAATAAACTTAAAACTATCTTCAGCAAGGGGTTTTATGAAAATATCAGCCCACTGATGATCTGTATCAACAAAGGCTAAGTTTATAATACCCTTCTGAACATAGTCTCTGATGAAATGATGTTTAATTTCTATATGTTTTGCCTTAGAGTGTAAAATAGGGTTTTTAGACAAACATATAGCAGAAGTATTATCATAGAATATAGAAATATTACTCTCAAAGATCTGATAGTCTTCTAGTTGACTTTTCATCCAGAGCATCTGCGTGCTACATCTAGCAACAGCAATATATTCTGCCTCTGTAGTTGATAGCGCAATTGTAGGTTGCTTCTTGCTGTACCAAGAGATTAAATTTCTTCCTAGAAATTGACAACTTCCAGAAGTAATTTTTCTTTCCATTCTGTCTCCAGCGTAATCAGCATCACAGAATCCAACTAATTTAAAATCATCAGTTTTTCTATAACACAAACCCACATTAGAAGTACCTTTCATATACCTTAGAATCCTCTTAACAGCTGTTAAGTGTGATTCTCTAGGATCTGATTGGAATCTTGCACACAAGCATACACTGAATAAAATGTCAAGTCTAAAAGCAATTAAGTAGAGAAAAGATCCTATCATACCTCTGTAGAGTTTTTGATCTACTTTCTTACTTACCTCTTCCTTACTAAGAGTACTTGTTTGATGCATAGGAGTCTTTGTCAACTTACTATCAGTCATGTTAAACTTCTTCAGAAGCTCTTTAACATATTTGGTCTGATGAATGTAAGTGCAATCTGAAGTTTGGTTGACTTGAATTCCCAGAAAAAATCTCAATTCTCCCATCATGCTCATCTCAAATTCAGCCTGCATATATTGAGCAAACTCCTTTCCCAGCATAACATTGGTAGATCCAAATATAATATCATCCACATATATTTGAAAAATTAAAAGATCTTTCTTAAATGTTTTACAAAAGAGGGTTGTGTCCACTTTGCCTCTGATAAAAATTTTCTCCAGAAGAAAATTGCTTAATCTCTCATACCAAGCTCTGGGAGCTTGTTTTAAACCATAAAGAGATTTCTTTAGTTTAAAAACATGTTCTGGAAATTTTTCACTTTCAAAACCAGGAGGTTGGTTAACATAAACTTCTTCTTCTATAATTCCATTTAAGAAGGCACTCTTAACATCCATCTGATATAGAGTGATGTTATTTTGTGCAACAAAAGAAATGAGTAAACGAATAGACTCTAACCTAGCTATAGGAGCATAAGTCTCTGTATAATCAATTCCTTCTTACTGGCTATAACCTTGAGCAACAAGCCTTGCTTTGTTTCTCTCAACTTCTCCTTTTTCATTCAACTTGTTTTTGAAGACCCATTTAGTTCCAATTATGTTGAATCCTTTTGGTCTTGGAACCAAATCCCAAACATCATTTCTTGTGAACTGGTTGAGCTCTTCTTGCATGGCAATTACCCAGTCATTGTCTTGCAGAGCTTCATCCATAAAAGTTGGTTCAATAACTGACACCAACCTAAATAATGATGCTTCAGATGATCTGAGGAAGGATCTTGTTCTTATTGGGTCATCTTTCTTTCCAATGATCATATCCTCTGGGTGAGAGGCTTTGAATTTGGAAGATGATCCTCTAACATTTGATTCTTCAGAAATATTCAAGTTATTCATTTCCTAAAGGAATTGCATTTGGCGTTGCTTCTGGTTCCTTCACTTGAGTTTTTTCTGCCTCTGAGCCTTCAGAGTCTGTGAGAATTACTTCTCTATCTGCAGAACTTTCAAACTGCTTTGGCTTTTCAATGCCAAGCTTATCATCAAATCTAACATGTATAGATTCTTCCAAAATCTGTGTTTCAGTATTATATACTCTGTAGCCTTTAGAGCGTTCAGAATACCCAAGCATGAAACACTTCTGTGCTTTAGAATCAAACTTGTTAAGACTCTCTTTAGTGTTCAACATATAACAAATACATCCAAAAGGATGAAAATAAGAAATGTTGGGCTTTCTGTTCCTCCACAATTCATAGGGACTCTTTTCCAAAAGAGGTCTTACAGACACTCTGTTCTAAATATAACATGATGTGTTTATTGCTTCTGCCCAAAAGTGTTTTGCCAGATTAGTCTCGTTGATCATGGTTCTGGCCATTTCTTGCAGAGTTCTATTTTTCCTCTCTACAACTCCATTCTGTTGTGGAGTTCTAGGGCAGGAGAAATCACGAGCAATTCCATTTTCGTTAAAATATTTTTCAAAACATTTGTTTTCAAATTCATCACCATGATCACTTATGACTTTAATAATTTTAAAATCTTTTTCATTATGGACTTGTTTGCAGAAGTCAAAGAACATAAAATGTGACTCATCCTTGTGTTTTAAGAACTTTACCCATGTCCATCTGCTATAGTCATCAACAATGACTAATCCATAATCCTTGCCTCTGATGGATGCAGTTTTCACTGGTCCAAATAGATCAATGTGAATTAATTCTAATGGTCTTGAGGTTGAAACAACATTTTTTGATTTAAGAGAAGATTTTGAAAATTTTTCTTTTTGACATGCTTCACAAAGAGCATCTGAGTTGAACTTCAACTAAGGAAGTCCTCTGACCAGATTGAGTTTGTTAATCTGAGATATACGTCTCATATTAATATGCCCCAATCTTCTGTGCCAGACCCATTACTCATCAATAACAGACATAAGGCATTTAACATTTTGAACCTTAAGTTCTGAAAGATTGATTTTGTAAATGTTGTTCTTCCTCTTTCCATTAAATAGGATTGAGCCATTCTTCTGACTAACAGCTTTTCAACATTGTTGATTAAAGATTATGTCATAACCATTGTCACTTAATTGACTTATGGACAATAGATTATGCTTTAATCCTTCTACAAGTAAAACATTAGATATAGAGGGAAGGTTACCATTGCCAATAGTACCAGGGCCAATAATCTTGCCCTTCTGATTCCCTCCAAACTTCACTTCTCCTCCAGATTTAAGCTCCAGGCTTTGGAACATAAACCTTTCTCCCGTCATGTGATGTGAGCAGCCAAAGTCCAGGTACCATGACTGGCGTCTTGACTTTTCTGCTAAATACATCTGCAACAGGGATTATCTTATCCTTAGGTACCCAGATCTTTTTGGGTCCTTTTGGGTTAGTTGCCTTGAAAGTCTATCTGAACTTCTGTCTTTTTACAACAGTTTTGTTCTGATTGACTTTTGGCTTAAACACAGGAACGTTATGATCAGAACGTGTGTGTTTGATATCATTCAGATGACCAAACTTGAAATGAGAGTATAAGGGAGTTTTTTTAATTATAAGTTTATCAACAGGCATTGGATTTAAATCCTTTCCATAGGAAGATTCATATCCAATTCCTTTCCTGTTGTTTCTGCTACTTCATAGATCATTGAAGCCATCTTGCTTCTATCAATGCTTTTAGCTAGAAACTTCTGAAAACTGAAGTCATATTCTTCTAAAATGTTTTTGCATTTAGACTTAGTTTCAGACTTAGAGTCTTGTTGAGATTTTTCAAAATTAGTTTTCATTTTTAAATTGTTTTTTTTAGCTCAGCAACTTCTGACTTTAACAGATTATTCTCAGATTCAAGATTGCATTTAAGCTTCTTGCATTTGAGCTTAATCTGGTTATAGTTTTTCAGGACTTCTGATAAGACTTTAATAAGCTCTTCCCTAGTGAGATCAGAAAGTACCTCTTCTTAGTCAGATTTAGAATCAGACTCAGATCCAGATGATCCTTCATTCTGATCTTCCACGCCTACCATCAGAGCCATGTTGGTGCATTCATCTTCAGATTCTGATGAGGATCCAGATTCATCTGAATCATCTCATGTTGCCATTATAACCTTCTTCTTATGCTCAGACTTTCTTCTAGGATTTTCTTTCTGAAGCTTTGGACATTCATTTTTGTAATGGCCAGGTTGTTTGCATTTAAAACAAACAACTCCGGTCATCCCTAGCAAATGTCCGGCCACCGCAGGCGCAACAACAACACACGGCCAAGGCTAAACTCAACCATTTTGCATGAAATTTATACCAAAATTCATCTAGAGATCATGAGGATCTCAAATCCAGTCTCAAAAATCATTAAACATGCATAATGAAAGCAACCTGAAGCCAATTAGTTTGTGCATCAAAATCTCAAGTTCATCAAAACTCATCCAATTTTGTTTAAAAATCATCTAGAAGTTATGTAGGTTACAGATCAAGCATCAAACAAGCAAGAACACGCAAGAACAAGCCAAAACTGATCCAAACATTTTTGAGCATCATGTAACAATCAACACCAATTCCAGCTTGTTTTACATATTAATGATCTACGTTGTTTCTACGTCTCAAATATGCAAAAATGGCAGTGAATAAATGCATATCCAGAGTGTAATACTGAAATGTAATTACCTAGTGGAGAACTTCCACTGAGCCTTCAAATGGAGCTTAAGCTTGCAGAAAAATATCCAGAATCGTTCAATAAACTTCAATAAAGCTTTTTCAATTCACAATTTGGCTTGAAATGGCTTCTATCTCCAAATTCGAATTTTGAGTTTCCACCATTTTTTGAAAGTTGTTCTTGATCAATTTGCCTCCAATTCTCACTTCTGATGATTTGTGAAGGTTGAAAATCTTATATGTGATGGATCTTGATAAGAATAGAGCCCAATCTCAGCCTCTAACAGCCCAATTGAAAATCCAAGGAATTGAATTTTAAGCTTTCTCATGTACACGAAATTCTCACCAAATTGGCTCCAAATTGGCTCAAAATGCTTGCTAGTAACACATGGGATGTGAATGGCTAGGATTAAAGCCTTGTTTAATCTCAATGGTTGATGTTTGTTGTGTAACTTCATGATGAAGAAATCTTGAAAATGGCTCACTAAAACACCTCAAATTCAAATTCTATTAATGCCAATGTGTTCAAAACATGATTTTCACCTAAAATATGCATTCATTTGCACAAAAATGGTCAATAATGAATTAATTCCAAATTTTTCCCTTTTAAGCTTTCTTCCATGAAAAATCACACATCAATTCTTCATTCCAATCCTAAACCATGACTTCTTAATGCTTGGCTAGACAAATAACACCATTTGGAGCAAGTTTGATGTTGGAAAGATCTTCATTTGAAGTGTGCAAGTTGGTGAAATGGACCTATAATTTTATGACCTATAATCTCACTTTCCCAAAATACCCCTAACTTGCAAACCTCATAACATGAGTTCTATAAATCAGATGAAAGACTTCTAGTAATTTTTCGAAAGCTAAGATCAAGATCTACAACTTTCATGTTTGCCAAAAGTTGAGCAGAAACATCCTTCTAGGTCAAAAATGGCTTGGAAGTTGGTTGACTTTTGTTGACCAAAATCACATTCATCTGATGACCTGTAACTTGTCTGGATCATAACTTGAGTTCTATAAATCCAATAAAGGACTTATAGTACTCAAAAGAACGCTAAGAACATGATCTACAAGTTCCATGGTGGTCAAAAGTTGAAATGAAACATTTATCTTGAGATAGCTGGTCTTGAAGTTAGGCACTAAATAGGGGATTTTACCCTGAGAACCCTAATTTTGTAACTTCTCACACACGTGATCCTTGATGAATTGAACTTGAAATGATGTCTCATGTATCTTAACACAACATCCCATGACCATAGAGACTTTGAATTGAGTTTTAATCTCCTTCAATTTCATAATTGACTGAGGATTAGCCAGATGAAAACCGTAGGTGCAACACCTTCAACTGTAACCTTTCATACTTAGCACAAACACTTGGATGAGCTCCACAATGTCCCTCAAGGTACTCAATGAGCTCTCTCAATATCTTACATCCATAACCATGAATCCACCATCCTCTGATGATCTTGAACTGGCCTCCCAGTTAGGAACTGACCCACATACATCCATCCTTTCTTTCACAAGACTTTGACCAACTCTAGATGACTTGATGACCATCCAAACTTGAATAACACCCCTTGCTTAGGCTCAAACCTATGAGTAGACTCCTCTTGATATACACAAACTCTTGATCCCCTGTAAAATGAAAAATGCTATGCAATGCAAATGCTAGAAAGAAATGAAATGAAACATAAACCAAGTTAAGAAAAGGTTGGGAAAATTTTGGGGTGCAACAACCGGTCTTGGCGGACTAGCTGTTGGTGCAGTGGGATTTTTAACATTAAACACTGGCTTGATAGTATTGGGCACTGGATATGTTGAACTAACATCTGAAATATTGAATATGGGGACCTTTCTAGTTTCCTTTGGCATATTGAAAATAGGTTCAATCACTGACACCTCCTCTTTCTTCATTTTACTGCAAACTTGCAAAAAACCATCATTCATCAATATTTGAATATCTTCTTTGACTAGAGTACAACACTTGGCGTTCTCAGCACATTTTTCACATTCTGAATGGGTACTCTTGATCATACCAGCTTCGACTAATCTTTTGTAGAGAGCTTGCAACAGAGTCTTGATTGCATTTACATAAAAAATTACTACTTCAGACGCGTCTTTTATTGCATTAATGCTCCCATGGTTGGGAAGTGGGTTGTTTTTTACATTGGGTTGACAAACCCCAAAGGACATAATCTTTTTCTCCATCAGTTCTCGAACAATATGCTTCAAAACTAAATCATGTCCGACAACCCCTTCATGGAACACACAGTATGCATTGGGATTATAGAATGGTGGGAAAGGATTTAGTGGTGGCCCCATCTTTCTGGTGGTGATCAAACCTTGTTGCACCATGTAGGGGTACAAGTCGGTATAACTCATTGGGATTGGTGGGATAGGAGGTCTTTGCCCCTGGTCTTCTGTTTTGTACATTTTGTCTAGGGATTGGAGACCTTTGTTGTTGTTGCTCATAGGATGAAGCATTGGGCACCTGTTGATAGCCTTGTTGATATGCAAGTGGTTGCTGAACTTGCTGAAAAACTGGAGTTTGATTGTGGAACGTGGGCATAATGGCCACCACATAGGGTTGTTGAGTATATTGCACAGGGTATAATGGTTGTTATTGAAATTGTTGCTGACGTTGAGGCTTCCTAATCTGACTTTTTCTTTCTGCAGAAATGGCATTAGTCCCACCTTCCTTCTTCTTCTGAACATTCCCAAAGGACTTTCTAGTGACACTTCCACTTGAACTGTCAGCGATACTTACCATATTTCCACTCTTTAACCCCAATTCCACTTTTACTCCCACAACTACAATGTAAGAGAAGTTAGCATTCACACTGCTACCTATTCTCTCATAGAATTATGGCCTTACTTTATCGACGAACCAATAAGCTAATTCCTTTTTGGTCAGAGGGGGTTCCACTTGCGAGGCGGTTTCCCTCCAATGTTGGGCGTATTCTTTGAAAGATTCAGAACTTTTCTAAGCCATTCTCAACAATTGTCTTCAGTCCGGAGCCAAATCCATGTTATACTTATAATGTTTGATGAAAGCATCACACAAGTCTTAGAAATTATGAACTCTAGATTGGTCCAACCTCAAGTACCATTTAGCTGAAGCACCCTTGAGACTGTCTTGAAAGTAATGGATCATTAGTTTATCATTTTACACATAGGCTACCATCTTCCTATAGTACATGATCAAGTGGGTTCTGGGACAAGTAGCCCCTCATGTTTTTCGAAAATTGGGATTCTTAATTTTGGTGGAATCACCAATCTAGAAACCAAGCACATATCCCTTGCATCTGCCCCAAATACGTTATTACCTTCCATAGCCCTTATCTTTCTCACCATGTGTCGCTACTACGAAAATAAGGTGTCGGCAAAACAAGAGAGTCGCCACCTTTCGTTATTTATTCCTCAGAACGGGAAAGGAAACGATCAGAAAAAACCTGACGAAAAGGTATAAGACAAGGTCATCGCAACCATTGTCTGGATTCGGGAGTCGGTTACGCAAGGGAAAGGTATTAGCACCCCTCACGTCCATCGTACTCGATGGGATCCATGCTTGTTGTGTTTATTTGACGAGTTTGTTATATCTATCTACACTAAAAGGTATGGCCTAAAAAGAAAAGAAAATGACTCGGCAAAGTATCGCACTTTATGCCTACGTATTCCCATCTGGAACGAGAAATCAGAGTCAACGTAGTTCCCCTAACTACGGGTAAAGGGGGGGAAGGTTGCTTGCCGAGATATCGCATCTCGTGCCTACGTACTTTCACACAGCGCGAAAGATCAGAGCAAACGTAGTTCAGGCTACGGAGAACACAAGTTTGTTCAGCTGTTTTTTTATCCAAGTAAAGTTAACAGACAGTTCCAGTCGTTGGTGTTTGCAGCTCGATCCTTGGAGACTTAGGCATTACCGTTTGCAGTAGAACTGAAAGTTAACAGAACTCTCTTTACGCAAAGAGTTTTCCTGATTAAGGGTCCAAGAGGACAAAAAAGACGTTGGATCTTTGTTTTCTGTTTTTTTACAGAAAGAAGTGTTTTTTAGTTGTCTGTAGTTTGTACAGCACTAGAGACTATGACTTAGGAGTGAATGCGTCTCATATCGTCCAAAATACATATACTAAATACTCTAGACGATTGAGAGGAGACCGCTCAATCATCATTTCCCGAGTAGCTTAAGGCTCGTAACGCGCTTGTACTAACTGGCCTTTATTATTTTTTTTACTGTTGTTTGAGATGAGAAGAGAAACAGACTCTCTACGGGGAAACTGACTCGATCCTACAGTTATCATGTAATATTCGTCCTACAGTTGAGGTTAAAGGGGAAACTAACTAATGTTATCATGCATGGTTAGAATCCTAATGTCTGTCATAACTTCTCTTGAAGAAGAGAAGTCAGAGTTCCTAGGGGAACATGGTAATGGAAATCAAACAGTAAAATAATTAACTTTACAGAAATTACTGTAAAGATGCATACAATGCAAGTGAGGGAGGAAATGTATGTGGGGCATAAGCCTCCACAAGCTCATCTCAACCTCAAGCCAGATATGAATAACTGCAAAGATAATAGAAGAAAATAAATGCAATCAAACAAACTACAAACCACACAGGCAAGGGAGCGGAGCTTTACCAAATACCAGCAAGCAAAGCCATCCAATAAAAATACAAGTAGAGGGAGAAACTCAACCTCTAATGCAATACAAGCAAGGGGAGAAACTCAACCCTTAGGATGCTCTTAGGCCTATTCAACTACATGACCTAATCTAAATGCAACACACCAATCAAGTCACGCCAATACACATCAATACAGTTAAACAGACAGCGAAAATAAGCCAGCAATCTCCACAACAGAGCAATCTTCTGGAAGCAATCCAATCCAAAGTCTGTAACTGTTCTTCAAGTCCACCATCTTCAAGAGGAGGAAAGGAATCCATAACAAGCAATCAGACAAGCTTCTACCCTAAGGAAGGAAATTGGGTGTTGGGAAGCTAGGGTAAACTCCACAGGAGCTTATCCAAGGCACTCAACCAACAAAAAGATCTTTGGGGAAACCTAAGGGTTTGGCTCCTTCAAGAGGTGTGCCATATTCCCCCCACAAGAGGGACTGTGCTACCTCAAGAAGGTTCCTAAAGAGGAAAGAATGAGGGATTTTTAGGAGAATGGAGATGAGAAGCAAGGTAAGTTCCACAGGGACCTGCCACAGACACTCAACCAAATCCATTTCCTTTAGAGAGCTTGCTTAGGCTCAACTTCAATGTGAAAGGCAGGGAATTCCTCCACAGGAGGAATTATACCTACAATGAAGGATCCTAATTAAGCAAAGGAATGTTTGAAAGGGAACTAATCCTAGGGAAATATCATCACCTACTTGAATCTCTAAGGAACATTAAATGTTATTTCCTAATGATCATCTATTCTAAGGTCAACTTGTAAAATAGGAAACTAAGGGAAAATCAATCCTAAAAAATCTAAAGAAGATACCACATCCTCTTATATGTGTCAACATTCTATGGTAGAAAAATTAGAGGTTAAATCTAAACCAAAATGCCCAAATTAAATCTAAAGCTCAAGGGTGCACTAAAGGAAATCACTAAAGAATACTCCTAAACAACTACCCTAAAATCCTACTTAAAATGATCTAAAAAATCCAACAAAAATCACATAGCAACATTATCATATATACAAACAGCACACAAAAATCCAAGATCAAACTCCAAAATATGAGAGAGAAAGAAAATCAACAAATTCATAACATCATTATTTCATTATTAAAAGTGCATTACAAAGAAAATATGCAATAATAATGAAAAATGCATGGAAAATTAAAATGCAAAGCATGATAAAACTCTAAACATCTAAATCCATAATCACCATTTTTTCCAGAATTTATTTGTAACATTTGCTATTTTTTTTATGATTTAATTCTAACAAGCATCTAACAAGCTATTTTTTTTATGATTTCATAGAAGCAACGCCTAGGGGGTGCGTCTGGCAAGTAAATCATGTGTAATTCGTGCTTGGGCCTTCTAGGAGGGGTGCGCGTAGCAGGGAAATCTAAGGCCCAAAGAAACGTTAATTCTATTCAGATCTCTCAACAATTAATCAAAACAGCCACACAATGGACTCGAACTCACGTCCCTTTGGTGTTCACAGCGCGTTAAATGAACCTGGACCTCCCACTTATCTAAACGACGTCGCATGGGGGAAGGGGGGACGTGGCGCCCTCACTGCCCTTGGATGCGTGGAATAAGTCTCCTTCTTCATCGCGAACAGTTGCTGGAGATTACATCTTCACCACTTTGAAATTCTCTGCAAACATAAACTCGCGCGTAGCCCCCCCCCCCCCCATGGCCGGACGGTAACGGTAGTTCTCCGGCAAACTTCATGCCATCGTATCTCTCTCCACACTCCACCAAACGCAACGATATTTGAATGAAAATCGCACGAAATCTCACGAGGAATCCAAATATCCTACCTAAACAATCTAAAACTCCAAGAATAAAAAATCTTCATCCTAACCAAAAACGGATCAAAGCTTAAGTTGTCACTAATCATCAAATTAATTGCCCAAAAATCATCTACAACCTAAGGGGAACCTAACCACATGATTCTAATGCAGTGAAAACGCAATTATTGAGTTCAATTTCAAGAATAAAAAACTTGGTTTCAAGCTTCGATTTGAGGCGTTTCTGGTTTGATTCATGCTCCAAAACGTTTTACATCCAATCAGTGATGATGTTAGAAGAAGATTGAAGCTTCAATTGCGCTTGAAATGGCCTCTAACAGAAATTCGATCTTTCACTTTTATTCTTCAAGCTTCAATGGTAATCTATGCTCTCAGCCCCAATCAATCACTAACCTTGTTTCTGATGAGTTCCTAGACCTTTATAGAATGATTTGGAAGCTTCTAGAGCTCAGCCCAGGCCCAAAATCAAAAAATCCAAATCCAACTTTCCTTCAAAAATTTGATTATGGCATCCCTCAATTTCCTTCAATAACTTGCTTGGTAAGCTTTGGGTATCATACACTAACC
Organism: Lathyrus sativus; assembly: GCA_963859935.3. Classification (NCBI taxonomy): domain Eukaryota; kingdom Viridiplantae; phylum Streptophyta; class Magnoliopsida; order Fabales; family Fabaceae; genus Lathyrus; species Lathyrus sativus. Next base: position 505,120,772 of record OZ012737.1, read on the forward strand.
TCCTTGGATGGATCCAGCTTGGTTAGGGCCTTGAATTTGGCTTTAGGAATGATTTGTATGATGTAACTTTTATGTGAAGAAATCTTATGAAAGGCCATGAATTGTGCTTCAAATGAAAAATCCACAATTGCCAATGTTTCTAAAACATGATTTCTGATTAAAATGAGTGGTTATTTGACTTGTTTTGGACCCATAACTATTTATTTCAATTTCCCACCAAAAATGCCTTTGAATTTCTTCTTTATTCAAACCACTTCACACCAATCTTTGATATGAGCCAAATCAATTCACCATGAGCTCTTGGTTAACCTAAAAACCACATTTTGAACAAGTTCCATGTTGAACAAAAATCCATTTGACAAGTGCAAGTTGGAGATTTTGACCTATGATTGAAAATGGCCTATAATCTCACTTTCCCAAAATACCCCTAACTTGTAAACCTCATAACTTGAGTTCTAAAAATTATATGGAAGACTTCTAATACAATTTGGAAATATAATATCATGAGGAACAACTTTCATGTTCACCAAAAGTTCAGGTGGAACCTCCTTATAGGTCAAAAATAGCTTGGAAGTCAGATGATTTTCACAGACAAATTTCAGAGGCATCTGAGGACCTGTAACTTGTTCGGACCATAACTTGAGTTCTATAAATCCAATGGAGGACTTCTAGTACTCAAATTAAATCTAAGAGCATGATATAAAAGTTTCATTTTGGCCAAAAATGTAGATGAAAATTGCATCTTGACTTATATGGCTTGGAAGTTTGGCACTAAACAGGGGATTTTACGCTAGGAACCCTGACTTAGCAACTCCAACCACTCTTGATTCTTCTCAACTTGATCTTGAAACAATCTCTCATATGACTCAACATATCATTTCATGATTTCAATGACCTAGAAGTAGGCTTTGATCTTCTTTAATTGCTCTCCTTGCCCTAGGGTTAACCAGATGAATCCCTAGTTGCATCCACTTCAACTGTGGCTCTTGCACTTGATAAAATGACTTGATTGAGCTCCAACATGACCTTCAAGGTACTTCAATGAGCTCTACCCACACATTATCTCCTTGATCAAGGCCTTACAATCCATTGCTGATCTTCAACTGGCTCCAAGTGAGGAGATGAGCCCCATACAAGCACTCAAACTTCTCAAGAACTCAACCCTCTGTCTGGTGACCCTGATAACTTCTTAAGCTTCAATAATACCTCTGGTTAGGCTTCTCTTGATATGTATCACCCTTGATCCCCTGTTAAATCAAGGAGGCTATGCTATGCAAATGCTAGGACTATGCTATGCTAATGCAATGAAACATAAACCCAGTGATAAAAAAGGTTAGGCAAATTTTGGGGTACAACAGCTGCCCCTATTCAAGCGGCTTGGACCCGACTGGATGAAAAGCGAACGGCTTTCAAACAATCGAGGAAGAAGACGGTTGAATACCAAATGACCCGGAAATTTGCCAACCGCAGAAATAAACTGCGCAAAAACTGTTTGGAAAGTAATATCCAAAAACTGAATTTGATTGACACTGCGACAATTGATCCATCATCTGATAAAAACATGATTTCAATATCATCATCAACCACCTGCGTGACGCCACAGGCATTGAATCACCAAACTGGATTAACACCATCAATCCTCCCGAAATATATCATAATAAGTGGGCATCGTTAAAAGACCGTATCTAAATATCGTCCTCGACCTTCTATTTCCGAAGAAGTGGGAGAAAAGCACTGAATCAAAGTGCTAGCCATCGAATCATCACGTCGACCGAATCACGGGCTCAAAGTGCGAATGGTTGAACCATCACGTCAACCAAAGCACGAGCTCAAGGTACGAACCGTCGAACCATCATGTCGACTGTCAAACCATCACGTCAACTGTTGAACCATCACGTCAACTGTTGAATGAACTCAAAGAGCGAACCGTCGAGCCATCACGTCGACTGTTGAACCATCACGTCAACCAAAGCATGAACTCAAAGTGCGAACGGTTGAACCATCACGTCAACCAAAGCACGAGCTCAAGGTGCGAACTGTCGAACCATCACGTCGACATTCGAACAAACTCAAAGAGCGAACTGTCGAACCATCAAGTCGACCAAAGCGCGAACTGTCGAACCATCACGTCGACTGTTGTACGATCACGTAAACTGTTGAACCATCACGTCAACTGTTGAACCATCACGTCAACCCTTCATTCACAAGGAAACGAGCATACGCTCACTAAAAGCGAGTGTTGTCGAACCATCACGTCGACCGTTGAACCATCACGTCAACCTTCCATTTCCGAAGAAACGAGTATACGCTAAATAAAAGCGAGTGTTGTCGAACCATCACGTCGACCGTTGAACCATCACGTCAACCTTCCATTTCCGAAGAAACGAGCATACGCTAAATAAAAGCGAGTGTTGTCGAACCATCACGTCGACCGTTGAACCATTACGTCAACCTTCCATTTCCGAAGAAACGAGCATACACTAAATAAAAGCGAGTGTTGTCGAACCATCACGTCGACTGTTGAACCATCACGTCAACCTTCCATTTCCGAAGAAACTAGCATATGCTAAATAAAAGTGAGTACTATCAAACCATCACGTCGACCGTTGAACCATCACGTCAACCTTCTATTTCCGAAGAAACGAGCATACGCTAAATAAAAGCGAGTGTTGTCGAACCATCACGTCGACCGTTGAACTATCACGTCAACCTTCCATTTCCGAAGAAACAAGCATACGCTAAATAAAAGCGAGTGTTATCCAACCATCACGTCGACCGTTGAACCATCACGTCAACCTTCCATTTCTGAAGAAGCGAGCATCCGCTAAATAAAAGCGAGTACTGTCGAACCATCACGTCGACCGTTGAACCATCACGTCAACCTTCCATTTCCGAAGAAACGAGCATACGCTAAATAAAAGCGAGTCGGGCATCCGAAGACTTAAACAAACAACTCTGCGGGGAAATTCTGACGACAGCCGCCAAACACCTATTTCGACAACAAGTAAATCTTCAAGATTTTCAAAACAGATGTACGACAGTCTGAAGGAAATTCCGCTGGGGAAGACGAGAAACTTAACTAAGCAACTTTGATGGGGAAAAAACTCTACTGGGGAAGACGAGAAACTTAACCAAGCAACTCTGATGGGGAAAAAACTCTACTTGGGAAATCACGAGTGACAACTCCGAAAGTTTAAACCACGAAATCTCTTAATGCTGACGTAACAGCAACCTGAGAAGAATTCCGCTGGGGGAGAGAAGAGAAACTTAACCAAGCAACTCTGCTAGGGGAGCATATGACAAGGCGAACACTGTCATCGCATATTTCACGCCACAAATCTGAATATCTAGACACCTTCCTGAGCAATAATTTCAATTACCTGCAGGGAAGAATCACCTGAAGCAAGGAGGTAACCAACCTGGCTTATGTTTCAAAATGCATATGTTTGACAATGGCGTAATGCTCCATACAGCATGGAAATGCTACGCGTTTGGGTAGATGCAAATATGATGATATATGCAAATGAAAGGAGGTGCTCCAGCAAAATAAATGCTGAAGACAAAGCCAAATCCGCTGGGGATAACCGGGTATCACAGACATATTCCAGCAAAATAAATGCTGGAAAGGTGAAACCAACTCTGCAGGGGATAACCATCCTGCTGGGGAATGGCTCACAAGTTCTGAGTTACGAACTCTAATGAGGATGATCATCCGGTCAGATGAAAAACAACCTGTTAGAGAAAAGAAAAGGAAACCCTGCTCGAGGATGATCCTTTCAAACCACTGATCACCTGATCATGCTCTGTGGGGATTAACCATGTTGTTGGGGATACTCAGCTGGGAATCAATTTGCGTACTCTGATTGTACTCTGTGAGGACTCTCTATGGGGAGTAAATGCGCTCATAACCAACCACCGGGAATGCGCGCCCTGTCGGGGATATCAATTTTGCCTCGCTGGGGATGAATTTATCCTACCGAATAAGTCAATCTTGAATTGTTGAGGATAATCTGATCCTGCTCCGATGCCATCCCAACTCTCTAGGGATAATGATTTCCATCTACCGGGGAGGAAAAGCAAATTCCATCTGCTATGGAGGAATAAGGTTTCACATGAATCCCGCTCTGGCTGGGGAACACCTTCCCTTGGATATCTGCTGCAAAGGTGACAACCCTGCAAAACACGAACGAACACAAGATATTCTACACAAAAGGAATTATCCTGGTTAGTATCCGTGACAACTATTCAGTTAATTCAAAGTTTTAACAATCATTGGCCGAGGCCTACAAGCTTTTGCACATGTAAGTTTATCAAAAACATCGGTGCTTTCCACAAACAAAACAGTAAAAGTTAAAACAAGAATTAAACATCAAGTACTGAATAGCATGTTTTATTGATAATAGCCTGTAAATAGGAAAAGTTTGTACATCGGATGCAACTCCTGAAAAGAGGAAGTTACGTAAAAGCAAATGCAAATATGTACAGAAATACAAAAGAGAAGATCGTATACATGTCGGCAACGTGGTACAGACGAACACCATGAGCTGATCTTCCTATGACTCGCCTGACTTTGATACTTCCCCGATGCTCCGTCCTCGGAAGAGATTTTTTTGGATAATCGACCCTCAATAACTCCCAAACCACTAAACAATGCAGTATCAAACTCGGACCGCAGTCATTTGCTTTTTCAATCCCTAACTTTTGCCTGAATCGCCCTTTGCAGGTTTTCAATTCACCGGGATACCCATTTTTGCCGAAGTCACCTTCTCAGGTTTTCGACTTCGCGGGTGTACATCTTTTCAATTTTATCCCTAACTTTTGCCCGAACCTTTTTCTATTTTCTTGGTTCGCCGGGATGCCCCATTTTTGCCTGGACTCTCTTTTTCCTGTCCAGCGGGTCTCTTTAAGCAAAGTATTTTTTAACTGCGTCCGAGTTCACAGGGGATGAAAAATCTTCGCCATCCATGGTGGACAACAGTAAGGCTCCTCCAGAGAAGACCTTTCGCACGATGTATGGACCTTCATAATTGGGAGTCCATTTGCCCTTGTGATCTGATTGTGGCGGGAGAATCTTCTTTAGCACAAGATCGCCTGTCTGAAAGCTTCGAGGGCGCACCTTCTTGTCGAAAGCTTTCTTCATCCGGATCTGGTATAACCGACCATACGCGATAGATGCAAGTCTCTTCTCATCCATCAAATTGAGCTGATTCAACCTATTCCTTACCCATTCTGCCTCATCTAGTTGGACATCGAGCAGTACTCTCAAAGAAGGAATCTCAACTTCTAATGGTAGGACAACCTCCATACCATACACCAATGAGAAAGGTGTTGCCCCGGTTGATGTGCGTACCATCGTACGATAACCGTGCAATGCGAAGGGCAATATATCGTGCCAGTCTTTGTATGTCACAACCATCTTTTGAACTATATTCTTGATGTTCTTATTGGCCGCCTCAACGACGCCATTCATCTTGGGCCGATAGGGAGATGAATTGTGATGTTAAATCTTGAAATTCTGGCATAATTCCTTCATCATTTTGTTATTCAGGTTCGAACCATTGTTAGTAATGACTCTTTCGGGAATGCCGTACCGACAGATAATATCCTTTTTGATAAACCTGGCTACCACTTGCTTGGTAACATTAGCGTAAGACGCTGCTTCAACCCATTTGGTGAAGTAATCGATAGCTACCAAGATGAACCAGTGTCCATTGGATGCGGTGGGCTCAATTTTGCCAATCATATCGATGCCCCACATGGAGAAAGGCCACGGGGACGCCATAACGTTCAAAGGGCTCGGCGGCACCTGGATCTTGTCCGCATAAATTTGGCACTTGTGGCACTTCTTTGCAAATCTGAAACAGTCTCGTTCCATTGTCAAACAATAATATCCTGCCCGTAATAACTTCCAAGACATAGCATGTCCGCCAGCGTGCGTGCCAAAGGTTCCCTCGTGGACCTCTTCCATGAGTAAATTAGCCTCTTTCTCATCAATACATCGCAAAAGCACCAAATCATGGTTTCTCCTATACAGAACACCATTCGGATTCAAGTAGAAATTTCCAGCCAATCTCCTAAGAGTCTTCTTATCGCGGCTGGATTCCCCAGTCGGATACTCTTGGTTCTTTAGGAAATTTTGGATATCAAAATACCACGGCTTCCCATCGGAGGTTTCCTCAATGGCGAATATGAAGGTAGGCCTATCAAGGCGAGAGATAACTATTCTGGGAGCCTCATTCCAGAAGTTAACTTTGTACATGGAAGACAATGTTGCAAGAGTGTCAGCCATCTGATTTTCTGCCCGGGGCACATGATGAAACTCTACCCTGTCAAAGAAAGGCAACAGTCTCCTTGCATAATTCATATACGGTATTAGATTGGGCTGACGGGTCTCCCATTCGCCCTTGATCTGGTTTACGATTAGCGCGGAGTCTCCATACACATCAAGGTTTTTAATCCTCAGATCAATAGCCTCCTCGAGACCCATGATACACGCCTCATATTCGGATTTGTTATTAGTAACTGGGAAGGTCAATCTGGCAGTGAACAGGATGTGCGTCCCATGGGGAGTCGTGATGATTTCCCCAATTCCACTTCCATATGAATTCACAGCACCGTCAAAAATCAATTGCCATTGGGAGCTCCGCTCAAGACCTTCACCATGCAACGGCTCTTCGCAATCTTTCATCTTTAAGTACATGATATCCTCGTCAGGAAAATCAAACTTCATCGACTGGTAATCATCGATGGGCTGCTCATCCAGGTACTCTGACAGTATGCTACCTTTGATAGCCTTTTGCGAGACATACTGTATATCGTACTCTGTTAGTAACATCTGCCATCGGGCAATCCTTCCAGAAAGTGCCTGCTTCTCAAAGACGTACTTGATCGGATTCATCTTCGAAATCAGTAAGGTTGTATGATTCAGCATGTATTGTCTCATACGTTTGGCAGCCCAAGCAAGTGCACAACACGTCTTTTCGGGCATAGAGTATCGAAACTCACAATCCGTGATTTTTTTACTCAAATAATAAATCACATGCTCTTTCCGCCCAGTCTCGTCATGTTGACCGAGAACACAACCCATACTATTCTCAAGAACCGTCAAATACATAATCAATGGTCTCCCGACTACTGGGGGTATCAAAATTGGAGGTTCCTGCAAATACTCTTTTATTCTTTCAAATGCCCTTTGGCAATTCTCATTCCAGACCACCGTTTGATCTTTTTTCAACAACTTAAACATTGGCTCACACGTGACCGTTAGGTGAGATATGAACCGGGAAATGTAGTTCAACCTCCCCAAAAAACCACGAACCTCCTTCTCTGTTTTCGGTGCTGACATTTCTTGTATAGATTTTATCTTTGCAGGATCAACCTCTATCCCTTTTTCGCTAACAATGAACCCCATTAGCTTACCAGATCTCACCCCGAAGGTGCACTTGTTAGGATTCAGCCTCAGCCTGAATTTCCTAAGCCTCTTGAACAACTTCAGAAGATTGACCAGATGCTCTTCCTCCGTCTAGGATTTGGCAATCATATCGTCAACATAGACTTCGATCTCTTTGTGCATCATGTCATGAAAGAGTGTTGTCATAGCTCGCTGATATGTTGCCCCGGCATTCTTCAAACCAAAGGGCATCACTTTGTAGCAGAACGTTCCCCACGGGGTGATAAAAGTTGTTTTCTCCATATCCTCCGGCGCCATCTTTATCTGATTATAGCCCAAAAAGCCGTCCATGAAGGAAAACACTGAAAATTGAGCTGTATTATGAACCAATACGTCAATGTGAGGAAGAGGGAAATCATCCTTTGGGCTCGCCTTGTTCAGATCTCTGTAATCAACGTACATCCGCACCTTACCGTCTTTCTTCAGTACAGGTACTATATTGGCGACCCAAGAAGGATACATCGTCACTGCAAGAAAACCAGCGTCCCACTGTTTCTGTACTTCCTCCTTAATTTTCACAGCCATATCTGGTCGAGTTCTTTTGAGTTTCTGTTTAATCGGCGGACATTTCTCTCGCAATGGCAAACGATGAACCACCATATCAGTATCCAGCCCGGACATATCTTCGTAAGACCAAGCAAATATATCACTATACTCTCGAAGTATCTCGATAAGCCTTTGCTTGATATCACTCTGCAGCGCAGCCCCTATACGAATATTCCTGACACATTCCTCAGACCCCAAGTTAATGACTTCAATTTCTTCCTGATGAGGCAGAATAACCTTCTCTTCTTGCTTCAACAACCGAGTCAACTCTTCTGATAAGTCATTATCCTCAACAATCTCTTCTTCGGCTTGAAAGATCGGGTGCTCAAAGTCAAAGCGAGTCATAGGAAGTTCTTGGTCGGTGTCATCTGAAATTATGTGAGTCATGCGATAAAAATGGTTAAACGCTTCAAATGATATGCAAACAAAGCACATAACCACGTTGCCATTTTATTGCTAAAAATAAAACAGAAAGACAAGGATCACAAAATTTGAATGAGGAAAAATTCCTTTATTCAATGATTAAACAAAACATACACATAAGCTAACAGGCCCTGCAATAAAATCGCTATGCCCCGGGTAAGACATAAGATTGTACAATAATTGGAAAACAAAGCATTACTGTTTCGTTGTCACTTGGATAACATCCTGGATTGACTAGTTGCATAAGCTCTGCCCTGGTACGCTAGGTCTGATCCAAGCATCCATAACGCAATCACTGTCTCCGTCTTCAGCATCGGACACAGCATTGATTCTCTCGTAGCTGACTCCTCCAGGAGTAAACACAACCGGCCCTCGAAACCTCGGCGTGCTTTGTGGGGAAGATGACGATGATGGGCGGTACCCCAAACCAAATTTGTCCTGCTTGACAGGAATATCCAGGACTTGACCCCACCTCTTGGTCTCTCCGGTCTGCAGCACTGCCTGGGCTTCCTTATACGAAGACATGGCCACTTCCGGCCCTTTGCTGCTCATAGAAGCTTCACCCTTAACCTTCACTCCTTCGAAGGCTTGGCACAGCATCTCGTGGATTTCTCCGTCCACTTCGACGTATTTGAAGGATGATAAATGACTGACCAGAATGTCCTCTTCACCACACACAGGAACAATACTGCCATCAACCATATATTTCAGCTTTTGGCGAAGCGTTGACGTCACAAATCCGGCGGAATGAATCCACGGTCTTCCAAGAAGACAACTGTATGCTGGCTGGATGTCCATAATATAGAACACGGTATCAAATACTTCTGGACCCACTTGAATTGGCAACGTCAGCGCCCCAAATACAGACCTCCGGGTTCCATCAAATGCTCTTACGACCAGATCACTGGTGTCGCTTCCGCGAAAATAAGGTACCGGCAAAACAGAAGAGTCGCCACCTTTCGTTATTTATCCCTCAGAGCGGGAAAGGAAACGATCGGAAAAACCTGACGAAAAGGAATAAGACAAGGTCATCGCAACCATTGTCTGGGTTCGGGAGTCGGTTACGCAAGGGGAAGGTATTAGCACCCCTCACGTCCGTCGTACTCGACGGGATCCACGCTTGTTGTGTTTATATGACGGGTTGGTTTTATCTATCTACCTATCAAGGCTGGCTTGAAAAGGAAAGAAAATGACTCGGCAAAGCGTCGCGCTTTATGCCTACGTATTCTCATCAGAGAATGAGAAATTAGAGTCAACGTAGTTCGACTAACTACGGGTGATGGGGGAAGGTGGCTCCCCAATACATCAGTATTGTGCCTACGTACTCTCAACAGGTATGAGAGATCAGAGCTTACGTAGTTCGGGATAATACGGATTACGGGGGTTCAGATTCGTCTGTTTTATCGAGTAGGGTTAACAAATAGTTCCAGCAGTTAGGGACAAAGCCTGTTTGCGGTAGAACTAGGAGTTAACGACACTCTTTTCTTCAGAAAAGTTTCCTTTGAATTATGGGCCCATGGGGCAAAAAGGTTTGAAGTTTGTTTTCTGTCTTTTACGAAAGAACTGTTTTTTATGTTTGTTTGCAACTAGCATCGCACTAGAGACTATGACCTGAGAGTGAATGCGTCGCATGTCACCCAAAGGGTGCCATACTAAACATCCAGACTGTTGAAAAGAAGCTCTCCAACAATCCTTTCTCCGATAGCTTAAGGCTCGTAACGTACGACGTCAGTTAACCTTTCTTACCGTATTTTAATTTGTTTCGAGATGAGAAGAGAGAACGGGCTCAACTAAGGGGAGACTATCAAGTCCTAATGTTGTCATGCCAAGGATTCATCCTATGGTTGAGGTTTGAAACAGGGAACTCCTAGAAGTTATCATGCATAGGTTTCAACCTAAAGTTCTATCATCACTTCCTTATCAAAGGAAGTGAGATTCCTAAGGGATCATGTCAATGATACAGAAACAGATAAAGCATCAGCTTAATAGTAAACAGTAAACGACTGTAAAATGCATGCAATGCAAGTGAGGGAGGAAATGTGTGTGGGGCAGCAGCCTCCACAAGCTCATCTCAACCTCAAGCCAGATATGAGTAACTGCAATCATACAGCAAAATAACATGCTATCAAGCAAAATACAGATGACTGTAATCATACAGAAGAAATGAAATAAGATGCTATCAAGCAAAACACAAACCACATGGGCAAGGGAGCAGGGCTCTACCGAATACCCGCAAGCAAAGCCATACAGTAAAAATACAAGCAGAGGGAGCAACTCAACCTCTAGTGCAATCATGCTCCTAGCTTAAAGCCAGTCTAGACATGATCTTATTCTAATGCATCAAGCAAATCAAACAAGCCACATCAATACAGAAGAGAAAACAGACAAGAGAGAAAGCAGATCAACAGCTCTTACAACTAAACCAACTTAACAGCAGTCCAGTCATCAATCTTCAGCAGCTCTTCAGGGCTATCATCTTTCATGACAAGTATCAACTTGCTTCTCCAGGTTCTAACACATCAAACATAAGTATCAACTTATTCTCTCTTCTCCAAGCTTCAGCTTTCCAGTCAATTCCACCTTCAGGCTTCACTCCTAACTGCAAGTATCAACTTGATTCCTTCAGGTTCTCAATGCACCAGTGCAAGTGTCAACTTACCCTTTATTCCTCAAGCCTCAGCTCTTCCCTCAATCTCAACTGAATCCTCTTCATAAGTATCAACTTGTTCTTCTTGCTTCAGCTCTCTTTGCTTCACCAGTATCAACTTGGTCTTCTTCATCTACAAGCTTTAGCTTCTCAGAGTAGTCTTCAATCACATGGAAGTGTTAACTTCATCCTTCAATCTTCTTCAAGTAAGGAACTCCATCCTCTAATCAAGGGAGAAAGATGCATCTATCAAGAGCAAAGTTTGTATGATTGGTAGCAGAGTGAAGACCAAAGGTCACCACTGAGCATCCTGTCATCAGAGAAAGGGACCCTCAAAGGTTCTACCAATTTGAAAAGAGCCACACATCCTACCAAAGGAGGGATGAGGCCTTTACAAGGGACCTTACATCATAGGGAAGAATGGAATTGATCAACATATTCCATGTTTATGAAGGAAGAGAACTATCTAGAAGCTCTGCCTATATAACCCTAATCTTAACCTAATCAAAACTACACCACAGGAAGGGAAGATCTTCAAATCCAAGCCTCTTCAAGCAATCCAATGCATCTTCAACTTGCCTTCATCATCATCCAGTAACAAGCAAAGCACAACCCTAATCTAAGGGAACTAAAGATGTTAATCTAGTTGAGTTAGTGCCTTAGAATCATCTAAAACTAGCACCTAAACTAAAATCAATCAAAAATAGCAAACTATCTTATAAATTTCTACAAAAATTCCTAAGGGATCCTAATTCAATTAAGAATGCCTCATACAAAAACCAGGGACTAAATCATCTATTAAGTCCTAAAATTAAGTCCTAAATCCAAAGGTATCAACCATAAACCCTAAAAATGGAGCTTCTAAAGGTTTCAACCTAAACTACCACTTATGTTCCTCACAAAAATGTGAGATAATTCTATGGGGAGCATGCAAATCTATGCTAACTACTCAAAGAAAATCAAGATCAAAATCATCATCACATGATCACTCAAAATTCCACAAAATCAAGTCTCAAACATAACTATTTTAATATCAATTAAAATGTAAAAATTCCCATAAAATCAGAAAATGCATGAAATAAAAATATTTTTTATCTAAACAATACTAGACTCAATCATGAATATAATGCAAAAAGAATGGGGTCAATTGGATCATTTTTCAATTTTATATGATTTTATCAAGAACCATGCATAAAATGAAAAATCAAAATAAAAAGACCAAACGCGCGGTGCAGATAGCAATGAAAATCAGTTTAATTCATACTGGGCCATAAAAAGGGGGTGGGGATAACAACTTGAACCCAAGCCCAACACCACCTAGTAAGTGAAACGCATCCTTTCACTTACTCAGACTCTCTCATGAATTCGAATTAATCCTGGCTGTGGGATACATGGTTTAGTCAAGGTCTTAATGTTAATCCAATGGTGTTAACATCATCACCTTCCTTTGAACAATTCTGGAGGGAAGAACCTCCATTGAAACAGAGCTCTCATGCTCATCTTCATCACATTCGCATCTCACCAAATCTCCATCAAAATTCAAGATCTAAAGCACTAAATCACTCTAAATTTAACACTGAATCTAACCCTAGCCTCAGAATCTCTTGAAACTCGATCAAACTCAAAACACGATCAAAGAAACAGAAATCACTCAGTCTTCGAGCATCACCATTCTTGCAATTAAAAGGTTCAAAATGTCTGCCATGTTACACTGATCAGTTCTTGCTATAATACTCACATTATCTCTCAATATCCAGCATGTTCTTGATCCAAACAGAAATTGTGTCATCTCATTGATCATCACCAAATCCTCTCTAAATTTCCAGAAAGGATCTCCTAACCACATACTATCAATCTAACCTAACAAATTAACTTAATTCTGCTTAATTTAAGGTGAGGGATGAAAGATTAAAACCTGTGAATTGTTGAATAACAGATGTAGCAATTCTTCAATTCAACCCTTCTACTGCTCCAGAATCATTCAATGTACCAAGTTCTTGCTTCTGTATGCAAGAGAATTGATTGCAAAAGCTTGGAACTCCAAACTCGATAGTGACTTGCAGGTTCTGAAACTTAAATGCAAGAACACGGTCCTTCAAGGCTTTGGCTATGGAATTGATCTGGAATCATTCAGTATCCTCAATAGAAGTTGTTGAAATCAAAAGAAAGATCAAAAATGGTGTAGAATGCAGAAACTGATTTCAATTTGCAATGAACAATGTGAAGTTGCAAACTCTCTTCTCTCCCTCAATTCTCACCAACCTTGCACTTGAACCCCTTCTAATCAATATATAGATGATGTTGGACCTCTCTAGAATCTTCTGGAATCATCCAAGGAGATATTGAATTTCTCATGTCATCAAAAATACCATCTCATGCCATACTCACCCCAATTCTGGTTTCACTTTTTGCAGCAGCTTGTTATGATCCCAAAATCTCTTCAAGTGAGATATTAGATGTGTTACAATGCCTTGTAAGCTTGTGCATTGATCTCTCATGTGTTTTGCAAATGTTACTTAGGATGCAAGTAACTACTTTTCAAAGCAAGTCCACAAATTAGACCTCAACTCAAAAATGTGGCTAAACCAATGTTCTTAAAATGTTTTTTAGAGTCAAAATGATACATTACATGCCTTGGTTTGGATGTGTAGGTCAAAAATATCAATTTCCAACTTTGGTTTATTTAACTTATACCCTTATTTTAGGTCATTTTTGCAACTTTGAGCTACAAGCACTTCCAACATCTCATGACCTCCTTAATAGCCTTAAAACATCATTTTGAACAAGTTTGATGTTGAACATTTTCCCATTTGAAGCTTGGAAATAGGAGTTATGGCCTTATGATTGAAATGGCCTGTAATCTCCAAATGACCAAAATACCCTTGACTTGTCAAAGCCATAACTTGAGTTCTACAAATCCTATCAAGGACTTCTAGTACTCTCTAGAAATCTAAGAGAATAAGGAACAACATTCATGTTGACCAAAAGTTCATAGGAATCATCCTTCTAGGGCAAAAGTTTGATGCAATTTGGGTAACTTTCAAGCCCCCAAATTCACATACCTCAGATGACCTGTAACTTGTCAAAGTCATAACTTGAGTTCTACAAATCCTATCAAGGACTTCTAGCACTCAAATTAAAGATAAGATCATGCTCTACAATATTCATGTTGGGGGTAAGATGATATGACAATCACATCTTGAGCTAAAATGCCTTGAAGATAGGGGTCAAACTAGGGGATTTTACACTGTCAAGCCTTAGAAACCCTAGGTTGAAACTTCTCAAACTCCTCAATCATGATGAGTTGACCATGGAATTATCCTTATAGCATCTCAATGCATCAATCCATGATCACATGGCTCCTGGATTAGGTCTCAACTTCCTCCAAATTATCAGTTGACTCAGGGTCGACCCAGTCAAACCCTAGCTGCACCAATCATGGCTAAGGCTTCTTATTCTTGCACAATGACCTGTCTAGGCCTCAAAGTGATATTAAACACTTCTCAGGAGCTCTCTCAAGACCTCAAGTCCATCTCCATGACCTCATAATCATCTGATGGCTTCCCACAACTCTCAAGTTAGGAGACACACCCTCTTGGTTTCAACCACTCTCTCTGAGGATCTTTTAACTTCTCTTACAAGGATATCAACCCTTGAACACTTGAATAAGCTTCTTAACTAGATTCAAACTCTTTTATAGCTCTTGATTGGTACTCATACCTCTTGATCTCCTGCACACATGTCAATGAAATGCAAATGATAATGCTAATGTGAATGAAATGAAACATAAGCTAGGTAAAGAAATGTTGGGCAAATTTTGGGGTGCAACAGCTGCCCCTATTCAAGCGGCTTGAACTTGATTGGGTGAGAAGCGAACGACTTCTAACCAATCAGGGTGCGAGACGGTTGAATACCAAAAAACCCGGAAATTTGCCAACTGCACAAGTACACGGTACTCTGATGGGAACAAATCCTCAAAAACTGAAATATTAGCTGCCCGGCAACTAGCTGGGGAGTTGGTCACACGGTAACCGGTGATACAGGGTTGATCATGCCGTCAGGCACCAAGATTTCTTGGGATTCATCAGGTCAACAACCAAGTTGATCATGCCATCAGGCATTCAAAGAACTTTTCGGGCATCGGCCGGACCTCGTCAGTAAGTCGGGAATGGAATTCTCGGTCAGTCATGGACCAATTGGGGATATCCAACTTCTACCATCAGGCACTCTGCATCAGCTGAGAGAACTGCTTCGTCAATACGGTTGGACTTCAATCATCAAGTCTTCAGGGGAAGTTTCAACTTCACTGTTCGGAAACCTGCTGGGGATGACGCATCTCCGCTGGGGATTCTGGAGAACTATCAAGTAACTCTGCTTCGGGGATCCAGAAATCATTCTGGGTGAGTCAACTCTGCTGAGGACATCAAGAATCATCTTGAACAAATAACTCCGCGGGGACTTCAAGAATCATCCGGAACCAATGACTCTGCGGGAGATTTCAGGAATCATCCTGAGCAAACACTCTGTCGAGGACTCTAAGCGTCAACTTGAGCAACCAACTCTGGCGACTTCACTGGGGATTTTAAGAATCATCTTAAACGAGCGCCTTCGCTGGAGAATTCAAGAATCATCTTGGGCAAACGACTTTGCTGGAGAACACCTGCAAAACAAGAACGGTAACGACCTAGCTCATGTTTCATATGCATATGCTTGACAATGGCGTAATGCTCCACATGGTGGAAATGCTACGCATTTAGGGTAAATGCTATGCAATCATGCACAATGCTACGACCCCATCAGCAAAATAAATGCTGAAGGGAGAATCCTCCTGTCAAGGAGGGAGAACCACTCTGGTGGAGAGGAGGAATCATCCTGCCGAGGAGAAGAAGTCACGCCAATCTCAATCGGACTCCGCCTGGGGAAATGAACCTCAGTCGACTGTTGCGGGGGAACGAAGCTCCATGAGAACCTGGACCTGCTGAGGAAAGCGATGTCAATCGCAGAAACAAACTGCACGGCATTCGCAGCCAACCTTTCCTGGAGGTAACGACTCCGGCGGGGAAATACAGCATCAGTTATTCAACACTCTACTAGGGAAAACCAATCATGGCCCGAACTGCTTTCCCATGACTCGGCTCTCTTGGGGAACTGCAGACTCGGCTGGGGAAGAAGGGATCACCCTGTTTACTGGGGAGAGTACGACTCTGTGGGGAATTTCAATTTTGCCGGAGACTTCAGTCTGGAACTATCAATTGCTGCACACTTCAGTATGTGACTCAGCTAGGGAGATGACGGCCCTTCGGGATGTATCTGATTGGGGAGAGAATCCTCTCTGCCTGGGAAAACATATCAATGCTTACGATCTCACGTTCAGATTCTACGGGGAGAGGCTGCTGAACTTCGCTGGAGAATGAGGAATCATCCTGCTTGGGGACGCATACGGCGTACTACCTGGTATATGCTGCACTTGCAACAATACAAACAAACAGACAAGATACCCTTCTCAAAGGGACCTATCAAGGTTATCATCTTGTGACAATGTTCAAGTAATTCATTGTTTCAACAAACAGTGGCCTAGGCCAGTAAGTTTATGTATGCGCATTTTATCAAAAACATCGGCGTTCTTTTTCGCAAACAAAACAGATAAATGCGAAACAGACAAGCAGAATTGCTGAATAGTATACATTTTATTGATAACGAACCCCTGAATGGGTAAAAATGTTTTACAACAGATGCAAGCTCCTGGAATGAGGAAGCCGCGCAAATAAAGCATAAATATACATCAATATATACACAAATGTCGGTAATGAGGCGTAGAAGAACACCATGAGTTGATCCTTCTATGACCTACTCGACTTCGATACATCTCTGACGCTTCAGCTTCAGAAGAGATTGATTCAGATAAACGGCCCTCAGGTCTTCCAAACCACTAAACAATGAAAGTCCACACGCGGAACGCAGTCATTTGCTTTTTCAAATCCCTAACTTTTGCCTGAATCGCCCTTCCGGGTTTTCGATTCACCGGGATACCCTTTTTTGCCAAAGTCGCCCTTCCAGGTTTTCGACTTTGCAGGTGTACTTTTTTCTTTTTATATCCCTAACTTTTGCCCGAACCTTTTTCCTTTTTATGGTTCGCCAGGATGCCCCATTTTTTCCTGGATATTCTTTTTCTTTCCAGCGGGTCATTTTTTTTAAGCAAAGTATTTTTTAACTGCGTCCGCGTTCACCGGGGATGCAAAATCTTCGCCATCCATCGTAGATAACAACAAAGCTCCTCCCGAGAAGACCTTGCTGACGATGTACGGACCTTCGTAATTAGGAGTCCACTTGCCCCGGTGATCGGAGTGTGGAGGAAGAATCTTCTTCAGGACGAGATCACCCGTCTGAAAGCTTCTAGGACGCACCTTCTTATCATAAGCTTTCTTCATTCGGCTTTGGTACAGACGACCATACGCAATCGATGCTAACCTCTTCTCGTCCATCAGGCTGAGTTGGTTTAGTCGGTTCTTAATCCACTCTGACTCTTCGAGTTTCACGTCAACCAAAACTCGCAAAGAAGGGATCTCCACTTATAACGGTAGGACAGCTTCCATACCGTACACTAAGGAGAAAGGAGTTGCCCCGGTTGATGTACGTACCGTTGTGCGATAACCGTGCAGTGCAAATGGCAGCATCTCGTGCCATCTTTGTAGGTCACAACCATCTTCTGTACAATCTTCTTAATGTTTTTATTGGCCGCTTCAACGGCGCCATTCATCTTCGGCCGGTAAGGAGATGAGTTGTGGTGTTCAATCTTGAAACTCTGGCACAACTCTTCATCATCTTGTTATTCAAATTTGAACCATTATCGGTAATGATCCGCTCGGGAATTCCGTAACGACAGATGATATCCCTCTTTATGAATTTAGCCACCACCTGCTTGGTCACATTAGCATATGAGGCTGCCTCCACCCACTTGGTGAAGTAGTCGATAGCTACCAGAATGAAGCGATGACCGTTAGATGCAGTGGGCTCGATCTTGCCTATCATGTCGATGCCCCACATGGAGAACGGCCACGGGGAAGACATGACATTCAACGGGCACGGCGGCACATGAATCTTATCCGCATAGATCTGGCATTTATGACATCTCTTCGCGAATTTAAAGCAGTCCGATTCCATCGTCAGCCAGTAATATCCTGCTCTCAGGATCTTTCTTGTCATAGCATGCCCGTCGGCGTGCGTACCAAATGTGCCTTCATGGACTTCTTCCATGAGCATACTCGCTTTTTTCTCATCTACACATCTGAGTAGCACGAGATCGTGGTTTCTCTTATACAAAACTCCATCAGGATTGAGATAAAAGTTTCCAGACAGCCTCCTCAGAGTCTTCTTATCCTGGGTTGACGCTCCCGCAGGATACTCCTTAGTCATAAGGAAGGTCTGGATGTCATGGAACCATGGCTTGCCGTCGGAGGCTTCTTCGATCGCAAAGACGAATGCGGGTCTATCAAGACGAAAAAGGACAATTCTTGGAGCTTCATTCCAAAAATTGACTTTATACATCGAAGCCAACGTGGCTAAGGCATCAGCCATCTGGTTTTCGGCCCTGGGCACATGATGGAGTTCCACTCGATCAAAGAACGGAAGCAGCCTTCTGGCATAATTCATGTACGGCACCAAATTCAATTGACGAGTCTCCCACTCCCCTTTAATCTGGTTGATCACAAGCGTCGAGTCACCATAGACGTCTAGGTTCTTGATTCTCAAATCAATTGCCTCTTCTAGACCCATGATGCATGCTTCGTACTCCGCTTCATTATTGTTGACCAGAAACGTCAGTCTCGCAGTGAACGGGATGTGGGATCCATGGGGAGTCGTGATGATCGCCCCAATGCCACTTCCATAAGAGTTAACCGCCCCGTCAAATATCAACTTCCATTGGGATTTCCTGTCTGGACCCTCGTCGGGCAACGGTTCATCGCAATCCTTTGCTTTGAGAAACATGATATCCTCATCAGGGAATTCAAATTTCATCGGCTGGTAATCTTTGATTGGCTGTTCAGCCAGGTATTCAGACAATACGCTACCCTTGATTGCTTTCTGGGAAACGTACTGAATGTCGTATTCCGTCAACACCATTTGCCATCTGGCAATCCTGCCCGAAAGCGCTTGCTTCTCGAAGACGTACTTGATCGGATCCATTTTCGAAATGAGCATGGTGGTGTGGTTGAGCATGTACTGTCGTAAACGTTTGGCAGCCCAGGCTAGTGCACAACACGTCTTCCCCAGCATCGAGTAGCGAGATTCACAATCTGTGAACTTCTTACTCAAATAGTAAATGGCATGCTCCTTTCTGCCCGTCTCGTCGTGCTGACCGAGAACACACCCCATACTATTCTCAAGAACTGTCAAGTACATGATTAAGGGCCGTCCAACCATTAGGGGTATCAAGATTGGAGGTTCCTGCAGATACTGCTTTATCTTATCAAATGCCTTCTGGAAATCCTCGTTCCAGATAATCGCCTGATCTTTTTTTAGCAGTTTGAACATCGGTTCACACGTGGCCGTGAGCTGAGAAATAAACCTTGCAATGTAGTTTATTCTGCCCAGGAAACCACGAGTTTCTTTTTCTGTTTTTGGCGCTGGCATCTCTTGTATTGCTTTTATTTTCGCAGGATCGACCTCAATGCCTCTTTCACTCACGATAAACCCCAGTAGCTTTCCAGACCGTACTCCGAAAGTACACTTGTTAGGATTCAGCCTCAACCTGAACTTCCTAAGCCTTTCAAAAAGCTTCAGCAAATTGACCAGATGTCCCTCTTCCGTTTGGGACTTCGCAATCATGTCATTTACATAGACTTCAATCTCATGATGAATCATATCATGAAACAAAGTAACCATTGCTCGTTGGTAAGTGGCCCCTGCGTTCTTCAGACCGAAAGGCATTACTTTATAGCAAAATGTTCCTCAGGGTGTGATAAACGTAGATTTCTCCATGTCCTCCGGCGCCATCTTGATCTGATTGTAACCGGAGAAGCCATCCATGAATGAAAACACGGAGAACTGAGCTGTATTGTCAACCAACACATCAATATGAGGCAGCGGGAAGTCATCTTTAGGGCTCGCCCTATTCAAATCCCGATAATCGACGCACATTCGTACCTTACCGTCCTTCTTCGGTACAGGCACTATGTTGGCGACCCACGGAGGGTAAGTAGTGACCGCTAAGAAGCCACCATCGAGCTACTTTTGCACTTCTTCTTTAATCTTAACGGCCATATCTGGTCGCGTCCTTCTAAGCTTCTGCTTAACGGGAGGACAATCTTGTCGCAGCGACAAGTGGTGGACCACGATGTTCGTGTCAAGTCCGGGCATATCTTCGTATGACCAAGCAAATACGTCACTATACTCTCTTAGCATCTCGACCAATCTCTGCTTGACATCACTCTGCAATGCAGCCCCTATCCTGACGTTCCTGACAAGCTCTTCAGAACCCAGATTCACGATCTCAATCTCTTCCACATGAGGCAGAATAACTTTCTCTTCTTGTTTCAACAAGCGGGCCAACTCTTCAGGAAGGTCTTCGTCTTCATCAATCTATTCTTTGGCTTGATAGATCGGGCAATCGAAGTCGAAGTGAGTCGTAGAAGGTCCAGAGTCGATGTCATCTGTTATGTGGATCCTGCAATAACAAGGGTTAAGCTTAAAACAAGGATATGCAGGTTAGCACAAACCTCATTGCCATTTTATTGTTTTTCAAAACAAATATAAAACAGGAATAACAGAGATCACAATATTTGAATACGAAGAAAAATGCCTTTTGATTTATTGATAAAATGCATGTACATAATCAAACAAGGCCCTGACAATAAAACCACCATGCCCCGGGTAGGACATAGGATTGTACAATGATTGGAAAAAAGTAAATCATTACTCTTCGCTTGTCATGTGGATGATATCCTTGACGGACCAGTTGTTCAGGCTCTCGCCTGGCTTGCTTGGCTGGATCCAAGAGTCTAGGTCACAGTCACTATCTCCGCTGTCTTCAGACACCGCGTTAACGCTTTCAAATATCACCCCGCCACTGGTAAACTAGATCGGCCCTTTACCTCGCGACGCATTGCTAGAAGAGGAGGCTTCAGCCGCAGGAGAATATCCCAACCCAAACTTGTCTTGCTTGTTAGGTATCTCCAAAATTCGCCCCCAGCCTGGGGTAGATCCGGCTTGGACAACGGCCCGGGCTTCCTTGAAGGAAGAGAGAGTCATCTCTGGCTTCTCAGTGACTACAGGAGCTACGTTCTTGACTTTAACAGCTTCGAACGCTTGACATAGAGTTTCATGGATTTCCCCATCCATCTCAACATACTTAAAGGACGACAAATGGCTCACCATTATGTCTTCCTCGCCACAAACAGTCACGATGCTACCTCCGACAGCATACTTGAGTTTCCGGTGTAACGTGGAGGTCACGGCACCCGCAGAATGGATCCATGGTCGGCCCAAGAGACAGTTGTAGGCAGGCATGATGTCCATAATGTAAAAGACCGCGTCAAATGTTTCTGGCCCGACTTGGATCGGCAACGTCACCTCCCCGAAAACATGGCGTTTGGTTCCATTGAACGCTTTCACAACCAGATCACTGGGTGTGCAAATCACTCTACGAGTATCCAACTTCATCAATGCCTTCTTCGGAAGAACATTGAGTGATGACCCTGTGTCGACCAACACGTGAGACATAATCGTTCCTCTGCACTCTATCGAGATGTGCAGGGCGCTATTGTGGTTCCTCCCCTTCGGCGTCAGCTCTAGGTCAGTGAAACCTAAACCATTTCCAGCATTTACGTGGGCTACGACCTCCTCTAACTGGTTTACCGATATTTCCTGCGGTACGTATGCGGCGTTCAACACCTTCAGCAGCGCGTTGCGGTGTGCCTCAGAACACAGCAACAGATTCAGGATGGAAATCTTCGAGGGTGTCTGATGGAGATGATCCACGATCTTGTAGTCACTCTTTTTAATCAACCTCATAAATTCCTCGGCGTCTTTAACGAGTAAGTCTTTTTCTACCCCGCAAGGGATCTCTTCAACGACTTTACTTTTACCTTTATCAGTTGCATCAGCTCTGTCCGCTTTGTCCGCCACGACCTCAGGTGGTGCAAACACTCTCCCGCTGCGAGTAATTCCGCTAACGCCCGCTAGGTTCTCCACAGACGACCCAAACGGTTCTAGTTCCAACTTCTGTCCGTTGCAGTAGACCTCTGCCCCATAATGCTGTGGGACAACATTAGTGCTTTCGAAGGGTATCAGCCCAGCTTTGGTGATAGTAATTGTGGGCGGCCTTGGTGCAGAAATAGTTATCATCCGACGAGGGATGGTGATGGTGGCAACCTCATCATCTTGCTTCAGCATTACCTCTCCCGATCCGCTTTCGGCCCTTCGGCTAAATTGCAGGATTTCCTCAGTCATCAGACTTTGAATCCCCTCTATCAACTGTTCACATCCGTCAGGACTTGTCGCACAGCCCATGCATAGCTCTCCACAACCTGGAAAGAAACCTCTTTTCATCAGCTTAGCTTTAACGAAGCTAAGTGGTGTCTTCAGATCTCTGACGTCAGTCAACAAATCCAAACTCTCGTCTTCAATAATGGCGTTTACTCCACCTCCCCTATGATTCGGCATAGGGTTCTTCGTGACGTTTGGCACATCATCTGAGAAGTTGATGATCTTAGCGTCCACCATGTCCTGCACCTTGTGCTTGAAGGCTTTGCAATTCTCTATTGTGTGGCCTGGTGCCCCTGAGTGAAACTCACAAGTTGCATTCGCGTCGTAACCTGGCGGAGGTGCCCCTGTCAAGGGGGCCAAGGTTCTCTTATGGATCAACTGTAGCTGGAGCAGAGTCTGCAATAGTTGAGCGTACGACATGGGCGGTGTCTCGAGGTGACGGCTCGACAGAGGTGCCCTATTCTGATACTTTCTGTACCCTTATTGATTCGACTGTTCCTGCTGCTGCGGTTGCTGCTGCTGTGGCTGTTGAACTGCCGGGATAGTTACGCTGGCCACCTGTTGGTGAGGGCCTTTACCCTTCCTTCGAGCGTTGGTCACGGCGCTCGTTTCTCCTTCCTGTCTTTTGCCACCATAAGGTTTCTTGCCTCCTCCAGCTGAGGATGAATCACCTTGAATTTTCCCCAATTTGATCCCATTTTCAATGTGCTCACCCGTGATAATGAGATCTGAGAAGGTTCCAGACATACCGCTGACCAATTTCTCATAATAAACCCCTGGGAGGGTAGCCACGAACATTTGCACAAGCTCACGTTCAACCATCGGCGGCTGAACCCTGGCTGCCAACTCACGCCATCGCTGGGCGTATTCCTTGAACCCTTCGTTGTTCCTTTGCGACAGATTCTGCAGTTGAACTCGGTTCGGGGCCAAGTCACTGTTATATTGGTAGTGGTGCACGAATGCTTCAGCAAGGTCCTTCCATGTGCGCACACTGGTAGGATCCAGACTCATGTACCATTCGAGGGAGGGTCCAGACAGACTGTCTTGAAAGAAGTGCATCAGCAACTTCTCGTCCTCGGAATGAGCTGACATTTTCCGGTAATATGATCTCATATGGACGCGAGGGCAAGTGGTGTCCTTGTACTTTTCAAAGTCAGGTACCTTGAACTTGGGAAGCACCTTGAAATTAGCAATCAGTCCCAACTTGGACATATCAACGCCCAGGGTGTTCTTGTTCTCGATATTCCTCATCTTATCCTCGAGTGCCTTGAACCTTAGACGTGCTTTAGCAGTCAGCTCACCTTCGGCACCTCTCTGAGAGAACACATCGTCTTGACGATCTTCTAACCACGATTGAGGCCCGAACAGATTCCCAACACCTACACTGCCGTTGCCCAGCCCGACATTGACGTTAGCTTCAAAGTTCCCATTACCGACGCCCGTCGTATTACCATTGAGCTCCATGTTAGCTATCACATTGCCGTTGGCACTGCCATTCCCCCCGGTCACGGGGACGCCATTCTGAGGAGTTTCAACTGGTGGAGGGGTAGGCACGGTCCCACCATGGAGTACGCCATTGCTATCAACCCTTGAAATCAGAGGCTGAACCAAGGTTCTGAGCTGATCCTGGCCATTGGCGACCGCTTGCATGAGCTCCATGAAGCGATCCATTCTTTCGCGGAGTTCCTGAACATCAGTTTGCACTTGCTCCATGATTCTGGTTTGATTTGCTCTGGTCGGATAGCGGTGGATAGGTCTCTGATCAATCCTGGAACAACCTGAAACAACCTGTGAACATAAAAGGGTTAGGAAAAACGACAAAGTGCTTGTTATGCAAATGCTTCATGCAAATGCAAACGTGTGTCTGTGCGTTAGGGAGATTTCCCCCGATCCTAGTTCCTGAGTGCCAGTGCTGATAATAAGAAGTCTGAGTCCAGTCATGGAAATAACATCTCATATATATAAAGAAAGCCCATCAAGGCGGTACACAACGTCACTGAGTACAAGCAGAATCAATAACGTGACCTCAACCAACAAGCCTGGTGATGGTCAACATACAACAATGGTCAAAACAGAAGGAATACAAATAGTCAAGCACGGCCATGGGCACGAAAATCTTCTAACAACCCCTTCGTTTCTGGATGATCAGGCCGAGTGAGCAACCCTTCGACGAGTAACTCTCTCTGCATAATGGTGTATTGAAGACCTTCGACCGAATCTTCCCATGCTCCTTCGCTGAAACAATCTTCTAACTTCCGCTTCTTGGACTCAAACGTCAGTTTGCGCTCCTTCAGGTTAGCGAGGGCTTTGTTGAGCTGGCCTTCGGCGGCATATCTGCGAGCGGTTTCTTCATCAAACCTCTTCCCACTAGCCTTCACCTGGGCTTTCAGCTTGGAGATCTGTTGCATCAGCTTATCCTCCCGCTCTTTCCTGTTGGCTAGGGAGGCCTTCCAGTGTTGGTTAAACTTGGATATCCTCCGATACGCTTCATCCAAGTGTTGCTTCTTCGTGGCCAGTACATCGTTGACATCTTTGAAGTCTCGACCCATGCGCTCACGCTCAGCTATCTGCTTAGTCAAATATGTCCCCAGCTGGTTCACCAGCTCTGTTTGCCTCTTGGAGGAATGAACGACTTTGCTTCTCTCACTTATGAGTTGAACCAATTCTTTCTCCAATTCTTCATTCGCCCTTTTCAATTCACCTCTCTCAGCTAACACCTGATTATGCTGCTGAATAGGCACGATGGTAGGCTCTTCAATTACTGGAGGGCTTTCTGGCTTGGTAGGAGGAAATGGCATTCCTATAGCGTCTGCTCTGGCTTTGACCCAAGTCACATACAGAGCGTAGGCTTGGCTATTGCTTTTCCCCAGCAATGGTTTTCCCCGCTTACTGATACCATTCCAAGTGCGCTGAAGCTTAGATAACACATCCTCTTCTAGAAGACCAGTGAGGTACAGAGATTCCTGTACCTCTTCATCCTTCGGCGGAGCTCTCAAAGCATAAGCAAACTGTCGGACCAGCAAAGACGGATTATAGTTTATACAACCCTTCCTGCCTATCAAAGGCACGTTTGGAAACCTGCTGCAGCTGAAGATGATCTCGGTGCTCAACCTATCTCTGTCAAACCAGGCAATATCCTCTGCAGATAGACTCATCAAACGCTCGGACCACTCAGCTGTGGCTGCAAACGAAACAAAGGGACCCCTTTTGGGTAGATGACTATCAAGCCATTTATAAAGCAAGGGCACACAGCACGAGACATTCTTACCCCTCCTATTCTCGTTTTTGTAGTGGATGGAATGGTAGACGTCTCCTATCAAGGTAGGGACCGGATTCCCTGAAGCAAAGATGTGAAATGCGTCGAAGTCCACAAAGTCGGGCATATTGGGGAACAGAATGATGCCATATATGCACAGAGCGAGAATGGCGTTGAACACGACCCAACATCCGTCTTTGGCGCACTGCTGAGCCTTTCCCACTAAGAACTGCAAGGAGAAACCGGGAACCTTGTTCCAACTAGACAAGACCAACTCGGAGGCATCCAGATGAAGTGAAGGAGCTAGACTAGCCAGATTAGGCTCAGCATCCCTATGAACAAAGGGCATCTGACTCTTAATAGGCACACCTAACAAATCAACATACTCCTCTAGGGTGGGTGCGAGAACGAAGTCCTGGAAAGTAAAGCATCTCAACGGAGGATCGTAGAACTGCAGCAAGGCGTGCAACCCATTCAACTCAAACGCAGAAGGTTTATGAACCAAACTGAGCAATTTGCCGTAAGATTTTCTGAACTCATCTCTCACAGAATCATCTGCTAAAGCGATCAAACCAGTTAGCTGAACAACATCAGGGGCAGGGAGCTTGTAAGCCACGGTCTTCCTCAGAGAACCCATAACAATACAACAGAAGGCCGGAAATCCTGAATCGGGGGGGGGGGGGAACGGTACCTGCAACACAGACACACGTTAATGAAATGCAAATGGGTATGCAAAGCAATGTAAAATGCAATCATGCAGCAGGAGATCAAGGCAACTGTATTGTGGAGATTCTGTATCAACAAAACCATGATGCTGCTCTGTCAAGAACAACCACTATATCTGATAATAAGAAAACCCCGGTATCGGACCACAAATCTGCTCTGTCAAGAACACACACACATAGGACCATAAATCTGCTCTGTCAAGAACAAACATCTGATACAGGACCTCTGATACAGGACCAAAACTCTGCTCTGTCAAGAACAAACGCACATCTGATAATAAGGACCTCTGATACAGGACCATAAATCTGCTCTGTCAAGAACATACATCTGCTAGTGAGATCCTCTGATCCCAATCAAGAACCTGCTCTATCAAGAACAAATACCCATCTGCTGATGAGATCCTCTGTCACAGGACCATAAATCTGTTCTGTCAAGAACAATCATATCTGATGATGAGAACCTCTGGTACCAACAAAACTGATTCACTATCAAGAAAACCAGGTAGTCTGAAGGTTAAGGTTTCCTGCAACAAACCCGACCCTGCTCACAGGTATGGACCTAAACTGACACAAGTTCGGCATCCTATGCGGTCATCAGCGTCACAGACATTCAAGAGGGGTGATACGATACCCAGAAGGTGTGGCATCACTAGCTCATGAAGCAGCCTCACTCGGCTGAATCCCAAATGATCGGTCCCCAGAGTCGACAATCCTCCAAACCAACAACCCCCTCAACCCAAAGGGTTGAAAAAGAAGTCAACCGGGAGAACCTCGTCTGAGCGTGGATTTCATGAGACACTAGTGCCTTCCAAGCAAGCACGCGCCCACTAATTTCCACAACTAATGCTTGGTTCACTCAAGCCTGGGTCTGGCTCCTCACTCATCAGAATTCCCCTCCCACAACAACACAGATAATCATATCATACTGAAAATAACGTGCGGGAAATAAAGTGCGATAAATAAAAACCCAACAAGTAATCATACAAGCGCTAGGATTGACTCTCGCAGGGGACGTCGGATCCCCAAACTGACTCGCATTCGGGACGTTGGATCCCAGGAAACTATCAAGTCCCCAGCAGAGTCGCCAGCTGTCGCTTCCGCGAAAATAAGGTGCCGGCAAAACAGAAGAGTCGCCACCTTTCGTTATTTATCCCTCAGAGCGGGAAAGGAAACGATCGGAAAAACCTGACGAAAAGGAATAAGACAAGGTCATCGCAACCATTGTCTGGGTTCGGGAGTCGGTTACACAAGGGGAAGGTATTAGCACCCCTCACGTCCGTCGTACTCGACGGGATCCACGCTTGTTGTGTTTATATAACGGGTTGGTTTTATCTATCTACCTATCAAGGCTGGCTTGAAAAGGAAAGAAAATGACTCGACAAAGCGTCGCGCTTTATGCCTACGTATTCTCATCAGAGAATGAGAAATCAGAGTCAACGTAGTTCGACTAACTACGAGTGATGGGGGAAGGTGGCTCGCCAATACATCAGTATTGTGCCTACGTACTCTCAACAGGTATGAGAGATCAGAGCTTACGTAGTTCGGGATAATACGGATTACGGGGATTCAGATTCGTCTGTTTTATCGAGTAGGGTTAACAAATAGTTCCAGCAGTTAGGGACAAAGCCTGTTTGCGGTAGAACTAGGAGTTAACGACACTCTTTTCTTCAGAAAAGTTTCCTTTGAATTATGGGCCCACGGGGCAAAAAGGTTTGAAGTTTGTTTTCTGTCTTTTACGAAAGAACTGTTTTTTATGTTTGTTTGCAACTAGCATCGCACTAGAGACTATGACCTGAGAGTGAATGCGTCGCATGTCACCCAAAGGGTGCCATACTAAACATCCAGACTGTTGAAAAGAATCTCTCTAACAATCCTTTCTCCGATAGCTTAAGGCTCATAACGTACGACGTCAGTTAACCTTTCTTACTGTATTTTAATTTGTTTCGAGATGAGAAGAGAGAACGGGCTCAACTAAGGGGAGACTATCAAGTCCTAATGTTGTCATGCCAAGGATTCATCCTATGGTTGAGGTTTGAAACAGGGAACTCCTAGAAGTTATCATGCATAGGTTTCAACCTAAAGTTCTATCATCACTTCCTTATCAAAGGAAGTGAGATTCCTAAGGGATCATGTCAATGATACAGAAACAGATAAAGCATCAGCTTAATAGTAAACAGTAAACGACTGTAAAATGCATGCAATGCAAGTGAGGGAGGAAATGTGTGTGGGGCAACAGCCTCCACAAGCTCATCTCAACCTCAAGCCAGATATGAGTAACTAAAATCATACAGCAAAATAACATGCTATCAAGCAAAATGCAGATGACTGTAATCATACAGAAGAAATGAAATAAGATGCTATCAAGCAAAACACAAACCACATGGGCAAGGGAGCAGGGCTCTACCGAATACCCGCAAGCGAAGCCATACAGTAAAAATACAAGCAGAGGGAGCAACTCAACCTCTAGTGCAATCATGCTCCTAGCTTAAAGTCAGTCTAGACATGATCTTATTCTAATGCATCAAGCAAATCAAACAAGCCACATCAATACAGAAGAGAAAACAGACAAGAGAGAAAGCAGATCAACAACTCTTACAACTAAACCAACTTAACAGCAGTCCAGTCATCAATCTTCAGCAGCTCTTCAGGGCTATCATCTTTCATGACAAGTATCAACTTGGTTCTCCAGGTTCTAACACATCAAACATAAGTATCAACTTATTCTCTCTTCTCCAAGCTTCAGCTTTCCAGTCAATTCCACCTTCAGGCTTCACTCCTAACTGCAAGTATCAACTTGATTCCTTCAGGTTCTCAATGCACCAGTGCAAGTGTCAACTTACCCTTTATTCCTCAAGCCTCAGCTCTTCCCTCAATCTCAACTGAATCCTCTTCATAAGTATCAACTTGTTCTTCTTGCTTCAGCTCTCTTTGCTTCACCAGTATCAACTTGGTCTTCTTCATCTACAAGCTTCAGCTTCTCAGAGTAGTCTTCAATCACATGGAAGTGTCAACTTCCTCCTTCAATCTTCTTCAAGTAAGGAACTCCATCCTCTAATCAAGGGAGAAAGATGCATCTATCAAGAGCAAAGTTTGTATGATTGGTAGCAGAGTGAAGACCAAAGGTCACCACTGAGCATCCTGTCATCAGAGAAAGGGACCCTCAAAGGTTCTACCAATTTGCAAAGAGTCACACATCCTACCAAAGGAGGGATGAGGCCTTTACAAGGGACCTTACATCATAGGGAAGAATGGAATTGATCAACATATTCCATGTTTATGAAGGAAGAGAACTATCTAGAAGCTCTGCCTATATAACCCTAATCTTAACCTAATCAAAACTACACCACAGGAAGGGAAGATCTTCAAATCCAAGCCTCTTCAAGCAATCCAATGCATCTTCAACTTTCCTCCATCATCATCCAGGAACAAGAAAAGCACAACCCTAATCTAAGGGAACTAAAGATGTTAATCTAGTTGAGTTAGTGCCTTAGAATCATCTAAAACTAGCACCTAAACTAAAATCAATCAAAAATTGAAAACTATCTTATAAATTTCTACAAAAATTCCTAAGGGATCCTAATTCAATTAAGAATGCCTCATACAAAAACCAGGGACTAAATCATCTATTAAGTCCTAAAATTAAGTCCTAAATCCAAAGGTATCAACCATAAACCCTAAAAATGGAGCTTCTAAAGGTTTCAACCTAAACTACCACTTATGTTCCTCACAAAAATGTGAGAAATTCTATGGGGAGCATGCATATCTATGCTAACTACTCACAAAAAATCAGGATCAAAATCATCATCACATGATCACACAAAATTCCACAAAATCAAGTCTCAAACATAACTATTTTAATATTAATTAAAATGTAAAAATTCCCATAAAATCAGAAAATGCATGAAATAAAAATATTTTTTATCTAAAAAATACTAGACTCAATCATGAATATAATGCAAAAAGAATGGTGTCAATTGGATCATTTTTCAATTTTATATAATTTTATCAAGAACCATGCATAAAATGAAAAATCAAAATAAAAAGACCAAACG
The DNA here is from genome assembly GCA_963859935.3 of Lathyrus sativus. Lineage (NCBI taxonomy): Eukaryota > Viridiplantae > Streptophyta > Magnoliopsida > Fabales > Fabaceae > Lathyrus > Lathyrus sativus. The sequence continues at coordinate 505,151,355 of OZ012737.1, forward strand.
TGCGGTGCAGATAGCAATGAAAATCAGTTCAATTCATACTGGGCCATAAAAAGGGGGTGGGGATAACAACTTGAACCCAAGCCCAACACCACCTAGTAAGTGAAACGCATCGTTTCACTTACTCAGGCTCTCTCATGAATTCGAATTAATCATGGTCGTGGGATACATGGTTTAGTCAAGGTCTTCATGTTAATCCAATGGTGTTAACATCATCACCTTCCTTTGAACAATTCTGGAGGGAAGAACCTCCATTGAAACAGAGCTCTCATGCTCATCTTCATCACATTCGCATCTCACCAAATCTCCATCAAAATTCAAGATCTAAAGCACTAAATCACTCTAAATTGAACACTGAATCTAACCCTAGCCTCAGAATCTCTTGAAACTCAATCAAACTCAAAACACGATCAAAGAAACAGAAATCACTCAGTCTTCGAGCATCACCATTCTTGCAATTAAAAGGTTCAAAATGTCAGTCATGTTACACTAATCAGTTCTTGCTATAATACTCACATTATCTCTCAATATCCAGCATGTTCTTGATCCAAACAGAAATTGTGTCATCTCATTGATCATCACCAAATCCTCTCTAAATTTCCAGAAACAATCTCCTAACCACATACTATCAATCTAACCTAACTAATTAACTTAATTCTGTATAATTTAAGGTGAGGGATGAAAGATTAAAACCTGTGAATTCTTGAATAACAGATGTAGCAATTCTTCAATTCAACCCTTCTACTGCTCCAGAATCATTCAATGTACCAAGTTCTTGCTTCTGTATGCAAGAGAATTGATTGCAAATGCTTGGAACTCCAAACCCGATAGTGACTTGCAGGTGCTGAAACTCAAATGCAAGAACACGATCCTTTAAGGATTTGGCTATGGAATTGATCTGCAATCATTCAGTATCCTCAATAGAAGTTGTTGAAATCAAAAGAAAGATCAAAAATGGTGTAGAATGCAGAAACTGATTTCAATTTGCAATGAACAATGTGAAGTTGCAAACTCTCTTCTCTCCCTCAATTCTCACCAACCTTGCACTTGAACCCCTTCTAATCAATATATAGATGATGCTGGACCTCTCTAGAATCTTCTGGAATCATCCAAGGAGATATTGAATTTCTCATGTCATCAAAAATACCATCTCATGTCATACTCACCCCAATTCTGGTTTCACTTGTTGCAGCAGCTTGTTATGATCCCAAAATCTCTCCAAGTGAGATATTAGATGTGTTACAATGCCTTGGAAGCTTGTGCATTGATCTCTCATGTGTTTTGCAAATGTTACTTAGGATGCAAGTAACTACTTTTCAAAGCAAGTCCACAAATTAGACCTCAACTCAAAAATGTGGCTAAACCAATGTTCTTAAAATGTTTTTTAGAGTCAAAATGATATGTTACATGCCTTGGTTTGGATTTGTAGGTCAAAAATATCAATTTCCAACTTTGGTTTATTTAACTTATACCCTTATTTTAGGTCATTTTTGCAACTTTGAGCTACAAGCACTTCTAACATCTCATGACCTCTTTACTAGTCTTAAAACATCATTTTAAACAAGTTTGATGTTGAACATTTTCCCATTTGAAGCTTGGAAATAGGAGTTATGGCCTTATGATTGAAATGACCTGTAATCTCCAAATGACCAAAATACCCTTGACTTGTCAAAGCCATAACTTGAGTTATACAAATCCTATCAAGGACTTCTAGTACTCTCTAGAAAGCTAAGAGAATAAGGAACAACATTCATGTTGACCAAAAGTTCATAGGAATCATCCTTCTAGGGCAAAGGTTTGATGCAAGTTGGGTAACTTTCAAGCCCCCAAATTCATATACCTCAGGTGACCTGTAACTTGTCAAAGCCATAACTTGAGTTCTACAAATCCTATCAAGGACTTCTAGCACTCAAATTAAATCTAAGATCATGCTCTACAACATTTATGTTGGGGGTAAGATGAGATGACAATCACATCTTGAGCTAAAATTCCTTGAAGATAGGGGTCAAACTAGGGGATTTTACACTGTCAAGCCTTAGAAACCCTAGCTTGAAACTTCTCAAACTCCTCAATCATGATGATTTGACCTTGGAATTACCCTTATAGAATCTCAATGCATCAATCCATTATCACATGGCTCTTGGATTAGGTATCAACTTCCTCCAAATCATCAGTTGACTCAGGGTCGACCCAGTCAAACCCTAGCTGCACCAATCATGGCTAAGGCTTCTTATTCCTGCACAATGACCTGTCTAGGCCTCAAAATGATCTTCAACACTTCTCAGGAGCTCTCTCAAGACCTCAAGTCCATCTCCATGACCTCAGAATCATCAGATGGCTTCCCACAACTCTCAAGTTAGGAGACACACCCCCTTGGTTTCAACCACTCTCTCTGAGGATCTTTTAACTTCTCTGATAAGGATATCAACCCTTGAACACTTGAATAAGCTTCTTAACTAGCTTCAAACTCTTGTATAGCTCTTGATTGGTACTCATACCTCTTGATCTCCTACACACATATCAATGAAATGCAAATGATAATGCTAATGTGAATGAAATGAAACATAAGCTAGGTAAAGAAATGTTGGGCAAATTTTGGGGTGCAAAAACTGGGCGTGCAAATTATTCCTCGAGTATCCAATTTCAACAGTGCCTTCTTAGGCAACACATTCAGGGATGACCCGGTATCAACAAGAACATGGGACATGACGGTGCCCCTGCACTCAACTGAAATGTGCAAAGCATTATTGTGGTCGCGACCTCTAGGTGTCAAGTCAAAATCAGTAAACTCCAGACCGTGCCCCGCATTCACATGGGCCATTACCCCCTCAAGTTGATTAACAGAAATCTCCTGGGGTACGAAGGACATCTCAAGCACTTTCAACAGGGCGTTCCGGTGAGCTTCGGAACACAGCAATAAAGACAAAATGGATATTTTTGAAGGAGTTTGCTGTAAATGATCAATGATCTTGTAACCACTCTTTCGAATTAGCCTCATAAACTCCTCCACGTCTTTATTCAATGGTTCTTTCTCCTTCTCTTGGGAAGGTCCACCCTCATTCACCTTGCTTTTACCCTTCGCAATTCTTTCTGCTTCTACTTCTGGGGAAGTAAAGATTCTTCCACTACGGGTCATACCGCCCGCTCCTACCAAATTGTCAACTGATTCCACCGGCAGATCATCCAGATTAATTCTCTCACCATTACAATACACTTCCGCTCCATAATTCCAAGGGACGGCCTTGGTGCTCTCATACGGAATGGGTTTTGCTTTAGTGATGGTGATAGTCGGTCGCTTGGCAGGCGCCGATATCGTGACAGACTTGAATGGTATCGTAACAGTGGCAATCTCATCCTGCTCTTCGACCATTGCCTCAACAGGCTTTTCTTCGGCAGCAGTGCGATCAAATTGTAACGTACCCTCATCAATGAGACTCTGAATTCTGCTTTTCAGACTATCACAACCCTCAGGCCGAGTTGAACAATCTACACATCCCTCATCACATCCGGAGTAAACTCCCCCTTTCAACAAACAGCTTTTCACGTAACCCAGAGGTGTCTTTAGTTCCTCCACATTCATAACTAGATCTAACTCTGCATCTGTCAGAATAGCGTTTGCTCCCGCTGCCCCATGCTTTGGCATTGGTTGTTGTACAATATTGGGTCCTTCCGTGCCGAAATTTATAACAGTGCTATCAAGTAAATCTTGCACCTTATGCTTGAAAGCCTGACAATTTTCAATATTATGACCGGGCGCCCCGGAATGAAATTCACAATGCTCGTTGGCGTCATACCCATATGGAGGCGTGCCCGTTGGCGGGGCCAAGGTCCTTTTCTCAACCAATTGTAATCTCAACAAAGTCTGAAGAAGTTCCGCATACGATACTAGAGGTACATCAAATATCCTTTTCGGCCTTGGATTCTGAACTCTTCCCTGATTAGTATTCTGCTGCCTCGACTGCTGTTGAGGTTGTTGCTGCTGTTGTTGCTGTGCAAGGATTGTCACACTAGCAACTTGTTGCTGCATACGCCAGCTTTGATCCTATTCTTCCTTCGAGCGCTATACACTGAGTTAGTGTCTCCTTGTTTTTTACCCCCGAAAGCCTTCTTGCCACCTCCAGCTGAGGTTGATTCACCAGTCTGAAGCTTACCAAACTTAATTCCATTCTCGACTCGCTCACCCATCAGAATCAAGTCAGAGAAATTGCTCATCAAACAGTTGAGAAGTTTATCGTAATACAGCCCTGAAAACGTACCCACGAAGATATCTATCAACTCTCTCTCCACCATGGGTGGTTGTACCCTTGCAGCCAACTTGCGCCATCTCTGGGCGTATTCTTTGAAACTTTCACCAGTCTTCTGAGAGAGATTATGTAATTGAACCCGATTCGGAGCAAGATCACTGTTATATTGGTAGTGTCTCACGAAAGCTTCTGCCAGTTCCTTACAACTTTCAATTTGAGTAGGTTCCAGTCCCATGTACCATTCCAATGATGGCCCGGACAGACTATCCTGAAAGAAGTGCATTAACATCTTCTCGTCGTTGGAGTAAGCAGACATTCTTCTATAATAAGATCGCGCGTGCACTCTGGGACACGTGTCTCCCTTGTATTTGTCAAACGTTGGGGCCTTAAACTTGAGTGGCACCCTCAGCCCAGGGACCAATCCCATGTTCGCCATATCCAAACCCACAGAATTCTGGTTGGCTATCCCTTTTATCTACTCTTCTACCATCTTAATCCTGCGATCATTTTCAGTAGGCCTCTCATAACCCATGCCTTGACCAGAAAAAGCATCTTCTTGGCGGTCTTCACCCCAATAAGGACCCTCATTGTCGTACCCAGCGTATGCAGCGTTGCGACCATGACCATTCTGGAAAAACCTGGGGTCATACCTCAGATTACCGAGCTCTTGATTAGCAGCCGTTGTCCCGAAGCCAGTATTGTAGGCACCCATTCCGTAACCATTGTTACTCATAGTTCCGAAACCCTGATTACCAAATCCAGCATTGGCACCACCAGCGTTACCAAAGCCCATATTCACACCAGCAAAGCCCGTATTACCATGAACCACATTCACACCGGTATTCCCAGCACCAGTGTTGAAACCAGAATTACCATTACCGACAACGTTCCCATTGGTTTCGAAGTTACCGTTCCTATTACCAGCATTCCCATTACCAGCCACGAGAACGTTCTCACCAGCGTCAAGACCGACCACAGGTATAGAATCACCAGCCTGAGGAGTTTCACCATGAGGACGATTAGCATCTGTACCCCCATGTAGCACACCGTTGTTATCAACTCGTGCAAATGAGGGGCTGCACGAGAGTTTGGAGTTGTTCTTGGCCTTTAGCCACGGTCTCCATCACTTGCATAAACTGAGCTATACGGTCACGCATCTCCTGCATCTCTGACTGCATCTAGTCCATGACTTTCTTACAGTTGCTCCTGGTTGAGTAACGGTGAGTTCGGTGTTCGGCATTCCTGGATCCTGCATCAACAGAGGGTTAGGGAACACAGTACAAAGTCCCTGTCATGCAAATGTTTTATGCAAATGCAAACACGTATCTATGCATTTAGGAGGAAGTCCCCCTCGATTCTAGCTCCAAGACTAATAAAGTCTATCGTCTAATCATGGAAAAGAAATCCTCATATATATATAAAAAGCCCGTTTGGGTAGTGTACAACAAAAGCAAAGTACAACTGAAGCAGCAGCATGACCCCAACCAACAAGCATGGTGGTGATCAGCATATAAAAGGTACAAAGAAATACAAATAAAATCAAGTGCGGTCACGGGCACGGAAATCCTCTAGTAACTTCTTCGTATCAGGATGGCCAGGCTGAGTGAGCAGGCCTTGGATCAACAGATCCCTTTGCCTGATGGCATCCGGGAGGTTCTCAGCGATGCTCCTACACACACCTTCTTCGGAATGGTTCTCCACCCTACTCCTCTTGGCGTCAGCCCGGAGTTGATAATCTAGTAAGTTAGCTTTGAGCTCAACTACCTTATATTGGGCATCTCGTCGGAGTGAGGCTTCAGCCTCTATCTTCTTGTATTTGGCCTCAACCTGTGCGTCCAACTGGACTATCTGCTGCTTCAGCTTTTCTTCCCTCTCTTTGTGGCTAGTCAAGGTACTATTCCACAGCTTCTCGTGCTGGGTCAACTTCCGGTATACCCTATCTAGATCCTGCTTCTTGGTAGTTAATACACCGTGCACTGCCTTTAGGTCCAACCCAAGACGCACTCTAGCATCGGTCTCTTTGGTCAAGTTGGTGCCCAGGTGGTTGATCATCTCTGTCTGCCTCTTGCAGGTGTAGACGGCTTCACTCTTTTCTCTTCGAAGCTAAGCGATCTCGTTTTCCAATTCTTCATTGGCTTTGACTAGCTCTGCATTCTTGGCCTGAAGCTGCTCGTACTTCTGGATTTCGGTCGTGGTAGGCTCAGAAGGTTCGTCCTGTTTGACAGGAGGAAAAGGCATCAACACTTTCGCTGCTCGGTTACGAATCCAGTCCACATAAGGAGGATAAGCCTGATTATTGCTTTGCCCTAATTAGGTCTTTCCCTTTCGATGAATGTTGTTCCAAGCGTGTTCAAACCTAACCAGATCATCCCCTTTTAAAACACCATTGAGGTACAGAGATTCCTGTACCTCTTCATCCTTAGGAGGTCCTCTCAAAGCATACCCGAATTTTCTGATAGCAACGGATGGATTGTAGTTGATACAACCCTTCCTACCCACAAGAGGGACATTAGGAAAACTCCCACAGCTGTAAATAATTTCGCTCCCCAGACGTTCTCTATCAAACCAATCAATGTCTTCGGTAGACAAGCTCATCAGTCGCTCCGACCATTCCTTCGTCTCTGCCGTCTTTATAAAAGGACCATCGGTAGATGAGTGACAAACCATCTGTAGAACAATGACGCATAACAGAACACACCCTTGCCCCTTCTATTTTCGTTCTTGTAGTGCACCGAATGGTACACGTCTCCGAGCAAGGTTGAGATTGGATTCTTTGAGACGAAGATGCAAAGAGCATCCACATCCACAAAATCCGGAATATTGGGGAACAACATGATACCATATATGCACAGGGCCAAAATAGCTTTGAATGCCACCCAACATTCCTTCTTGGCGAAGTGTCGGGCTTTCTCAGCTAGAAAAGGCAGTGGGAATCCCCAGGCTCCATTTCTCGTGACAGCCTTTCCCTCTAACTCAGAAACATCAATATGCAGGGCTGGAGCAATCTTAGCCATATCTAGCTCCTGATCCATTGGCCAAAAGGACAAAGAACTCTTCCAGAGTGGGGGCTAGCACATAGCTCGGAAATGTGAAGCAACGCAGCGGGGGATCATAAAACTGAAGTAAAGTCTGGAGTTCGTTCAATTCATACACCGACGGTTTGCACACAACACTGAGCAGTTTCCCATAGGTTCTTCTGAAATCTCCCATCACTTCTTTACCAGGAAAGGAAATCAAACCCCTCAGAGTAGTAATATCCGGAGTAGGAAATTTGTAGGCCAAAGTTCTTCTCACACTGGGTTCCATGATGGACACAGAAAGGACAAGATTGCTAGAATCGAAAGGGAACTGCACACCTGCAACACAGATACGTGTTAGATGCAATGCAATATGAAAATATAAATGCAGATGCAAAATGCAGCAGGGGATCAAGTGTCGTGCGGTGTTGTTCTGTGCTGTGAAGTGGCAGATCATAACTTAGCTTCAGCAAGAAAATACCACACTCTGATAATACAGAACTACTGAAACCCACAAAACTGATTCACTAACAAGAACCAGGTTGTCTGAAGGTTACGATTTCCTGCAATAAACCCGACCCCGCTCACTGGTATGGACCTAATCACTGACAAAGGTACGACATCCTATGCGTTCATCAGTGTCACAGACTTTCAAGAAACAATGATACGATACCCAGAAGGTGTGGTATCATCATCTCTTGAAGTGGCCTCACTTAGCTGAATCACAAATGATCGGTCTCTAGAGTCGACAATCCTAAGGTCTGAAATCCTTTCAACGGCCCACTGGGCTTGAAATGGAAATCATCTCAAAGAACCTCGTCTGAGTGCAGATTTCGTAGGAACTAGTGCATGCCTAACATACAGGTTCACCACCAATCTGCGTCTAAATCTATGTAGCTCTCAAGCCTGGGTCTGGCTTATCACTCATCAAAGTCCCTTCCCACAACAGCACAATAATAATAATATCATACTGAAAATAAAGTGCGGGAAGTAAAGTGCAATAAAACCCAACAGGTAAACACACAAGCGCTAGGAATGACTCGCACAGGGAACCGTTGGATCCCCTGATTGACTCGCATAGGGGACGTTGGATCCCCAGGAAACTATCGCAATTCCCCAGCAGAGTCGCCAGCTGTCGCTACTGCGAAAATAAGATGCCGGCAAAACAAGAGAGTCGCCACCTTTCATTATTTATCCCTCAGAATGGGAAAGGAAACGATCGGAAAAAACCTGACGAAAAGGAATAAGACAAGGTCATCGCAACCATTGTCTGGATTTGGGAGTCGGTTACGCAAGGGGAAGGTATTAGCACCACTCACGTCCATCGTACTCAATGGGATCCACGCTTGTTGTGTTTATCTGACGGGTTTGTTATATCTATCTACACTAAAAGGTCTGGCCTAAAAAGAAAAGAAAATGACTCGGCAAAGTATCGCACTTTATGCCTATGTATTCCCGTCTGGAACGAGAAATCAGAGTCAACGTAGTTCGCCTAACTACGGGTAAAGGGGGGAAGGTTGCTTGCCGAGATATCGCATCTCGTGCCTACGTACTTTTACACAGCGCGAAAGATCAGAGCAAACATAGTTCGGGCTACGGAGAACACATGTTTGTTCAGCTGTTTTTTTATCCAAGTAAAGTTAACAGGCAGTTCCAGCCGTTGGTGTTTGCAGCTCGATCCTTGGAGACTTAGGCATTACCGTTTGCAGTAGAATTGAAAGTTAACATAACTCTCTTTATGCAAAGAGTTTTCCTGATTAAGGGTCCAAGAGGACAAAAAAGACGTTGGATCTTTGTTTTCTGTTTTTTACGGAAAGAAGTGTTTTTTAGTTGTCTGTAGTTTGTACAGCACTAGAGACTATGACTTAGGAGCGAATGCGTCGCATATCGTCCAAAGGACATATACTAAACACTCTAGACGATTGAGAGGAGACCGCTCAATCATCATTTCCCAAGTAGCTTAAGGCTCATAACGCGCTTGTACTAACTGGCCTTTACTATATTTTTTACTGTTGTTTGAGATGAGAAGAGAAACGGACTCTCTACGGGGAAACTGACTCGATCCTACAGTTATCATGCAATATTCGTCCTACAGTTGAGGTTAAAGGGGAAACTAACTAATGTTATCATGCATGGTTAGAATCCTAATGTCTGTCATAACTTCTCTTGAAGAAGAGAAGTCAGAGTTCCTAGGGGAACATGGTAATGGAAATCAAATAGTAAAAGAATTAACTGTACAGAAATTACTGTAAAGATGCATGCAATGCAAGTGAGGGGGGAAATGTGTGTGGGGCATAAGCCTCCACAAGCTCATCTCAACCTCAAGCCAGATATGAATAACTGCAAAGATAATAGAAGAAAATAAATGCAATCAAACAAACCACAAACCACACAGGCAAGGGAGCGGAGCTCTACCAAATACCAGCAAGCAAAGCCATCCAATAAAAATACAAGCAGAGGGAGAAACTCAACCTCTAATGCAATACAAGCAAGGGGAGAAACTCAACCCTTAGGATGCTCTTAGGCCTATTCAACTACATGACCTTATCTAAATGCAACACACCAATCAAGTCACACCAATACACATCAATACAGTTAAACAGACAGGGAAAACAAGCCAGCAATCTCCACAGACGAGCAATCTTCTGAAAGCAATCCAATCCAAAGTCTGTAACTGTTCTTCAAGTCCACCATCTTCAAGAGGAGGAAAGGAATCCATGACAAGCAATCAGACAAGCTTCTACCCTAAGGAAGGAAATTGGGTGTTGGGAAGCTAGGGTAAACTCCACAGGAGCTTATCCCAGGCACTCAACCAACAAAAAGATCTTTGGGGAAACCTAAGGGTTTTGCTCCTTCAAGAGGTGTGCCACATTCCCCCCACAGGAGGGACTGTGCTACCTCAAGAAGGTTCCTAAAGAGGAAAGAATGAGGGATTTTTAGGAGAATGGAGATGAGAAGCAAGGTAAGTTCCACAGGGACCTGCCACAGACACTCAACCAAATCCATTTCCTTTAGAGAGCTTGCTTAGGCTCAACTTCAATGTGAAAGGCAGGGAATTCCTCCACAGGAGGAATTATACCCACAATGAAGGATCCTAATTAAGCAAAGGAATGTTTGAAAGGGAACTAATCCTAGGGAAATATCATCACCTACTTGAATCTCTAAGGATCATCAAAAGTTATCTCCTAATGATCATCTATTCTAAGGTCAACTTGTAAAATAGGAAACTAAGGGAAAATCAATCCTAAAAAATCTAAAGAAGATACCACATCCTCCTATATGTGTCAACATTCTATGGTAGAAAAATCAGAGGTTAAATCTAAACCAAAATGCCCAAATTAAATCTAAAGCTCAAGGGTGCACTAAGGGTGATCACTAAAGAATATTCCTAAACAACTACCTTAAAATCCTATTTAAAATGATCTAAAAAATCCAACAAAAATGACATAGCAACATTATCATATATACAAACAGCACACAAAAATCCAAGATCAAACTCCAAAATATGAGAGAGAGAAACAAAATCAACAAATTCATAACATCATTATTTCATTATTAAAAGTGCATTACAAAGAAAATATGCAATAAAAATGAAAAATGCATGGAAAATTAAAATGCAAAGCATGATAAAATTCTAAACATCTAAATCCATAATCACCATTTTTTCCAGAATTTATTTGTAACATTTGCTATTTTTTTTATGATTTAATTCTAACAAGCATTAAACAAAAAATAAAAAAAAAAGAAATAACATGGAAGGGGTGTAGCTGGTAAGAGAAGCAAGCACAATTCGCTTGGGCTCAAGAAATGGGGGGTGGGAGTAGCACCTGGGCGCAAGGCGCAATTGGTATTAATTCAGCAAAAAAAGTTCATAGAAGTAACACCTAGGGGGTGCGTCTGGCAAGTAAATCATGTGTAATTCGTGCTTGGGCCTTCTAGGAGGGGTGCGCGTAGCAGGGAAATCTAAGGCCCAAACAAACGTTAATTCCATTCAGGTCTCTCAACAATTAATCAAAACAGCCACACAAGGGACTCGAACTCACGTCCCTTTGGTGTTCACAGCGCGTTAAATGAACCTGGACCTCCCACTTATCTAAACGACGTCGCATGGGGGGAGGGGGGACGTGGCGCCCTCACTGCCCTTGGATGCGTGGAATAAGTCTCCTTCTTCATCGTGAATAGACGCTGGAGATTACATCTTCTCCACTTTGAAATTCTCTGCAAACATAAACTCGCGCGCAGCCCCCCAATGGCTGGACGGTAACGGTAGTTCTCCGGCGAACTTCATGCCATCGTATCTCTCTCCACAATCTACCAAACGCAACGATATTTGAATGAAAATCGCACGAAATCTCACGAGGAATCCAAATATCCTACCTAAATAGTCAAAAACTCCAAGAATAAAAAAATCTTCATCCTAACCGAAAACGGATCAAAGCTTAAGTTGTCACTAATCATCAAATTAATTGCCCAGAAATTATCTACAACCTAAGGGGAACCTAACCACATGATTCTAATGCATTGAAAACGCAAGAATTGAGTGCAATTTCAAGAAGAAAAAACCTGGTTTCAAGCTTCGATTTGAGGCGTTTCTGGTTTGATTCTTGCTCCAAAACGTTCCAGATCCAATCAGTGATGATGTTAGAAGAAGATTGAAGCTTCAATTGCGCTTGAAATGGCCTCTAACAAAAATTCGATCTTTCACTTTTCTTCTTCAATCTTCAATGGTAATCTATGCTCTCAGCTCCAATCAATCACTAACCTTGTTTCTGATGAGTTCCTAGACCTTTATAGAATGATTTGGAGGCTTCTAGAGCTCAGCCCAGGCCCAAAATCAAAAAATCCAAATCCAACTTTCCTTCAAAAATTTGATTATGGCATCCCTCAATTTCCTTCAATAACTTGCTTGGGAAGCTTTAGGTATCAATGGATCCAGCTTGGTTAGGGCCTTGAATTTGGCTTTAGGAATGATTTGTATGATGTAACTTTTATGTGAAGAAATCTTATGAAAGGCCATGAATTGTGCTTCAAATGAAAAATCCACAATTTCCAATGTTTCTAAAACATGATTTCTGATTAAAATGAGTGGTTATTTGACTTGTTTTGGACCCATAACTATTTATTTCAATTTCCCACCAAAAATGCCTTTGAATTTCTTCTTTATTCAAACCACTTCACACCAATCTTTGATATGAGCCAAATCAATTCACCATGAGCTCTTAGTTAAACTAAAACCACATTTTGAACAAGTTCCATGTTGAACAAAAATCCATTTGACAAGTGCAAGTTGGAGATTTTGACCTATGATTGAAAATGGCCTATAATCTCACTTTCCCAAAATACCCCTAACTTGTAAACCTCATAACTTGAGTTCTACAAATCATATGGATGACTTCTAATAAAATTTGGAAAGCTAAGATCATGAGGAACAACTTTCATGTTCACCAAAAGTTCAGGTGGAACCTCCCTCTAGGTCAAAAATAGCTTTGAAGTCAGATGATTTTCACAGACAAATTTCAGAGGCATCTGAGGACCTGTAATGTGTCTGGACCATAACTTGAGTTCTATAAATCCAATGGAGGACTTCTAGTACTCAAATTAAAGTTAAGATCATGATATACAAGTTTCATGTTGGCCAAAAATGGATATGAAACTTGCATCTTGACTTATATGGCTTGGAAGTTTGGCACTAAACAGGGGATTTTACCCTAGAAACCCCGACTTAGCAACTCCAACCACTCTTGATTCTTCTCAACTTGATCTTGAAACAATCTCTCATATGCCTCAACATATCATTTCATGATTTCAATGACCTAGAAGTAGGCTTTGATCTTCTTTAATTGCTATCCTTTCCCTAGGGTTAACCAGATGAAACCCTAGTTGCATCCAAAAACTGCGCAAAAATTGTTTGGAAAGCAATATCCAAAAACTGAATCTGATTGTCACTGCGACAATTGATCCATCATCGGATAAAAACATGATTTCAATATCATCATCAACCACCTGCGTGACGCCACAGGAATTGAATCACCAAACTGGATTAACACCATCAATCCTCCCGAAATATGTCATAATAAGCGGGCATCGTTAAAAGACCGTATCTAAATATCGTCCTCGACCTTCTATTTCCGAAGAAGTGGGAGAAAAGCACTGAATCAAAGTGCTAGCCGTCGAATCATCACGTCGACCGAATCATGGGATCAAAGTGCGAACGGTTTAACCATCACGTCAACCAAAACACGAGCACAAGGTGCGAACCGTCGAACCATCACGTCGACTGTCGAACCATCACGTCAATTGTTGAACCATCACGTCAACTGTTGAACGAACTCAAAGAGCGAACAGTCGAGCCGTCACGTCGACTGTTGAACCATCACATCAACCAAAGCATGAACTCAAAGTGGGAACGGTTGAACCATCACGTAAACCAAAGCACGAGCTCAAGGTGCGAACTGTCAAACCATCACGTCAACATTCGAACAAACTCAAAGAGAGAACTGTCGAACCATCACGTCGACCAAAGCGCGAACTGTCGAACCATCACGTCGACTGTTGCACGATCACGTCAACTGTTGAACCATCACGTCAACTGTTGAACCATCACGTCAACCCTTCGTTCACAAGGAAACGAGCATACGCTAACTAAAAGCGAGTGTTGTCGAACCATCACGTTGACTGTTGAACCATCACGTCAACCTTTCGTTTATAAGGAAACGAGCATACGCTAAATAAAAGCGAGTGTTGTCGAACCATCACGTTGACCGTTGAACCATCACGTCAACCTTCCATTTCCGAAGAAACGAGCATACACTAAATAAAAGCGAGTGTTGTCGAACCATCACGTCGACCGTTGAACCATCACGTCAACCTTCCATTTCCGAAGAAACGAGCATACGCTAAATAAAAGCGAGTGTTGTCGAACCATCACGTCGACCGTTGAACCATCACGTCAACCTTCCATTTCCGAAGAAACGAGCATACGCTAAATAAAAGCGAGTGTTGTCGAACCATCACGTCGACCGTTAAACCATCACGTCAACCTTCCATTTCTGAAGAAACAAGCATACGCTAAATAAAAGCGAGTGTTGTCGAACCATCACGTCGACTGTTGAACCATCACGTCAACCTTCCATTTCCGAAGAAACGAGCATACGCTAAATAAAATTGAGTACTATCGAACCATCACGCCGACCGTTGAACCATCACGTCAACCTTCTATTTCCGAAGAAATGAGAATACGCTAAATAAAAGCGAGTGTTGTCGAACCATCACGTCGACCGTTGAACCATCACGTCAACCTTCCATTTCCGAAGAAACGAGCATACGCTAAATAAAAGCGAGTGTTGTCGAACCATCACGTCGACCGTTGAACCATCACGTCAACCTTCCATTTCCGAAGAAACGAGCATACGCTAAATAAAAGTGAGTACTATCGAACCATCACGTCGATCGTTGAACCATCACGTCAACCTTCTATTTCCGAAGAAACGAGCATACGCTAAATAAAAGCGAGTGTTGTCGAACCATTACGTCGACCGTTGAAACATCACGTCAACCTTCCATTTCCGAAGAAACGAGCATACGCTAAATAAAAGCGAGTGTTGTCGAACCATCATGTCGACCGTTGAACCATCACGTCAACCTTCCATTTCCGAAGAAGCGAGCATCCGCTAAATAAAAGCGAGTAATATCGAACCATCACGTCGACCGTTGAACCATCACATCAACCTTCCATTTCCGAAGAAACGAGCATATGCTAAATAAAAGCGATCGGGCATCCAAAGACTTGAACAAACAACTCTGCGGGGAAACTCTGACGACAGTCGCCAAACACCTATTTCGACAACAGGTAACAACTTTAAATTTTTCAAAACTGATGTACGACAGTCTGAAGAAAATTCTGCTGGGGAAGACGAGAAACTTAACCAAGCAACTCTAATGGGGAAAAAACTCTACTGGGGAAATCACGAGTGATAACTCCGAAAGTTTAAACCACAAAATCTCTTAATGCTGACGTAACAGCAACCTGAGAAGAATTCCGCTGGGGGAGAGAAGTGAAACTTAACCAAGCAACTCTGCTAGGGGAGCATATGACAAGGAAGAATCACTGTCATCGCATATTTCGCGCCACAAATCTGAATATCTAGACACCTTCCTGAGCAATAGTTTGAATTACCTGCAGGGAAGAATCACCTGAAACAAGGAGGTAACCAACCTGGCTTATGTTTCAAAATGCATATGTTTGACAATGGCGTAATGCTCCATACAGCATGGAAATGCTACGCGTTTGGGTAGATGCAAATATGATGATATATGCAAATGCAAGGAGGTGCTCCAGCAAAATAAATGTTGAAGACAAAGCCAAATCCGCTGGGGATAACCGGGTATCACAGACATATTCCAGCAAAATAAATGCTGGAAAGGTGAAACCAACTCTGTAGGGGATAACCATCCTGCTGGGGAATGGCTCACAAGGTCTGAGTTACAAACTCTAATGAGGATGATCATCCTGTCAGATGAAAAACAACCTGTTAGAGAAAAGAAAAGGAAACCCTGCTCGAGGATGATCCTTTCAAACCACTGATCACCTGATCATGCTCTGTGGGGATTAACCATGTTGTTGGGGATACTCAGCTGGGAATCGATCTGCGTACTCTGATTGTACTCTGTGAGGACTCTCTCTGGGGAGTAAATGCACTCATAACCAACCACCGGGAATGCGCGCCCTGTCGGGGATATCAATCTTGCCTCGTTGGGGATGAATTTATCCTACCGAATAAGTCAATCTTGAATTGTTGAGGATAATCTGATCCTGCTCCGATGCCATCCCAACTCTCTAGGGATAATGATTTCCATCTGCAGGGGAGGAAAATCAAATTCCGTCTGCTAGGGAGGAATAAGGTTTCACATGAATCCCGCTCTGGTTGGGGAACACCATCCCTTGGATATCTACTGTAAAGGTGACAACCCTGCAAAACACGAACGAACACAAGACATTCTACACAAAAGGAATTATCCTGGTTAGCATCCGTGACAACTATTCAGTTAATTCAAAGTTTTAACAATCATTGGTCGAGGCCTACAAGCTTATGCACATGTAAGTTTATCAAAAACATCGGCGTTTTCCACAAACAAAACAGTAAAAGTTAAAACAAGAATTAAACATCAAGTACTGAATAGCCTGTTTTATTGATAAAAGCCTGTAAATAGGCAAAGTTTGTACATCGAATGCAACTCCTGAAAAGAGGAAGTTACGCAAAAGCAAATGCAAATATGTACAGAAATACAAAAGAGAAGATCGTATACATGTCGGCAACGTGGTACAGACGAACACCATGAGCTGGTCCTCTTATGACTCGCCTGACTTCGATACTTCCCCGATGCTCCGTCCTCGGAAGAGATTGTTTTGGATAATCGACCCTCAGGTACTCCCAAACCACTAAACAACACAGTATCAAACTCGGACCGCAGTTATTTTCTTTTTCAATCCCTAACTTTTGCCTGAATCGCCCTTTGTGGTTTTCAATTCACCGGGATACCCATTTTTGCCGAAGTCACCTTCTCAGGTTTTCGACTTCGCGGGTGTACATCTTTTTAATTTTATCCCTAACTTTTGCCTGAACCTTTTTCTATTTTCTTGGTTCGCTGGGATGCCCCATTTTTGCTTGGACTCTCTTTTTCCTGTCCAGCAGGTCTCTTTAAGTAAAGTATTTTTTAACTGCATCCGAGTTCACAGGGGATGAAAAATCTTCGCCATCCATGGTGGACAACAGTAAGGCTCCTCCAGAGAAGACCTTTCGCACGATGTATGGACCTTCATAATTGGGAGTCCATTTGCCCTTGTGATCTGATTGTGGCGGGAGAATCTTCTTTAGCACAAGATCGCCCGTCTGAAAGCTTCGAGGGTGCACCTTCTTGTCGAAAGCTTTCTTCATCCGACTCTGGTATAACCGACCATACGCGATAGATGCAAGTCTCTTCTCATCCATCAAACTGAGCTGATTCAGCCTATTCCTTACCCATTTTGCCTCATCTAGTTGGACATCGAGCAGTACTCTCAAAGAAGGAATCTCAACTTCTAATGGTAGGACAGCCTCCATACCATACATCAATGAGAAAGGTGTTGCCCCGATTGATGTGTGTACCGTCGTACAATAACCGTGCAATACGAAGGGCAACATCTCGTGCCAGTCTTTGTATGTCACAACCATCTTTTGAACTATCTTCTTGATGTTCTTATTGGCCGCCTCAACGACGCCATTCATCTTGGGCCGATAGGGAGATGAATTGTGATGTTCAATCTTGAAATTCTGGCATAATTCCTTCATCATTTTGTTATTCAGGTTCGAACCATTTTCAGTAATGATTCTTTCGGGAATGTCGTACCGACAGATAATATCCTTTTTGATAAACCTGGCTACCACTTGCTTGGTAACATTAGCGTAAGACGCTGCTTCAACCCATTTGGTGAAGTAATCGATAGCTACCAAGATGAACCGGCGTCCATTGGATGCGGTGGGCTCAATTTTGCCAATCATATCGATGCCCCACATGGAGAAAGGCCACGGGGACGCCATAACGTTCAAAGGGCTCGGCGGCACCTGGATCTTGTCCGCATAAATTTGGCACTTGTGGCACTTCTTTGAGAATGTGAAACAGTCTCGTTCCATTGTCAACCAATAATATCCTGCCCGTAATAACTTCCGAGACATAGCATGTCCGCCAGCGTGCGTGCCAAAGGTTCCCTCGTGGACCTCTTCCATGAGTAAATTAGCCTCTTTCTCATCAATACATCGCAAAAGCACCAAATCATGGTTTCTCCTATACAGAACACCATCCGGATTCAAGTAGAAATTTCCAGACAAACTCCTAAGAGTCTTCTTATCGCGACTGGATGCCCCAGTCGGATACTCTTGGTTCTTTAGGAAATTTTGGATATCAAAATACCACGGCTTTCCATCGGAGGTTTCCTCAATGGCGAATATGAAGGTAGGCCTATCAAGGCGAGAGATAACTATTCTGGGAGCCTCATTCCAGAAGTTAACATTGTACATGGAAGACAATGTTGCAAGAGCGTCAGCCATCTGATTTTCTGCCCGGGGCACATGATGAAACTCTACCCTGTCAAAGAAAGGCAACAGTCTCCTTGCATAATTCATATACGGTATCAGATTGGGCTGACGGGTCTCCCATTCGCCCTTGATCTGGTTTACGATTAGCACGGAGTCTCCATACACATCAAGGTTTTTAATCCTCAGATCAATAGCCTCCTCGAGACCCATGATACACGCTTCATATTCGGCTTCGTTATTAGTAACTAGGAAGGTCAATCTGGCAGTGAACGGGATGTGCGTCCCATGGGGAGTCGTGATGATTGCCCCAATTCCACTTCCATATGAATTCACAGCACCATCAAAAATCAATTGCCATTGGGAGCTCCGCTCAGGACCTTCACCATGCAACGGCTCTTCGCAATCTTTCATCTTTAAGTACATGATATCCTCGTCAGGAAAATCAAACTTCATCGACTGGTAATCATCGATTGGCTGCTCAGTCAGGTACTCTGACAGTACGCTACCTTTGTAGCCTTTTGCGAGACATATTGTATATCGTACTCTGTTAGTACCATCTGCCATCAGGCAATCCTTCTAGAAAGTGCCTGCTTCTCAAAGACGTACTTGATCGGATTCATCTTCGAAATCAGTAAGGTTGTATGATTCAGCATGTATTGTCTCAGACGTTTGGCAGCCCAAGCAAGTGCACAACACGTCTTTTCGATCATAGAGTATCGAGACTCACAATCCGTGAATTTTTTACTCAAATAATAAATCGCATGCTCTTTCCGCCCAGTCTCGTCATGTTGACCGAGAACACAACCCATACTGTTCTCAAGAATCGTCAAATACATAATTAATGGTCTCCCGGCTACTGGGGGTATCAAAATTGGAGGTTCCTGCAAATACTCTTTTATTATTTCAAATTCCCTTTGGCAATTCTCATTCCAGACCACCGTTTGATCTTTTTTCAACAACTTAAACATTGGCTCACATGTGGCCGTTAGGTGAGATATGAACCGGGCAATGTAGTTCAACCTCCCCAAAAAACCACGAACCTCCTTCTCTGTTTTCGGTGTTGGCATTTCTTGTATAGCTTTTATCTTTGCAGGATCAACCTCTATCCCTTTTTCGCTAACAATGAACCCCAGTAGCTTACCAGATCTCACCCCGAAGGTGCACTTGTTAGGATTCAGCCTCAGCCTGAATTTCCTAAGCCTCTTGAGCAACTTCAGAAGATTGACTAGATGCTCTTCCTCCGTCTGGGATTTGACAATCATATTGTCAACATAGACTTCGATCTCTTTGTGCATCATGTCATAAAAGAGTGTTGTCATAGCTCAATGATATGTTGCCCTGGCATTCTTCAAACCAAAGGGCATCACTTTGTAGCAGAACGTTCCCCACGGGGTGATAAAAGTTGTTTTCTCCATATCCTCCGGCGCCATCTTTATCTGATTATAGCCCGAAAAGCCGTCCATGAAGGAAAACACTGAAAATTGAGTTGTATTATCAACCAATACGTCAATGTGAGGAAGAGGGAAATCATCCTTTGGGATCGCCTTGTTCAGATCTCTGTAATCAACGTACATCCGCACCTTACCGTCTTTCTTCAGTACAGGTACTATATTGGCGACCCAAGAAGGATACGTCGTCACAGCAAGAAAACCAGCGTCCCACTGTTTCTGTACTTCCTCCTTAATTTTCACAGCTATATCTGGTCGAGTTCTTCTGAATTTCTGTTTAATCGGCGGATATTCCTCTCGCAATGGCAAACGATGAACCACCATATCAGTATCCAGCCCAGATATATCTTCGTAAGACCAAGCAAATATATCACTATACTCTCGAAGTATCTCGATAAGCCTTTGCTTGATATCACTCAGCAGCGCAGCCCCTATACGAATATTCCTGACACATTCCTCAGATCCGAAGTTAATGACTTCAATTTCTTCCTGATGAGGCAGAATAACCTTCTCTTCTTGCTTCAACAACCGAGTCAGCTCTTCTGATAAGTCATTATCCTCAACAATCTCTTCTTCGGCTTGAAAGATCGGGTGCTCAAAGTCGAAGCGAGTCATAGGAAGTTCTTGGTCGGTGTCATCTGAAATTATGTGAGTCCTGCGATAAAAATGGTTAAACGCTTCAAATGATATGCAAACAAAGCACATAACCACGTTGCCATTTTATTGCTAAAAATAAAACAGAAAGACAAGGATCACAAAATTTGTATGAGGAAAAACGCCTTTATTCAATGATTAAACAAAACATACACATAAGCAAACAGGCCCTGAAATAAAATCGCTATGCCCCGGGTAAGACATAGGATTGTACAATAATTGGAAAATAAAGCATTACTGTTTCGTGTCACTTGGATAACATCCTGGATTGACCAGTTGCATAAGCTCTGCCCTGGTACGCTAGGTCTGATTCAAGCATCCATATTGCAATCACTGTCTCCGTCTTCAGCATCGGACACAACATTGATTCTCTCGTAGCTGACTCATCCAGGAGTAAACACAACCGACCCTCAGAACCTCGGCGCGCTTTGTGGGGAAGATGACGATGATGGGCAGTACCCCAAACCAAATTTGTCCTGCTTGACAGGAATATCCAGGACTTGACCCCACCTCTTGGTCTCTCCAGTCTGCACCACTGCCTGGGCTTCCTTATACGAAGACATGGCCACTTCCGGCCCTTTGCTGCTCACAGGAGCTTCACCCTTAACCTTCACTCCTTCGAAGGCTTGGCACAGCGTCTCGTGGATTTCTCCGTCCACTTCGACGTATTTGAAGGATGATAAATGACTGACCACAATGTCCTCTTCACCACACACAGTAACAATACTGCCATCAACCATATATTTCAGCTTTTGGCGAAGCGTGGACGTCACAGCTCTGGCGGAATGAATCCACGGTCTTCCAAGCAGACAACTGTATGCTGGCTGGATGTCCATAATATAGAACACGGTATCAAATACTTCTGGACCCACTTGAATTGGCAACGTCAGCGCCCCAAATACAGACCTCCGGGTTCCATCAAATGCTCTTACGACCAGATCACTGGGCGTGCAAATTATTCCTCGAGTATCCAATTTCAACAGTGCCTTCTTAGGCAACACATTCAGGGATGACCCGGTATCAACAAGAACATGGGACATGACGGTGCCCCTGCACTCAACTGAAATGTGCAAAGCATTATTGTGGTCACGACCTCTAGGTGTCAAGTCAAAATCAGTAAACCTCAGACCGTGCCCCGCATTCACATGGGCCATTACCCCCTCAAGTTGATTAACAGAAATCTCCTGGGGTACGAAGGACGTCTCAAGCACTTTCAATAGGGCGTTCCGGTGAGCTTCGGAATACAGAAATAAAGACAAAATGGATATTTTTGAAGGAGTTTGCTGTAAATGATCAATGATCTTGTAATCACTCTTTCGAATTATCCTCATAAACTCCTCCACGTCTTTATTCAATGGTTCTTTCTCCTTCTCTTGGGAAGGTCCACCCTCATTCACCTTGCTTTTACCCTTCGCAATTCTTTCTGCTTATACTTCTGGGGAAGTAAAGATTCTTCCACTATGTTGCGGTGGAAATATGATATCAAACTATTAATTAGTTTGAATCGCAATTCAATTCACAACCGCTCTTTGATTTATCCGAAGAAAAAGGTCAAAAGAGGGAAAACCTATTTTGCATCGTAAACACAATGCGGGGAAAGATCTAGGGTTCGGGGGTTGGTTAAATTTAGGGAAGGTATTAGCACCCTAAACTTCTGTAGTACTCTACAGGAACCTTTTGTTCAAATGTTTACTAGTTTTGCTTTATTCATTTGCTTAAGGTATATGTACAAAGGATTAAAAGTGAGAAAAGAGACCTAAGGGGTTAATTCTAAGTTTACTCGGCAAGACATCGCATCTTGTGCCTACGTATCCTTACGGGAGTGGAATCAGAGTAATCGTAGTTCCCCTCAAAAGGGAGATTAGAGACTTCTTGACTATGGTCAAGGTCTCAAGGGGAATAAACGCATCTTAAGGACACGCTTACGTGGAGTGTAGAAACTCCAAATCTCTACGTTGAATTGTTAAGTTGTAATTAGGGTTAAATTAGGGATTCCACGGCGGGAAACCCTAAAATGAGCGCGGCGGCTCTTCGACCTAATGCTAGGGGGTAAAATTGTAATCTTGCCTGCGGCGAGGCATTTGTGAAAATTAGGGTTTGTGAGGTTGTAAGGGTTTGAAGTTGAGGACTATTGGCGCGGCGACCAAAAGCTAGACCTATCCTTCGGATGTGTGTAATGTGACAGGAGTATTGATGAATGTGTGAGATAATTGAATTATGCAAACAGAGAATAACGACAAGAAATTAAAACCATACATGCAGAAATTTAAAGGCAGAAATTAAAACGCGATTATTAGGGTTCGCGAGGTTACATGAGAGGAACAGTTACAAAATGATAATGACATAAAAATGAAATAAATGACGGTAAACGTAATAAACTGCAAAGACGAGCAAACACCATTAATGGATAGAATTGTCAGATGGTGGCGAAATAAAACTATGCATCTTTTTTTGTGGTTTTATTTTGTGATATAATCTTCAACTTAAATTAAAATGGAATTCTTTAACTCAAACCCTAAAACTATTTTAACTTAGTTATTATATTAAAAAAAAAAGATTTTAATGTATTTATTTAAAAAAAGGCTTTTATTTATTAAAAAAATGTTTTTAATTTTATAAAAAAAAAGGTTTTTAAATTATTACTTTGTTAAGAAAACAATTTTTAATATTAGTTTTTTTTAAAAAAGTTTAATATTAGTTTAATTAATTAATTATATAAAAAAAAGGAAAAAAGCAAAAAATAAAAGGGTTTGGGCCGGTCATCACTCCCGGACCCAACCCGGTGGAAGTAAATGTGACAAAAGGATCTTTTAGGGTTTCATAACCCTAAAATCATTCGCGGCGCCGTTCTTCTTCTTCCTTGCCCCCCTCTCGTATTCTCTGCATCCTCTTCTACAAAACATGAAAAAATGAAAAAAGATGAGTTAAGGTGAGGGTTTACGTTTGATCCACGATGACTTATGGCCAGCAATATCGCAACCGAAGCTTATGGCTTTGATGATGGCGATATTGTCCGTTAAAGAATAGGGAT
Organism: Lathyrus sativus; assembly: GCA_963859935.3. Classification (NCBI taxonomy): domain Eukaryota; kingdom Viridiplantae; phylum Streptophyta; class Magnoliopsida; order Fabales; family Fabaceae; genus Lathyrus; species Lathyrus sativus. The sequence continues at coordinate 505,174,818 of OZ012737.1, forward strand.
GATGATGATGGACTCGGAGGAGTTCCTGAATCCCTGAATAAATTTGTTTGCTCTGTTCTTTGTGGGGAGACGGTGGTAATGATCTTTATGACACCTTCTGATTCTCTCTGATACGGAGAAATCGACGATCTGATGTTGAGGATTCACGATCGATCTTCGTCCCTTTGTTAGGGTTCGTCCCTTCGTCTTCGCCGTTAGCCCCTTGTTCGCGCCGCCTAGGGTATTGCTTGCGATTTTTCGTTAGTTCTCGTGGCTACTCGTATTCTCCGTTCAGGGTTTTTTTCAGGTGAAATTGTTCCCTTTTTATATTCTTCTGATTCGACTCTCTTTTGGGCCTTGGATACCAGTGGATTCGCGCTTCGCTTTTACTGAGATATAACTTCGTATGATTTGATTTTATCTGATTTGATTTAGTGTGCTTTTCAGATATGATTGGATTCCAATTGGCTACGCTTTCTGATACGGATTGGAGTCATCTGATACTGATTGAATCTTGTTTCCTCTTTTAGGATTTGATTGATATCCGAACTGATTTGTTTTGATTTCATTTAGACATTGCTTTGGATTTCGACTTGATTTGTTTGATATCTGAACCGGTTTGGTTTTGATGGACTTGTTTCGTTCAGTTTGGTTATCAGTTAGAATTCACTTATTTTTCCTCTTCTTTTTCAGTGAATTGAGGCTGATGCTTCGGTCGAGTCAGAATTGCCGGGAAGGTTACGCAGCGATGATGACAGCTTGTCTGAGCCGTTCGGAGAAGACACTACGATCCTATGTTGTTGCTCGTGCTGTGAGCAGGATAGCATCTGGTTGTTGGTTTGTCATGGTGACTTGCACCTTTGATTCAGGCTTGCCCTGAACTGATGCGATTACGTGAGCTCATCCTTGCTCTTTCTGGTATGATTTGTGCTATGATTTTTTGCTGTGATTCGGTGTGGTTTGTATTCTGAACTGATGCCGTCTGCTTTTCTTTGGATCTTGTTGGGTACTTTTCTGTCAGTAGGAACTAAACTTTGTGTGACAGATTTGTTGGATGTTTTTTTCGTGCCCTTGCGCATGACTTGAGCTTGATACTCACAACTCATTAGTCCCTCTTTCCCTTTCTGAACTTGGGCCAGCTTTGTATTTATGATGTTTGTTCAAGTTTGATGCAGTTTCTGAATTTAATTGAACTGGCTGAACTCTTTTTCTTGCGTCTGTTGTTCCATTGGTTGAGTGACTTATGAACTCCATGCAGCTTGTAAATCCTTTTTGGCTTTGAGTTCTGAATTCTGAACCTGGTACTGATGCTGTTGTGGTTTTCAGGTGTTGGAAATTTCGAAAACAAAATGACTCAGACCTTCCGGCATCCGGGTCTGAGTCCAAATTTGCCTTTGTATCAGTTTGGAAATTCAATTGCGGCAAGAGCGAATCAGTCACGCTTGTTTTATCACTTCTATCTCTCGGATGTCCCGTAATGATAAGAACAGGTGTTACCTGATCTGACGCCAACGGCGCAGATCGGTAATGGGGGTAGGACGCAGCTTCGGTTGTGCCACTCCCGACACTCGATGATGACGATGTTCTGAGAGTGTCAAACAATTTCTAACACCTTTTCTTTTCTATTCTGTTTTTGTCTTTGTTTCCCTTTGTGCAGGTTAATCGGAGATTTGCGGAGAAATGTCCAATGGATGAACATCATGAAGACACCAATGGATGTTTAGGACTTAGGATTTTTAGGATAGAAGTAACATTTGTAATTTAATTTTACAGCAATTCAAAATGTAAAATGATTCAACTCCTTTTGTACCATGACATTCTTTATAAAATAAAAATTCCCAAAAGTTTTCATTTATCCATGATCATTCAACTTTAAATTTGTTTATATTTATATCTAGTTAAAAAATTATAAACGTTTGTGAATAAATCCACAAATATTTAAATTCATTAACCTAGTCATAAACCATAAACATTCCCGAATGATATTCTTGTTTGTGCTTGTCTCGCCCGTAGTCCTAATCTCATCACCTGATTAAATTCACTTGCATTCCAACTTAAATTCTAACCAGCAACTTTATAACCAAACACGGATGCGCGTCGTAATCACAACAGATTCAGTATCAACAATAACATTGCCCGTAATCGAATTCCATGACCAAATGCTAAGAGCAACAATCCAATAATACCCAATTAAATTGTGCCTTATTAACAGAAACGGAAGTGCGCCGGAAATAAGCCATGAGCGATAAAATAGGTCTTAAATCCAGTTGGGCCCGACAAGTTTCAATACCGAACACATCGAATTGGCGCCTTGATATAGTCAAACCCGGTGATAAATAAATGCCTCAGAAATAGTGTCTCAAATGCCTCAAAACTTAGTAACAGCCCGTCTTCAAGGAATTAGCAGAATCCACGTAAAATGACCAAAATACCCCTGGAACCAATCCTGCAAAACAAACACCTCCATGTCTTGATAGCAGTTAGCAAATGCACAGACGAGATGCTACGCGAAATGAGTGACTAAATATAAGGGTAAAATTTGGGGTATTACAGTTGCCCCTATTTAAATAACTACACCAGATGATTTGAGCGACGGAGACTCGAGGAATTGTGGTGGAGAGATTTAAATATAGATAACCGAAAATTTTGCCCTTATATGCTGCGATATGCAATGCTATGGACAAAGCGAGAGCAAATTAATGCAGATGATATGAGGCGTATGCTGGAATGATAAATGCGAAATTGCTGACGAATACGAAGACACAGGGAGAAACACACTGGGGAAAATGACGCGCGGGGACACAATACAACACTGGGGAATTCTAAAATGATGGTCCACTGGTGCGAACACGACCAATTGTCCTTTTAGAACGGGAACGAGATTCTCAAATGGAGATGGCACCTGCGAGACGGCCTCCACTGGGAATCTAAAAGTAAAACTGGATCAAGTACGATTGCAAGATCGATCACAGAATACTGGAGCATTGAGCAAAGAATAACATCCAAGCTTCTGTAACTTATCTCTCGTGACAGGATCAAACGGACTTTTCGGGAATCCGGAGCAAATATACAGGGTAAAGACCGGCTGTATGCCAAAATAAATGGACTTTAATGGGACATGCCCTGATAAGCTTCTCGAGGGAGAACTGTCACTTATGCCAAAAATGAATGAGCACTCAAATAAAGAGGCTGCTGCTTATCTGATATATAAATCTTCTCATATTTAAGGTCGGCGCCTGGAATACGATTCTGATTCTTCTTCTTACTAAAGGATAAATGAACTTCTTCATACTTCAAGATCGTGCTCTCCTGAATATGAAAAGGATAAACTGAACTTCCTCATACTTCAAGATCTGTGCTCTCCTGAATATGACTCCACTCCTTCTTTTACTAAAGGGTAAATGAACTTCCTCATACTTCAAGATCGTGCTCTCCTGAATATGATTCCGCTCCTTCTTTTACTAAAGGGTAAATGAACTTCTTCATAATTCAAGATCGTGCTCTCCTGAATATGATTCCGCTCCTTCTTTTACTAAAGGGTAAATGAACTTCTTCATACTTCAAGATCGTGCTCTCCTGAATATGATTCCGCTCAAACCTCCCCGTACTTCAAGATCGTGCTCTCCTGAATACAATTTGGTTCAAAACCTCCCTATACCTCAAGACGACAGGGAAAATGGAAGCCCAACTGCTCAATGGAGATGGCCATTTGCTGCGAGTCATAACGAAGATAGGATCGGCTTCTTAGGTGAGAAATGTTGCATACCGATGCTGTAAGATGTAGGATTGTTTTCCAGGCGTGAACTGGCGTGTATCTGTAAAGGATTGTGGTTGAAAGATAGTGCAAAATAAATGCACGTCCGGTTGGGCTTGACGACCGACAAGACTGAGATTCAATCTAGGATCGAGCTAGAAAGAAAACTGGTAATCAAGACTCCATCGAGGGAATGAACTCGAAGGGTAGGTATCTTATCCTGGCGAGGAAAGGTAGCTGAAGTAACCGTCATCCACGAGGATCGAGCTCCGTAGGGAAACTTGGAAACACATATGTATTTTGTGCTTAGGGCTGACAATCTATTTGGAGAGAATAGACCGACCCAGTTACTCGGCGGTAACAACCAATGATGGCGAGACACAATGAACCTGTGAATGCTAATGCATATATTAATGCATATGTTAATATGAATGTATGTTAATGTCTATGTAGTTAAATATGCAGGATGTTATGAAATGAGTATGTAATGAGTATGTGAAAGGAATGTATGAAATAGGCATGTGATGCTGACGAAACAGACTAGAGACGGGACGAGAGATGAAATAAACATCTCGACGGAGATACCCTGCATTCTCTGCAACCAATACATCAATCATGGGTAAGAAAGATCAATGGTAGAACCAAATCTGGTTTTAAAGTTCTAAATTCTCTGGGGAGAAGGTAACCTGAGGGACACTTTCGAGTTACCCAAGAAAAAGTTGTCAGCTTATAGTCTCGCTGGGGACTGTGATGAGGCAATAGTTCAGAAGCCTGTCGCAACACTGAGGTTTACTGGGGAATGAAGGCCGCCGTGATTAAAATCCATCGGGTGCATGAAGAAAGTCGTGAAACCACATAATTTTGATCTTGAAGGATCTTGTAGTAGTTGCCATTTGTGTCCTTTAAAGAAACACGGTGCCCCAGGATACTCGCGTTGTGAGGTATGGTCATCTCAAGAGGATTTTATAGAGAACACGGAGTCTGGTTGCCCCACTGTTTTCAAACTCTTTGAGAGATTTGTCAGGTCTCGGCGTGACTGGCATAAATTAATCGTGTTACGACGAAATCTTTGAGAAATAGCTCCTTAAGAGCTTCAGACTCGCGTTGGTAAGCGAACTGGGAAACTGCATGCCCCTGTTTAGCGGGATCTTCAAGTTCCACGGATTATGTCCATATGTAAATCTCTAAGATATCAAGCAAAGTCGTCATGCCTGAAATGCCTATCCTGAGCTTGTCAATGCACACATATATTTGTCTTGAATTTTTGTTTTGAAAAAGATATCGCAATAACTTGTGACCGAAATCACTAGTCGGGATATAAGTTTTAATTATAATGCCAACATGAATTTTTTTTCTGAGCATAGCTCGTAGGAGTCAGGAAACGTGATCTTGTCGAGTATGCCTTCAACCGGAGCCCTACTTCAATTAGGTCTTTTAAAGGTTGTATCGTGGTTTGGTTCACGGTTTAAGAAACAAAGGATATAGGCTCAAAGTTATATTTGTACCCACCCATTCTTCGTGATGTTCTCCAATCCTAATTCAGTTAATCGGATACGAACGCTCGTATCTCAAGCGGATTTGCTATGGTCGAAAACTTATCAAGGCATTGGACATGGCAGTCACTCACCTATTTCTAACGGCAATTGGTCACACGACCTTGTTCTTTATAGGGGTTCTAAAAACTACTGGTTTGTTGTTCTTATTCCCTAACTTTTGCCTGGACAACGTCTTTTGATCTGACTTTGGAGTCCAGCGGGATGCCCCAGTTTTGCCTAAGTCTCCTTCATAGGTTTTGACTTAGCGGGCTCTTATTTTTTTGAATATTCTTTTATGCACAAGTCGTGTAAGTCTTTTGAAAGGCTCGTGACTGCCCCACTCCTTAGGTAACCGAGGGATGGTCATTGTATTGGACGTCTTAAGATGCTAAGGATAAATTCTCGAAGGTTTTCTCTTCCCTTTTTAAGAGTCTAAGCGCTCGATCAGTTCAACTGAAACCTACCCTGCCCCAGGTTAGGATGAAGGTTCTTAAAAGAAAGAAAAACTCCTACTTCAAGGCTCAAAGAGGTTAACGAGGGATTATCATCCTTATATCTCCAGTGTTTGGCATTTGAACAATGCCTTACATCATCAGCAAGTCTTAATGGAAAGCATACGACAAGAAATCTGACGTTTTAGGTTCGTCATCCTCCTCCCAATTCTCCATCAGAACAAGAGATCGGGTAAAGTTGGCATTATAATTTATGAAAAATATATTTTGAATGAGTGAAACGAATGGACTTATTCAAGACAAACATATGCGTTGCATTAATCAAAGATAAACAAGTTCGTACATGCTAAATATGCTTAATCAAAGATAAATACATATAAATAAACTAATGAACTGTCGGAAAAATCCTTCTAAATGGTTTATGAAATTCAAGAGCAACGGTTTCCTTTGGCGGAGCCTCAATGGAAAGGACGTCTGGTTTATGATCACTGTGAGTCGTCATGGCTTGCCCCAGTTATGCTGGTCACATCTTCAACAGTTTTCAGTCGTTGCTTCAAAATAACTTTCCCAGATTCTTCGTTGATCCCGGTCATATCATCTTGAGGGTTACTGAAATGAAGCGGGCTAGGCCTTTGAATAATTACTGGATCCGGCTGATTTGCCACAGGAGTAGCATGCTTTGCAGAATTCGAACTCGCCAAGTGAGGGACCCCGAGAGGAGTCTCGATCTTCATCTGAGCATCGCTAAAAGACAACTTCTTCGCTTCTAGCAAATTTCTGACAACTTTCTTAAGAGCATAGCAATTCTCTAGATCATGGCCGGGCGCACCCTCATGAAATAAACAATGAGCGGCAGCGTTGTAACTTGCAGGTAATGGATTAGGCGGAGGACCCCAAAGCACGGGTGGTAATCAGACCTTGTTGTACCAAGTGAGGGTATAACTCAGTGAAAGCCATCGGAATTGGAGGACAAGGCTTACACTGACTCTTACGGAGAGAAGGAACCTGATCCTGTGACTGTTGATGAACAGGAGCGTTGGGCACTCGTTGACCGTTGACAGGCACTTGCATGGGCGGATAACCGGAAGGTTGTTGATAAGTCGGTGCTTGATATACCGGGGCTGACTGCACAGGCTGGTATGTAGGAAACTGCTGATTGAAAGGAGGCGCAACAGTAGCTACATAGGGTTGTTGAACATATGAGAGCGGGTAACCTTGAACATAACTCTGCTGATGTTGCCAAGGTTGAGGAGTAGCTGTTTTGCGGTTCCTTGAACGTGCAGGCCCTTTACCATGGTCGGAGTTAAGAGTTTTGCACTTTGGAGGGGTAGCTCGTCGAACTGGTTGAGCACTAGGAGGCACCAAACCGGATTGAAGACCGTGAGGAGGTACATTCTCGACAGTAACAGCTGGTTGAGGTTCCATAACGGTATTAGTAGTCTCAGAAACAACAGTAGACTGAGCATCCACCTTCACGCTAAGAGCTCGTAGCATCTCCAAAATCTGTCCTACACTTCCTCGAAGATCTTCGAGTTCATGGCTGATACGGTTGATCTCTTGGTTTTGATCTTCCATCCTTATGAAGGGTCGTATTGATGCAGAGAACTTAGGGTGACAAAACTGGAAGGTGAGAGAACCGAGTATGAGAAATCGGGAGACACATGCAATGCAAAAGTATGATGCTAAAATGTGAATGCAAATGAAGATTTCATGGAATTCAAATATTTACGAATATTGCGGAATACCAAGGAGACTTTTAATTCATTGAAGACAAATTACAAATAATATTCTTGCAACCAAAAATAGCTAAATAAAAGCCTAGAAAATCCTAGAGAAGCATCTTCCACAACTTCAGTGAGTGGACGGAGATCCGGAGGAAAATAAATATTCGTAGAGCCTTCTCTTCTTGTAGGATTGTATCTCATCATTCTTCGACTGAATCTGCTTTTGAAGTTCTTCGTACTTGCTAACCATCACATGGTATTTGTTCTTCCATGCTTTTGTTTCGAGTTGTGATCTCTTCAAAGTGATCTTCAAAGTCTCAGCTTCAGTCATGAAATACTGGACAGGTTCTTCTCTTTGAGGTAAAGGATCTTGGCGAGAGTAGGGCATCTTCAACTCAATAGCTCTTCCTCGAACCCATTGAAGGTATGGTTCCATAGACACACAATTAGGTCTGCCCAAACTTTCTTTGTCTTTCCTATGCAGATGATTCCAAGAAGATAGAATCTGATCTTGAAGCTTTTTGTCGTCTTTGAAAAAGATTTTCTCCACATGAATACCTTTAGGCAGTTCCTTCAAGGGGTATCCCAACTGTCGGCGAGCTAGGACTGGATTGTAACTGATTCCTCCATTGAAACTGAGCAAAGGCACATTGTTGAAGTTCCCACAACTATCAATGATCGATATCTCATCGTACATGCGATTATACCAATCAATATCAGAGTGAGTTAAAGCCATAACTTTTTGCGATCAACGTTCTTGATTAAGTCTCCAGAAAGGACCGGACTTAGGTAAGTGAGAAATAAACCACTTGTATAGTAATGGCACACAACATGTAATCATTCCTCCACCATGAAAGTTTCGGAGATGTACTGAATGATAAGTATTACCCAATAGCGTTGGAACTGGATTTCTTCTCATGAAGGTCTTGATTGCATTAAGGTCCACAAACCCTTCAAAACTAGGAAAAAGCAGCAACCCATAAATAAGCAAAGCGAATATTGTCTCAAAGGCAAACATGTCTTTATGATCGGCATAAAATTGGGCCTTCTTAATTAGGAAGTCCCTGAGAAAACCGGAGGTCCCCCCTTTGGTGATCATATTGTTTTTGACATCGGATATCCTTAGACAAATGGCTTTAGCAATATCTCGTTCTTTAGGGTCTTCCTCCAAGAAAGGGAATGGAGATTTATCCAAGATCGGTAATCCCACCAACTGAGAGTACTCTTCTAAGGTAGGTAAAAGCTGATAATCTGGAAAGGTGAAGCAGTGATAATCTGGATCATAAAACTGTAGCAAAGTCGCAAGAAGTCCTTCGTTTACTTGAACCTTCAACAAAGACAATAGCCTTCCATATCTGTTTTGGAACTTTTCTTGATCTTGAACCAAATCCCTTAGCTTCTCTAGGACTTCCAAATTAAAACCCTTAAAAGTAAATTTCAAAGTATACTTTCTAGAGTGATCCATGGTATCCTGCAATATTCATAAATAGAGTTTGAATTCCATGAAATCTTAATGCGATATGATGTTTTATGGATGCAATGCATGAAAACACACAAAATCCTAGGTTAAAAGTACGTGAGCGGAGTTAAGGTCTACCCATCCCCAAAAGGAGTGTACTATAGGTTAGTTGTACCTGCAGAACAAGGTTCTAAAAAGTGCCCAAAGTCATCAGCCCATCTTTCGGATATTATCAACTTTCCGATTGACTCGGGGGTTAATAATATTCTCAAGAGAACCTCTTTTGAGTGTAGTATCGCGTAGCAACCATTGTAGGACTACTCCCACATAGTTCTCGCACTACGTCCTAAATAAGGCCAAGGTGGTGTTAAGGTACTACGGTTCTCAATATCACAGACTCTAATCGACCATGGAAAAAGTTTTCAACGATTACTCGTGCAACCGAACCATTTTCGAAAAGGTCTCAACTGAGCGGCGATTCTCGAATCAGCTTGGTCGGGATTCGACTCCCTATAAGCTTCATCGAATATATCCCCATCCTATAATAATGTCACTAGTCCGGGCGTAGGACTTATCTCACAACACAAGGAACAATCCCCCAAATCAGAGCACAAATACATACATGCAAATGAATAATAACAAAGATAGTAATAAGGATCAACAAGTTAGGGATAACCCTCAAAAATTAAGAGATTCCCCAGTGAAGTCGCCATTTTCTGTTGCGGTGGAAATATGATATCAAACTATTAATTAGTTTGAATCGCAATTCAATTTACAACCGCTCTTTGATTTATCCGAAGGAAAAGGTCAAAAGAGGGAAAACCTATTTTGCATCGTAAACACAATGCGGGGAAAGATCTAGGGTTCGGGGGTTGGTTAAATTTAAGGAAGGTATTAGCACCCTAAACTTCTGTAGTACTCTACAGGAACCTTTTGTTCAAATGTTTACTATTTTTGCTTTATTCATTTGCTTAAGGTATATGTACAAAGGATTAAAAGTGAGAAAAGAGACCTAAGGGGTTAATTCTAAGTTTACTCGGCAAGACATTGCATCTTGTGCCTACGTATCCTTACGGGAGTGGAATCAGAGTAATCGTAGTTCCCCTCAAAAGGGAGGTTAGAGACTTCTTGACTATGGTCAAGGTCTCAAGGGGAATAAACGCATCTTAAGGACACGCTTACGTGGAGTGTAGAAACTCCAAATCTCTACGTTGAATTGTTAACTGGTAATTAGGGTTAAATTAGGGATTCCACGGCGGGAAACCCTAAAATGAGCGCGGCGGCTCTTCGACCTAATGCTAGGGGGTAAAATTGTAATCTTGCCTGCGGCGAGGCATTTGTGAAAATTAGGGTTTGTGAGGTTGTAAGGGTTTGAAGTTGAGGACTATTGGCGCGGCGACCAAAAGCTAGACCTATCCTTCGGATGTGTGTAATGTGACAGGAGTATTGATGAATGTGTGAGATAATTGAATTATGCAAACAGAGAATAACGACAAGAAATTAAAACCATACATGCAGAAATTTAAAGGCAGAAATTAAAACGTGATTATTAGGGTTCGCGAGGTTACATGAGAGGAACAGTTACAAAATGATAATGACATAAAAATGAAATAAATGACGGTAAACGTAATAAACTGCAAAGACGAGCAAACACCATTAATGGATAGAATTGTCAGATGGTGGCGAAATAAAACTATGCATCTTTTTTTATGGTTTTATTTTGTGATATAATCTTCAACTTAAATTAAAATGGAATTCTTTAACTCAAACCCTAAAACTATTTTAACTTAGTTATTATATTTTAAAAAAAAAAGATTTTAATGTATTTATTTAAAAAAGGCTTTTATTTATTAAAAAAATGTTTTTAATTTTATAAAAAAAAAGGTTTTAAAATTATTACTTTGTTAAGAAAACAATTTTTAATATTAGTTTTTTAAAAAAAAGTTTAATATTAGTTTAATTAATTAATTATATAAAAAAAAGGAAAAAAGCAAAAAATAAAAGGGTTTGGGCCGGTCATCACTCCCGGACCCAACCCGGTGGAAGTAAATGTGACAAAAGGATCTTTTAGGGTTTCATAACCCTAAAATCATTCGCGGCGCCGTTCTTCTTCTTCCTTGCCCCCCTCTCGTATTCTCTGCATCCTCTTCTACAAAACATGAAAAAATGAAAAAAGATGAGTTAAGGTGAGGGTTTATGTTTGATCCACGATGACTTATGGCCAGCAATATCGCAACCGAAGCTTATGGCTTTGATGATGGCGATATTGTCCGTTAAAGAATAGGGATGATGATGATGGACTCGGAGGAGTTCCTGAATCCCTGAATAAATTTGTTTGCTCTGTTCTTTGTGGGGAGACGGTGGTAATGATCTTTATGACGCCTTCTGATTCTCTCTGATACGGAGAAATCGACGATCTGATGTTGAGGATTCACGATCGATCTTCGTCCCTTTGTTAGGGTTCGTCCCTTCGTCTTTGCCGTTAGCCCCTTGTTCGCGCCGCCTAGGGTATTGCTTGCGATTTTTCGTTAGTTCTCGCGGCTACTCGTATTCTCCGTTCAGGGTTTTTTTCAGGTGAAATTGTTCCCTTTTTATATTCTTCTGATTCGACTCTCTTTTGGGCCTTGGATACCAGTGGATTCGCGCTTCGCTTTTACTGAGATATAACTTCGTATGATTTGATTTTATCTGATTTGATTTAGTGTGCTTTTCAGATATGATTGGATTCCAATTGGCTACGCTTTCTGATACGGATTGGAGTCATCTGATACTGATTGAATCTTGTTTCCTCTTTTAGGATTTGATTGATATCCGAACTGATTTGTTTTGATTTCATTTGGACATTGCTTTAGATTTCGACTTGATTTGTTTGATATCTGAACCGGTTTGGTTTTGATGGACTTGTTTCGTTCAGTTTGGTTATCAGTTTGAATTCACTTATTTTTCCTCTTCTTTTTCAGTGAATTGAGGCTGATGCTTCGGTCGAGTCAGAATTGCCGGGAAGGTTACGCGGCGATGATGACAGCTTGTCTGAGCCGTTTGGAGAAGACACTACGATCCTATGTTGTTGCTCGTGCTGTGAGCAGGATAGCATCTGGTTGTTGGTTTGTCATGGTGACTTGCACCTTTGATTCAGGCTTGCCCTGAACTGATGCGATTACGTGAGCTCATCCTTGCTCTTTCTGGTATGATTTGTGCTATGATTTTGTGCTGTGATTCGGTGTGGTTTGTATTCTGAACTGATGCCGTCTGCTTTTCTTTTGATCTTGTTGGGTACTTTTCTGTCAGTAGGAACTAAACTTTGTGTGACAGATTTGTTGGATGTTTTTTTCGTGCCCTTGCGCATGACTTGAGCTTGATACTCACAACTCATTAGTCCCTCTTTCCCTTTCTGAACTTGGGCCAGCTTTGTATTTATGATGTTTGTTCAAGTTTGATGCAGTTTCTGAATTTAATTGAACTGGCTGAACTCTTTTTCTTGCGTCTGTTGTTCCATTGGTTGAGTGACTTATGAATTCCATGCAGCTTGTAAATCCTTTTTGGCTTTGTGTTCTGAATTCTGAACCTGGTACTGATGCTGTTGTGGTTTTCAGGTGTTGGAAATTTCGAAAACAAAATGACTCAGACCTGCCGGCATCCGGGTCTGAGTCCAAATTTGCCTTTGTATCAGTTTGGAAATTCAATTGCGGCAAGAGCGAATCAGTCCCGCTTCTTTTATCACTTTTATCTCTCGGATGTCCCGTAATGATAAGAACAGGTGTTACCTGATCTGACGCCAACGGCGCGGATCGGTAATGGGGGTAGGACGCAGCTTCGGTTGTGCCACTCGCGGCACTCGATGATGACGATGTTCTGAGAGTGTCAAACAATTTCTAACACCTTTTCTTTTCTATTCTGTTTTTGTCTTTGTTTCCCTTTGTGCAGGTTAATCGGAGATTTGCGGAGAAATGTCCAATGGATGAACATCATGAAGACACCAATGGATGTTTAGGACTTAGGATTTTTAGGATAGAAGTAACATTTGTAATTTAATTTTACAGCAATTCAAAATGTAAAATGATTCAACTCCTTTTGTACCATGACATTCTTTATAAAATAAAAATTCCCAAAAGTTTTCATTTATCCATGAATATTCAACTTTAAATTTGTTTATATTTATATCTAGTTAAAAAATTATAAACGTTTGTGAATAAATCCACAAATATTTAAATTCATTAACCTAGTCATAAAGCATAAACATTCCCGAATGATATTCTTGTTCGTGCTTGTCTCGCCCGTAGTCCTAATCTCATCACCTGATTAAATTCACTTGCATTCCAACTTAAATTCTAACCAGCAACTTTATAACCAAACACGGATGCGCGCCGTAATCACAACAGATTCAGTATCAACAATAACATTGCCCGTAATCGAATTCCATGACCAAATGCTAAGAGCAACAATCCAATAATACCCAATTAAATTGTGCCTTATTAACAGAAACGGAAGTGCGCCGGAAATAAGCCATGAGCGATAAAATAGGTCTTAAATCCAGTTGGGCCCGACAAGTTTCAATACCGAACACATCGAATTGGCGCCTTGATATAGTCAAACCCGGTGATAAATAAATGCCTCAGAAATAGTGTCTCAAATGCCTCAAAACTTAGTAACAGTCCGTCTTCAAGGAATTAGCAGAATCCACGTAAAATGACCAAAATACCCCTGGAACCAATCCTGCAAAACAAACACCTCCATGTCTTGATAGCAGTTAGCAAATGCACAGACGAGATGCTACGCGAAATGAGTGACTAAATATAAGGGTAAAATTTGGGGTATTACACACTACAGGTCATACCGCCCGCTCCTACCAAATTGTCAACTGATTCCACTGGCAGATCATCCAGATTAATTCTCTTACCATTACAATACACTTCCGCTCCATAACTCCAAGGGATGACCTTGGTGCTCTCATACGGAATGGGTTTTGCTTTAGTGATGGTGATAGTCGGCCGCTTGGCAGGCGCCGATATCGTGACAGACTTGAATGATATCGTAACAGTGGCAGTCTCACCCTGCTCTTCGACCATTGCCTCAACAGGCTTTTCTTCGGCAGCAGTGCAATCAAATTGTAACGTACCCTCATCAATCAGACTCTGAATTCCGCTTTTCAGACTATTGCAACCCTCACGCCGAGTTGAACAATCAACACAGCCCTCATCACATCCGGGGTAAACTCCCCCTTTCAACAAACGACTTTTCATGTAACCCAGAGGTGTCTTTAGTTCCTCCATATTCATAACCAGATCTAACTCTGCATCTGTCAGAATAGCGTTTGCTCCCGCTGCCCCATGCTTTGGCATTGGTTGTTGTACAATATTGGGTCCTTCCGTGCCGAAATTTATAACAGTGCTATCAAGTAAATCTTGCACCTTATGCTTGAAAGCCTGACAATTTTCAATATTATGACCGGGCGCCCCGGAATGAAATTCACAATGCTCTTTGGCGTAATACCCATATGGAGGCGTGCCCGTTGGCAGGGCCAAGGTCCTTTTCTCAACTAATTGTAATCTCAACAAAGTCTGAAGAAGTTCCGCATACGATACTGGAGGTACATCAAATATCCTTTTCGGCCTTGGATTCTAAACTCTTCCCTGATTAGTATTCTGCTGCCTCGACTGCTGCTGAGGCTGTTGCTGCTGTTGTTGCTGTGCAAGGATTGTCACACTAGCAACTTGTTGCTGCATACGCCAGCTTTGACTCCTATTCTTCCTTCGAGCGTTATACACTGAGTTAGTGTCTCCTTGTTTTTTACCCCCGAAAGCCTTCTTGCCACCTCCAACTGAGGTTGATTCACCAGTCTGAAGCTTACCAATCTTAATTCCATTCTCGACACGCTCACCCATCAGAATCAAGTTAGAGAAATCGCTCATCAAACAGTTGAGAAGTTTATCGTAATACAACCCTGAAAACGTACCCACGAAGATATCTATCAACTCTCTCTCCACCATGGGTGGTTGTACCCTTGCAGCCAACTCGCGCCATCTCTGGGCGTATTCTTTGAAACTTTCACCAGTCTTCTGAGAGAGATTATGTAATTGAACCCGATTCGGAGCAAGATCACTGTTATATTGGTAGTGTCTCACGAAAGCTTCTGCCAGTTCCTTCCAACTTCCAATTTGAGTAGGTTCCAGTCCCATGTACCATTCCAATGACGGCCCCGACAGACTATCCTGAAAGAAGTGCATTAACATCTTCTCGTCGTTGGAGTAAGCAGACATTCTTCTGTAATAAGATTGCACGTGCACTCTGGGACACGTGTCTCCCTTGTATTTGTCAAACGCAGGGGCCTTAAACTTGAGTGGCACCCTCAGCCCAGGGACCAATCCCATGTTCGCCATATCCAAACCCACAGAATTCTGGTTGGCTATCCCTTTTATCTGCTCTTCTAGCATCTTAATCCTGCGATCATTTCAGTAGGCCTCTCATAACCTATGCCTTGACCAGAAAAAGCATCTTCTTGGCGGTCTTCACCCCAATAAGGACCCTCATTGTCGTACCCAGCGTACGCAGCGTTGCGACCATGACCATTCTGGAAAAACCTGGGGTCGTACCTCAGATTACCGAGCTCTTGACTAGCAGCCGCTATCCCAAAGCCAGTATTGTAGGCACCCATTCTGTAACCATTGTTACTCATAGTTCTGAAACCCTGATTACCAAATCCAGCATTGGCACCACCAGCGTTACCAAAGCCCATATTTACACCAGCAAAGCCCGTATTACCATGAACGACATTCACACCGGTATTCCCAGCACCAGTGTTGAAACCAGCATTACCATTGCCGACAACGTTCCCATTGGTTTCCAAGTTACCGTTCCTATTACCAGCATTCCCATTACCAGCCACGAGAACATTCTCACCAGCGTCAAGACTGACCACAGGTATAGCATCACCAGCCTGAGGAGTTTCACCATGAGGACGATTAGCATCTGTACCCCCATGTAGCACACCGTTGTTATCAACTTGTGCAATCAGGGGTTGCACGAGAGTTTGGAGCTGTTCTTGGCCTTTAGCCACGGTCTCCATCACTTGCATAAACTGAGTCATGCGGTCACGCATCTCCTGCATCTCTGACTGCATCTAGTCCATGACTTTCTTACAGTTGCTCCTGGTTGAGTAACGGTGAGTTCGGTGTTCGGCAATCCTGGAATCTGCATCAACAGAGGGTTAGGGAACACAGTACAAAGTCCCTGTCATGCAAATGTTTTATGCAAATGCAAACACGTATCCATGCATTTAGGAGGAAGTCCCCCTCGATTCTAGCTCCAAGACTAATAAAGTCTATCGTCCAATCATGGAAAAGAAATCCTCATATATATAAAAATCCCGTTTGGGTAGCGTACAACAAAAGCAAAGTACAACTGAAGCAGCAGCATAACCCCAACCAACAAGCCTGGTGGTGATCAGCATATAAAAGGTACAAAGAAATACAAAGAAAATCAAGTGCGGCCACGGGCACGGAAATCCTCTAGTAACTTCTTCGTATCAAGATGGCCAGGCTGAGTGAGCAGGCCTTGGATCAACAGATCCCTTTGCCTGATGGCATCCGGGAGGTTCTCAGCGATGCTCCTACACACACCTTCTTAGGAATGGTTCTCCACCCTACTTCTCTTGGCGTTAGCCCGAAGTTGATAATCCAGTAAGTTAGCTTTGAGCTCAACTACCTTATATTGGGCATCTCGTCGGAGTGAGGCTTCAGCCTCTATCTTCTTGTATTTGGCCTCAACCTGTGCCTCAAACTGGACTATCTGCTGCTTCAGCTTTTCTTCCCTCTCTTTGTGGCTAGTCAAGGTACTATTCCACAGCTTCTCGTGCTGGGTCAACTTTCGGTATACCCTATCTAGATCCTGCTTCTTGGTAGTTAATACACCGTGCACTGCCTTTAGGTCCAACCCAAGACGCTCTCTAGCATCGGTCTCTTTGGTCAAGTTGGCTCCCAGGTGGTTGATCATCTTTGTCTGCCTCTTGTAGGTGTAGACGGCTTCAATCTTTTCTCTTTGAAGCTGAGCGACCTTGTTTTCCAATTCTTCATTGGCTTTGACTAGCTCTGCATTCTTGGCCTGAAGTTGCTCGTACTTCTGGATTTCGATCATGGTAGGCTCAGAAGGTTCGTCCTGTTTGACAGGAGGAAAAGGCATCAACACTTTCGCTGCTCGGTTACGAATCCAGTCCACATAAGGAGGATAAGCCTGATTATTGCTTTTCCCTAATGAGGTCTTTCCCTTTTGATGAATGTTGTTCCAAGCGTGTTCAAACCTAACCAGATTATCCCCTTCTAATACACCAGTGAGGTACAGAGATTTTTGTACCTCTTCATCCTTAGGAGGTCCTCTCAAAGCATACCCGAATTTTCTGATAGCAACGGATGGATTGTAGTTGATACAACCCTTCCTACCCACAAGAGGGACATTAGGAAAGCTCCCACAACTTTAAATAATTTCGCTCCCCAGACGTTCTCTATCAAACCAATCAATGTCTTCGGCAGACAAGCTCATCAGTCGCTCCGACCATTCCTTCGTCTCTGCCATCTTTATAAAAGGACCATCCTTCGGTAGATGAGTGACAAACCATCTGTAGAACAATGATGCACAACAGGACACACCCTTGCCCCTTCTATTTTCGTTCTTGTAGTGCACCAAATGGTACACGTCTCCGAGCAAGGTTGAGATTGGATTCTTTGAGACGAAGATGCAAAGAGCATCCACATCCACAAAATCCGGAATATTGGGGAACAACATGATACCATATATGCACAGGGCCAAAATAGCTTTGAATGCCACCCAACATTCCTTCTTGGCGAAGTGTCGGGCTTTCTCAGCTAGAAAAGGCAGTGGGAATCCCCAGGCTCCATTTCTCTTGACAGCCTTTCCCTCTAACTCAGAAACATCAATATGCAGGGCTGGAGCAATCTTAGCCAGATCTAGCTCCTGATCAATTGGCCAAAAGGGTACCTGAGCAAGAATAGGTATCTCCAATAGGACAGAGAACTCTTCCAGAGTGGGGGCTATCACATAGCTCGAAAATGTGAAGCAACACAGCGGGGGATCATAAAACTGAAGTAAAGTCTGGAGTTCGTTCAATTCATACACCAACGGTTTACACACAACACTGAGCAGCTTCCCATAGGTTCTTCTGAAATCTCCCATCACTTCTTTACCATGCAAGGAAATCAAACCCCTCAGAGTAGTAATATCCGGAGTAGGAAATTTGTAGGCCAAAGTTCTTCTCACACTGGGTTCCATGATGGACACAGAAAGGACAAGATTGCTAGAATCGAAAGGGAACTGCACACCTGCAACACAGATACGTGTTAGATGCAATGCAATATGAAAATATAAATGCAGATGCAAAATGCAGCAGGGGATCAAGTGTCGTGCGGTGTTGTGCTGTGCTGTGAAGTGGCAGATCATAACTTAGCTTCAGCAAGAAAATACCACACTCTGATAATACAGAACTACTGAAACCCACAAAACTGATTCACTAACAAGAACCAGGTTGTCTGAAGGTTACGATTTCCTGCAATAAACCCGACCCCGCTCACTGGTATGGACCTAATCACTGACAAAGGTATGGCATCCTATGCGTTCATCAGCGTCACAGACTTTCAAGAAACAATGATACAATACCCAGAAGGTGTGGCATCATCATCTCTTGAAGTGGCCTCACTTAGCTGAATCACAAATGATCGGTCTCTAGAGTCGACAATCCTAAGGTCTGAAATCCTTTCAATGGCCCACTGGGCTAGAAATGGAAATCATCTCAAAGAACCTCGTCTGAGTGCAGATTTCGTGGGAACTAGTGCATGCCTAACATACAGGTTCACCACCAATCTGCGTCTAAATCTATGTAGCTCTCAAGCCTGGGTCTCGCTTATCACTCATCAAAGTCCCTTCCCACAACAGCACAATAATAATAATATCATACTGAAAATAAAGTGCGGAAAGTAAAGTGCAACAAAACCCAACAGGTAAACACACAAGCGCTAGGAATGACTCGCACAGGGAACCGTTGGATGCCCCGATTGACTCGCATAGGGGACGTTGGATCCCCAGGAAACTATCGCAATTCCCCAGCAGAGTCGCCAGCTGTCGCTACTGCGAAAATAAGGTGCCGGAAAAACAAGAGAGTCGCCACCTTTCGTTATTTATCCCTCAGAACAGGAAAGGAAACGATCGGACAAAACCTGACGAAAAGGTATAAGACAAGGTCATCGTAACCATTGTCTGGATTCGGGAGTCGGATACGCAAGGGGAAGGTATTAGCACCCCTCACGCCCATCGTACTCGATGGGATCCACGCTTGTTGTGTTTATCTGACGGGTTTGTTATATCTATCTACACTAAAAGGTCTGGCCTAAAAAGAAAAGAAAATGACTCGGCAAAGTATCGCACTTTATGCCTACGTATTCCCGTCTGGAACGAGAAATCAGAGTCAACGTAGTTCGCCTAACTACGGGTAAAGGGGGGAAGGTTTCTTGCCGAGATATCGCATCTCGTGCCTACGTACTTTCACACAGCGTGAAAGATCAGAGCAAACGTAGTTCGGGCTACGGAGAACACAGGTTTGTTTAGCTGTTTTTTTATCCAAGTAAAGTTAACAGGCAGTTTCAGCCGTTGGTGTTTGCATCTTGATCCTTGGAGACTTAAGCATTACCGTTTGCAGTAGAACTGAAAGTTAACAGAACTCTCTTTACGCAAAGAGTTTTCCTGATTAAGGGTCCAAGAGGACAAAAAATACGTTGGATCTTTGTTTTCTGTTTTTTATGGAAAGAAGTGTTTTTTAGTTGTCTGTAGTTTGTACAGCACTAGAGACTATGACTTAGGAGCGAATGTGTCGCATATCGTCCAAAGGACATATACTAAACACTCTAGACGATTGAGAGGAGACCGTTCAATCATCATTTCCCAAGTAGCTTAAGGCTCATAACGCGCTTGTACTAACTGGCATTTATTATGTTTTTACTGTTGTTTGAGATGAGAAGAGAAACGGACTCTCTACGGGGAAACTGACTCGATCCTACAGTTATCTTGCAATATTCGTCCTACAATTGAGGTTAAAGAGGAAACTAATTAATGTTATCATGCATGGTTAGAATCCTAATGTCTGTCATAACTTCTCTTGAAGAAGAGAAGTCAGAGTTCCTAGGGGAACATGGTAATGGAAATCAAACAATAAAAGAATTAATTGTACAAAAATTACTGTAAAGATGCATGCAATGCAAGTGAGGGAGGAAATGCGTGTGGGGCATAAGCCTCCACAAGCTCATCTCAACCTCAAGCCAGATATGAATAACTGCAAAGATAATAGAAGAAAATAAATGCAACCAAACAAACCACAAACCACACAGGCAAGGGAGCGGAGCTCTACCAAATACCAGCAAGCAAAACCATCCAATAAAAATACAAGCAGAGAGAGAAACTCAACCTCTAATGCAATATAAGCAAGAGGAGAAACTCAACCCTTAGGATGCTCTTAGGCCTATTTAACTACATGACCTAATCTAAATGCAACACACCAATCAAGTCACACCAATACACATAAATACAGTTAAACAGACAGGGAAAACAAGCCAGCAATCTCCACAACAGAGAAATCTTCTGGAAGCAATCCAATCCAAAGTCTGTAACTGTTCTTCAAGTCCACCATCTTCAAGAGGAAGAAAGGAATCCATGACAAGCAATCAGACAAGCTTCTACCCTAAGGAAGGAAATTGGGTGTTGGGAAGCTAGGGTAAACTCCACAGGAGCTTATCCTAGGCACTCAACCAACAAAAAGATCTTTGGGGAAACCTAAGGGTTTGGCTCCTTCAAGAGGTGTGCCACATTCCCCCCACAGGAGCGACTGTGCTACCTCAAGAAGGTTCCTAAAGAGGAAAGAATGAGGGATTTTTAGGAGAATGGAGATGAGAAGCAAGGTAAGTTCCACAGGGACCTGCCACAGACACTCAACCAAATCCATTTCCTTTAGAGAGCTTGCTTAGGCTCAACTTCAATGTGAAAGGCAGGGAATTCCTCTTGTGGAGGAATTATACCCACAATGAAGGATCCTAATTAAGCAAAGGAATGTTTGAAAGGGAACTAATCCTAGGGAAATATCATCACCTACTTGAATCTCTAAGGAACATCAAATGTTATCTCCTAATGATCATCTATTCTAAGGTCAACTTGTAAAATAGGAAACTAAGGGAAAATCAATCCTAAAAAATCTAAAGAAGATACCACATCCTCTTATATGTGTCAACAATCTATGGTAGAAAAATCAGAGATTAAATCTAAACCAAAATGCCCAAATTAAATCTAAAGCTCAAGGGTGCACTAAAGGAAATCACTAAAGAATACTCCTAAACAACTACCCTAAAATCCTATTTAAAATGATCTAAAAAATCCAACAAAAATCACATAGCAACATTATCATATATACAAACAGCACACAAAAATCCAAGATCAAACTCCAAAATATGAGAGAAAAAGAAAATCAACAAATTCATAACATCATTATTTCATTATTAAAAGTGCATTACAAAGAAAATATGCAATAAAAATGAAAAATGCATGGAAAATTAAAATGAAAAGCATGATAAAATTCTAAACATCTAAATCCATAATCACCATTTTTCCAGAATTTATTTGTAACATTTGCTATTTTTTTATGATTTAATTCTAACAAGCATTAAATAAAAAATAAAGAAAAGAAATAAAAGAAATAACATGGAAGGGGTGTAGCTGGTAAGAGAAGCAAGCACAATTCGCTTGGGCTCAAGAAATGGGGGGTGGGAGTAGCACCTGGGCGCAAGGCCCAATTGGTATTAATTCAGCAAAAAACAATTCATAGAAGCAACGCCTAGGGGGTGCGTCTGGCAAGTAAATCATGTGTAATTCGTGCTTGGGCTTTCCAGGAGGTGTGCGCGTAGCAGGGAAATCTAAGGCCCAAACAAACGTTAATTCCATTCAGGTCTCTCAACAATTAATCAAAACAGCCACACAAGGGACTCGAACTCACGTCCCTTTGGTGTTCACAGCGCGTTAAATGAACTTGGACCTCCCACTTATCTAAACGACGTCGCATGGGGGGAGGGGGGACGTGGCGCCCTCACTGCCCTTGGATGCGTGGAATAAGTCTCCTTCTTCATCGCAAATAGACGCGGGAGATTACATCTTCTCCACTTTGAAATTCTCTGCAAACATAAACTCGTGCGCAGCCCCCCCATGGTCGGACGGTAACGGTAGTTCTCCGGCGAACTTCATGTCATCGTATCTCTCTCCACACTCCACCAAACGCAACGATATTTGAATGAAAATCGCACGAAATCTCACGAGGAATCCAAATATCCTACCTAAACAGTCTAAAACTCCAAGAATAAAAAAATCTTCATCCTAACCGAAAACAGATCAAAGCTTAAGTTGTCACTAATCATCAAATTAATTGCCCAGAAATCATCTACAACCTAAGGGGAACCTAACCACATGATTTTAATGCATTGAAAACGCAAGAATTGAGTGCAATTTCAAGAAGAAAAAACCTGGTTTCAAGCTTCGATTTGAGGCGTTTCTGGTTTGATTCTTGCTCCAAAACGTTCCAGATCCAATCAGTGATGATGTTAGAAGAAGATTGAAGCTTCAATTGCGCTTGAAATGGCCTCTAACAGAAATTTGATCTTTCACTTTTCTTCTTCAAGCTTCAATGGTAATCTATGCTCTTAGCCCCAATCAATCACTAACCTTGTTTCTGATGAGTTCCTAGACCTTTTTAGAATGATTTGGAAGCTTCTAGAGCTCAGCCCAGACCCAAAATCAAAAAAATCTAAATCCAACTTTCCTTCAAAAATTTGATTATGGCATCCCTCAATTTCCTTCAATAACTTGCTTGGGAAGATTTGGGTATCATACACTAACCTCCTTGAATGGATCCAGCTTGGTTAGGGCCTTGAATTTGGCTTTAGGAATGATTTGTATGATGTAACTTTTATGTGAAGAAATCTTATGAAAGGCCATGAATTGTGCTTCAAATGAAAAATCCACAATTGCAAATGTTTCTAAAACATGATTTCTGATTAAAATGAGTGGTTATTTGACTTGTTTTGGACCCATAACTATTTATTTCAATTTCCCACCAAAAATGCCTTTGAATTTCTTCTTTATTCAAACCACTTCACATCAATCTTTGATATGAGCCAAATCAATTCACCATGAGCTTTTGGTTAACCTAAAAACCACAGTTTGAACAAGTTCCATGTTGAACAAAAATTCATTTGACAAGTGCAAGTTGGAGATTTTGACCTATGATTGAAAATGACCTATAATCTCACTTTCCCAAAATACCCCTAACTTGTAAACCTCATAACTTGAGTTCTACAAATCAGATGGAAGACTTTTAATACAATTTGGAAAGATACGATCATGAGGAACAACTTTCATGTTCACCAAAAGTTCAGGTGGAACCTCCTTCTAGGTCAAAAATAGCTTGGAAGTCAGATGATTTTCACAGACAAATTTCAGAGGCATCTGAGGACCTGTAACTTGTCTGGACCATAACTTGAGTTCTATAAATCCAATGGAGGACTTCTAGTACTCAAATTAAAGATACGAGCATGATCTACAAGTTTCATGTTGGCCAAAAATGGATATTAAACTTGCATCTTGACTTATATGGCTTGGAAGTTTGGCACTAAACAGGAGATTTTACCCTAGGAACCCTGACTTAGCAACTCCAACCACTCTTGATTCTTCTCAACTTGATCTTGAAACAATCTCTCATATGCCTCAACATGTCATTTCATGATTTCAATGACCTAGAAGTAGGCTTTGATTTTCTTTAATTTCTCTCCTTGCCCTAGGGTTAACCAGATGAAACCCTAGTTGCATCCACTTCAATTGTGGCTCTTGCACTTGATAAAATGACTTGATTGAGCTCCAACATGACCTTCAAGGTACTTTAATGAGCTCTACCCACACATTCTCTCCTTGATCAAGGCCTTACAATCCATTGCTGATCTTCAACTGGCTCCAAGTGAGGAGATGAGCCCCATACAAGCACTCAAACTTCTCAAGAACTCAACCCTCTGTCTGGTGACCCTGATAACTTCTTAAGCTTGAATAATACCTCTGGTTAGGCTTCTCTTGATATGTATCACCCTTGATCCCCTGTTAAATGAAGGAGGCTATGCTATGCAAATTCTAGGACTATGCTATGCTAATGCAATGAAACATAAACCCAGTGATAAAAAAGGTTAGGCAAATTTTGGGGTGCAACACCATGGTTTCAAAATCTTCCCTCATTTTCTCATGGCGTTCATCTCCTTCTTCAAACTGATCAGGGATATCATAGACTTGATGTTGGTTGTTGAAGTATGGGTATGTTTGCGCTTGCATAGCAGCTAGAGTGTAAGTAGGAATAGTGTGAGGAAAATCACCGCTGAGGTACTTGCAGAGTAGTCTTCACAATGAATGGTGGTGGTACAAAGCTAAATGGTAGATCAAAGTGTGAATCACTGGTGGCGACAGTTACAATTGGTGTAGGCTCTACCGTTATGGCGTTGATCTTGGAAACTACGGTTGACTGAGTGTCTATCTTTGCACGAATCACCTACAACATCTCCATCATTTTCCCCATACTGCCTCGTATGTCATCCAACTTGTTATGGACTCCATCAAACTCTTGATCTTTCTCGGCCATTTTCCTTTGAGCTTGAGCTCTAGTGTTGTAAGGATGTGGAAGACTTAGTGTGATATACTAGAGGTAAAACAACACAGATAAGCCACATAATAGGAAATGCATATGCAATGCTCATAAAATGCTAATGCTAATGCAAAGCTAACATTCAAAGAAACCCAAATTATGTCTACGAACATTAATAATGGAGAAATAAACATAAAGGAAAGTAACCTTTTCATTAACGAATGAAAGTTTTACAGAAACAGATATTACACGTCAAAAGTCAAAGTGTGGACATAAATTACAACAGAAAATTGAAACTAAAAGGCCTAGTCCTTCTGACGAGTAGATCCTTCCCCTTCTTGGAGCTTTATCTTCATTGCAAACTCTTCCTTCTGGTTCTAACGAGCAGCTTTCAGATTTCTTCATTTTCTTGAGCAACCATGAAGTGCTTATTCTCCCACGCCTTCTTCTCCTTTTCAGCTTTGACTAAAGCATTCCTTAATCCCTCTATAGAGAACTGTTCTTTCAGAGTCGTTAGAATAGGCTCGAAGAGAGTGTAAAACATCTCCAAAGCTATCTCTTTAGACCAAAGAAGATACGCTTTTGAGACGGTATAGTCTGGATTCCCCGAAGCAGTAATCCCTTGGGTATTGAGGTGACTCTAAGCGTATATAATTTGTGCTTTGAGATTTGGGTATCTTCCTTCTTCAAGAAAACATCTTTCTAAAAGGATCGGATCGGGCTTTTCCTTCGCTGGATATCCTAGTTGACGACGAGCTAGGATAGGGTTATAGCTAATACATCCTCTCGTGCCAAGAAGAGGCACGTTAGTGAAATCCCCACAACTATGAATCATGGTAACCCCTCTATACATGGGATCATACCAAAGAATGTCATAGTGTTTGAGTGATGGAAACTTTTCTGTCCATACAGGACTATCCTTTAGATTCCATAGAGAGGCGGTCCTTGGCAAGTGCGAAATAAACCACTTGTGAAGTAGAGTGGTACAACAAGTAATTTGGCCTTCTCCATGGGAGTTCTTCAGATGAACAGAGAAGTATGCATCAGCTAGCAGGGTGGGAACATGGTTCCTAATCAGAAACAAGTTGATGGTGTTCAAGTCAACAAACTTGTCGGCATTTGAGAACAGAAGGATTCCATAAATCAGTAACGCCAAGATGGCTTCAAAGATTTCTGTGTCTTTCTTATCAGTGTGAGCTTCAGCTCTTTCCATCAAAGTTCTTGCTTGCAAACCAGAGAACCCATCCTTTACGTCCAACGAAACTAAGAGATCTAGGACTTTGGGGGTTGGTTATACTAAGGGAAGATATTACCACCCTAAGCATCTGTAAGACTCTACATAAACCTCTTGTTTGATATTTGTGTTATTTCTAATGTTTGCTTGCTAATAGTTATCTACTAAGGTAAAGTTGCTAAAGGTAAAGACCTATGGTTATATATACTAAGTATGCTCGCCAAGACGTTGCATCTCGTGCCTACGTGTCCTAACAAGGATGAAATCAAAGCAATCGAAGTTCACCTAACTAGGGAATGAAGGAACTCTTAACTATGGTCAAGGTTCCAAAGGGATAAGCATTCATAACAATGATACTTATGTAGAGTTAACAAACTCTCTAAATCTAAGTTGAAATACCTAACTGGGGATTGACTTTAACAAAAGTCAAAGGGGAGAAGTGGGTACTCATAACAATGGTACGTACATAGAGTTAACAAACTCTAGACCTAAGTTCTAAGTTATAGGGCTTCTAACAAGGTGTGCTAAGGGTCTTGACTTAACAAACCCAAAGGGATATAGGTTTTAACTAAAGGCTAAGTTGAAGGACCTAATGACTCTAACAAGGTCAAGGGAAGGCTAAAAGATGATTTATCTATGACATTATGTCAATAGAGAGACTTTCCTTTGGAATAAGGAACAAAAGGCAGTTGTTGGATGAGATCTAACAAGCTACATCACTTGGGGAGAATTTAACAAGGTTTAAGATAAAGGTGATATTCAAACATGATATCAAAAATAAATCAAACATGAAGAAGACATTTATGGTAACATCCAAATCATGAAGGTGAATGTAACAAAATTTAAGGTAAAGACTTGAAAAAGTTAAAAAGAGCAAGGTAACAACCAAACACACATCTCAAAGGAGTTACAAATCATGGTGACAACCAAATGATAAATATATCAAAATAATAGGTGTTACAACATCTAAACAATCATGGATAACAAGTCTTAAAGTTCACACATGCATTAGGATTCACTAATATTAATTAATCATGAAACAAATATGAACAATATGAAGTAGAACAATGTGTAAGTCAATACACTACTTATGATAGCATCCATCAAGGTTCAAAACAAACATGCATAAGTCAAGACATCACTTATCATGGTTGGAATCAAAGTAACATGTATAAATTATCACAACACTCAATCATGGATACAAATTAAGTCATGGTCAAAGTAACAACCAAACATGCTTAAATAAGAAAGACATGTTCATAACAAGTAGGTAACAACCAAGAAGTAAGTTAGGGTTCAACATGGTCTTTGAGCAAGATGAGAAAACATCACAAGGGTTGATTCATACAAATATGTATGCTAATCATCTTTCAAAACAAAAAAATAAGTATTTAAGAACACTCAAGGCATGGCATGAGAAACATAAAGTACATGTGTATTGAAGTCACATAATCATGGAAGAAAGTCACATGGTAAAGGCAAGGTAACAACCAAGGTTACAAGGTATGAGCAAAAGAAATTTAAATCATGCATTTACATGTAAACATCACTTTAAAGGACATTAAAATCAATTTGAAGCAAAGATGTACAACATCACAATATCATACAAGGCTTTCGTGAGAAACATAAGGTTCACACAAATCAAATAAGTAAGGGAAACCAAAGGAAAACCCATAGAAACAAGAGACATTTCATAAGAAACCCTAAAATAACATCATACTTTGAATGCACATAAATGCAAGAAAAATAAATCTTTTGGAAATTTCTTGACACAAATGGAAAATATGCATCATCATGAACAAAATGCAAAAAAAAAACGATCAAAATGATAAAAATCAAGAAAGTTATGATCAAATCAAATTGTGAAAGAAACCATAAAATCAAGTATTAAAAATAGAAGAGATGCACCTAATGGGGTTTGAACCCATGCCCTAGCCACTCAGGCACAAAACTAAGGCCATCTGGGCTATCAACGCAATGTGAATAAAGAAAATCAACATGTAATAATATGTGAAAACAAGTGGTTTATTTAGAAAATAAAAATAAAAAGAACCAAAAGGTATGGGGGGGGATCAAACCCCAGAACCTTTGCTCCTCATAACACACAAAATTCCTCTATGGACCAACAATTCTATGCTCACATCCATTCATAATATGCTCCCAATTATTTTTATTTTAAGAACTAACCACCTCAGATCCCACTCAACTTCATCTTCCTCAGCCTCGCCTTCATTATTTTCTCTCTCTTTGTGCCCTAAACCACCCTATAACCAGAACTTACTCCTCCTCTAACTCCTCCATCTCTCTAACATTTCAAATGATGTAAAAACCAAAATCAAGGCATTTTTCACAAAGAACACGAATATGTTATTTGTTTGTCCTAAAACTCAATGTATCAAGCACACCATACCTAGCAACAGTGCAACGTCAAAAATTCAGCATGTTACAACATCCAATATTCAAACAAGATAAAACCAGTAATGATCCAAGACAACAAAGAACACCATACACTACATCTTTGTTATTCAACCGACATCAAAACAGTGCATCAATATGAAGATTTTCAACGTCAGAAATCTTACCTCTTGGAGAAAATCCTTTTGTTAAAATGGACGTTGAAAATGGTGTGATATGTTTGGGGTGTTTCAGAACTTATTTGATGGATTGAATGAGTTCTATGGAGTATGTAAAGATGATTTGTAAAGTTTATTTGAGAAAGGCACGAGTGGAATTAGTGTTTGGAATGTTCTTGCAAGTTTTTAGTTATTTTGCAAGAACTGTTGGTTCTGAGGATGCAAGGTGTTTTGAGGATTTCTCTTAGGGTATTTTCTAATATTTTGCAATGGAGATTAACTTGGTATTTATAGGGAAAGTGGGGGATTCAAAGTGTTGTCAGAATTCAACTTCTTGCCAACCATCCATTTGCATTTTCAAACTAAATGTGATGATGGTTCTGGTGTTGTTCAAGACATCAAGTTCAAAGTGGTTGATCTTGGGCATGCTCCTGCAGATAAATCTGTACTTGGGAGGCTTTGGGAGTGGCTCTATGCTGAAATGAGGGGAAATACCATGCTTTTCAAAAATGAAAGTGGAACCTTTATGCAAAAAATGTCATAAACACTTGGTCCAAGCTTTTATTCAAAGGTTTAAGCTCCCAAATTTCGTGTAAGGATTTGTTTAAGTGATGTCTTATAATTAAACAACTTAAGACACTAAGGTTTGCAATAAACAATTGGTTTTGCAACATGTCACACCAAGTTAGAACCTTGTATTTCAGGTTCTTGGACCTCAACTTCTTTCCTTTGAAACTCCTAGCTCACTTATGAAGGAGTTATTGTACTTTTTAGAAAGCCCTAAACATGCCCTACAACTTTTATATTTGAACAAACTCTTGAATCAAGAGAGATCACAGTGAAAATTGGCCTTGAAGTTGACTGAAAATTGAAGGAACAAAGCTGGCCTTGAAAAATTCTAAGTGTTTTGAAATTCATCCAAACTTTGAAGCTTCATATCTCAAATACTAAGCCTCTTTTACTCATAGGTCAGTAGGGCACTTCTGTAGTAAATGATGAGATCTGCAAATTGATCTTTGTAACTTAAAAAATGGATGTGCGGATTGAAAGTTATGATCTTTCAAAGTTAGCACCAAAATTAGGATTTTTTCATACACTTAGAAAAAATTCAACTTATCCAAGTTTACCCCTTTTGCAAGAAATCTCTCAAATCTTGATTTTTCATAACCAAAACCATTGATTAAACACATCTTGATGAAATTTAGCTTGAATGCTTCAATTTGGCCCAAAAACCCTAAAAGTTAAAGGGTTGACTTTGTCAGATAAAGCTTGTGTCAGATGAATTCAACTGTGTGATCTTCAATGAACTTGCATCTTTGGAATTTTCAATCATCAAGGATGGGATCCAATGATGTATATGAAAATTTTGAATCATGTCCCAAAGCTTGGGATTGTAACACCCTGTTCTAACCCAACGCATATTTAAAATAAATCAAAATCAGAGTGCACGAATTTTGCAGGCATGACGACCGTCATGGAGTCGTGACGACCGTCACACGCACAAAAACTGAGACGCAACAGAGGTGTCACATATTCGACTTACAAAAACATACATTTCACCATTTAATTGGACAACATGTATTTAGTGATGATACATAGCACATAATCTTGGATGAACAACTAATAACAACTCACATAACATCTTAATTACATAGCAACATATTCATTTGCAGCGGAACATAATGCACTTTCAACATTTATGATAATCAACGTGATACCAGAAATTTACGACAAAACTTCATTAAAATTCAGCAAGTAATCATCTTGCTTATATTTAATACAACAACTAATTTCAACCATAAAATCCGCATTTCCGATCCATCGATCTATTGCGTACAACCAATATTGGCACATTAACAAAGCACCCAACTTAATAAAATACTTCATAAAATTCAGCAACAAGAAAATAAATAAAAGCAATAACAATAATCGTTCATCCCCCCAAGAGTGCTACGTATCAGAGCGGCCAACGACAACTTAAACGACAAAGCGGAACTTCATTCCAAACTACCTGCAAATTACCACCAGAGGAGGTAACATACAACGTAAAGGGGTGAGATATCAACAATATAACATAAGGCATGATAGAAGTCATACTAGAAATCGTATCACCGCAATATAATCTTCGCAAACTTACAAATATCAGAAACAATCATCTACAAGAAAAACCATATCTCACATATACCACAACCACCTACAACCAACATAATCATGCAACTTAATGCGACTCAATCAATGCAACTCAACTATGCATATGCATGTGGTACCATTTAGGAGCCAACACTCCAAAACTCGGGACAGGGCCAACACCCCGAACCCATCTAGGAGCCAACACTCCAAAACTCGGGATAGGGCCAACACCCCGAACCCATCTAGGAGCCAACACTCCAAATAACGCCAATACAGGCACAACCGTCGCCAATCCAGGCCAAATGACATGCCATGAAATGCATCTATTATAGACTACAACACAACCATAACCACCATATAACAAGGCATTAAGCCTACAACTAGAATGTCCATAACAGAGCATCACAATATCATACAACCATCACTTTATACCCGTTCACATACGGGAATAATAACAACATAATTTCAACATTTACGACTGTTCATGTAAATGAACATTACAACATCGTACCAACAAATAGGAACTCAAAGTGTTCCTACAAAACGGTTGTTCCTATACAGGTATAACATCAACATCAGTTCAACAATTAGGGACTCGAACGTTGCCGTAAGAGCACATCATAACATTCACTTACTAAATTATCTACTGAGTAATTCTCTTATCCCATTAGGGAAATTATACAACATTATATCAAACTCACGATATAACACATTCATTCCTACATAGAAACCTTGTCCCATTAGGGAAACCTTAGAGCATCGTACTAATAACGACATGACACATTCATTCCTACATAGAAACCTTCGTCCCTAACATTTATCGATTTACGGAAACCATACCTATGAATTGATTCCCTACATGAAATCAATCATACCCACGGTTATAGAATTGAACCCCACCCTTACCTTAGAATTGAGGTCAATTCCACGCTTTCCGATTCCGCTTCTGCTCTACGGTGATTTTTCTGCAACAATCTTCCAAATCTACCGATCGACAATTCTTCTCTCTTCCTTTCTCTCCATTACGTAACTTCTCTTTTCAGTCTTTTCTTTCCCAAAATTATGTAATTGAGGGTAAAAGAGTCTACAGGAATATATTTTTGCTACAAATTCTCATTCCACCAGGACACGTTCAAATTCTGCATAACTGCAGTTTTTGCTCGTGTGACGGTCGTCACACTCCTGTGACGGTCGTCATAGTAGCAAAATTTCATTTTTTTTTCCAGATAGAACGTCTCTTTAGCTTTCCAACGCTTCGAACGGGGGTCAAATCCGACTTACGGATCAAGAGATATGAATTTTCAAAGTTTTCCGACAAAACCAGAATTTTTCTGACAATTCGACCGATTCAATTCCTTTCTTCGAGACGAACTCATACTCAAATACGACTACGATGCAACGAGACATGGCAAAGTCATAATTGGATTTAATAGAAATAAAACGGGCGTTACAACTCTCCCCCACTTAAAAGAATTTCGTCCTCGAAATTACCTCGATTCAACCAACTCCGGATACGACTCTCGCATCCCAATCTTCCAAATTACCTCTACCAAAGAATCCTTTTACCTCGAAGTTGCTTCTCGTCCATCAACTTCAACTAGCAATGCCTCAACAATCAAATCATCCTTCACTTGTACACTCTCCATCTGAATCAATGTACTTCCTCAGCTTGGACACATGAACACATCATGCAATTCCCACAAGCGACAGCAGTAAAACAGCCTAGCATGCTACTTTCTCCATGCTTCCGCTGCGCCACTCTAATACAGATAAACAAAACATAGTGGTATTTCCGAGACCTCACACTCGACCAACACCAGTTACTATCGTAACTCTCAAAACACATCTTATCTTGGATCCTTTTAATCTTTTCAATCGTCTCTTACACAATCTCATGTCCGAGCACAACACTCTCGCCGGACATACATCAACATAACTCAACAAATCCTCTACATACTGAATAGTTCTCTCTGTCTGCCCATCCGTCCATGGATGCTAGAAAGAATCCAACTTCGACATGACATTCAAACGTCTGCAAAACTCTCCTAAAATCTCAATGAAGAACTCAGGTTCCCATCTGACACAAAATTCGACGGCACCTCATACAACTTCACAACTTCATCGATACACATCTCAGCTAGCTTCAGCATAGACTGGTTCTCCCTCATTGGTAGGAAATGGGTTAATCTTGTCAATTCATTCATAACCAACCAAATCGAATCATATTCCTTCAAATTCTTTGGAAAACCCGTCACAAAATCCATGGAAACACTATCCAATATCCATTCTAGAGTTTCTCACGGTTGCATCAACCCAACATGTTTCTGATGCTCAACTTTCTACTTCTGACAAGTCAAACATGCATACACAAATCGTGTTACATCACGCTTCATACCAGGCCACCAAAACAGATTCTTCAAATCACTATACATATTCGTCGCTCCCGGATGAATACTCAACTTACTCCTGTGACTCTCTATATATGGCCACCAAAACAATTTCCTTAAATTCGATCGCATCCTCATGGAACTTGGATGGATACTTCATCTATCTCAAGGCACTTCTTCAAGAGTATTCTTACTCCACTCAACAACATTTTTCTGCCCAGGACACTTTGCTAGGCGAATCTCTCGGCGAACATGACAGTCTGGATTTCTATTTTCGACCGTTAAACGACTTCCGTATGTTTGATTTTGATTCCGTAAAAAGCTACGATCTTAGAATTCGACGTACAACAACAATTTCACACTTAGGAAACCATTCGGCACAATTTCAACTTGAAATATTTTAAACCTCAAGTACACTGTTGCACCCTAAAATTTGCCCAACCTTATTCACTTGGTTTATGTTTCAATATCATTAGCATTTGCATATAGAGTCATGTACATAGTCTGATCATCTGCATAGCATAGCATGGTAAGTCATCCAACAGGGGACCAATCATTATTCTCATCTCTAGAGGCCTATCAAGAGCTTATTATCCTGATTCAATCTCATTCAAGTCATCAGAAAAGAATTTGAAAGTTGGAGAAGTCAGTGGATCAAGCATTGAGTCTATCTCCTAACTGAGGGTATCTGAGGATCAACAAAGAAATTGTGAGCTGTGGGCTGAGCATGGGGAGTATCTAGACATCTTGGAGGACTTAGAAAGTCATTTGGAGAAGGAGACAAGTCATTGGTATGGTCACAAGAGTTGTGGATGAAGACAGTCAACTAGGGTTTCATCTGGGTCAACCCTGGGTCAACTCTAGGTCAATTGACTGATTGAAAGGCATTAAGGGCTATTGGAGAGATGTGGGGTTCATCATTTGACATGTAGAAGAGGATGTGGTGATATTCCAAGAAGAAATCAAGAGAAATCAAGGAGAAGAGGAGTTTCTAAATTAGGGTTTCTGTGTAAAATCCCTTAGTTTAGGTCAAATTTCCAAGCAAGATAAGTCAAAATGAAAGCTTCAAAGGGATCCTTGGCCAACATGGAACTTGTATAGGATCTCAATACCTTTAATTTGAGTGGTGGAAGACATCAAGGAGATTTATAGAACTCAAGTTATGGTCCTTGCAAGTTACAGGTCATCTGAGGTATCTGAAATTTTGTCTGTGAAAGTGACTTGACTTCCAAGCAATTTTTACCCCTCAAGGATATTTCAAATGAATTTATGGTAAACATAAGAGTTGTTCCTAATTGTCTTAGCTTTCTAGAATGGTATGGTATGCCTTCATATGATTTGTGGAACTCTACTTATGGTCTTGGCAAGCAAAGAATATTTTGGTCATTTGAGAATTACAGGTCATTTCAAGCCTATGCCCAAAACGCATACAAGGAAGCTTCAAATGGAAAACTTCACAACATCAAACTTGTTCCAAATGACATTTTGAGTCTAGAAAAGTGAACATGAGAGATTGAAAAGATTCATAGCACAAGGTTCCAAAATTGTTGGATTTAATGAATAAAAATGGACTTAAAAATGAGATTGTTCATATTTTGGCCAAATGGGGCAAAGTTATAGGTCATTTTGAATGGAAAAATCATTTTGAGAACATTGGCTAAAGTAGAATTTTGAGCTTGGTTCACATTTTGGAAGTTATTCATGGTTACTTGTAATGGAAGATACATAAGCCAAATCCAAAGGAAAGAGTGCAAGGGAAGCTTCTCCAAGCTTCTAGGAGTTTCTAACCTCACCTATATATTGATATGAGAGGGTTCATGCCATGGTTGGTGATCTCATTTACTCAAAACCACAAGTTTCATACATTCTCTCCCATTTGCAAAATCAATTCAAACTCTTCCAAATTCTCATCAATTTTCCCCATTCTTGATCTGTTCTTCATCATCATCATCCAAGGATCAGAATTCACACATTCATTTGGTGGAATTGAGCAAGAATCGTGCCACACACTTCCATCATCCAAGAAGCAAGAAACTTGGAATTGCAAGATTCAAGAGGTTTGAGTCCAATTCAGTGCATACAGAATTCTTCAACAAGTCTCTTGATTCATTTCCAAGCATCACAAGCCTCAGATCAAAGAATTTCATAGCTGCTTTCTTCATTTTATACCAGGTTGGATTTCTATTCGAATTGCATGTTTTAGTTAGAATTTTAGGGATTTGATGGCATAGAATTGTTAAGGTAGGATAGATGACTGAGTTTGGTGAGTTTGGAGAGTTTTCATGAAGGTTGTTAATGGTGCGCATGAACTGTTAAGGTTTATATCTCATGATTCAAGGCACGAAAATATTAAATAAATGGCTCAGATTAATCAGCATGAAGTATAGATCAGTTTAGGGTAAGAATTATGGAGAATTGAGAGGTTTGATCACAGGTGAAAATGGTGGTCTACAACTGTTATTCCTATCGAGTTGGTTGATTTAGCGAGTTTTAGGAGAAGTTATTGTCATGGCTGTGTAGAGGGAAGTTTGTAGAGCAACTTTGCTCTCGGAGTCGTGTGAATCCATGGAAGCATGAAGGAGAACAGATAGGTGTAAACTCGTGCATGGAGGAAGAGCTTCTGAAAACCCTAGGGTTTCTAAGGTTGAAGACGATGGACAACCGTTGGATGACCCTTTTGACTTGGACCAAGGATCTGATCGTAGGGCTCACGTTTAAAATGAGATTTGGAGGGAGACACTGGGTGCTAAACGCACCGTTTCATTTATTTTTCTGACTGGGCTCAACTTTCGCTTGCTATTCACACCCAACCCAAACCAGGCCCAACGCAAATGAACTGGAAAAATGACTATCTGCACCGTTTTTGGTTTTTAATTTTTATGTTTTCTGACTTGCATTGGGCCCAGACGCGCTTGCTATGCGCGCCCCCCAGTCTGGGCCCAGTTTATTCTTTTAACTGATTTCTCCTACTTTCTGCACCCCCTTCCATCTAAATCCATTTTAATTTTTTTAATTCATTTCAATTCTTTCAAAAAATCATAAAAAATGGAAAAATGCATGGTTGTAATTGGTTCTTTTTGCATATTATTCATAATTTTGTTAAGAAAATTATCACACAAAAAAATTAATAATTCATTTCATTTTCATATTTTTGGCATATTTTACTTTTAATTAGGTGTAAATAATATTTTGTTTAGTACATGTATTTGATAATTTTTGTTCTAATAGATGCTTTAATATTTTTCACCCATTCTTTTTAGGTTGATTAGTAGATAAGACTAGCTTGTATATGCAATTTAGTTCCCATTTTTAGAAATTAATTTTAGGTGTTTAGTTTAGGTGAGAACAACATGAACAAAATTAGGGTTTAAGTGATGACTTAGGAGAATTGAATCATTTCCCTTAGGACTTAGAGATTGAATATTTTAGCTATGGGACTATAGGGACTATGGGTAGTTATTAGATCCCTTAGAAATCACTAGGATTCCCCTACTGCTATTGGTATATTACTGTCTATATTTGATTGATTGGTGTGGTGTGCCCTCTGGGGATTATTGTTTGTCTGTATGGGTATTGGGATTGTCTGGGGATTGGGAGAGCTGAAGACTTGTGATGATGAAGCCATTGGAGATCCAGAGCTTGAGAACCAATTTCCAGAGTTGAAGAGGAGATTCTTGCTAGCAGCTGTTGAGGAGACTAGGGTTTAGGAGCTAGGCAGAGCTCTAGATTAGAAAGCTTATTTCTCAAACATGGAATGCTTTGTTTGCATCCATCCTGTCCCTATGATTCAAAGTCTCTATCAAATACCCACCTCCTTCCTTTGGAAGGATCAGTGAATGTATTTGAAAGATAGAACTTTTGAGGGAAAATCATCTGTATAATGTTAACAGTTGATGAACCACCCTTGGTAGGTAATTGACTGTCTAACATTCATTCATTTCATCTTGTTGACTGATGTTCCTCTTGGAGATTGAGACTGGAAGAAAAGCCATTGCAGATGGAAGACTGATGACCAAAGCCCTTGATGGAAAGCTGTGGAGATGGAGATTGATGCTTGCTGAAGCTTGAAGTCAGATGCTGATGCAGAGCTGCTGTGGCTGTTTATTTTTGCTGTATTTCATTTCTGATGTATTGATTGGTTTTCCTGACTGTATTGTTTGCTGTTTACCCTGTTGGGTTGAAAGTGAATGCTGTTCACTTTTGCCTATTGTTTTCTAGGTTCGAGGTTGAGTGGGACTCCCTTGCCTCGCTTGTATTGCTGCATCCATGCATTTTATTGCTTTACTGTATATATCTGCTATTGTTTCCGTTTCCGTCTATTCCCTTAGGATCTCTGTTTCTCTCTGCGCAAGAGAGGAGCATGATAGACATTAGGTCTTAACCCATGCATGATAACATTAGGTTAGTTTGATTCCCTTCGCAACTGTAGGTTAGAGTTCTGTCTCTTCTTTCTCAAAACAAACAGAAAAACACAATAAATATTTCAAACACAATAAAAGACACTTCTTCCGTAAAAGAATGTGAACTCATCAAAACGTCATTTTTGTCCGCTTGGACTGTTAATCAGGAAAACCTTTTTCAGAAGGAATAAAATCAATCAAGACAGACTTGTGTCGTACGTGGCCCGAACTACGTTTGCTCTGATCTTCCATGCTGTGTGGAAGTACGTAGGCATAGGATGCGATATCCTAGCGAGCAACCTTCCCCTCCTTTCCCGTAGGTAGGCGAACTACGTTGACTCTGATTTCTCGTTCCAGACGGGAATACGTAGGCATAAAGTGCGATACTTTGCCGAGTCATTTTATTTTCATTTTCTTTTCTTTTAACCCTTGACCTTTAGTCTAGATAGAATAACAATCCATACCCGAAAACAAGCGTGGATCCCGTCGAGTACGACGGACGTGAGGGGTGCTAATACCTTCCCCTTGCGTAACCGACTCCCGAATCCAGGTTTTGGTTGCGACGACCATACCTTTCCCGTGTTGTGCGAGGTTTACTCTGAGCGTTTCCTTTCCCTCCCGTGGGATAAATAACGCACGGTAGCGACTCTTCTGTTCATCCGGCGCCGATTTTCGCAGTAGCGACAGCTGGCGACTCTGCTGGGGATCCAACGTCCCCTGGCTGCTAAGGACTGCGATAGTTCTTATGCATTTGGGATCCAACGTCCCTTAAGAGAGTCAATCCTAACGCTTGTTTTCCCGTCG
The DNA here is from genome assembly GCA_963859935.3 of Lathyrus sativus. Lineage (NCBI taxonomy): Eukaryota > Viridiplantae > Streptophyta > Magnoliopsida > Fabales > Fabaceae > Lathyrus > Lathyrus sativus. The sequence continues at coordinate 505,212,961 of OZ012737.1, forward strand.
AGGATTTTGTATGGATTTATATTTCTGACCTTTATTTTCAGCATTATACATATTGTTATTATTGCTGTATTGGGTTGTGATGAGTGGTTCTATGATTGAGAGATAAGCCGGACCTGGGCTTGAGTGCACCTAGAATTAGAGTAGAAAGTAGTGGGCGCGTGCCGGCTTTGCTTGCATTAGTGTCTCATGAAATCTACACTCGGGCGAGGTTCTTCTGGTTGACTTCTTTTTCTACCCTTTGGGTCGAAGGGGTTGTTGGTCAGCTGAATTGTCGACTCCGGGGACCGATCATTTGGAAGTTGGCTAAGTGAGGCCTCTTCAGGATTTGATGATGCCACTCCTTCTGGGAATCGTATCATCAACCCTGAAAGTCTGTGACGCCGACGACCGCATAGGATGCCATACCTTTGTCAGTTACTAGGACATCCACCTGTGAGAGGGTTTGGGGTTATGCAGGTAGCTAGACTTTTAGATACCGGTTATTTCTTGATCAGAGATCCTGGGTATTTATGGAGAGTTATGAGGTCTGTCAGAGACCATTTGGAGATGTGTTATGAGGTCTGTCAGAGACCAGTTGGATAGTTCTGGGGTCTGTCAGAGACCAGTTGGAGATGTGATTTGAGGTCTACCAGAGACCAGTTAGAGTTGGTTTGAGGTCTGTCAGAGACCATTGTTGGAGCTTTGATTTAGGTCTATCTGAGACCAGGGTTTGAGGACTTCTATAGAGTCTATCTGAGACTTCTTGATATGGTTCAGGCTATTTCAGCTACGGCAGTTGGTCCCTGTTGCATGTTACTTGCATTGCATTGTTTGCATACCCATTATCATTGCATCCCATTAACGTGTGTCTGTGCTGCAGGTGCATTTGCATATCCTCCGATTCTAGTACCCAGACTTCTGAGTATTGATCATGGCTGGTTTGAGGAAAACAGTTGCGTATAAGCTGCCTACACCGGATATTACCCCTTTGCTTGGTCTGATATCTCTTGCTGATGAGGAGGTTAGGAGAAGTTTCAGAATGAGTCATGGGAGATTACTGAGATTAGTCTGCAAGCCCACTACTGATGAGATGAACGGGTTGTACACCTTGATGCAGTTTTATGACCCCGCATTGAGGTGTTTTACGTTTGCTGACTTCATTCTAGGGCCTACCATTGAGGAGTACGTGGAGTTTACTGAGCTACCGGTGCAGAACAAGGTTCCCTTTATTCACTCTGCTGCTGAACCCAAGATGGAGGACTTAGCCAAAGCCTTGCATATGGACGCTGCAGAGCTGTTAGTGACTTCTTGGCTTGGGGTTTCAGGTTTCTCTCTGGACTTCTTGATTGGCAAAGCTCAGGAGTATGCCAAGAGCGGATGTTGGGTGGTTTTCAATGTTATTTTGGCTCTATGCATCTATGGGATTGTGTTGTTTCCTAACTTGCCCAATTTCGTAGACTTGAACGCTTTCCATCTATTTGCTGCCGGCAATCCAGTGCCAACGTTGATGGGAGACTTCTACCACTCCTTGCACTACAAGAACGAAAACAGAAGGGGGAAGGTTGTTTACTGCTGTGCTCCCCTGTTGAATATGTGGTTCAAGAGCCATCTTCCCATGAAGGGGTCTTTTGTGGAGAGTGCAACCACCGCTAGCTGGTCAGAGCGCCTGATGAGGCTATCTTCCGAGGACTTTGAGTGGTTTGATCGAAACCTGCTAGGGGCTGAGCTTATATTCAGTTGTTCTGGGTACCCTAATGTCCCGCTGATAGGAAGAAAAGGGTGCATCAACTACAACCCATCATTGTTGGTCCGTCAGTTCGGATATGCGCTGAAGAACCCGCCAATGGAGGAAGAAGTACAGGAATCTCTATACTTCACCGGCAACTTGAAGGGGGAATTACTAGCCAAGCTGCAGCATGCCTGGACGCGTATTAACCGAAGAGGGAAGCCGTTGTTAGGGAAGAATGACTGTCAGGCCTATGCACCTTACAGAGTTTGGATCCAGGAGAGAGCCAGTCAGTTACGGATGCCATTTCCAGATGCACCAGTCCTTATTCCTATTCCGGTAGCAGAGCCAACTACTGTTTCTAGGGAGGCCTACGAGCAAGTTGTGAAAGAAAAAGAAGCCTTGATGAAGATCAACGAAGGGTTAGAGCAGGAGCTAGCCCAGATACGCAGTGAGAAAAACAAGGCCGTGCATGCTTTCCAACAGCAGATTGAGCTAATGAACAGACTAGGGGCTGAGTTGACTGAAGAGAGGAAGAAGCGCGAACGTCTGGGGCAAGAGTTCAGAAGCTTCCATGACATGCTGGAATCCAAAAAGAAAGCGCTCGACGCAGCTCACCGAGAGATCTCTTCTTGCAATAAGACTTGGAATGCTACGCTCACTAACAATAAGAAGAGGGAGGATAAGTTGAAGCAGCAAATTTCCGACCTCGAAGAGCAGTTGAAGTCCAGCATCAAGAAGTGTGAGGAAGAAGTGATGACCAGGTATAGCCTCCAGAATGCACTAAACAAGGCCATCAAAGGCAGGGATGAAGCTGTGTCTCAGAAGCGTAAACTAGAAGATCGCTTCGGAGAAGGGGCATGGGAGGAAACTGCTGAAGACGTGCGACGTGTTCTTAAGAAAAGAAACCAACTTGTTGAAGGGCTGCTTACCCGACCAAGTCATCCGGAGACCAAGAAGTTGCTAGAAGAGTACCAGACTTATGGGAGTGTTTGATCATTTCATGTAGTAATTTGCATGCTTTATTTGCATAGTGCTGACCATCACCAGGATTGTTGGTTGAGGTCATGCCTTATTATTGTACTCTCAGTGATATTGTATTCCAGGCGTATTGGTTTCTCTGCAATATATGAGGCTTTCTGTGATTCAACTCCGATCTTTGTATTGCTAGCACTGTCACTGCACCGGCACCTTCACACTAGAATCGGGGAATGAATTTCCCTAATGCACAGACACATTGCATTGCATTCATATTCATATTGCATTACAGGTAATCTTTGGATGGTGTCTTATTTCCTGCTCTGTACCAGGTACTTTCCAGGATTGCAGATCAACACCCGCACCGCTATTCCACTCGCACCAACTGTCGAAGAATCATGGATCAAATGCAGAACGAGATGCAAGATGTGCGCGAGAAGCTAGCTCTCTTTATGCAGACCATGGAAGCTATTGCAAAAGGTCAGGAGAATTTGCAAGCCATGATGCAGCCTCTGTTGGTCAGAAACGCCGGTCACGGTAACGAGGATCATCAGTCTGCACGAGTCGATACTGTTCATGGAGATGGCACTCCCACGCCAGTGACTCCACCTGTAGTCAATATACCTGCTGCTAATGTCAACAACGCTACCGCTGCTGTGAACGGTAACGTCGGAGTTGGGAACGAGACTGCTGTCCATAACGTTGGGCTTGGTGATGTCAACTTGGGTGATAATATGGGAGGCAACGGCTTTGGCAATGCTAGATTCGGGTTCAACGATCAAGGATTCGATAACGCTGGGAAATATGGTTTCAATGCTCAAGGCTTTGGGCAAGATGGTTATGGTGTGGCCAATCAGGGCTACGGAGGTTTCGGAAATGGAAACGGCGCTGAGTTAATGGCTTTTGGGCCTGCTGGAGGTGTTCAGGGATACGGCAACAGAGGCCGAGGCCCGGTGATAAATCAGATTAGAGCTGGCCGCAATAATGAATATGATGGGTATGGAGCTGGGAATGGTATGTGGCAAGAAGATCAGCAGGAGGACGCTTTCTCCGGCGGAGGCTTTGAAGGGCCGATGGATAACTCCCAGAAGATCAGAATGCTAGAAGAGCAGATGAGGGGGGTCCTGAACCAAAGTGCTGTGGGCTTAGACATGGCAACAATGGGTCTGGTACCTGGCTTGAGGGTGCCAATCAAATTCAAATCTCCTACGTTTGATAAGTATAAAGGGGACACATGTCCGAAAGTGCACGTGCGGGCTTATTACAGAAAGATGTCTGCGTACTCAACTGATGAGAGAATGCTAATGCATTTCTTTCAAGATAGTCTGTCGGGCCCTTCCTTAGAGTGGTACATGGGGTTGGAGCCGACTAATATCAAGACCTGGAAGCAATTAGCAGAGGCATTTGTAGCTCACTACAAGTATAACAGCGACTTGGCGCCCAATTGGGTCCAATTGACAGGGCTGTCGCAGAAGAAGGGTGAGAGCTTTAAAGAGTACGCGCAAAGGTGGCGCGATATGGCTGCCAGGGTCCGCCCTCCTTTAGAAGACAAGGAAATGAATGACATGTTCGTCGGCACATTCACAGGCTTGTTTCATGACATGTTGTTTCATACATCTCTGGCCAGTTTCTCAGACTTAATTCTGATGGGAGAAAAGATTGAACGTAACATTAAGCAAGGAAAGTTCCAAGTCGAGGAATCAACTGCATCTGGCAGTAATAGGAAGGCTTTTGGTGGGCACCGTCAGGGCGAGGCAAGCGCAATATTTGGAGGCCGAGGCCGAGGCCGAGGCAGGGGACAAAACCAATATCATCAGCCGCAGCAGGTGGCGAGTGTTACTATCCCGTATCAGCAACAACCACTTCAACAACAATAACCGTTTCAGCAGCAGCCAATGCAACAGCAGCAGCAGCCACAGCAGGGGGCACAGCAGGCTCAGCGAAGATTCCAGGGTGGTAAACCAAGAAAAGTGTTTGAGAAGCCTCCCTCAACGTATGCTGATTTGTTGCAGACATTGTTGGGTTTGAACCTGGTAGAGAAGAGAACTCTGGCACCGATAACGGGAACTCCTCCATATGGTTATGATGCAAGCAGGCACTGTGAGTTTCATTCTGGGGCTCCGGGCCACGATATAGAGGGTTGCCATGCTTTTAAGCACGTTGTGCAGGATCTCTTGGACAATAAGGCTATCAATTTCGGAACGGCAGGGCCGAATATAGTGCAGAAACCCATGCCTAATCATGGGGAAAACGCCATTCTGACTGAGGAAGGGTTGAATCTGATTATGAATGTCGACGATTTAAAGACGCCGCTGAGCGAGATAAAAAGCAGATTGTTGCAAGGGGGTGTTTATCCAGGATGTGACGAGTATTGCTTAGAATGCTGGACCCTAGCTGGGGGGTGTGATGATCTGAAGAAAGGCGTTCAGGCTTTAATTGATGGAGGCACGTTGCGGTTTGACCGAGCAGCAACTGAAGAGCCCGCAGGGGCAGTAGCAGATGATCAGAGTGATGTGGCCACTGTAACGATTCCTCGGAAGACAATCACTATTGCAGCACCGGTTCAGCGACCGCCAATCACTATTACTAAGGCCGGACCAATCCCGTACGAGAACACAAGAGCAGTCCCATGGTCATATGGTTTGGAGGTGTATTGTGACGGGATAAAGATTGATGTTAATAAGCAGCCAGCCGAGACTGTAGATAACGTTGTTGGTTCAGGAGGTATGGCAAGGAGTGGTAGGATCTTTATATCACCTGAAGTGGAGGCCGAAAGACTAGCAAAAGGAAAAGGGAAGATGGTTGAGAATGTCCCAGTGCAAGCCAGCGAAAAAGCATCGGCATCAAAGGATGTAGAAGAGTTCATGCGCTTAATTCGAAAAAGTGATTATAAGATTGTGGAGCATCTGCAACAGACGCCATCCAAAATATCCATCTTGTCATTGCTCTTGTGTTCGGAAGCTCACTGAAATGCTTTGTTGAAAGTCCTGGATACTTCTTTTGTACCCCAAGACGTCTCTGTAAATCAGCTGGAAGGAGTGTTGGCACATGTGAATGCAGGCCACAGCTTGGGCTTTACTGACTTCGATTTAACCCCGAAAGGGAGAGATCATAATATGGCGCTGCACATATCTGTCGAGTGTAGAGGATCAGTAATGTCGCATGTATTGGTCGACACCGGATCATCTTTGAATGTGTTGCCCAAGAAAGCGATGATGAAGCTAGATGTCAGAGGAATCCTGTGCACGCCCAGCGACTTGGTAGTCAGAGCGTTTGATGGCACGTGAAGAACCGTCTTTGGATCGATAACATTGCCTCTGCAGGTGGGGCCGGAGGTGTTTGCAACGGAATTTTATATCATGGATATACAGCCCGCGTATAGCTGCCTGCTCGGAAGACCCTGGATTCATGGGGCTGGGGCAGTCACGTCTACCCTGCATCAGAAGTTGAAATATATGGTCGGAGACAGCGTAGTCACCGTATGCGGAGAAGAAGACATCCTGGTCAGCCATCTGTCGTCATTTAAATATGTGTAGGTCGACGGAGAGATCCACGAAACACCCTGCCAGGCATTTGAAGGTTTGCGTATCAAGGACAAAGGTCCCGGGCCGAGCAAGGTGTCAGAGATAGCCGTCTCATCGTATAAAGAAGCTCAAGCTCCGGTGGAGGCAGGAGAAGCAAAGGGCTGGGGCAAAGTGCTGGATATCCCTGTGAAGATGGATCGATTCGGGCTGGGGTACCAACCGTCGTCATCGACTCCTGCTGTGGGGGCACCCCGTTTCAGAGGGCCAATAACCATCTCTGCCAGTGGAGTATGTCATGAAACCATCAACGCTGCTTCGGAGTCTGACGAAGGAGACAGCGACTGTGATATGGATGCCTGGATTCAGCCAAGCACGCCAGGACAAGGACTGTGCAACTGGTCTATTCAGGAGCTTGTTCCTGTGACTCTTAAACAGTAATGCTTTGCTTTATTAATTGTTGAATAATCTGATGTCTTGCCCGGGGCATCGTGATTTGCTTAGGGCTATGTTGTTATGAACATTGCGTGTTAATCACTAAATAAGTGGCGTTTTTTCATGTGCAAAGATTTCGATCTTTGTCTTTCTTGTTTTGTATTTTTCAATAAAATGGCAACGTGGTTATTCATTTTGAAGCACTTAACCATTCCTTTTGCAGGATAACATTTTCAGATGACATCCTTGAACCACCTATGACTCGTCCCGACTTTGAACACCCGGTATTTCAGGCTGAAGAAGAGGTTGTCGAAGATAGCGACGTTCCTGAAGAACTGTCTTGGTTGGTGAAGCAAGAGGAAAGAGCCATTCTGCCTCACGAAGAGGTCATCGAAATTATCAACTTAGGGTCAGAAGGGGTTGAGAAGAATATTTGTATCGGAGCCGCGCTACAGGGCGATATCAAGCGAAGACTGGTTGAAATGCTCCGAGAGTATAGTGACGTATTCGCTTGGTCGTATGAAGATATGCCAGGGCTCGATACAGATATGGTTGTGCACCGTCTGCCACTGAAAGAAGAATGCCCGCCGGTCAAACAAAAGCTTCGCAGAACTCGGCCAGATATGGCAGTGAAGATCAAAGAGGAAGTTCAAAAACAGTGGGACGCTGGTTTCCTGGCTGTGACAAAATATCCCTCATGGGTTGCTAACATCGTACCAGTGCCAAAGAAAGACGACAAGGTTCGGATGTGCGTGGATTATAGGGACTTGAATAAGGCGAGCCCAAAAGACGATTTTCCACTTCCTCATATCGATGTGCTAGTTGACAATACTGCTCAATACTCCGTATTCTCCTTCATGGATGGCTTTTCAGGCTATAACCAGATTAAAATGGCGCCAGAGGATATGGAGAAGACTACTTTCATAACGCCTTGGGGAACATTTTGTTACAAAGTGATGCCCTTTGGTTTGAAAAATGCTGGGGCAACATATCAGCGTGCGATGACGACTCTTTTCCATGATATGATGCTTAAAGAGATCGAAGTTTATGTTGACGATATGATTGCCAAATCCCAGACGGAGGAAGAGCATCTGGTGAATCTGCTGAAGTTATTTAAAAGGCTTAGGAAGTTCAGGTTGAGACTGAACCCTAACAAATGCACCTTCGGAGTGAGATCGGGTAAGCTGCTGGGGTTTATCGTAAGCGAAAGAGGAATAGAGGTTGATCCTGCTAAGATAAAAGCGATTCAAGAAATGCCGACGCCTAAAACAGAGAAAGAGGTGCGCGGGTTTTTAGGGAGGTTGAACTATATCGCTCGGTTCATCTCTCACCTAACGGCCACGTGTGAACCATTATTCAAGTTATTGAAGAAAGATCAAGCTGTAACGTGGAACGAAAATTGTCAAAAGGCGTTCGATAAGATAAAGCAGTATTTGCAGGAGCCTCCTATTTTGATACCCCCAGTGGCGGGCAGACCCTTGATCATGTACTTGACGGTTCTTGAGGGAAGTATGGGTTGTGTTCTCGGTCAGCACGACGAGACAGGGAGGAAAGAGCATGCAATTTATTACTTGAGTAAGAAATTTACAGATTGTGAATCTCGATACTCAATGCTTGAGAAAACTTGTTGCGCGCTAGCCTGCGCCGCCAAGCGTTTGAGGCAATACATGCTGAATCATACAACCATGCTCATCTCGAAGATGGATCCTATCAAATATGTATTCGAAAAGCAGGGTTGTCAGGGAGAATTGCCCGTTGGCAGATGGTCTTGACTGAATATGACATCCAATATGTCTCGCAAAAGGCTATAAAGGGGAGTGTGCTGTCTGAGTATCTGGCGGAGCAGCCTATTGAAGATTACCAATCGATGAGGTTTGATTATCCTGACGAGGATATCATGTACCTAAAGATGAAAGATTGTGAAGAGCCGTTGCCAGACGAGGGACCAGAGTTGGGTTCTAAGTGGAAGATGATATTTGACGGAGCTGTGAATGCTTACGGTAGCGGAATAGGGGCAATCATCACTATGCCACACGGGTCGCACATCCCGTTTACTGCCCGATTGACCTTTGTCGTTACCAACAACGAGGCCGAATACGAAGCTTGTATAATGGGGCTTGAAGAAGCCATTGATTTGCGAATCAAGCATCTGGACGTATACGGAGACTCAGCTCTGGTGGTGAATCAGATAAAAGGGGAATGGGAGACACGTCAGCCCAACATGATACATTACATGAACTATGCAAGGAGATTGTTGCCTTTCTTCGACAAAGTTGAATTGCATCACGTACCGCGGGCAGAGAATCAAATGGCTGACGCCCTCGCCACATTGTCTTCCATGTACAAAGTCAACTTCTGGAACGAGGCTCCCCGAATCATTATCTCTCGGCTTGACAGACCAGCTTTCGTATTTGCTATTGATGAAGCATCTGACGATAAACCGTGGTATTTTGATATCCTTAATTTTCTGAAGAATAAAGAGTATCCGGCTGGGGCATCCAGTCAAGATCAGAAGACTCTCAAGAGATTAGCGGGTAATTTCTATTTGAATCCGGATGGCGTCTTATACAGAAGAAACCACGATTTGGTGTTGTTGCGTTGTGTGGATGAAAAAGAGGCAAAGTTGCTCATGGAGGAGATACATGAAGGTACATTTGGTACGCATGCTGGTGGGCATGCCATGACGAGAAAGCTGCTGTGGGCAGGTTATTTTTGGCTGACTATGGAAACTGATTGTTTCAAGTTTGCGAGGAAGTGCCACAAGTGCCAGATCTATGCTGATAAGATCCATGTGCCTCCGAGTCCTCTGAATGTGATGTCATCTCCATGGCCATTCTCGATGTGGGGAATCGATATGATTGGAAAGATCGAGCCGACGGCTTCTAATGGGCACAGGTTCATTCTAGTAGCGATCGATTATTTCACCAAGTGGGTGGAAGCGGCGTCGTACGCAAATGTAACGAAGCAAGTGGTGGCCAGATTCATCAAGAGAGATATCATTTGCCGATATGGGATCCCCGAGCGGATAATCACGGACAACGGTTCAAACCTGAACAACAAAATGATGAAGGAGCTCTGTCAGAATTTCAAGGTCGAACATCACAACTCCTCCCCTTACCGACCCAAGATGAATGGCGCTGTTGAAGCGGCCAATAAGAATATCAAAAAGATCGTTCAGAAGATGGTGGTGACCTACAAGGATTGGCACGAGATGCTACCCTTCGCTTTGCACGGTTATCGTACGACGGTACACACATCAACCGGGGCAACCCCGTTCTCGTTAGTATACGGGATGGAAGCAGTGCTACCATTGGAAGTTGAGATCCCTTCTCTGAGGGTATTGCGAGATGTTCAACTAGACGAGGCAGAATGGGTGAAGAACAGGTTGAATCAGCTGAGCTTAATGGACGAGAAGAGGCTAGCTTCTCTAGCATACGGTCGTTTATACCAGAGCCGAATGAAGAAAGCATATGATAAGAAGATACATCCGCGGAGCTTTCAGACGGGAGACCTTGTGCTGAAAAGGATTCTCCCGCCGCAGGCAGATCACAGGGGCAAGTGGACCCCCAACTACGAAGGGCCATACGTTGTCAGAAAAGTCTTTTCAGGAGGAGCGTTGTTGTTGTCCACTATGGACGGTGAAGACTTCACGTCGCCTGTGAATTCGGACGCAGTTAAAAAATACTTTGCTTAAAATTGACCCGCTGGACAGAAAAAAGAGAGTCCAGGCAAAAATGGGGCATCCTGGCGAACCAAAAACAGAATGAAAGGTTCGGGCAAAAGTTAGGGATAAAATTGAAAAAATGTACACCCGCGAAGTTGAAAACCTACACTGGGCGGCTTCGGCAAAAAGGGGTATCCCGGTGAACTGAAAACCCGTAAAGGGCGGTTCACGCAAAAGTTAGGGATTTGAAAAGCAAATGACTGCGGTCCGAATTTGATATTTCAGTGAGCATCAGTGCGGGAGAATATACCTGAAGGGTCGATTGTCAGATACAACCTCTTCGGAAGAGTGAATACTGGGAAAGCATTAGAGTCGGGCGAGTCATAGGAGGATCAGTTTGTGGTGTTCGTCTGCATCCCGTTGCCGACATGTGTATAAAATTTAATTTGTCAAAATATTTATGCTCCCTGTGCATACTTGTATATCTGCTTTGCGTAGCTTCCTCTTTTCAGGAGTTACATCCCGTGTACAAAACTCCGCCCATTCAGGGGCCCAATCAATAAAATATGTTATTCAGTACTTAATGTTGGTTCTTTACTGTTTTGTGCATGATAAAACGCCTAAGTTTATTGAAACTAGCAGGTGTATAACATCACTGGCCCTTGCCAACAATTGCTAAAGCTTTGAATTAACTGAAAATAACGTCACTAACCTGAATCGATTTGGTTGCATAGGCTTGCCTTGTCTTGTTTGTGTTGTTGCAGGTTTCATAGCCGTACGAGGAAGATGATCAAAAGATTGCAGTAACGAAAGACTCGACCCCCACGCAGGTCATGCATGATCTTCCTGAAGAGAGATCTAGTTCCCCAGCTAGCCGTAGCTTATCCAAAGGACATGCTGTATTCAGACAGTGCATCTTAAGCAGAGTGGTTTTAATATTTGTGAGCTGTATTCAGACAGTTCACCTTTCCCCGCAGGGTCATTTACTTTCCCCCAGCGGAGTCAGTTAATCTTCCCCAAGAGAATCGTCCCGTCCTCAGCGGAGTTCTCTTTTTAGCCAGTATTTTCATTCCTCCCAGTGGAACTCGAAGATTGAGACTCTCCCCGGCAGAGTTGGTGTGAGTCCTGGCATTTATTTTGTCAGAATACCGTGTGATATCAGTTCACTCTCCAGCAGAAGTTTGATCATACCAGGCGCATCTGCCATTCTCCAGCTGAGATATATTCCCCAGCAGGGTGTTACTTTGATGAGGTGCTTGGTTTAAGTTCCCAATTTCTCAGCTGGGTCGACTTCATTCTTCCAGCATTTATTTTGCCGGAATAATTCTGTAGCATCTGGCTATCCCCGGCGGAGTTGGCATTATCTTCAGCATTTATTTTGCTGAAGCAGTTCCTGTATCTCAGCAGTCCGAGCCTGCATTGGCATCGGCATATAGTGTCATACTTGCATCCATCAAATAAAAGCGTAGCATTTCCATGTCGAAGGGAGCATTGCATCATTGTCAAACGCATGCATCGTGAAACATAAACCAGGTTGGCTAACCTTTTTGCTTCAAGTATTGTTTCTCTTGCAGGTAGAGAGAGCCCTTGCTCAAATGAATTACCTAGACATTCAAGATTTCGACGTGAGACATTCAACGAAGTGTCAGCTTTGGCACTACTCCCCACAGAGTCAGCAGGATAAGTTTCTCTTTGTCCCCAAGCAGAGTTACTTACTTCCCCGCCAGGGTTTCTTGTTGAAGTTTCTCTAGTCCGACCAGCGGATTGTTTCCTTCAAAGTTGTTGTTATGTCAGAATTAAAAGGTTTCATGAACCAGAAGTTCAGAGGCTACCGCCGGTTGTTAGAGCGGGCATCCAGTAGTTTGATTTCCAAATATCCCCAGTAGAGTCAGCCTCGAAGTTGCTGTAACGTCAGTGGTAAGAAGTTGGCGGGCCAATGGAAGGATGAGTCCTAACGTGGATGGGTTTATTGATAGGTTTTTGCGCTAAGAGAAGTGGGGGTCCTAATGTGGACAGATTGATTTCCTCAAATTGAGGAGACGTGCTAGTCCTAACGTGGACAGATTTGATTTTTAGGCGTGGATTGAATGTGAAGTCCTGACGTGGACAAAGTTGGTTACTCTTCGTGTTGGTGTCCTGACGTGGACCATTTATTTCCAGCAGATATATTTCTTCGTAATGGTGAAAGGTGTGTCCTGACGTGGACAAGTTTGTTTCTCTTCGTGTTAGTGAAGCGTGAGTCCTGACGTGGACAAGTTTTATTACTTCAGCAGGTTGAGATGTGAGTCCTGACGTGGACGAGTTTCATTTTCCCAGCAAGCCGAAGGTGCGCAAGTCCTGGCATGGACAGATTTATCTTCCTTCGTGTTGACGCCGCATGAGTCCTGACGTGGACAAATTTCATTTCCTCAGCGAGTCCGGAGGTGAGTCCTGACGTGGACAAATCAAGACGAAATGTGAGTCCTGACGTGGACAAGTTTATTCCTTACGTGGAAAGAAGGAGTCCTGACGTGGACAAGTTTATTCCTTACGTGGAAAGAAGGAGTCCTGACGTGGACAAGTTTATTCCTTACGTGGGAAGAAGGAGTCCTGACGTGGACAAGTTTATTCCTTACGTGGAAAGAAGGGGTCCTTACGCGGACAAGTCAAGAAGAAGTTATTCCTTATGTGGAAAGAGAAGTTGTTTCCTTACGTGGAAAGAAGACGTATTCTTTACGAGGAAAGAGTGGAGTCCTTACGTGGACAGACCAAGACGAGATGGGAGTCCTTACGTGGACAGATCCCGATGAGTTGCATTCCTTACGTGGAAAGATTGATTCCTTACGTGGAAAGATGAGTTTATTCCTTACGTGGAAAGATTGAGTCCTTACGTGGACATATCATGTTGGATTCCTTACGTGGAAGGATTGTGATTCCTTACGTGGAAAGATGGCATTCCTTACGTGGAAAGATTGGAGTCCTTACGCGGACAGATCAAGATAAGATTGTGATTCCTTACGTGGAACGAAGGTGGTTTCCTAACGTGGAAAAAGATTGTTTCCTTACGTGGAAAGATGTATTCCTTACGTGGAAAAAAGAAGTAGTCATAACCCAGAGAGTTTAGTCCTGACGTGGACAGATCCAGACGAAGTCTTATTCCTTACGTGGACGATGTTATTCCTAACGTGGAAGAGTTTATTCCTAACATGGACGATTTATTTCTGACGAGAAGGCAGGCGAGCCATCCCCCAGCAAAGTTGTTGAAGTTTTCCAAATTGACGAAGCAGGCGTCCTGACGTGGACAATGTTCTATCTCTGCGATGATAAAGTCTTTTTCAGGATGATGAGAAGAATCCCCAGCATGGTCGCACGAGATCAGTGGGTTGCCGTAACAGTCAGATCCAGTTGATGAATGTCGTTCCCCAAGCAGGAGCGCAGTTTATTTCTGCGGTTGACAAATTTCTGGGTTCTTAGTATTCAACCGTCTCGTACCGCGAATGTCTGAAGGCTCCGGGCTCTTCACCCAATCGGGTCCAAGTCGCTTGAATAGGGGCAGCTGTTGCACCCTAAAATTTGCCCAACCTTATTCACTTGGTTTATGTTTCAATATCATTAGCATTTGCATATAGAGTCATGTACATAGTCTGATCATCTGCATAGCATAGCATGGCAAGTCATCCAACAGGGGACCAATCATTATTCTCATCTCTAGAGGCCTATAAAGAGGTTATTATCCTGATTCAATCTCATTCAAGTCATCAGAAAAGAATTTTAAAGTTGGAGAAGTCAGTGGATCAAGCATTGAGTCTATCTCCTAACTGAGGGTATCTGAGGATCAACAAAGAAATTGTGAGTTGTGGGCTGAGCATGGGGAGTATCTAGACATCTTGGAGGACTTAGAAAGTCATTTGGAGAAGGAGATAAGTCATTGGTATGGTCACAAGAGTTGTGGATGAAGACAGTCAACTAGGGTTTCATCTGGGTCAACCCTGGGTCAACTCTAGGTCAATTGACTGATTGAAAGGCATTAAGGGCTATTGGAGAGATGTGGGGTTCATCATTTGACATGTAGAAGAGGATGTGGTGATATTCCAAGAAGAAATCAAGAGAAATCAAGGAGAAGAGGAGTTTCTAAATTAGGGTTTCTGTGTAAAATCCCCTAGTTTAGGTCAAATTTCCAAGCAAGATAAGTCAAAATGAAAGCTTCAAAGGGATCCTTGGCCAACATGGAACTTGTAGAGGATCTTAAGACCTTTAATTTGAGTGGTGGAAGACATCAAGGAGATTTATAGAACTCAAGTTATGGTCCTTGCAAGTTACAGGTCATCTGAGGTATCTGAAATTTTGTCTGTGAAAGTGACTTGACTTCCAAGCAATTTTTACCCCTCAAGGAGATTTCAAATGAATTTCTGGTAAACATAAGAGTTGTTCCTCATTGTCTTAGATTTCTAGAATGGTATGGTATGCCTTCATATGATTTGTGGAACTCTACTTATGGTCTTGGCAAGCAAAGGGTATTTTGGTCATTTGAGAATTACAGGTCATTTCAAGCCTATGCCCAAAACTCATACAAGGAAGCTTCAAATGGAAAACTTAACAACATAAAACTTGTTCCAAATGACATTTTGAGTCTAGAAAAGTGACCATGAGAGATTGAAAAGATTCATAGCACAAGGTTCCAAAATTGTTGGATTTAATGAATAAAAATGGACTTAAAAATGAGATTGTTCATATTTTGGCCAAATGGGGCAAAGTTATAGGTCATTTTGAATGGAAAAATCATTTTTAGAACATTGGCTAAAGTAGAATTTTGAGCTTGGTTCACATTTTGGAAGTTATTCATGGTTACTTGTAATGGAAGATACATAAGCCAAATCCAAAGGAAAGAGTGCAAGGGAAGCTTCTCCAAGCTTCTAGGAGTTTCTAACCTCACCTATATATTGATATGAGAGGGTTCATGCCATGGTTGGTGATCTCATTTACTCAAAACCACAAGTTTCATACATTCTCTCCCATTTGCAAAATCAATTCAAACTCTTCCAAATTCTCATCAATTTTCCCCATTCTTGATCTGTTCTTCATCATCATCATCCAAGGATCAGAATTCACACATTCATTTGGTGGAATTGAGCAAGAATCGTGCGACACACTTCCATCATCCAAGAAGCAAGAAACTTGGAATTGCAAGATTCAAGAGGTTTGAGTCCAATTCAGTGCATACAGAATTCTTCAACAAGTCTCCTGATTCATTTCCAAGCATCACAAGCCTCAGATCAAAGAATTTCATAGCTGCTTTCTTCATTTTATACCAGGTTGGATTTCTATTCGAATTGCATGTTTTAGTTAGAATTTTAGGGATTTGATGGCATAGAATTGTTAAGGTAGGATAGATGACTGAGTTTGGTGAGTTTGGAGAGTTTTCATGAAGGTTGTTAATGGTGCGCATGAACTGTTAAGGTTTATATCTCATGATTCAAGGCACGAAAATATTAAATAAATGGCTCAGATTAATCAGCATGAAGTATAGATCAGTTTAGGGTAAGAATTATGGAGAATTGAGAGGTTTGATCACAGGTGAAAATGGTGGTCTACAACTGTTATTCCTATCGAGTTGGTTGATTTAGCGAGTTTTAGGAGAAGTTATTGTCATGGCTGTGTAGAGGGAAGTTTGTAGAGCAACTTTGCTCTCGGAGTCGTGTGGATCCATGGAAGCATGAAGGAGAACAGATAGGTGTAAACTCGTGCATGGAGGAAGAGCTTCTGAAAACCCTAGGGTTTCTAAGGTTGAAGACGATGGACAACCGTTGGATGACCCTTTTGACTTGGACCAAGGATCTGATCGTAGGGCTCACGTTTAAAATGAGATTTGGAGGGAGACATTGGGTGCTAAACGCACCGTTTCATTTATTTTTCTGACTGGGCTCAACTTTCGCTTGCTATTCACACCCTACCCAAACCAGGCCCAACGCAAATGAACTGGAAAAATGACTATCTGCACCGTTTTTGGTTTTTAATTTTTATGTTTTCTGACTTGCATTGGGCCCAGACGCGCTTGCTATGCGCGCCCCCCAGTCTGGGCCCAGTTTATTCTTTTAACTGATTTCTCCTACTTTCTGCACCCCCTTCCATCTAAATCCATTTTAATTTTTTTAATTCATTTCAATTCTTTGAAAAAATCATAAAAAATGGAAAAATGCATGGTTGTAATTGGTTCTTTTTGCATATTATTCATAATTTTGTTAAGAAAATTATCACATAAAAAAATTAATAATTCATTTCATTTTCATATTTTTGGCATATTTTACTTTTAATTAGGTGTAAATAATATTTTGTTTAGTACATGTATTTGATAATTTTTGTTCTTATAGATGCTTTAATATTTTTCACCCATTCTTTTTAGGTTGATTAGTAGATAAGACTAGCTTGTATATGCAATTTAGTTCCCATTTTTAGAAATTAATTTTAGGTGTTTAGTTTAGGTGAGAACAACATGAACAAAATTAGGGTTTAAGTGATGACTTAGGAGAATTGAATCATTTCCCTTAGGACTTAGAGATTGAATATTTTAGCTATGGGACTATAGGGACTATGGGTAGTTATTAGATCCCTTAGAAATCACTAGGATTCCCCTACTGCTATTGGTATATTACTGTCTATATTTGATTGATTGGTGTGGTGTGCCCTCTGGGGATTATTGTTTGTCTGTATGGGTATTGGGATTGTCTGGGGATTGGGAGAGCTGAAGACTTGTGATGATGAAGCCATTGGAGATCCAGAGCTTGAGAACCAATTTCCAGAGTTGAAGAGGAGATTCTTGCTAGCAGCTGTTGAGGAGACTAGGGTTTAGGAGCTAGGCAGAGCTCTAGATTAGAAAGCTTGTTTCTCAAACATGGAATGCTTTGTTTGCATCCATCCTGTCCCTATGATTCAAAGTCTCTATCAAATACCCACCTCCTTCCTTTGGAAGGATCAGTGAATGTATTTGAAAGATAGAACTTTTGAGGGAAAATTATCTGTATAATGTTAACAGTTGATGAACCACCCTTGGTAGGTAATTGACTGTCTAACATTCATTCATTTCATCTTGTTGACTGATGTTCCTCTTGGAGATTGAGACTGGAAGAAAAGCCATTGCAGATGGAAGAATGATGACCAAAGCCCTTGATGGAAAGCTGTGGAGATGGAGATTGATGCTTGCTGAAGCTTGAAGTCAGATGCTGATGCAGAGCTGCTGTGGTTGTTTATTTTTGCTGTATTTCATTTCTGATGTATTGATTGGTTTTCCTGACTGTATTGTTTGTTGTTTACCCTGTTGGGTTGAAAGTGAATGCTGTTCACTTTTGCCTATTGTTTTCTAGGTTCGAGGTTGAGTGGGACTCCCTTGCCTCGCTTGTATTGCTGCATCCATGCATTTTATTGCTTTACTGTATATATCTGCTATTGTTTCCGTTTCCGTCTATTCCCTTAGGATCTCTGTTTCTCTCTGCGCAAGAGAGGAGCATGATAGACATTAGGTCTTAACCCATGCATGATAACATTAGGTTAGTTTGATTCCCTTCGCAACTGTAGGTTAGAGTTCTGTCTCTTCTTTCTCAAAACAAACAGAAAAACACAATAAATATTTCAAACACAATAAAATACACTTCTTCCGTAAAAGAATGTGAACTCATCAAAACGTCATTTTTGTCCGCTTGGACTGTTAATCAGGAAAACCTTTTTCAGAAGGAATAAAATCAATCAAGACAGACTTGTGTCGTACGTGGCCCGAACTACGTTTGCTCTGATCTTCCATGCTGTGTGGAAGTACGTAGGCATAGGATGCGATATCCTAGCGAGCAACCTTCCCCTCCTTTCCCGTAGGTAGGCGAACTACGTTGACTCTGATTTCTCGTTCCAGACGGGAATACGTAGGCATAAAGTGCGATACTTTGCCGAGTCATTTTATTTTCATTTTCTTTTCTTTTAACCCTTGACCTTTAGTCTAGATAGAATAACAATCCATACCCGAAAACAAGCGTGGATCCCGTCGAGTACGACGGACGTGAGGGGTGCTAATACCTTCCCCTTGCGTAACCGACTCCCGAATCCAGGTTTTGGTTGCGACGACCATACCTTTCCCGTGTTGTGCGAGGTTTACTCTGAGCGTTTCCTTTCCCTCCCGTGGGATAAATAACGCATGGTGGCGACTCTTCTGTTCAGCCGGCGCCGATTTTCGCAGTAGCGACATACACCAATATTGCTTTCCACGCCCAACCTCTTCTCACAATCACCAGAAATCACTGTCCACCCTCTATTCGACTTCACAATTTGCTGCCTTAGAATACACCCCAGACACAAGTCTCAAAACCACTCAATCAAATTAATTCCTCGACCATCCAAACAGACATACAATGTGGAGTTCTCAATATCAGACTAGTTTCCGTAACTAAGTCGACCACAAACTCCATCACGACATATCGCGATACCACTTCCACAAATCCGAAAATCAACTCTTCGACTTTGATTCATCAACTTCAACCAATCTACCAACTCAAACCAGATTTTCTGACCTTCTTGAATCTCCTCAAGAATACTACTAGTAAGTTCTAACACACACGGCTTAACTCCATAACAAGTCTCTTCACAGACCAAACTTGTATCGCCAAACTGCTCAATCGGTTCTAACTCTTTTCACCATCATCACCGTTACCGGTAAGGTTTTCAAATCAAAGCATCAGCTACCACGTTATATACCGAAAACACACAGTATGATAACACATCAACCGCACCCGTTCACGACGGTAAAATTGCCAAAATGACACGTTTCGAATATTCTGCTATAATTGGCTCATTCACTGACTCCAAAACCATTTTTCCTAGAAAGATCATCTCGTTAGCTTCCCGTCACTTTGAACGGAAGTCAAAACCGACATACGGTTCAAGAGTTATGAATTTTCGAAGTTTTCTGAAAAACCAGAATTTTGCCCAAAATCTGCTGCGGGAATTCTGCATTTTTGCCCGAAAATTTGACTGATTCAATTTATTTCTTCGAAACAAATACATACTCATACTCCCCTAACATATGGCATTAAATTAGAACCATCAAACGCGATTTCTACAACGTCCGATTTCAATCCGAATCTTAGATCCTCAAATCTCCAAAATGCCAAAACTTGCCAAATCAACCACATTTTATAAAACAAGCATACTCAATCACGGCTTAACATTACCCGACACAACTATGCAATCTACTCCGACTTTCGTCTGTAAAACATCGCTTCCTCACAAAATCTCAGATTAAGCAATTTCAGCCTCCAACTCCGGCACAACTACAACAATGACCAACTCTTGAACACTGGTCAGATAATTCTTCTTACGTACTTCAAGTTGCCTTAAAGCATAACTAACTCGCTGAAGTTACTTTTAACATATCTCCAAATCATATCAACAAAGCATCTCCAAACACCACCACTAGTCCCATCGGGTTTGGCAACAATCAACACATGAGTCGTCGACAACTCTCTCGAAAATTCCAATCAAAATGCACATCTCTGCACCTTCTTACATCGACCGACTCATCAAAACAATTATTGAGCACTTAGCTCCACTCCAAACAATTCACTGCTCACGCCATCCAAGCTTGTAAGACACGTTTATCCCATCCAACACAATCCCGTCTACTATTAACAAGAGATTAAGGGTGATCAGTTCCTCAATTTGTCAATAGGCAGCCGAAAATCATGATGGGGTACAAACCATCTTTGCCAAACTATGAGAGCATTCAACCACACACTGAGCCTTCACTCTGCACTTGCAGCATTCCGGAGAAACACATGCTTCTCCCCCACTTGAATCCTTCCCACTTCTGCAGACAAAGGCTAGACGACAAACATGTACCGGCAGTGTTTTCACACACATGCCACATACAAGGGATTAAACAACAACATTAGACAACTTGGCCGGACGGACCGACCTGCTCTGATACCAATTGTAACACCCCGTTCTAACCCAACGCATATTTAAAATAAATCAAAATCAGAGTGCACGAATTTTGCAGGCATGACGACCGTCACACACACAAAAACTGAGACGCAACAGAGGTGTCACATATTCGACTTACAAAAACATACATTTCACCATTTAATTGGACAACATGTATTCAGTGATGATACATAGCACATAATCTTGGATGAACAACTAATAACAAGTCACATAACATCTTAATTACATACCAACATATTCATTTGCAGCGGAACATAATGCACTTTCAACATTTATGATAATCAACGTGATACCAGAAATTTACGACAGAACTCCATTAAAATTCAGCAAGTAATCATCTTGCTTATATTTAATACAACAACTAATTTCAACCATAAAATCCGCATTTCCGATCCATCGATCTATTGCGTACAACCAATATTTGGCACATTAACAAAGCAGCCAACTTAATAAAATACTTCATAAAATTCAGCAACAAGAAAATAAATAAGAGCAATAACAATAATCGTTTATCCCCCCAAGAGTGCTACGTATCAGAGCGACCAACGACAACTTAAACGACAAAGCGGAACTTCATTCCGAACTACCTGCAAATTACCACCAGAGGAGGTAACATACAACGTAAAGGGGTGAGATATCAACAATATAACATAAGGCATGATAGAAGTCATACTAGAAATCGTATCACAGCAATATAATCTTCGCAAACTTACAAATATCAGAAACAATCATCTACAAGAAAAACCATATCTCACGTATACCACAACCACCTACAACCAACATAATCATGCAACTTAATGCGACTTAATCAATGCAACTCAACTATGCATATGCATGTGGTACCATTTAGAAGCCAACACTCCAAAACTCGGGACAGGGCCAACACCCCGAACCCATCTAGGAGCCAACACTCCAAAACTCGGGACAGGGCCAACACCCCGAACCCATCTAGGAGCCAACACTCCAAATAACGCCAATACAGGCACAACCGTCACCAATCCAGGCCAAATGGCATGCCATGAAATGCATCTATTATGGACTACAACACAACCATAACAACCATATAACAAGGCATTAAGCCTACAACCAGAATGTCCATAACAGAGCATCACAACATCATACAACTCATACAACTATCACTTTATACCCGTTCACATACGGGAACAATAACAACATAGTTTCAACATTTACGACTGTTCATGTAAAGGAACATTACAACATCGTACCAACAAATAGGAACTCAAAGTGTTCCTACAAAACGGTTGTTCCTATACAAGTATTACATCAACATCAGTTCAACAATTAGGGACTCGAACGTTGCCGTAAGAGCACATCATAACCTTCACTTACTAAATTATCTACAAAGTAATTCTCTTGTCCCATTAGGGCAATTATACAACATTATATCAAACTCACGATATAACACATTCATTCCTACATAGAAACCTTGTCCCATTAGGGAAACCTTAGAGCATCGTACTAATAACGACATGACACATTCATTCCTACATAGAAACCTTCGTCCCTAAAATTTATCGATTTACGGAAACCATACCTATGAATTGATTCCCTACATGAAATCAATCATACCCACGGTTATAGAATTGAACCCCACCCTTACCTTAGAATTGAGGTCAATTCCACGCTTTCCGATTTCGCTTCTGCTCTACGGTGATTTTTCTGCAACAATCTTCCAAATCTACCGATCGACAATTCTTCTCTCTTCCTTTCTCTCCATTACGTAACTTCTCTTTTCAGTCTTTTATTTCCCAAAATGATGTAATTGACGGTAAAAGAGTCTACGGGAATATATTTTTGCTACAAATTCTCATTCCACCAGGACACGTTCAAATTCTGCATAACTGCAGTTTTTGCTCGTGTGACGGTCGTCACACTCCTGTGACGGTCGTCATAGTAGCAAAATTTCATTTTTTTCCAGATAGAATATCTCTTTAGCTTTCCAACGCTTCAAACGGGGGTCAAATCCGACTTACGGATCAAGAGATATGAATTTTCAAAGTTTTCCGACAAAACCAGAATTTTTCCGACAATTCGACCGATTCAATTCCTTTCTTCAAGACGAACTCATACTCAAATACGACTACGATGCAACGAGACATGGCAAAGTCATAATTGGATTTAATCGAAATAAAACGGGCGTTACAGGGATCATGCCTGTATCAAAAGTCAAAGGTACAATTGATTTTTCCTAATAAAACTCTAATTTGTGGACAGATGAAACTAGGCTTCAATGAACTTGTAATGAGATCAATTAGCACTTGATTCTTGTTGAATATAAGCCTCTTGAGTGTATGGAAACTTGATTTATTGATGATTAATCCAAAACAATAACTGATCAAGCCTTAGTCCTTTTGATTCCAAAAGTACAAAACCCTAATTCAAATGAACTTCAACAAAAGCAAACTTGAAACGAAGTTAGAGTTAGAGATAAATGTTTGATTCTCCTAAATGGTGATGGAATATAGGGGTCAAAATTTGGGGTATGACAGTCTCCAGTGTGCTTCTGTTATTACAAAAAAGGTGAAACTTGGTATCCCATTAAGAATGGACGAGGTTTGCACTCATTGGAAGAGATTTAGGTTTGATGATGATGGTGTCATAAATGACAATAAATTGAATATATCTATTTTGACCAAATGGGAAGTGATACAAGAGATATTTTTGATAGCCGATGACAACATGAAACTTTACACACAACTACAGAAAAGGCATACCACAACGGTTGTGAAGGATATATAATCACGCGTGACATGGCGTTGTTAAGTAGCCTGTGGTTGTATATGGGTTATTTACAATCACGATCCAGTACCCGTGGTAGAAAAATGGAAAACATGCTACCTATAATCACAGTTATTTTAAATACCCGTTGTTGTATGTCTTTCAATAAACTTTTAAAAAAAATGCAGCATTAGTACTATCTATAATCATGGTTATTTTAAATACCTGTTGTTGTATGTCTTTTAATAAAATTAAAAAAAGTTGCAGCATTAGAACAAGAAAAACAGCAAGAACAACAACAACAACATCAAGAACAACAATAACAACAACAAGAACAATAATAAGAACAACAACAAAAACAACAAAAACAAGAATAAGAACAACAATAACAATAACAAGAAGAAGAAGAAGAAGAAGAAGAACAACAACAACAACAGAAACAACAACAAGAACAAGAACAACAACAACAACAACAATAATAAAAAAGAGCACCAACAACTAACATTTCTAACTTGAATCCATACTTTCCATGTCTCATTCAAGTTGTAGAAGAGATGATGGAGTTCTGAAATTTGTTAAGGAAAGAAATGATATTTTCGAGTTTTGTCTATGAAAGAAATGTTGTTTTTGAGTTTGGTTTAATGGAGAAATAGAGTATCATAAATGAAAGATGATGTTTGGAGGTAGAAGATGTAGTCCGTCTAAGTTTTAGTTTTCACGCAGATCACTAATAGTAGTGTCTTGACCGTTGATAATCACTAAATGGACGATCAAGATTTGTTTAAGGACAATGAATAAACTCAACAAGCACGCCACCTATAATGTTGGTGCTGGAGCTTGAAAAAATAAGTAAAAAATAAAAATGGTGGTGTTGGAACTTGAACCCATGACCAAACGCTACCTATAATCACGATTTTTTAAATACCCGTCGTGAAAGGTCTGTCAGCATTTTGAAAAAATAAGTAAAAAACGCTATCTATAATCACGGTTTTTTAAATACCCGTGGTGAAAGGTCTGTCAGCATTTTGAAAAAATAAGTAAAAAGCCAAAAATGCTGGTACTGGGACTTGAACCCATGACCAGACGCTACCTATAATCGCAGTTATTTAAATAACCTTGGTGGAAGACCTCATTTTTCACCACTGTTAGAATTTTAACCGTGATTAAAAGTCTTTTAATAAAATAAAAAAATGTACGCTCCTAAATATCACATATTGCTACGGTGAATAGGAAACCGTTGTTACTTTGGCGTTGTTGTTTACGCGTTTTGTAGTAGTGACATCAAAGAACAATTGAGGAAGATTTCCTATCCGAAAACCACGGACATGAAACCACCCTCTCAACCGATAAAAACAAAGGTGCTTCGAAGTAAATGAAGCCTACATCGAATGACAATTCGATTACACGGTCTTCGTCATATTTTGAACATGTGACAAAGTTTTTCCCGACTCACCAACTCCAAAATCTTAAAAAGGTGTTGCCAAAGGAGCTCGCATTAGAAAACCATTTCCTATGTCACCTCCACCAAAAATTTCATTCATCGAGGAGATTCCTGTTTTTATGCACTAATACATCGAGCGGATCATCAATGTTATGGGGGACGTTCATTGCGGTTATCGAGCAGTTTCAACTTTATTAGGTAAAAGAGAAGATATTATCCAAGAGTTGAAGACGCATAAAGAATCATACACACACTTGTATGGAAAGAAAGAAAATTTTGATGAAGTTTATGATTCTCTTGTTTCTTATATTAGTGGTCCAACATCGGAGACAAAATAGATGCGCTTCTCTGAAATGGGTCACCCAATAGCATGTGCGTATGATAGAGTGTGTGTTGATCTGACACGATATAGCTTTTCAGAAACCTTTCTTCCACTCGCACTGCCCCACCTCAAAATCCAAATGATCATATTGTGTGTATTGGATGACTTTCAAAATCAAATTATTTTGTTCAAGTTTACTTAAAACCGAGATGCCCTATATCACTTACATCATTGGAGTGGACGGATCCTTCAACAGAAAACGTTGAGACTTGGTCAGACCATTCTATAGAAAGGATGCAAGAGTTTGAGAAATTGAGCAACATTTAAAAAGAATCAATGCACAAAAGTCCAAGGGGGTACCACCTATAGATTTAGCCGGCGACAAATATTTCGATTCATTTTAATTTCTTCTTTAGCCGTACAAATAAGTGTATGTAATTGTGTCTCAATATAAATGAAGTGTAATATATTTTACATTTGTTCATATTGTGTCTTAATTCATTTTTTATCTTTCCCGTAACAACTTGTGTTCTTTTGTAAACAAAGGTTATGTTTTGAAACTGGTTCATGTGAGGTTCAGGAGATGCATCTCCGAAACAAGATAATAGGGTGCGGAACCGGAGATATATCTACGGAATCAGCATGCTAGTTATGGAGTGGTCCATATTGATCTATGACTTTTAAAAATTGTGGTACTCTTATGTTATATTTCACATAAAGAGAAAATTTCTTAAATGTCACAAATAAACATCAAATGATATGTCGCAAATGTATCCTTCTGCAGCTCTACACCCGGGTGAACATTTAAACTCACCGGTTTCACCTCCCTCAAAGATATCAAAGACGAAATCTATCATCTACTACCTTACAGAGACAATCGAAGGATTGTGAAGTCTGAGTACCGTTCACCTTCGATTAACACCAGAGGGAAGATTGAGTTCAACAAATTTGAATTTAAAACGCAAGTAGATGTAAGGACTATGTGGAATGCATATTTCCGTTTCAAAACAAAAGTTTCGCTCGAGTTGGAAGTGACGATTTCAAGATCAAACGAAGATATTGCGAAGATGTTGAAGCGTCCACCTAAATATTAAAGTAATGTTGCATTTTATGTTGAAATGATTTATGTAATCCTAATTTTATTTTATGAATCCTAATTTCATTTTGAAAAATTACATATTTTTTATTCTGCTACTGGTGTCTCTGTTACAGAAATGTAACTACGGAAACATTCCGGAGTTACATTTCCAGAATAAAATAAATCAAATAATAGAGCCTTACTCAAAATGACGTCTATTAAATGTGTGTGCGCATCCGAAAATTCATCTTTAAAAATTTAAAATATTTTTAAATTTTCACATTGTATCTAAAACAACGTATACGACGCATCAAAAAATCCTCCTAGATAATTGAATTTCTCGGTTTTAGAAGTCTTATTGGCCCAGCGAACACTCTCATATTAACCAGGTATAATGGCTCTATAAATTGTAATGTGACTTATATGATTTTATCAATATATTATGGAATAGTTTAAATTATAAAATACATTAAGTTAAACTATATATTGCCAAATAGTAGTTTTATTCTTGCAATAAATAATTATTTATTTATTTCCAAACACAGATAAAGAAAACTAGAGCCCAAGGGCTCATCACACACATCATATGATGATATACAAAGTTATTACACTGAAATCAACTTTGCTCAATATTTTTAATGAGCTAGCTCCTCCACCTTCTTGGATTAATTAATGACACCTTTCATAGCAGAAGCCATTGATGTCATCGCAACTGCACAGTGGAGTACCATACTCTCCACAAACGCAGTTTTTGCAAGTTGAGTGACACGTTTCTGCAACATCAAAACAGCGACACTGAGGATTAATGGATGCTACTTTGCAAATACATGTATCACAACAGGCTGCTGTGTGCGGTTCACCATTGGAGAGCACTTGAGTTATGAAGGATGTTGGGTCGAAACGAGCACTGACAGTTGGAGCTGTGAAAGCCAAGAGAAATAGCAACAAAGATAACCTCATCAATGTTGTCTTCATGTTCAACTCCATTATCACTCTCTCTCTAATTATTTTGTGTCTTTGTTTTCCTTTCTTTGTGAAGAGGCATACAGCTGGAGGGTCAATTTATAATATAGTATTTACGAATAATGTAATATTTATTAAAATATATTTTTTCTGTCTTAAAATAAATATCGTATATTAATAAATTATTTATTTTAAAATAAGTGTCGTTATAATTTTTTAATATAAATATTTTAATTAATACTACCTACTTTACTCTCAATTTATTACTTTTTTATTGAATATTTATGATCATTAAAATATCTCAATAAATAATAAAAATAATATGATAAAATTGATATTCTCTCTTTCACTTATAACAACTCAATTGGCCTTCCATCATTAATAATAACAACTCAATTATTGTCACTGTAGATTATAAGGGAGGCATTATTGTGAGCATTAGAGTGAAGAAGAGATAAATCAAAATGTATTCTGTCACTGAAATTTACAAACATGAGACAATATAACCCAAGCGATCTTTGTTTCTCATTTCTCCCCTTACATAAACTTCCTTTGAATTATAATTGTTCTCTTTCACACATTAACGTTTTAATTTACGTAAGGATAAGAAGAAAATAGGAATATAATTGAGAACTGAATTGAGAATGATATCAGTTATATCCATTCAAAATCTTATGATTTTTATCGATATAAAAATTAAGAATTGAACTCTTAAACTCATATTAAAATTCAATTAGAGAATGAAGGCAGAAGCGTATCTGAATTTGTCATTAAAATCGTTGAAGGTTGTGGGTATCTGATCTTCCAATTTATAAAGTTTCTTAAGGTTCCTTGAATCTTTTTTGATGGGGATGAAGAGAGAAAACCTAATAAACCTTATTTTGTTCGTTCTCTACAAATGGGGACCATAAACCATTTAAATAACTTTGGGGTTATTTCTTGGTTTTTAATATTCTAATTTGACCCCTTATCAAATTATATATTGACTTACGGTATCTATACAATAACCTGACATTTCATGAGAATTATCCTTTTAGCCACAAACTTAATATTATATTAATTAGACCCCTTTAAGTCTTGACTAATTAAAATAATCACACTAACACCTTAAATGTTATATCTGTGACCCAAAATTCTAACAATATCCTCCCCAAAGACTCCTCTAACGATAAAACACCCATGCGAGCAGTGTGCTCATGAAAGACCTTGGATGTAAGACCTTTTGTAAGAAGATATGCTATCATGGAGTTTGTCCCCAAGTGTTCTATGGAAATCTATCCACTTTGTACCCTTTCCTTAACAACTAGGAACTTGATGTCAATACATTTTGACTTAGTCGAGCTCCTATTATTGTTGGAATACAGGACGACTGATTTCTTGTCATAGTATAACTTAAGTGGGCTTTCAATTTCTTCCACAATTCGCATCCTAGTAACAAGATTCTTCAGCCAAATCCCATGGCTGGATGCCTCATGACATGCTATAAACTCTATTGCCATGGTGGATGAAGCCATAAGTGTTTGCTTAACATTGCGCCAAGAAACTCCACCACCAATCAACATGTAAATATAGCCTGAAGTGGATCTTTTATTGTCTTGTCATCTAGCAAAATCTGAGTCAGAATATCCAGTTATCTATAACTGGTCTGACCTTCTATATTTGAGCATATAGTCTTTTGTTCTCTTTAAATACCTCATAATCTTTTTGGCTACTTTCCAGTGATCCATTCCTGGATTGCTCAAATATCTTCCTAACATCCCAACTATGAAAGCAATATCAGGACGCGTGCACAGTTGGGCATGTATCAGTCTCCATGATGCTGAGGCATACGGAATCTTTTGCATTTCTTGAATTTCTAAGTTTTCTTTTGGACACTGACTGAGACTGAATTTGTCTCCATTAACAATTGGAGTATCTCCTGATTTACATTCCTGCATGCCAAACCTTTTAAGTACCTTTTTGATATAGCTTCTTTGTGATAATCCTAGAATACCACGAGATCGGTCTCGATGTATCTGAATTCCTAATACAAAGGAGGCATCACCAAGATATTTCATTTTAAAATTTCTTGATAGGAATTTCTTAGTTTTGTGCATCATTCCTATATCATTTGCGACAAGCAATATGTCATCTACATACAAGACAAAGAAAATGTACTTGCTCCCACTGAGTTTTTGATACTCACATTCTTCAACAACGTTCACCTCAAAACCAAATGAGAGAATTACTTCGTGAAACTTGTGATACCACTGACGAGATGCCTGCTTTAGTCCATAAATGGATTTTGTCAATTTGCAAACCATATTCTTTGAGTCTCCTGACACAAAGTTTTCTGGTTTCATCATATAGATTGTTTCATCAACGTTGCCATTGAGGAAAGTTGTCTTGACATCCATTTGATGGAGTTCCAAATCATTATGTGCAATAAGAGCCATGATTGTCTTAAAAGAGTATTTCGATGAAACCGGAGAGAAAATATCTTTAAAGTCAATCGCTTCCTTTTGAGTATAGTCCTTAGACACAAGACGAGCCTTATACCTCTCCACATTATCGTTAGAATCCTGTTTGGTCTTAAAAATCCATTTGCAACCAATGGATTTCACACCTTCTAGTAATGGGACAAGTTCCCAAACTTTATTTTCTTGAATGGACTTATACTCCTCTTTCATTTCTTCAATCCATGTTTTCGAGTTGGAATCATGCATGGCTTCACGGAAGTTTATTGGATCATCTTCCAGCATACCATTATTTTCCTCATGTTCTTGGAGAAAGACTATGTAAACATCCGGAATAGCATTTCTCCTTTCTCTAGTGGATCTCCGCAAAGGTATTGGTTCTTGTAACACTTGTTTTTAAGGATTTTGAATTTGTTCTTCATGAATTACCAAATCATCTTGAGTTTGAGGAATTGCAATAATGTCTTGTGCAGGTTTCGTACTTACTTGATCAAACGCAACTATATGAATCGCTTCTAGAATTGTTATCGATTCTTCCTCTAAGACAAATTCTCTTACCTTATTCTTCCCCCAAACTCATTATCCTCAAAGAATGTGGATGTTCCTGCCTCAAAAATTGAATTTAATTTGGGATCATAAAATTTGTAGCCCCTAGATCTTTCAGAATAACTAATAAAGTAGCTGCTCACTGTTCGGGAGTCCAATTTATTTTCATTTGGTCTATAAGGTCTTGCCTCAGCTGGACATCCCCATACATGAAATTTTGTTAGACTAGGCTTTTCCCCAGACCAAAGCCCATAAGGTGTTTTGGAAGCTGCTTTTGTTGGTACTTTATTTAGAATATAAGCTGCAGTATTTTGTGTCTCTCCCCAGAGTGACTCTAGCAAAGTAGAATGACAAATCATACTCCTCACCATATCTTTAAGAGTCCAATTTTATCTTTTAGCAACACTGTTCATGCTAGGAGAACCTGGCATGGTGTACTATAGGGCGATTCCACATTCCTCTATGCATTTGGCAAAAGGCCCTTGACATTGTTCACATGAACCGTCATATCTACCGTAATATTCACCGCCACAGTCAGATTTGACTTTCTTAATTCTTTTCATGTATAAGAAATATGTATGCATATCTAAAATAATCGTCTATGAATGATATAAAATATTTTTTACCATTCCAAGAAGGTGTCAGAAATGGTCTATAAATGTTTGTACGTATCAATTCTAAAACATTTGTAGCTCTATATGCACCGAATTTCTTTGTTTTGGTCTATTTTTCTTTAACGCATTCAACACAAACATAAAAATTTGTGAAGTCAATGGAATCCAAAATTCCATATGACACTAGTCGCTCAACTCTATTTTTAGAGATGTGACCTAGGTGTTTGTGCCATAATGCTCCTGAATTGTTATCCTCAACTTTACGCTTAGTACCACGTGATTCCACATTCAAGGATTCGCCATAGGTAGCTATTGTGTCAAGACAATATAGATTATCATGATCCATAAGTGAACCAGTCCCAACAATATTTGAATTGAAATATATTTTAAACATATTGTTTCCAAATGAAAAAAGTAACCTGATTTGTCCAAATAAGAAACTGAAATTAAATTTCGTCTAAATGACGGAACCACAAAAGTATCTTTCAAATCCAAATAAAATGCGGTACACATTAATAATCTAAAATTCCCAATAGCTTCCACCTCCATTGACTTTCCATCTCCAACATAGATCTATCTTTCAACATCATTTGGCTTCCGGTAGTTCAGGCAACCCCTCATTGAAACACCGATGTTAGTAGTTGCATCAAAGTCTAACCACCAAGTGTTTCCAGGTACTAAGGCTATATTGACCTCAAAACAAACCAAATCATGACTCATGCGATTGAAGCGATCCCACATCTCATAATCTTTCCTCTGTTCAGAGGTACCAAATTCCATAGGAGAAGGAGGTTGTCTCATCCTCAATGCAATGTTAAGATCCATGCAGGCAAGAACAATTTCCATGTTCTCATTCCAATCTTTAAAATCTATCTCATTCAAGACATGAACCTTATTCATATTAGTAGATATTGAATCAATTGTAGCTGAAAAAAGAACAAAAAGCAAACATTTTAAATATACTCACATAAATAAAAACCAAATCATCAATTTTGTTCAAAAAAGGCACAATCCATTTCAAGATACCTAGTGCACCACCAATATCAAATCTTTGGACAGTAATATCGACTGCTAGTGGTACTATTGACGTAACCATCAAACATTGATAATAAAAACATGTCGAATAATAAACTCCTCTTTGGATTGATTTATTATTCACATGTAGGACCTCATAATTATCACATGTTTACCATCACAGGGGCGTATGAAAACCGGCCAATTACCAATTGTCCTTTGGTCAATTGAAACTCGCATGGACAAACATACACACAAACCATAAAAAATATAACATTTTTCATAAGCAATTATTATAAAAGAGGTTACTTTAGCGACTTTTTCATTTCAACTACTTACTTAAAAGTTAAATTACTGTATAAATTCACAAATCGTAGCCAAAAGTTGAACAACATTGTACCGAAGTTAATTTAGTTTGTTATGCGAAACACAACAAAAATAATAAAAGAAAAATAATTTATCAAAAGTATTTTTTTTATTTATTAGAATTATAAATAAATAGCAGCCTATAAAAAAAATTAAATTTGCATGGTGACCTTATCGGGAATACTTATCACGTTTATAAAAAAAAATACTAGGAAATCACTTTCCCTTGTTACGGTCGAGATGATTATCCTTCCCACTATTTTAATTTGGAGAAATTATATAATGAGTGTGAAACTTAATATAAGTTAACTTAAAGCATAATAGTTCTTTTGCAGATATTTCCTCATTATCGACATTCAACAACAGAAGTAAATCAAGATAAATTTGGCACTCATTCAATCCAATAATGAAATTAAAATAATGATATATGCATCACTGAATAATACATTCAATACTCAAACACACTATAATAAAAATGTGCCTTATACTTAATTCTCATAATTTAATAATAATAAACATAACCTAAATTATGTATAATTGAAACGAATATGATATCACATACTGTATGCGATTTGGATACAGAATAGCGTAATAGAAAAAACATAAAAGGCAGACACATATCACATAACAATTGAAACCACTATGATTTATATAAAAAAACAAAGCAACTCAATAATAATAATAATAATAATAATAAAAGAGTGTAAGAGCAAAAAAATTTCTGTATAAGAGCAAATAAAATTGACGATAAATTCGACCTGACATTTAATTTTAGATTCAAGATTTTGAGCACAAAAATATTATAAGATCAAAATGGATCTCAATTTAAGAACCCTAATAAAAAAATCTCATAAACACAACATATATTGATTTATACATTTGGAAGATCAAAGGATTCTAAATAACTTAAAAAACAAATTGAATTAGATATGGGTGGCTCTGACGCCACTTGTTAGACCCATTCAAAACCTTATGATTTCTACCGATATAGAAATCAAGAACAGAACTCTAAAATCCTTAAATCCATACCAGAACTAAATTAGAGAATGAAGGCGGAAACATACCTGAATTTGCCATTAAAATGTTGAAGGTTGCGGGTATGTGATTTTCCAATTTGTAGAGTTCCTTAAGGTCTCTTGAATCTTCTCTGATGGGGATGAAGAGAGAAAACCTGATAAACCTTATTTTGTTCGTTCTCTAAAAATTGGGACCATAAACCATTTAAATAACCCTAAGGTTATTTCTTGGTTTTCAATATTCTAATTTGACCCCTCATCAAATTAGATATTGGCTTACGGTATCTACACAATAACTTGACCTTTCATGACATTTATGCTTTTAGCCACAAACTTAATATTATATTAAGTAGACCCCTTTAAGTCTTAATAATTAAAATAATGACCCTAACACCTTAAATGTTACATCTGTGACCTAAAATTCTAACAATATCCTCCCTTAAGAAGAGGAATATGTAACTTAGGTAGCATATAGTCTAACAATAGGAGGATGGGATCTAAAAAATAAAAGAGCCCAAAATTGACCTTTCATTATCAATATCACTAACCCAATTATTGTCACTATAAACTATAAGGGAGACATTATTGTGAGTGTTAGAGAAGAGATAAACCAAAATTGATTTTGTCCCTGAAGTTTACTGACATGAAATAATTTAACCCAAACAGTCTTTGCTTCCCCCTTTCTTCCTTTTACATAAACCTCCTTGAACTCTAAGTGTTATCTTTCACACCTTTAACACGTATTTTGCGTAAGGAAAAGAAGAAAATAGGAATAGAATTAAAAATGCAATTGAGCAAGATATTCTCCCCGAAGACTAACATACCCATTACTCAAAGAAAGCATTATTCCCAATTAATTATGAATGTTTTAAATGATAGTACAATTAACTAGGTTTTATTTAACCATTTATGTCTTGCTCTTGCCTAGGACCTAGAATCCATAAACTAGAGTTTGAAACCTTGAAAACATGGTCTCAATGTCTTCATCGTCCTTCATCTTGAATAACTAATATTGTTGAATCAAAATCTCAACTTTGATTTCTTTGATTTTTTATTTCCTTCATAAGAACTTACCTAAGATTCATAGATACTCTTAAAATGGTCAGAGATAGTAGTTATAAAGAACTTAGTAATTATTAATCATAATTGAGTGTGCAACCTTCAACTTTTAAAATTGTATTTTATATAGGGCTTGAAAATTATGAATTCCCAACCAATTGTTCTTGTCAATCATTTGGTCAATGGGATTAGAGAGGGTCATCTGCTCTCGCTCACAGATAAAAAACGAGTTAATGAAAAATGTAGTCTAGGGAAACAACGCAAGTCGTATCGTAAAGCCTTCTAATTCAATTACCCATATTTTAGAATCTACAAAGTTGTAAATGAGGTTTTAGTTTTAGTGAAATTCGATAAAAATGTGTATGAGTAAAAATCAATCAATCTGTTGAATAAACATCTCTGAACTATCGATTCTTCTGTTTAATCCCTAATTTCTATTTTATTCATGATTGACTATAGAGTACATTAAGAAAGCATCAATCTTCCCTATGTGAATTTATATATCTATTATGGGATAAAACATCATGGTTAACGGTGAGTTATAGTTCAAAAATCAAGCGAAGTCAAACTATAAATCTCTCAATTATGCCCTAAGAAACGAATTTATATCAAACTAAATCCTAACAATTCTACCGGTATTCAAATTAAGCGTTAGAATACAAACGAAATTAATAGGAAAAGAATAACAATAATGAAATTAAAGATAATACATAAAAACCTTAAGTTTTGACAGTTTGATGAAGCAACAGATTGAAATGTATGTTTAATCGTCCATGTGAGAAACGATTTAAACAAAGTCGTGTCTTAAATTCTCAATTTTCCCTCCCTTATTCTAATTTCTTAAGTAATACAGAAATTTGGGCTCTAAGAGCATCTGCGTTAAAAATAAAAGTTCGGTCCAAAATTAACTACTTTATTTTTATTAAGTCTAGAACGAAAACTAATTATTTGACTATTCTCCGGTCCAAATTGACCTCTGACATCAATATGAAACTTGTATATATTTCTCTTATCTTTCCAACACATATTTGCACGCGTCAATCGCATACTCTAAGCTCAAGTTATGATCTGCATAATGCGAAAGTGGCAAAATATACTTTATTCTGACTATAAGTAAAACAAATAAAATAAAACCAAATTTAGACTTAACTTTAAAATCATACTAAAAACAATAAAATTAACACACAATTTTCTAGAACTGTCGTAACAAAGTAAATGAGGGCGTATTAAAATGCATTGATCAAATTTTTCCACACTTAAACTTTTGCACTCCGAGCAAAATTCCAACTTTAAAATTTAAAACAGAATAAAAATAAAAACGTGAACAAAAACAACACATGCAATTTCAAAGACTTTTAGGAACAATATCGTGGTAAGTAAAATTCTCATTCTAAGCTTCAAAGAATATAACATTAGTGAATAACTTCTTGTGACAACCGAAGTTTATAAGAAGACATATTTTCCAAAGAATGTATCATAAGTTGTAAGGTCCTTACAAAATAAATATATATGGATTCTCTTAGCTCTCAAGTGTTTAGATTATCTGTTGACACTCAAAGCATAATATGAAAGTTACTCTACTATAAGCTTGAAAAGATTCTAACATCTACATTTGAAATACATGAACATAAAGATTAAAAATACTTTATTTAAAGTTGTAACATAGCCAAGATAAGCGTGAAACAAATCTTAAGGGGTAATAACCTAAAATTTAAAAGGACAAAAGAGTACTGGAAAAAAACCGTAGAAGCTGAACTAATTAATAATTTATTCACTTTCCAACAACTTTTTTGCAACTTTTTTTTTATAAAGAATGAATACGATAATAATATGACTTTTCTTTCTTGCTTTCTTTTTTTCTACAACATTTCTTTTTTTTTTTCTTTCCTTTGATCCAACTTTTTGAAATATATCACTCAAATTTATTCAATCCCACATTTATTCCATCACAAAACTCTTTCCTCTCTTAAATAGAATTATAATATTTTACAAAGAATAACGCGCCACACTTTTTATGTCACCTTTCGTGAGCTCAACTATACAATTAAGGTTAAACTTCTTTTTAAATTGAAATAAAATGAGTTTTTGTTGTAGTGATAGATAATCTCTTTAGCCTTGTTAATTTAGTCACACATGATACATTTTTAGAGCTGGAGATTATTTCATCTACCTGATTGCATAAGACCATTTTTCAAACTTGTTGAATCAAATATATATGGTCATTTCTTCCATCTAAATTTACACGATCATTTAAACATAAGATATAGGTAGTAATCTTTTACTATGGTACAAATAATCAAACAAAATCGAGTATTAAATAAATCCGAGTATCAATTATCACATAACGCTTAAAAAAAATAAAGTTACTGTTGTTTATATCATATTAAAGTCAAACGAACTTCTATAATATTGCAAAAGTAAAATATCAACATATTTTGAGCGAAAGAGAAAGAAGCAAAATGGCTTTGGAGAAAAAAAAACGAAGGATTAAAGTATATTTATAAATTGATGATAGAGGATAGGAAAAGAGTAAGAGAAAAAAAATGAAGTGTTGAATTGATGTTTAAAAATTAGAGTTTTCAAAATATAAGATTGATTTTACTAACAAAAAATTATACGACAACGTTACAAATCCAATAAAACTAGTGACCTTGTTTTATTTTCTTCCTTTTCTTTCTTTTTTTTATTTTTTTGGAAGTAATATACTTATCATTCATTCATTCATCAGTCGGTTTGGAAGTTGCAATGTATACAAATGTGGATAATCTTGGTGGGGTTTTTATATATGATATTTCCTTTATTTGGCAGCAATGTGGATAATCTTCATTATCCGTCCAACTCAACAAATCATACTCCCACATGCAAGTTTGCAGTTCCACAGTCATGGATAATGTTGATTTTTTTCAAAAAATATATAAATTTACTTTAAGCAAAATTTTGAATATTCTTAATTTTAGTTGAGTATTGATATTCTTAATATTAATTGATTTAAAATATACAATATAAAAATAAAAATGATATTAAAAAAATAATGTAGTATAAAACATTTTAATTTAATTGGATGAATAAATTCAATAATACTAAATGTTTATCCTTATTTAAATATTCATTTTAATTCTTTTGGTATTTTTTACACTTTTATAAATTTAAAAATATTACAAATTAATTTTAAAATAATAAGTTAATGTTTCACCATAATTAATTCACTTTGAGTCCTAAACTTTGAGAAATATGAATAGTTTCTTGTGAGTTGTAGGGATCCTAATTCTTCATATAAACTTTAAACTTTATGATTCTTCATTCCTATTTCTCTAAACATGCTCCTGTTAAAATCGATTTTGATAGAACATGATTCAGTCACTTTTTTTATTGATTTAAGATTTTCGTTTATACTTTTCATTCAAGTAATTCAACCACAACTTGGTTGCAAAACGGTTCTGTCATACAATAATTTGAAAAAGACAAAATCTTTGAAAGAGAAAAAGGGAAGAAAAGAGGATAAATTAGGGCTTTTAGGAGAAGAGAAGAAGAATGTATTGAAATTAGTTATGTGTTATTGTGTATATTACAAATGTAGGGTACCTCCTTATTTATAACGAAGACTGCTTGCACATAATGCAATCTCAAACTAACTAATTGATAATAACAAGTTGTTATTCAACTATGCTACTTCGACTTCAACTAGTTGTATTCGATTGTTTGTGGAATACATGCACCTATGTCTACAAGAAAAAATTGTATTCGAATTTTTGTTGAATACATGTAGATTCAACTATTACAAACTATATTTTACCACTACTCTATAGAACACATTCTACTTCGACTCTTTCGAATACTGCATATTAATAACATGCTTAACATAAAGAATTACATGGTTAACACACCACCTAATTCATTGTGTCTAAGCTATCTACATTCATCATAGTTCTCAGTCTCTTGAACAATTGCACATGCATAACCTCCGTCATGATGTCGGCAATTTGATTATCAGTTATGTAGTGCTCCAAGTCCAACTTCCTATTTGATATTTGCTCTCTAAGGTAATGGAATCTCATCTCATTGTGTTTCCTTATTCCATGTGCTATAAGATTCTTGGCTAAATTTATAGCAGACATGTTAATTTTGATGATCGTTGCTCCATGTTTTTCACATGAAATCTACTCGATCAGATTCACCATCCATGTTGCTTGACATGCACAAAGAGAGGCAACTATCTCAGCCTAACATGATGACAACGCTACAAATGTCTCTTTTCTTGAGCTTTAAGCAACTGGTGCACCACCTAACATAAACACATAACTAGTTATGGATTTTCGAGCCTCGATATCACCACACCAAATTGAGTCAGTGTATCCCACTAGTTTGCATTTATTTCCTTTATATGCTGCAGAAAATAAAATTCCATAATCGAGTGTTCCTTTGAGATAC
Organism: Lathyrus sativus; assembly: GCA_963859935.3. Taxonomy (NCBI): domain Eukaryota; kingdom Viridiplantae; phylum Streptophyta; class Magnoliopsida; order Fabales; family Fabaceae; genus Lathyrus; species Lathyrus sativus. The sequence continues at coordinate 505,251,266 of OZ012737.1, forward strand.
CTTAGTATCCTCTTTGTGGGTACAAGATACGATACCTTCGACCTTTGCATGAATATACTCACTATACCTACATTGTATGCTAGATCAGGCCTGGTGTCAAAAAGGCATCTTAATGATCCAATAAGTCTTATATACTGAGTTGGATTTACTACATCTTCGCGTGGATCCTTTGTCAATTGCAATATTGGTTCACTTGGTGTTGAAGTTGCATTGCAATCCTCCATCTCAAATCTTTTTAGAATCTCACTTGCATATTTTTCTTTAGTGTATCATCAAGCACCTACTACTCTTGTAGAATTTGATACGAAACAAATATGAAATATTTCCCAGGTTACATATTTCAAAATCCTTGCTCATATTACTTTTGAAGTCTTCGATCTCCTTCTTGCAGCTACTTGTTATCAACAAATCATCGACATAAAGACATAGTATAATAAGTTCACTCCTACTTCTTCTAACTTATACTTCATGCTCAATTATGCACTTTACAAATTCCTTCTCCCTTAAAAAGCCATTTATCTTCTTATTCCATGTTCTTGGAGCTTGTTTAACTCCATATAGGGCTTTATGCAACATGTATACCTTTCTCTTTTGTCCTTGCTTCATAAAACTAACAAGTTATGCTACATAAACTTCTTCATCTAAGGGGCCATTCAGAAATGCACATTTCACATCCATCTTACACATATACCAAATGTTTATGTTTGTGTAATATCCAAAAAAATATATGGCACATGTGTTCTTCCTGCAAGGGCAGGGAGACTCGGATGCCCTAGTAAGTATATTAGAAGTTCGAAGGGTGAAAGCTAGCTCACGGCGGAGAGTATCCATGTTCGGTGGTTTTGTAGTCTGTTTGAGGGATCAACTCACGTGAGGTAAGAGGCCCTGTTGGTGGCTGGCGTTGTTGGGTTGTAGGCGGGTTGTTAGATTGATGGTGTTAGGGATATAGGTGTGTGGTGCTCTCTGAGTAGCAGTAGATGTGTATGACTTGAGAATGCCCATTCCTCCCTTTGGGGGAGAAGTATTTATAGATGCTCACTTGGGCCTAGGATTGTGGAATTTGTGGGAAGTTATGCCCTAACTCTAGGACTAGAAACGTGATCAAGGGAAGACTTATTCTTCCTAGATCATGGGAGAAATGTGTGACACCCCAATTTTTAGATTATTATATTTATTTATTAGAAAGTTTATACATGTTAATTTTGTTATTTTGGGAGATTTAGGGGTATTTTAGTAATTTAATAGTTATCGAGATTATAGAGTTTGAGAACGGAAAAATAAAGGACCTGTTTAAATTATTAGAGATAATTAGATAATTTTAATTATTTAGTAATAATTGGAGAAAATAAAATTATTGGGAATAATTCACATTTTGAGTATTTTTACTAAATAATTATTTGTTTAAGATTTTTATTTAAATAAAATAAAGTGTCATATTTTATTTAAAAAATATATTTTTTGGAATAAAATACAAGCGTCAAATTCTTTGGGGTGTGAGGGTGAGGGTGCGAGCCTAATTGGGATTTGAGGCAAATTAGGTCAGTATATATTCTAAAAATAAGAGTCAGACTAGGTAAATGTGAAAAATTAGAAAAGTTGGGAAGCAGCAGATCGTGGGAATTAAAATTGCACAAGACTTTGGGAACCGATCGTAGAAAAAAAGGAAAAGGAAAAGCTTGAATTTCGAGGAAAGGGGGAAGAATTTTCTGCCTATGGGTGATTTATCCATCTAGATTTGTGAGGGTTCCTTATCCTCCTATCAGGGCCTTGGGGTTTATTTGGGTTTTCCCTAATTTTTCCCTTTTTCTTACGATCTGTGTGAATTGACCAAATAAAATTTTGGAACCTTATTTGTGCGGTTGTTGAGAATATTTTTGTATGTGATCGCTCTGACACCCTAAAAGGAAATTTGGAATAAATCCCCTAAGGTCTCTGTAAGTACTATTGTTTGTAGGTTTATAACCTTGTAGTGTTGATAATTTGACTGTATGAATTCTTTTGCTTATTTGGTTGATTGCTATTGTAGAGATGATATTTTTCCCAGGAATTCGAACGACTCTGTTTGGGTCGTTTGGTTTCCCAGTTTTGTAATGACCAAAGTTTTTGGTCGATCTATTACTTAGTCGACATGTGACCATAGTTAAAGGTTATCTCATACATTGCATAGGGTTTTGGCTATAAGGTCTTTCGATAAGGCGGAAATATAAACCTGTGACATTTGAATTCCTATTATCCATGGTTAACCTTCTCTGTTTTGGGGTGTTTAGGACTCAATTGAGTGAATTGATCGTGTTTTGGATCTGTTTAGTAAAGTGAAAATGCAAAAAATCGATGGTAGCCATATAAGGGGGTTGACCGCCTTATTTCAAGCATAACTTGAGTTTTCTAAGTCGGTTTGTGATGTCGTCAGTTGTATTGGAAAGATAACATGATAATCTTACTTTTGCAGTAGATAAATCGAGTTTAGGGGCACTACAATAGTAGTAGTTTACTGGTTTTTATACCCGAGGTGTAGTCAATTTCAGTCTTGCGTTGGTCATCATGTTTCACGTGTAACTTGAGTTTTGTAAGTCCTTTTAGGATTTTGTCGGTTGCGTTAGAAAGAGGGCTTAATGATATTTTAAATTGTAAATTTTCATGATTTTATCACGAGTATATAATTTTTCATTCTATTTTAAAGTCAAGCATTTTGTTTTAGAGTTCATCCAGGAATTATCGCGATAGGGCCGAACTGAAATAAATGGAACTAGTGTTTTGTAACTCCACTTGAGGTACAGTTAAATACATTTGAAAGAGTGTTGAATGAACTTTAAAATATGAGAGTTTCATAATTTTATCATAAGTGTATAATATATGGTGCTATTTTGAAGTGAGACACTTTTAGAGTTAGGTCTAGAGTTTTGAGCAATTTAGAATGTGATGATATTTCTTTATCTTTTTGATGAGTTTAAGCTTCTTATTTTATTTGGTTAGAGTTGTTCGAGTTACTTTTAAAATGTTTAGAGTTGGAGATCAGAATATAGAATACACTTGAGCTAAGATTGAAGCACTATTGATATTATAAGGTTACCTTTTAAGTAATTTTAAGGAAAACTTCCTGCTATGTCCTTAGTAGAGTTATCACTCATAAATCTTACCCTTAGAGTATTTGGGTATGTTAGAGTACACATGGGGTATTCGAGGGTTATTTTGAGCATTTCTTGGATTTTTTGGAGTATCAGAGCCCATCGTTGACATTTTGGAGCATCTTGTGACATTAGAGTCCTTTTGGTGACCTTAGGGTCACTTTTGATTAAATTATGGAATTTTTTTGTCATTACCATGTTGATGATCTGACATAATAATATTAATGAGATTTTGAAAATATATGATTTTTTGAGAAAATTATGAGTCTTTGAGATTTTGAGTTTATTTGAGCAATTTGAAGAGTTTAGGATAATTGGTTATATCATAACTTTATCTTTTGAGATAAAATGTTTAAATTTATTTTTAAAACATATTCTGAGTATAGTAATCCAGAGGGTTTACAGTGACTGCGTTTATTGTCAATTTGAGTATAGTAATCGAAGGGATATAGTGATGGCCTGTGATTGGTAGATTATAGGTTCAAGAGTGGAACCTTTTTTAGAATGTTTGAGACTTATATTTTGTTATAATTTTGAGATGATGATGATGTTGCATGTTTGTGTTGTTTGTAATAATGCATTCATATATTTCGAAGTTAGGCTAGACTTCGGGCTATTCAGTGACCTCAAATCTGTTTGGTAGGATCATTGGTCTAGTTGAGAGAACAGAGGCGGGTCTCAGATCCATTTGGTGAGGATCATCATTTTAGGTGAGGAACCAGAGACATGGGAATATGAGTTACATGCCTCTGATTCTAGTGGTTTTGGTACCACATGCATTTGAGAAGGAGATGGTGGCATTACATTGCATCTGTATCATGATAAGTTTGATTGTGTTTTGAATGTGATTGAGAATGCCGTTATACTCATTATTATTATCCTATTTTATTGAATTTCACTGTTAACATTTGTTATATGTATTGTCATCCCTTATTTGTTGTTGTGGCGTCTATGCTCTTCGGGAGTACAGACAATTAGGTACAAGAGTAGCCGCTTGAGTTAGAGGATGACTTCAATGTCTCTTTAGTTTTTATCATTGGGTCTTAGAGGAGTCACTATGATATATAGCATTGAGGATATGATTTCATTTTTTATTTGTTTTATGTTTTATTTATGTTAGAGCTTTTGATTGTTGAGACTTTTATGCCACACTCTTTTATTTTCGCTGCTTACTTTTACATGACTATTTAGTATTTAATATTTTTATGCTATGATAAAGCATGCGTGAAACTCTAATTGTGGATTTTTATTTGGATTATTTTATTAAAATTCGAGTCAGAGATTATGGTGTTACAAAATTGTCCTCCTTTGAGTGAGTCTTTGGACTATGTATCTTAACCTAATTCCAGTATGAGACCTTTTGTCCTCATTGGGCTAGAAGGTCTAGCCCATTGGGCGACCTAGTGTAGCCTAATGGATGACTGGGTATAGCCTAGTGGGAGACTAGATTCTAGCCCAATGGGAGACCTAATCTAGCCCAGTGGGAGACCTAGTTTATCCCAATGGAAATTTGGGTCTAGCCTAGTAGACGACAAGGTTCTAGCCTAGTGGACGATTGGTTTTAGCCCAGTGGGTGACTTGGTCTAGCCTAGTGGACTACTAGGTTCTTTGGGTTCAAGCCCTTCTTAGGGTGCTAGCCCTTTTTAGGTACTCTTTATTAGGGTCCGACAAAATATACCAATACACAGTCCCTCAAGAACCTTCGCTTAAAAAGTAGAAGTGGTTTGTCAAGAGTTCTCATATTCTTAAAGATCCCTTGTACGAATCTATTTGAGGTGAGCAATTCGACTTGTGACCAGGTTTTGTTGACTCCTATGGACTTCAGTTCCTCCATCATGGCTTAGATCTACTTTGATTCCTTCAACGCTTTAGTTACATCGACTGGCTTAGGGTCTGCATAGAAAGCATAATGTACTAGATCACCTTCATCGTTTACCGCATCATCTGATGTGATCACATATTTCTGCAGCCTTCCATACATGTTTCTGATCCTTTGAGGTTTGCTTATGTGTGCTTGAACCCTTTTTCCTCATGGCCGAATTCAACTGTCAACTTCACTAGTTGGTGCCATGGCTGGAAATATCACATAGTCGCCATCATCCTTTATTTGTTTCTAATCAACAGGGAAATAATGATAAAACCTAAAAAGTAAGGATAAGAAATTAGGGTTCGGGAGTGATAAATGAGGGGAAGGTGTTAGGCATCCATCACCTTCATTATACTCAATGGGATCTTCCAATAGTTCTAGGGTTACTATGTTTTACCTAAGGGATGTTTGCTTAAATTACTTATTAATTATTTAATACCTTATTAATTTATTTATAAAGGAAATATTTTATTATTTTAAGAAAATATTTAATCAATAAGGAAAACAAAAAAAGTTTTTTATTATTGTACTCGCTAGAGTGTCACAACTTTGTGCCTACGTATTCTCAAGTATTATGAAGAATCAGAATACTGTAGTTCGTCTATGAAATATTCTGTGTGTTGATTTTACTTATGAAAAGATCTCAACGCACAAGGACGGAGAAAATTTTAGTTAATAAAAGGGTCTCAGTGCACAAAGGCAGAGAAGATATCATTTGATGTAGTTGAATTGATTTTAAGTCATTGATTGATAAAACGTCAAACAATAAGTTTAACTCGCAAAAATATAATTTTAATTTAGTTTAGAAAATAAAGTCATATATGCATAGTTATTATTCTTATTGTTTTTGAATATTTTTATTATTTTGTGGTCTTTTACTTATTGTTTGATTTTATATCTAAATATTCTAATAAATTACTTTAATAACCTAATATAATAAAATAGAAGGACATATTTTTGTATTTTCAATATTTTACTTTATGATAAAATTATTAACTGAAGCTAAATAAATAAAGTATGATGTTTTTTTCATTTTTAGAACAAAATAGTACGAAAAAAATTTTGTTTGTTTTTTATTATTTGGGTTTTTTTTGTTGTCATTTTTGAAAATCATAACTGAATATAAAAAAAATTATATTTTTGTTTCTTCTTTTGGTTAAATAAAAAACTAGATTAACGTAAACTAACCTAATTAAATTAATTCTAAATTAAAACTAAAGCCTAACAAAAACTTAGAGAATTAATTAATTAGTACTAAATAAAATAATTAAGACAAGAAAATATATATAAAAAATCATCCAAGAATGGAGTATAAAGTTAAAATTACATGGTGGACTTAGCAAAATGATAGAAAGGTCAAAAACATAAGATTAGGACAAGGGATGTTCAATGTTCAACTTAATAAAACATCCTCCAATCCAATTAAGACAAGTGGCGGACGGGGGAGAAAAAAATTAATAATTGATGAGGACAATAATTGAAAAAGGGAATTGTCAAAATTGAGAAGTCATAATACCAATATTCCTCTTCTCCCTCGGTTCTCTCTCACTCTCAAACAAATTAAACTCATCTCTTTCTATGTTACTGTAAACCCACCTTTTCTTACATAATCAAGTTTAACGCCCAAGAATCACAAATCAAAGAAATCCGACAATAATAAGTTTCAAAATCATCAAATGAAAATCAAAATGAAGAGTTTGTACTAGAATTAGAGGAATATGCAACGTGTAACACCCTTCTAACCCCAAAGAATAATTCTAAAATAATAAGGATAATTCAGCTTAATTCACCACTCAAAGGTGTCACGCTTCATATAAAACATTCATAATAATCATCCTGCTCCGTAACACGGGTTATAACATCTATAACATCATTTTCTTTTATGACTTCAACACATAAATTAAACTTCGCGGCAGAATCATAATCATAAAACAACTTCATTCATCTTCATAACACCAAAATAAATATGTTAACAACATAACATATCAATTAATAAATCATCATTCATCACATTGCAATTAAATAATACCATCATCAATTACTCCACAATAATCATATCATAGAACAACACATAACCCACAATGTAAGAACCTAAACCCTTACCCACCATTCAATATAATATCCCTTAAAAAATCAGAACCCCACCCTGACCTTGTAACTGAGATTTCTAAACCTTCACAAATGGTGGTTCCCTCTTCTTCAACCCTAGCCTTTCTTTCGTTCTTCTCAAAAGTCATGATCGTACAGAATGAAATCTATCTCCTGGTTTTACTTGTTTAACCCTAGGACCATTTTTATGGTTTGCCTCTTTTGCCCTCACTTACTCCTCTAACTCTCTATTATGTCCTCAATAATCTCCCAATTGCCAATTATGCCCCTTATTCTTATTTTCACCTTAATATTCTTATTTTTATTATTATTATTATTATTATTATTATTATTCCATTATTATTATCATTATTATTATTAATTTTACAACTTAAATAATAATAACAATATCTCCTAATAATTTAAATTAATATAATTAATCAATTATTACTAATATTACTTTATTACTTATTCTCACCACACCACCAAATTCTATAAAATTAGTCATACACCCCTCACCCTTAAGGTCACCACACAAAGGTGTCACGCTTCATATAAAACATTCATAATAATCATCCTGCTCCGTAACACGGGTTATAACATCTATAACATCATTTTCTTTTATGACTTTAACACATAAATTAAACTTCGCAGCAGAATAGTAATCATAAAACAACTTCATTCATCTTTATAACACCAAAATAAATATGTTAACAACATAATATATCAATTAATAAATCATCATTCATCACATTCCAATTAAACAATACCATCATCAAATTACTCCACAATAATCATATCATAGAACAACACATAACCCACAATGTAAGAACTTAAACACTTACCCACCATTCAATATAATATCCCTTAAAATATCAGAACTCCACCCTTACCTTGTAACTGAGATTTCTAAACCTTCACAAATGGTGGTTCCCTCTTCTTCATCAACCCTAGCCTTTCTTTCGTTCTTCTCAAAAGTCATGATCGTACAGAATGAAATCTATCTCCTAGTTTTACTTGTTTAACCCTAGGACCCTTTTTATGGTTTGCCCCTTACGCCCTCACTTACTCCTCTAACTCTCTATTATGTCCTCAATAATCTCCCAATTGCCAATTATGCCCCTTATTCTTATTTTCACCTTAATATTCTTATTTTAATTATTATTATTATTATTATTATTATTATTATTATTATTATTATTATTATTATTATTATTATTATTATTATTATTATTATTATTATTATTATTGTTATTCCATTATTATTATCATTATTATTATTAATTTTACAACTTAAATAATAATAACAATATCTCCTAATAATTTAAATTAATATAATTAATCAATTATTACTAATATTACTTTATTACTCATTCTCACCACACCACCAAATTCTATAAAATTAGCCATACACCCTTCACCCTTAAGATCACCACTCAAAGGTGTCACGCTTCATATAAAACATTCATAATAATCATCCTGCTCCGTAACACGGGTTATAACATCTATAACATCATTTTCTTTTATGACTTCAACACATAAATTAAACTTCGCAGCAGAATCATAATCATAAAACAACTTCATTCATCTTCATAACACCAAAATAAATATGTTAACAACATAACATATCAATTAATAAATCATCATTCATCACATTCCAATTAAATAATACCATCATCAATTACTCCACAATAATCATATCATAGAACAACACATAACCCACAATGTAAGAACCTAAACCCTTACCCGCCATTCAATATAATATCCCTTAAAAGATCAGAACCCCACCCTTATCTTGTAACTGAGATTTCTAAACCTTCACAAATGGTGGTTCCCTCTTCTTCTTCAACCCTAGCCTTTCTTTCGTTCGTCTCAAAAGTCATGATCGTACAGAATGAAATCTATCTCCTGGTTTTACTTGTTCAACCCTAGGACCCTTTTTATGGTTTGCCCCTTATGCCCTCACTTACTCCTCTAACTCTCTATTATGTCCTCAATAATCTCCCAATTGCCAATTATGCCCCTTATTCTTATTTTCACCTTAATATTCTTATTTTAATTATCATTATTATTATCGTTATTCCATTATTATATCATTATTATTATTAATTTTACAACTTAAATAATAATAACAATATCTCCTAATAATTTAAATTAATATAATTAATCAATTATTACTAATATTACTTTATTACTCATTCTCACCACACCACCAAATTCTATAAAATTAGTGATACACCCCTCACCCTTAAGGTCAATAACACTAAGGTCACTACCCCCTAGCGCAGGGTACCCCAACATAACGAAAAACATATAAATATGTACATACACACAACACCAGATAATTTCAATTAATTAAAATAAAATGGGGTGTTACACAATGCAAATGGTCAAAACGGTATCGAGCACGACTACGAGATATGTGGCTCTTCGAGTTCGGTTTTGACGAGTCAATGTAGGGGAGGGATGATTGATCATATGGTGGTTCAGTGTCAATCTCAAGTCATGGAATTCGGAGCTGGTGTGTGTATCATCGTGAAGGAGCAGTGGCGGATTGCAACCGCTCTAAATCACTGGCGTCGCCATAAAGAATTTGGCGGTGTCCACAGTGGTTGTTGTGCTTTTTTGGCATCTTTGATTTTCGTTTGGTTCATGTTCGGATTTGTGTCCTTTTCTCCTTATTTTTCATTTTCTAATTCGCTTCTTGTTATCAAATTGTTGTTGTGTTTTTGTGTTGCTAGTTATGGTTGTTTGTGATAGTGATGAAAGTGAATGATATTGAGTGATTAAGCATGTTCTGAATTCGAACCTGTTTAGTGTTTGTTTAGTGAACTAAGAAGTTTATTGTAATGATGAGGAAGGTCTATGAGGGTGATGTTACTTAAGTATTGAATTTTTGTATCATGTCTCAATGTGTATGAATAGTGTAGTGTATATTGAGGATTTAGCATGTTTTTCTACAAGTTTTCTCATGTGGATGCTTTTGTTGTTTTTTGGTATTAGTTCTTTTGGGTTATGAATTTTGTTTGATAATTTTATGTCGATTTGTGTTTGAGGTTTATGTTGTATGTTACAATATTATGTAGGTTTGAAGAATTGTGAGATTGTTGTTGTTTCTGTCGTGTATGGCTATGAGTGTGGTGTATGAGATAGTGAGGATTAGTTAGTTTCAAAATGTTAAAAAAATGATTTATATTTATAATAAAGATTAGGTTAAAACTAATTAATTAGTAATAAAAAGGGATTAAAGACAAAATCAAGAATAAAAGCAAAAATTTTAAGGCTTAATTGCAATTTTGGTCCCTCTATTTTTATTTTTTTATAGTTTTAATCCCCCTATTTTAAAATCCGGAATTTTTGTCATTTTACTTTCAATTTTTTTGAGTTTTGGTCCCCCTATTTTAAAATCCAAAATTTTGATCCCTCTATTTTTTTTTTTTTTTTAGTTTTGATCCCCTATTTTAAGTTTTGTTTTAAATTTTAATCTTCTTTTTTAATTGGGAACAAATTTAATAGGGGACCAAACGTTTTAAAAAATGAAAATAAGGGGACCAAAACTCACAAAAAAATGAAAATAGAGGGACAAAAATTTCAAATTTCAAAATAGGGGAACCAAAACTCAAAAAAACTAAAAACAAAGGGATAAAAATTCTAGATTTTAAAATAGGGGGATCAAAACTAAAATAAAATGAAAATAGAGGGACCAAAATTGCAATTAAGCCAAACTTTAATGTGAATAATTTTTTAACTATAAATAAATCATATTTTTTTATTTTTTATTTATTACTATTTTTTGGGGTCATTTTTTACTACTTTGGATAAAAGTAAATTAAAAAAATAAATTATTATTTAAAATATATATATTAATAAAACCGAAAATTAATAATAAATATATAAAAAATGCAATTTTTGACTATTTAAATAATAAAAGCAAAAACCAAGGCTAAAGAGCACTATACAAGATTCAAACCTACAATCTCACACCTAACAACTATGGGTGGTTACTAACTGGACTAACTTGACACTTTTGATTTTATTTTCAATTTAAGATAATAAAACAACAGATAGTTATAAAACACATGGTCAAAATTTAGGGTGCGACAACGGTCCCTATTTAATTACCTTCAACTTGAGTGTATGAGTGACGATAATCCTTATGTAATCGTGGTTGAAGATAATTAATTACAGTAGGACCCATTAATTTTTTTTCCAAAAAGAGGAAGTATGACAATACACTAAACGAGACACTCTCTCGGGATTTAAAGAACACATATGTAAATACTATATGGATATCGAACCTTTGATGGGATCCAACAGCTCTTTGGTGAAACCCATGTAAGACTCTAATGATACTCCAATCGTTCTTGATGAAACTCATATAGAACTATAGTGATACCCTAATCACTCTTGACGAGACTCTTGATGAAACTCTTGATGAAACTTGGGTAGGACTATGGTGGTACTCCGAATATTCTTGATGAAACTCAGGTAAGACTCAAATCATTGTGGTGGGACTTAGGTGGAACTCTAATGAAACTCATGAAGTGACATGATGAAACTCAATCTATTCGACATGCCTCAGATCTTTCTTGATGAGGCTCATGTGTCACTCTAATAGGACACATGTAACGCTTTGATGGAACTCATATCAATCTCGTGGGACTCATATATTACTCTGGTATGACTTAAATTGATCTTGATATGACTTCCAGATTATTTTGATGGGACTCATCCCGTGTGAGAGATAGGTTGCTAAGCTTGAGATACGAGAGGTGAAGACCCACTCACTAGTTGGTAGATCATTCAGGATGACTTGCTATTGGGGAGGCTCTCATGAAGATTCACTAGGAGTGAGCTTGCTGGGGAAAACCTTTATTGAAAAGGCTTTGTAGACATGTTACTTATTTGGAGAAGGCCAATAAGCATTCCTATTTAGGGGATTGTACTAGTACAGTTGGGGATATGAGAATTTAATCTTTATCGGTATAAGAACCGATGCTAAATCAATCATTATTGGCAAGAAAAATGATGTAAGACTCGAGAGTAGTGACAATGGTATAAGAACCGAAAGAAATAACAGTGGTATAAGAACCGTAAATCAAGATGACAAATGGTGTAAGAATCGTATACTAAAGTGACAAAAGGTGTAAGAACCATAAAATAAAACACAAATGGTGTAAGAACCGTAGAAAAACAATTGTATAAGAATCATAATGGACAATGGTTTAAGAACTAGAAATAAAAAGAACAATAGTGTATCATGGTACTTGTATACTTAGGGAGAGATCCTTATTGGGACTCCATGGGGACTCTTAAATCAACCTCTTACTTCCGTGGTACTCGAGAAGTAAAGGTATCATGGATAGGACCATAGGAAGAATGATATTATCATGCATTGTAATAGAGTAAGAACTTCTGCTAGGGAGTTCTTTGAGAAGAACATAGTAAAAGAGAGATTGATAAAAGAACTCGATATCTGTACTAGTGAAGATTGGTGTCACGTAAGATGAATGTCTACTGGGGAATAGGCTTCCAGGCGAGGTTCTCTTAGGAGCGTGAGTGTTGGGGAAAGTCCTAAGAAATCCCTGCATGGATCTAGTAAGGGAATTGTATACCATTAAGGTATACCAGGGACAATGTTACTAAGTATTTTCTGCTTAGGACATGAGTTCCAAGGATATTTGCTGAGGATTATCCTTAAGACCGACTTAATGTGATGTATAGTGAGAAAAGAGTTAGGGAGAAGCTTGGGCAGAGATCTATTATCGGCTTAGCTAGGGATTGATCTAGACTCTTACGATGAGTCCTGAGTTTTAGCTTATTCTATGTATTTATGTATGCATGTTATGCTATGTTATGTATGCATGTTTAGAGTTTGCATGACGTAATGCTCTGCATTAATGGATATGTCATGTGTGATATGATGCATGAACTCGATGTCGTGAATGATTCGTCCATGGATGATATTTTCTTTTGAAGAATATGGCTTATTTTCTTTCGGTGAAAAGTTAAGCGGAACCTTCGGAAAGTGGCTATTGAAGGCTGGGTTTTGGAATTGTTAATGAGGATGAGTTTAGGCTTTTTGAGAAATTGAGTAAGGTTGAGTTCTTTAATTATGAATGTTGGGTCCCAAAAGAGATTGGGTTTTTTTGGGTAAATACCAAGTGAAGTTTGTCTCTTTGTAGGGTGTTATGCTTTTGTGAGGTGCCGAGTAGGATTAGGCTTTTGTGAGGCTCTAAGTAGGATTGGGATTTTGTGAGGTGCCAAGTAAGATTGAGATGATATGCATGGTTTGATGCTAGAGCGTAACGACATGATTAATGTATGACAATGATTTGGATGTTTTCGCAAGTGCCCATGTGGTGAGTCGGGTACTGTTAGGGCTTAGAGAGATTTCTTATATCACAAGGCTATTTGTCAAAATATGGTAGGGTGTTATACTAAAATGAATTTATGATACTCATTTCGAACTTGACAGTTGCGTATGTACGGTAGAGCTTGTATGTGCATCTTGAAAGTATTAAGAGGGCTTGTCCCTGTAGTATCCTATAGTTTCCCCAATCTGTTGGGTATTTGAAGAGATTCGCCTTAATATGAGTTTTGAAGCAGCTTGGCCATACTATGCACTTGAGACAGCCTGCCATTGTATGAGCCTTAGAGAGATTCGTCCTAGACGAATCAAATCTTGAAATGATCTGCCTCTAATTAACCATTTTTTCAAGATGTTTCTTTTTATCAAGCCTTGCAGCAGTCTGCCCCGGGTTGAGCCTTGGAGGGTATTGCCCTTGTTTGTAGGTCTTCTGAAGGATTTTCCTAAAAAGGAACTTGGATCCCACCATGTTGTGGTATGACTTTGATATTAACAGCCCCAGTATATGAATCTTGAAAGGTATGCCCCTGACCACTAGGGTTTGGAGAAGTTGCATGAAAAATGACTTGGTAATAACGCGAAAATGTATAGTATAATTGCCATGTTTTTCATCTATTAACAGTATGATTTCACCCCGATTTCGGATGATTCCGCATATTTGCTAAGCATTTTTGCAGGTATATGAAGTTCACACTCAAAACGAGCAAGACAGAGAAAACTCACTATCAAAGACACAAAATGGGAGAAAAAGACAGAAAATAGCAGAAAATATAGATTTTATGAGTGTCACGGTCGTCACACCCTTGTCACGAACGTCACAACCCTCACGGTCGTCACATCTTCCTTATGCTCGTCATGTACATTACGCTCATTACATCTCCCTCACGGTTGTCATGCACCCAATAACAGAATAACGTTCACATTCTGAACGTGCCCACACAAGCTGAGGAAATATAGAAACATTCTCCTTTATTCTCAGACCCTCAACTCCAGTTCCTCGAGACTTTTCTGGGAGAGCCTCAGCTATAAAAGGAGAAGGTCTGGACCAGAATAAGGGAGCTGCATTGAGGATAACGAAGTGCTGCCGAAATTACCATTGAAGCCGTTTTAGGTTTTAGCATTATTTCCTGTTTCCTTTCCTTTCCTTTATTTCCATTGTACTGCTTTATTTCCATCCGGCACATTTGCTTCTCGCCAAGGTAGAATCCTGCCGACATTGTGGAGGACTACCCAAGGACCCGAGAACAGTATTATCTTCAGGTTTTTATTAATTAAATCGTTAATTCGTTCCCGTTATAATGCATGTTTATTTATTTTGCTGCCTTTATTTAATTATGATCATTCTAAGTATCATGTCTAGCTAAACCGCGTCAATCGGTATGTAATAAACTAGTAGGACGGGATTTGATAACACCCGATGCTTTTTCCTTTTTACAAACACTTTTCTGGCCGTGGTTTTTAATTTGATTTCCTAAACAAACCTTCGTCGCGACAGCGAGAAATTGTTTACAGTAGTTTTGCCACGAGAGTGGGAAATTCATTAAGGTACGAATCGGCACGTGAAAGCGTGGGGTTCGAACCGGATAGTAAAAACTAGGCATTTATTTTAAATATAGTAAAAGCATACATTCCACCTTAGAGTTATGACTAGAGTCATTAACCAACGTGAGACAAAAGTCTTTAAACGATTATTTTCTCCTGAAAACCATTTGCAAACAAATTAAACTGCACCAACGACTTGTCGAATCCCCGAAAACTAAAGTATTACATACCGATGTCCCTTATTAGTATTCTTAAATCTTATAAACTATCATTAAATTAGATTTTACTTTTGCATTTAATTCCTTAAAACCTTATACCGACTTAGCTAAACATAGTAACACCCGATAACACTAGATTGGTTACGAGTCCCTGTGGGATCGATATCTTTATTACTACGAGATAGACTGTGCACTTGCAGTCAGTTCAGTTAGACTCAGAAAGTCGCGATCAAGTTTTTGGCGCCGTTGTCGGGGACCCGTTTAGTCAATAGTGTAGAACTCTGTTATGCAGTATAGACTAGGTTAACTATTTTATTTCCCTTTACTCGTTTGCCGATTGTATGCCAAGTACTCGCTCACAAAGCGATATCTTACAACCTCCAATCGCCAAACTAGAGCGCTTCTTACACCTAAGAAGGCGCATAATTGAGTATCAACGAAGACACAATATTCCTGATCTTCTAGCTCATACTCCTGAATCTATTGAAGAATCAAAAATGGCCGAAGGACCTCATAACAGACCTCTGAAGGACTACGCTACCCCATCTCAGCTATAGCCTCACAGTAGCATTGCTGCCCCCGCTATCAATTGGAATGATTTTGAACTGAAACCATCATTATTGTTAGTCGTACAACAACATCAATTCTCGGGAAGTGCAACAGACGACCCGAATGAACACTTAACGAAGTTTGTGCAGTATTTCGACATAGTGAAGGCTAATGGTGTAACTCCAGACGCAATAAGACTACGTCTTTTCCTTTTCTCTCTTAGAGATAGAGCTTGGGCTTGGTTGCAATCCTTGCCATCCAACTCCGTTACAACGTGGGAACAACTGAAGAACGTTTTCTTAGCAAGATACTTTCCGCCAAGCAAGACTGCTATGCTAAGAGCTCAAATCAACGAATTTCGTTAGAAAGATGCCGAATCTCTCTACGAAGCATGGGAAAGATTCAAAGATATGATGAGAGCATGTCCTCACCACGGTCTTGAAGACTGGGTGACTATTTATACTTTCTATAATGGGCTTCTGTACAACACCAGACTAACAGTAGACGCTGCCGCAGGTGGTGCACTTATGGATAAGCCATACGATGAAGCCTATCAACTAATCGAAACCATGTCTCAGAACCATTGTGTAATGGGGAGGTGAACAAACCCCAGCAGAGAAACCTGCAGCAAAAGGTGGGATGTATGAGATTAGTAGTCTTGAGAAGGTCCACGCTAAGGTGGATGCCTTGACGCAAAAGACCGATAGTCTAACAATAACACCACCAACTATTGTAGCTGTTGTAACTCCAAACTGCGAGTTATATGGAATCACTGGTCACGCTACTATAGCTGCTGTAACTCTAAACTGTAATTTATGTGGAATAACTGGTCATGCTGCTCCCGCATGTCCGTTACTGGAAGGAACCCCCACAGACCAAGTGAGCTACGCTCAAGGTAACCCTTACGCGAACACCTACAACCCAGGCTGAAAAAACCATCCGAACTTTTCCTACAAAAGTGATAACACATTGTATGCACCTAACCAAGCACCTGTTGTGCGACCAGGATATCAAAAACCAACCGTAGCTGCTCCAAATGCACCTAGAAAATCCAATCTTGAATTGATGATGGAAAAATTCATAACCACTCAAGTTCAGACGAACAAGGAGTTCCTGAATCAAAACATACACACTAGTGAGCAAATTAAGCAACTAACCAACAAATTAGATGCTTTAGCTACCCATAACAAGATGCTTGAAACACAGATATCACAAGTAGCTCAACAGCAAGCGCCTGCTGCCACACCCGCTGGCACATTTCCTGGACAACCGGAACCTAATACGAAAGGTCATGCAAACGCTGTCATATTAAGAAGTGGAAAAGAGCTGGACGAACCGACCGATCCTAGGAGCCAAAACCCAACCATGTACCAAAAACCTTTAAAAGAGGCAGAAAAGGAGTATGAACCCAAATAGAAGGAAAATAACGACCAGGAGGCCGTAGAAAAAGAAAAACCTTATGAGCCTCCACCGCCGTATAAACCACTGATTCCTTATCCTCAGAGACTTATAAACTCCAAAACCAACGGGCAGTTTAAGAAATTTGTAGAACTTCTGAAGCAATTGAACATCACAATTCCCTTCACAGAAGCCATCACTCAGATGCCCTCGTACGCCAAATTTCTCAAAGAAATCTCGTCTAACAAGAAAAAGATCGAGGATAATGAAACAGTTACACTTACTGCTGAATGTAGCGCGATAATCTAAAACAACACGCCTCATAAGCTGAAAGACCCAGGTAGTTTCTCCATACCTTGTGTCATTGGAAAGTTTGTCATAGACAAAACTCTATGCGACTTAGGAGCCAGTATCAGTGTTATGCCCTTATCTATAGGCAAAAAGATAAATATGGGTGAATTAAGACCAACCAAAATGTCCGTTTAATTAGCTGACCGATCTGTCAAATATCTCGTCGGTATAATGGAAAACGTTCCAGTACGCATAGGTCAATTCTATATTCCAACCGACTTTATAATCATGGATATTAAGGAAGATTCAGTCACCCTAATTATCTTAGGAAGACCCTTCCTAGCCACAACCGGAGGTATCATAGACGTGAAGAAAGGTAGGCTAACATTCGAAGTAGGAGAAGAGAAAATCGAATTCATTCTCACCAAGTTCTTACAAGCACCCGCCATAGACGACACTTGCTATCTAGTTGACGTCATTGACGAATGCATTAGAGAATTGGAAAAGGAAGAAACCACATACTCTGAAATAATGAAAATCCAAATCCCAGAAATTCGTGAGGATGACAACTGGCGTGGGCCTTACAAAGATGAAAGTCTAAGCGAAAGTTTAGCACTAACTCCAAATCACATGTCAGGCCCAAAGAACCCAGCTTTAGAACTCAAAGTATTACCTAAAAACCTCAGATATGAATTCCTAGACACCGAACTCAAAAGACCAGTGATAGTCAACACCGACTTAGGACAGTTAGAAACCGAAAAACTACTAGACATCCTAAGAAAATACCCAACCACGTTAGGCTATAACATCACTGACCTTAAAGGAATAAGTCCTTCTATCTGTATGCATCGAATTATGCTAGAGGAAGACTGTAAAACCTATAGAGAACATCAGAGAAGAATAAATCCTATCTTAAGCACTGTAGTCAAGGACGAAGTAAAGAAGCTACTAGTTGCAGGAATTATATATCCGATCTCCGAAAACCAATGGGTTAGCCCAGTGCATGTCGTACCCAAAAAAGGAGGCGTCACTGTGGTAAAAAACTCGAAAGGTGAATCGATAACACAAAGAGTTGTGACCGGAAGCAGAATGTGCATCGACTACAGAAAACTGAACAAGGCAACTCGAAAAGATCATTTCCCTTTACCTTTCATCGATCAGATATTGGAGAGGCTGGCAAAACATTCTTATTTCTGTTATCTAGATGGTTATTCAGGATTTTTCCAAATTCCTATTCACCCTGATGACCAAGAAAAGACTACATTTACCTGTCCCTACGGAACTTTTGGGTACCGACGAATGCCGTTTGGATTATGCAATGCTCCTGATACATTCCAGAGATGCATGATGACAATCTTCGTAGATTTCATAGACGACATCATGGAAGTGTTTGTGGGTGATTTTTCGGTATGCGGACAAAGCTTTGAAGGATGTTTGTCGAACCTAGAGATGGTACTCGAAAGATGCGCGAAAGTAAATCTTGTTCTCAATTGGGAAAAATGCCATTTCATGGTCAGACAAGGAATAATGCTAGGACACGTAATATCTGACAAGGGGATTGAGGTTGACAAAGCCAAAATAGAGATTATAAAAGATCTCCAACCTCCAAAGATCGTATGAGAAATACGACGCTTTTTAGGACATGCCAGTTTCTATCGACGATTCATAAAGGATTTCTCGAAGATTACAAAACCCCTAACTGGTCTTATAGTGAAAGATGCTGAGTTCATCTTCGACGAAAGCTTCCTGGAAGCGTTTGAAACACTAAAAACAACCCTTATCACCGCACCAATCATGCAACCACCAGACTGGTAGCTGCCATTTGAAATCGTGTGCGATGCGAGTGATTATGCCATAGGCGCAGTTCTAGGACAAAGGAAAGACAAGAAACTTCATGCAATCTACTACGCTAGTAGAACCTTAGATCCTGCCCAAATGAATTACGCAACAACGGAAAAGGAACTTCTAGCGGTTGTCAAAGATAATCATCTACACAGACCACGCCGTCATTAGGTACCTGATAAGCAAAAAGGATGCCAAACCAAGACTATTGAGATGGATCCTACTGTTACAAGAGTTTGATTTAGAAATAAAAGATAAGAAAGGAACCGAAAATGTAGTGGCAGATCACTTATTCCGAATAAACGACATTAAACAAGAACCAGTGCCTATCGACGACGATTTCCCCAACGAAAGTATGATAGCCAGATTGGAGAATGATATGCCAAATCTAACCTCGGAAGAACCAGAATTAAAAGAAGTCGTGGAAGCAGTCTACGCACAGGCAATCTTGCCTTGGTATGCTGACATTGTTAACTACTTAGCTGCAGGCGTGCTCCCGTCGGACATAACCTATCAACAAAAGAAGAAATTCTTCCATGATCTAAAACAATATTATTGGGATGAACCTCTGCTTTTCAAAAGAGGAGCTGATGGTATCTTCCGTCGATGCGTCCCAGAGGAAGAAATAGATGATATCATCTCTCATTGTCACTCTGCCCTATATGGTGGACATGCAAGTACCTCAAAGACCTGCGCAAAGATCCTACAGTTCGGATTATTCTGGCCTAGCCTTTAGAAAGATGTCCACATCGCGATACTAAAGTGCGATCGGTGCCAACTGTTGCATCGCTGCGAAGAGGGCTCGACAATGACAGAAGAGTCGCCACCGTTCGTTATTTATCCTAAAAGAAGGGAAAGGAAAAGATTAGAGAAAATATACGAAAAGAAGACAAAGACAGGTCATCGCAACCATATCTCGAATTCGGGAGTCGGTTCGCAAGGGGAAGGTATTAACACCCATCACGTTTGTTGTACTCGATGGGATCCAAGATTGTTATCTATCTAAAAGGGTGTTTATCTATCTAAGCTACGACTCAGGGATAAAAGAAAAGAAAAGAGACTTGATAGAGCATCGCCGCTCTATGCCTACGTATTCCCTCGTGCAATGGGAAAGTCAGAGTCAATGTAGTTCAGCTAACTACGGGTGAAAGTGAGGGAAGGTTGCTCGCCAAGACATCGTCGTCTTGTGCCTACGTATTCTCGTCTGGTACGAGAAATCAGAGCAAACATAGTTCGGGCTAACAAGAACACCGGTTGGTTCAAAATGTTTTAGGCTCGAGTAGGGTTAAAACTTAGTTCTAGTAGTTAGGTGTATGCAGCTCGACCATTGGAGACTTAGGCGTTACCTGTTTGCGGTAGAACCAAGAGTTAACAAAACTCTCCTTATGAAAAAGGTTTTCCAAATTAAGATCCCGAAGGATAAAAAGTTTGAAGTTTGTTTTTGTGTTTTTTAGGGAAGAAGTGCATTCATTATTATTTGTAATTCATGTTGCTCTAAAGATTATGACCTAGGAGTGAATGCGTCGCATATCATCCAAAGGACATACACTAAACTCTCTAGATAATTGAGAGGAGGCCCCCCAATTACCATTTCCCAAGTACTTAAGGCTCGTAGAGTACAATAATCCTTAACCTTTATTAGATGTTTTGAGAGTGTTTTGAGATGAGAAGAGAAAGGACACTCTAAAGGGAGATTAAGACTCAACCTAAAGTTATCATGCAAAGTGAACCTATGATTGGGATTAAAGGAATGCTACCTAATATTATCATGCACGGTTTCAATCCTAATATCTATCATAATCCATCTTGAATAAGAAATATTAGTGGTCCTAAAGGAACATGGCAAAGGAAGACAAAAGTTCCATTAATATCAAATTAAAAAAATCAATTAGAAATTAAAATATCAACCAAAGCTATTAAAAGATTCGATTAATAAATTAAAAAAAAACCTAAAGCTATTAATTTTAACTAAAAACCAAAGCGAGGTGATAACAAATTGCCTAGGGCATTAGGACTTAAGCCCAATGACTAACCAGGGAGGTGCAAACACAAGACAGGGGTGCAAATAGTCATAAGTGCCTTTGGAGCCCAATTACTCACGTGAGGGCAACTAGACTTCAGCTAATACACGCAAAAAGAAAAAATATAACATGCTACTAATTACTCACGTGCACTGTTACTGATCATTCACGTGGATCCTTTCTCTACCAATCCTTCAAGTTCAATGCCGGAAACACCGTGGATCGCCATGCCGAAACTCAACGCCTGCGACAGCGGAGTATGAGATCACCCCAAACCTATCCTATTCTACTCATATCCCTCTACTCTATTCGAATCCTACACCAATTCAATCAGATTCTATCTCTACAACTCAAACCGAAGCAAACAATTACAAGATCCCTAACTACAACAATCAAGATTAAACACCGTTTATGAGGAACTGAAGCCTCTCACCTGAGGGCTTCTACTCCTTGCCGGCGGTAGCGGAGTAGCTCCGTCACCGGCGGTGCAAGAATTCAACCTCAGGTAGTTCTTGAATCTGCTTCTTCTACCACCTTCTTCTTCTCTTATTCTTCTTCGAAGTGCTTTCTTTCGTGGTGCAGAGAGTTCTAATTCGTGTTGCTATGAGAGAAAAGTGAATTGAGATGAGACCTAGCTCTGGTTTGCAGCAAGCTTTAATTTGAATCTCACTCAACCATGGAAGATATCAAAGCTCTAGTGTTTGGTGAGGGATAATGAGAGAGTGAAAAAGTGAATTCAGAGGATATGGATTGTGGAGAGTGAAGGTGATTTATAGAAGATGCAATGAGGTTAAAATAGGAATTCAATGAAAATTATATTATGGAGGTTATGCCACTTCCTCGGCCAACTTCTTCAGTTTTATAGCTGCAGCAGATGCCAGCTCTTTGGCATGAGAAGCTTCTTCAGACAGGTTCTGATTCTGCACACGCAACCCACTATTCTCTTCTGACAAGTGAACTTGCTCTAGCTTAAGTTTCTCATTTTCAATTTCCTGGGATTGTATCTTCTTTTTTAACTCATTAGTGTGTTCTCCAAATGTATATTGTTCAAAAGATAATGATGAACCACTAGAACTTGCTGCCAGTTGCTGCTCAAGTTGTCCAACTTCTCTTGCAACTCTCTGTTTTCAGAACACTTATCATTTAGCTGCTCCTGAAGAACACGATTGTCTACAGATTTGATCTCCAACTCAAAGGCTTTTTCCATTGAGCTGAGTCATTAATCTTGAGACTGTCTGCTACATTTTAACTAGTGATGAATTAGCCATAGATGATTCACTGGTCTCTGTTAATCTTTGCTCTAACAACCTCATCTGCTTCCTTTTCCTTGGATTTCACGTTCTAAATTCTCAATCTGACTTTTGGATCCATCAGGGTCATTTACAGATTGCTCTATCAAACGCTTCAGAGTGTTGGTACTGAAAACAATATCTATAGCTAGCATGCTGACTTGCTCAACAAGAAGATCCATCTGATCAGACATTGTCACCCCGCTTGCTGCCAGTTTTGTTTTGGTGATCAATTCACCAGCTTGTGTTGATTCAACACTGCTAGTTGGGACTCATTCTCAAAATCTATATTTGCTTTCTCCAGCATTTTATCAACTGTGGCAGCAGGAAGCAAGGGACTCAAGGCTGTTTCACAAGCAAGTTCGTCATCAGAATTTATATCCTATGCTGCTTGAGAAGTTGCAAACCACTTAAGAGGATTTTGTGCTTCCATATCAGCATCCTTAATGTCCAACATTCTGATATTTCTAACTGGTTGCATTTAGCATCTGAAGTAAAAGCTCGTATGTGCTTTTATATGGAGAATCAATCA
The DNA here is from genome assembly GCA_963859935.3 of Lathyrus sativus. Taxonomy (NCBI): domain Eukaryota; kingdom Viridiplantae; phylum Streptophyta; class Magnoliopsida; order Fabales; family Fabaceae; genus Lathyrus; species Lathyrus sativus. Next base: position 505,274,398 of record OZ012737.1, read on the forward strand.
CCTTAATAACAACTTGAGATAGATGGACATGCATGAGAAATGACGAGCTTAGAATCATCTTTTGTTGAGTTTGGGACTATTTGCATACGGCACGATGTCGTCGTGTAGAAGATGCGTATTGGCTCACTGAGTTGATTATTGAAATTTTGGTATGCAGATTTCAGATGTCCTAAGAACATTGATCTCTGCTGAAACTGAACAAGGACATAACATGGCCAATTTAAATTTCTTTAAATTGTACCAATGTCATGACCAATTTAAATTTCTTTAAATTGTACCAATGTCATGACGTCTGTTGTAACATCATTAGACAGACAGACTATTTATCTAACCATTTAAATTGTGCAGAATTGTAAATGCTAAAAGATAAATAACACAATGAATTGTTTACCCAGTTCGGTGCAACCTCACCTACATCTGGGGGCTACCAAGCCAGGAAGGAAATCCACTATTAGCATAATCAATTCATAGCTAAACTCTCCCATTTACAACTCCTCACTTAATCTCTACCTAATGAAATTTCTGCCTATAGACCACTAGGCAAGAGTATATCCACTCACTACCCATAAATCACCGCAGTGATAATCAATTCAATACAAAAGACAGACTTTAGAATACACTCTTCAAAGTCACAATACTTGATTTTTCTTAACAACTTCAATCAAGGACAATGAACACAACAATTCATAAATACTAAACTAATGCAATTATCCAACAGACAATTGCTTGGCACACACGTATCCTAAGACACCTAAACACACGTGAAGAGCAACACTCTTCACTCACAAAACACACGTGAAGAGCAACACTCTTCACTCACAAAACACACGTGAAGAGAAACACTCTTCACTCACAAATATGTCTACCACAATGTATCAAAAGATATAAGGGTGACTTACAAAGACACATAGAAGGGACTCTCAAAACCCTAGACCTTTATTTTACACTCAAGTTATTCTTGATGTGAGTGCTTGATTTCCTCTGCTTCTCCTCCTCCTTAAATAGTAGTGCAGACTGGGCTTGGGCTGTTTAAAAGTAACAAACATTAAGTTTAACCAAATTAAACCACTTTGCATAATTCAAGGTGCTATCAAAAAGGTCATAGAAGTTTAATGATAAGCTCAGCATTGCTTAGAATCTCGCCTGAGATAACTAGGGAACCCTAATAAGTCTCCTGAAATCTAGCCTGAGATAACTCATGCAATATAACAGAAAACCAACATGCCTGCTTGCTGCCAGCTACCTGATGTCATACGCTTGATGTCATAGCATCCAACATGACACCCAATTCTCTTTGTGCTAGCTCACTAAAGTTACCCTATAGAGCACTTCTGCAGAATCTTCTTCATAACAATAGAAACAATTATATTATAGTTTCCTAAAAAGTCTCAGAGATCCTTTTTATGAACACCAATTAAATCTCCACTTTCATGTTATGGATATCTTTGACCGGCACACACTTGATGAGATATATCCAATAGGATCTCATCAAACCAAACCACTTCTGTCAAGTGATAGCAGCTCCTGCTGTACCAGACAACGATGACATGACATTTAGTATGACATCCATGACAATAATTCTGTCTTCAGCTCCTGCTGCACCAGACAGCGATCTCATAACATTGGTAATGACATCCTGTTCAAAATACATGACATGAGTTATGTCTTCAGCTCCTGCTACACCAGACATCGATGTCATGAAATTGGTAATGACATCCTGTTCAAAACACGTGACAACAGTATTGTCATAATAGTAGAAGTGGATGTTATGGCATCTTGCTTAACATTAGTGCAAAATCATGTTTTACCAAAATTTAGCCAATTATAGAACTATGAACAATTATAGAATCATGGAACTAACAATCTCCCCCTTTGGCAAATTTTGGCTAAAACAACCAAACAACTTATCAGGGCAGCAGTAGTAGTTTACATAAACTATCATGCTCCCCCTTAATAGTTGCATCCAGCAAGCAATAGCATAGCAACAACACTTTACTCCCCCTTGGTTTAGTCAAAACATGACAAAAATTGGAGTAAATGTACATACATATGCTCATAACACAAACTGTACAAGCTGCTTGACCTCTAATAAAGACTGCACCACTTCAGTACCAATCCATTGGCAAGGATTTAAACCCCTCTACTGAACTCAACATAAATTAGAGCACTAAGTTTTAATTATCCAACTTATGCATATGAAAAATACACTAACTATTTTACACCATGATCCATCATGATGAGAAACAGCCTCCTCTGCAAAAACTCCACACAGATTTACCTTATGAGCATAATCATTAAATCTTGAGTTCTTGTCTTGTCTGAAGCTGCACCTGAGAATCAGCAAATTTTGTACAGGGCTCCACATCAGCAGCTACACATCAGACAGGTACACATCTTCCCCTGTCATGCATAAACATTGCTCCCCCTATCTGTAAGATTACTCAGATTCATCTTGAAAACGCTGGAGCAATCTCCAAGATGTCAGGATGAAAGTTCTTCCATATGCACAAGATCAAGGCTGATGATATCTTGATCTTTATCTTCACCTGTCATACAAGACAAAACACTTGGATAGAGACCCAAATACTTGAATTGATCCATTGACACCCAATGATAGAACCAAGAGCAGAAACACTGTTAAGTTCATCATGAACAGTAACACATAGTCACAACACCTGGTATGACATTCCACCCTCCTAGAGGCATACAGTCACAAACTGCTTGAAGCCACAAGCAATCTTGAGACATAATTGTACCATTGCAGCAACATATCCTAGATAAAAGTATACCTCCCCATATCAAGGATAACTAGTGCTCTATTTCCAGAAGCACATGAATGGAAAACATAAGACTCATCTTCATGTCTTCAAGAGCTCACTCCTTGTTCAACACACCTGCTGAACGCATTCACTTACTGCTTGAACCATATGTAACTAGTACACACATCAAACAGAAGCTCTTCCCCTATCTTCTATAAAAGCTGCTCCAAGATCACCACATTATATCTCAAGACCAATTACATGCTCATACAGTAAGAAGGTACTAAACAACTCCACTTCTTTCTAGAGTTACCACTTCTCTACACGGCTTTTGCCCTGAGTTAGATAACAAGATAGACACCCCATAATCCAAGACATTCTTTCCTCATCATTCTACCATATGATAAATAAGAACACTTTTGGTTTAACTAGTGAATATTCACTTCCATATAACTCATCATAGTCCAGATTTTCATGCAATGAGTCACTCCAGTCTTGTACAATACTTTCACATCATACTCCAAGACAGTTCCTTTACCTCATCATTCTCCCGTATGACAAGATAGAGTACTTCTTAGTCAGAATGTGAATCACACGTTCCACAACAGATCTTCAAGTCCTTCTCCAAGGAAAGACAAACCATATGATACCTACAACATCCAATGGTTCTTTATATGCCCATAACTGGACTTACTACTTCCTTAGTAATCTACCTGAAGATCTTCACAGCTCCACCAGCTTGATCAACTACATCTCCAAAAGAGGGTAATCTTCCATACATAACTTAGGGCTTCTACCACAATCTCCAATATATGAATAGAATCAGATCCTCCTTTGGTCTTCAACCAACTACCCTTCTGCACAAGAGTAATTAGTTCCAAGCATGAACAGACCCAAAACCTTTTTTGGTCTTCAAATAACTACCCTTATCCACAAGAGTAGTTTTCTAAAGGCCCACTGCTTAAATAACCAAATGCCACTATTTGGTTACTCAGCATCTGTCTAGACAATCTTCCACCAAATAAATTTGATATTCTACTTGCTCCAAGGCAACTTAGATACACCAAGACTTGGACCTGTAACATCTATTCCTTCACACAGTTCCTGCATCTTGCATGAGATAGTATCAATTCCATTCATACACGAGAAGATCAGCCTAGCTTATAATGATGTGCCACAACATCAATTAAGGCCCTGAAGTTTGCTTAATGTCACAACATCTGATAAGACATCCTGGTGGTGAATTTAGTCCTTCATTATGCCATTTAGAAGAACCTCATCAAGAGTACCATATTCATATAGACTTGATTGCTAATATCAGGTTTGAGTAGACACTCTCTATTCTGCAAAAGCTACCTTTGAAATGCATTTGCTCCAGAAGAATCCTCTTTAGAGAAACCAAACGTGCCAAGGCTTGACTCTTCAAGGAAGATTAGTCACAAGAGATCTTTACAGAAGGAATCCCGCTTTCCTTAAGTAGAGACTTCTTCAGAAGGTCAGAGATAACTGCCACTTATCCTTGTCCTCCAAGATGAACATGGTCACATGATTCTATGCACTTAAATCAGAAATAAACTGACCCAAGCAATGCTATTACCAGCACCAAATTCTAGACAAGTTTCTTGCCAGGAAACTTTCTAGATAAAGATCAGATGCTTCCACTAGAACACACCTGCTACACTCCAATGCTCCTGGATTAGAAATAAGCTTATCCAAAATAGTCTTCATCTTCCAACAACACTACATTCTAGTCTTAGTTTCTTGCCAAGAAACTTACTAGAATAATGACAGATCCTACCACACATGAGTATGGTAACACGATCATCAGCTATATTTCCTTCAACAGACTTCTCTACAATCTCTGCTGATGGAATGTCTCAACATCTGGTTGAACTTCAGATCCTTGAAGTAGACAAAGCAGATTAGGGACCTTATTCTTGTGCTGCAACTGATGAGACATCTTGACCATTGACTAAGGATAATTCATTAAATATTTGTGAAGATCTCAAATAACAATGAATCTTAAATCCTTATAACCAATCCTTCTCTGAACTTCAGCAATCTTGAACTTCATGGATAACCAATTAAATACGTGTGTAGTTCAGAAATAGCAATTGATCTTAAATCCACACAACTTCAGGAATACCAAGGCTTAAACATCAAGGCTGACACCCTTGACTCAACCGGCCTGTGACTTCCTCTTTATAACAGAGCCTTTACACACCATGAATGGTGAAAATAAATCATGTCTCACTATCTTCTCTAAAACAGCCTTCAACATAACAGAGCAGCCCAAGCACACAAGTAACAGCTCAGGCACTCAACCAACCCAGCCATGCATCGAATTGAATATATGGCAATCTTCTCCCAAGGCTACCAGAGTTCTTTCATCAGAAAAATATGCAGCAGAACCACCAAAAGAACATCTTCAACATGCCCTAAACAAGATGTCAGAACATATTATAGGACATACTACAGAAGTAGCCACTCCTCTTTTGGAAAAACAACAAGCAGGTCATTGAAGCTCCTATATCAGAGGGCACAGTAGTAGTTACATAAATTCCTCACTTGGCAAACTCAGCAGATCAGCTGCAGCTTCTCCTTGTTCAAAGCACCAGAAAGTATCTCCCAAGATCTCATCCAGAACAGATAGGATGCTTGCTATGATACCAATTGAAATTCTAGTATGCAGATTTTAAATGTCCTAAGAACATTGATCTCTACTGAAACTGAACAAGGACAGAACATGACCAATTTAAATTTCTTTAAATTGTACCAATGTCATGACCAACGTCATAATGTCTGTTGTAACATCAGTAGACAGACAGACTATTTATCTAACCATTTAAATTGTGCAGAATTGTAAATGTTGAAAGATAAATAACACGATGAATTGTTTACCCAGTTCGGTTCAACCTCATCTACATCTGGGGGCTACCAAGCCAGGAAGGAAATTCACTATTAGAAGAATCAATTCAGAGCTAAACTCCCCCGTTTACAACTCCTCACTTAATCTCTACCCAATGGAATTTCTTCCTAGAGACCACTAAACAAGAGTATACCCACTCACTCCCCCTTAATCACCGCAGTGATAATCAATTCAATACAAAAGACAGACTTTAGAAGACACTCTTCAAAGTTACAATACTTGATTTTTCTTAACAGCTTCAATCAAAGATAATGAACACAACAGTTCATACATACTAAACCAATGCAATTATCCTACAGACAATTGCTTGGCACACACGTATCCTAAGACACCTAAACACACGTGAAGAGCAACACTCTTCACTCACAAAACACACGTGAAGAGCAACACTCTTCACTCACAAATATGTCTACCACAATGTATCAAAAGATACAAGGGTGACTTACAAAGACACACACAAGGGACTCTCAAAACCCTAGACCTTTATTTTACACTCAAGTTGTTCTTGATGTGAGTTCTTGATTTCCTCTGCTTCTGCTCCTCCTTAAATAGTAGTGCAGTCTGGGCTTTGGCTATTTAAAAGTAACAAACATTAGGTTTAACCAAGTTAAAGCACTTTGCATAATTCAAGGTGCTATCAAATAGGTCATAGACGTTTAATGATAAGCTCAACACTGCCTAGAATCTCGCCTGAGATAACTAGGGAGCCCTAATAAGTCTCCTGAAATCTAGCCTCAAATAACTCATGCAATATAACAGAAAACCAACATGCCTGCTTGCTACCGGCTACCTGATGTCATACTCTAGATGTCATAGCATCCAGCATAACATCCAATTCTCTTTATGCTAGCTCACTAAACTTACCCTGTAGAGCACTTCTGCAGAATCTTCTTCATAACAGTAGAAACAAATATATTATAGTTTCCTAAAAAGTCTCAGAGATCCTTTTTATGAACACCAATTAAATCTGCACTTTCATGTTATGAATATCTTTGACCGGCACACACTTGATGATATATATCCAACAGTATATCATCAAACCAAACCACTTTTGTTAAGTGATAGCAGCTCCTACTGTACCAGACAGCGATGTCATGACGTTCAGTATGACATCCATGACAGTAGTTATGTCTTCAGCTCCTGTTGCACCAGACAGCGATGTCATGACATTGGTAATGACATCCTGTTTAAAACACATGACAACAGTTATGTCTTCAGCTCCTGCTGCACCAGACAGCGATGTCATGACATTGGTAATGACATCCTGTTCAAAACACATGACAGCAGTACTGTCAGAATAGTAGATGTGGATGTTATGGCATCTTGCTTAACATTAGTGCAGAATCATGTTTTACCAAAATTTAGCCAATCATAGAATCGTTGAACTAACAATTATATTAATGGATCCAATTCGAGTGTAGATCAACACTACTTCTTCTCATTAACTAAATGGTCATTACATTTTTTTCACTTTATTGCTTTGACATCAATTTCATTTAATATTATCTCTTGAAAGAGAGCAGCAACATATGAAGTAGTTCCTCAAACTTCTGTGAATGGTAATGTGTACCTCATTCTGTTTTGAGTTTCTTCCACCGTCTGATATCTGTCCATTTTTTTTTTGCATTGTGTGAGTATGACAAAGGCGAGGGAAACACGACTTTAGGTTGCTCATCACTTGCAGTTTTGGGCTTGTGATTGCGTGTTACTCATGACTGAAGAATGAGCATATGCGTGGTACATGACTGGCCGTTCCCCCCTTTTTGTAATGATTCTTTTTTGGTAAGGATTATGTAGTTGGCTTTTGATAACTTATATGTAAATGGGCATGTACAAAATGATGATGGACTTTTTTTGATTTAACAAATGGATATCAAACATGATTAAAATGGTTATTAAAAAAAAGATAATTGGATTGGCGAAGTGGTTTTTGGTTAATGACTTGAAATGAATCAAAAATGGTTTTTAAAAATGGATATAGATTTTGCAAATGGACTTCCACTTGAATTTGAGTTAAAATGATGAGCTTTGAATACCAAGAAACCCCTTAAGCCATTCAACTAAACTTTGACAACTTTTATCCAATTAATATTAGGGAATCTCTTGAATAAAACTTCTTTTGATCCCCTGCAAATGGCAATGCTATGCGAATGCAAATGCTAAAGAAAGATATGAAAAATAAGCCAAGTAAAAAAAAGGTATGTCAAATTTTGGGGAACAACACCAACGTACTGGTAACATTTCGAGACGCGATGAGATGCCCCAAAAGGGTATTTTGGAAGTAGAAGTCTTTGATGTATGGGGGATCGATTTCATGGGTCCATTCCCATCTTCTTTTGGAAATCAATATATACTCGTAGCTATCGATTAAGTTTCCAAATGGATTGAGGCTATAGCCTCTCCAACAAATGACACACAAGTAGTTATAAAACTCTTTAAGAACATAATCTTCCCCAGATTTGGTGTACCAAGACTTGTCATTAGTGACGGTGGTTCACACTTCATAGCACGAATCTTCGACAAACTTTTATCTAAATATGGAGTCAAACACCGTGTTGCAACGCCGTATCATCCGCAGAATAGCGGACAAGTGGAAGTCTCGAATAGAGAAATAAAGCAAATCTTAGAAAAGACCGTCGCCACCTCTAGGAAAGATTGGTCAGCCAAGTTAAATGAAGCTTTATGGGCCTATCGGACGGGCTACAAAACGCCAATAGGAACCACACCATTCAAGCTAGTTTATGGAAAATCCTGCCACCTGCCGGTAGAATTAGAACACAAAGCCTTTTGGGCTATCAAAATATTAAATTTAAACTACACTGCCGCTGGCGAGAAACGGATCTTGAATATACATGAACTAGAAGAACTCAGACTAGACGCATACGAGAACGCCCGTATATATAAGGAAAGAACCAAAAACTGGCATGATAAGCGTTTAGTCAGGAAACAGTTCAGTGTGGGAGACGTCGTGCTCCTATTCAATTCAAGACTAAAACTCTTCCCAGGTAAACTAAAGTCTAGATGGTTAGGTCCTTTTGAGGTAACTAAAATCCTTCAAAGTGGAGCTGTCGAAATCAGCGATAAAAACAATGTTTCGTTCATAGTCAACAGACAACGCTTGAAGCACTACAATCTGAATGAACACAACAAATGTGTGAGCAGTCTGAAACTGTTAGAGCTTCCCGATCAACACACTAACTAGCTGTCATCAAGCTATCGTCAGGCTTTTGACGTTAAAAACAGTGCTAGATGGGAGGCAACCCATTTTTCCTCGTTTTCTCTCGTTATTCATTTTCTTTAAGTTTTTCATTTGCTTTATGCTTTTACACTGCTTCTTTACTAATTTTCAAATTTTACTTTCTTTTATTTTCTTCCATTATTTTTATCACCTTCTGTTTCTAAAACTTAATTTGAATGAATTCGCTCTCAACTATTTCCAGGAAATTTTTAAGCCTTCCTACTTTCTCCTCTCTCATTTGACTAATTCTCCAGCATGGATAACATAGATTACATGGTAACAGTATTTAGAGGACCAGCTCAGCAATCCAGATTTAAGGCCCTGACACAGAGAGGCATCACCTTAACCATTTACTATGATGGATCCACCATGGATCAACTAGGAATCCATGACAGCGTCCTCTTCTTATTTAACCAATTAGGATGGGAAAAAGCTGCCATTAAGACTCGTTTTGTTACCTATAGAGAAGTCACATTTGAATTCCTTATCTCTTTAGCCTACTTACCCGAATATGGTTATGGATCCACTAAGAAACTGATATGCTTTCGACTCTTTGGTACTAACTACACATTCACCCGTAGCTCGTTGGCTGACCTTTTAGGATTTCCTAGCGGACCCTTTGTGTATACCACCGTCCATGAGGAGGATATGGATATCGAGTTGGACTCTTTCTGGGGAACCATTACAGGAAACTATCACCCTGAGCAGAATGACATGAACTCTAATGAAATACATAACCCTGAAATCCGTTACTTCCACAGAATGTTATCCCATACCCTTTTTGGGAAGGAGGAAAACATTACCTCCGTCTCTAAGGAAGAGCTATTCATTATGTACTGTGCCTCACAGGGTAGACATGTCAATGTCGTGCCTTTCATGATGAGAGCCTTCGAAAAACTTAACTAGGAACCAAACTCACCTATCTTAATAGGAGGACTTGTCACCATGATTGCTAACGCAATTGGACTTAGGTATCAGTTGAATATAGATATTTCATTTGGCAGCATCAGACTTATGGACAAAGAGTTTTGTTTTAACCAGCGTATCATTGGTAACTTAGGACCAACACCCTACGAGTATCTTATTGCCAACGAACTGGTCCGACTCTTTACACTGCCAAACCATGAGCAAGTCAGAGTCCATAACAAAGACAACTGGTTGTATGAGTTAACTGAGCCTATGGATCCCCCATCGCCTTATTCTACACTACAAGACTATGTGTACCACGAAGATCACATCTCTGAGGCACATGACTTCATTTATTATGAGGATTATGTATCAGAAGTAGAAACAAATCCTGAGACCCCTCCGAACTACTATGACCTCTCTGAACCCGATCCTAACCCAACATCCCCTAACACTGAAAAGCTAGATACAATTATGAAAACCTTGGATGAATTTAAGTCGGAAATCACAACAGTAAAGGAAGAATTGAAGACATTGCACCTGGATTTGATAAACTTCATGAACATGGCTATTGAGCAATTCAATTACATAGCTCAAGAGTTCAATAAACTGAAGAAGCAGAAAGACTGATACTTTTATTTATTTTTACTGCATTTGAACAATTTTACAGCATTCTGGTTTATGTATTTTAATTTTTGAACTTCTTTCATTATTCTACTTCTTTAAAACAATTACAATATTTTTCATTCAATTAATGTTTTTAGCATTTCACCATTAATCCAAGTTTTTCCCTTTTCTGAAATTATTCTGTTTGTCTATCATTCTAGCCTGAAATGTCCATTATATGTGTTAAAAGAACTCTTGCACGAACCCATCAGCATTTTTCTGCAAACCTGCATAATTTGCTGTTGTGAAGCTCGTCACACCCACGTTACGACTGTGACCTTCTCGTGACGACCGTCACGCAGTTCAAGCTTGCGTTCTGCTATATCAGGAGAATGCAACCGTCCAACTCTCCCTCTCCCTGTTAATTCAATACCCGTCCATTACACCCACATTTCATTCAAACCTCTCATTACTCCCTCCACCCATTCAACTTCCCGTCGTTCCGAATAAATACCCCTTACTCTTTCAACCATTCTACAGAACAAAACACCTCTTCTTTGTTTTTCCCCTTTTTCATAAAACCAAAAACAATGGCACGACAACCCCGTCAACTACCCGACCTGTCAGAAATAATCTTCTGAGATGGTGAGAGAGGCGAGCAACAGCGAGAAAACTACGTCACATTTCATCAACGTTCCGTCCAACTCACTCGGTACATAGACGTTGCATGCTTAACAGAGTTAGGTATTCTAGATGGAGTCACGTGGATGCTGCAAAATGCAGGGTTGTGGCAGCTCTGTACAACGCTGCAACCCACGTATGAGGCGCTGGCTTTGGAATTTTTGAGTTCTTTCTCCTATGTCACACCACCTGGCGAAACTAACCAACTGACCGGAGTAGCATATTTTCTACTATTTGGCACTGAATACCAGTTGAATCAAACCCAACTTGCACAAATGCTGCATTTCCACCATGGCGACAATGCCCACCGCAGAGTCCCTTCAGAGCAATTTTTCTAAGAAGCATTTGCCTTATGGAACCAATTAACCGGTACCACCGCTGATGGATGGGAGAGCTTAAATGCAAATTTCATTCATAAACCAGCCATCCGGTACTTCCACCGAGTACTTGGGAACACTGTGTTCGCAAGGGATAGTAACCACAAAGTCAATTCCAAGGAGCTCTTCTTTCTCAATTGTGTTCGCTCCCGAGTTCGTGAATTCTGCGTCGTTCCTTCTTGCCCAAATGCAATCAAACTGTGGTCGGGGCTCAAAGCCATTCTACTTCAGAGGTATCATTACCTCCATCGCCTTAGCCCTCGACCTCGGCGACCGTCTTCAGAACCTTCTGTCGCTGCCTCCTGTTTCCCTCGACATTGATTACTACCGTTCCTCCTACCTCATCAAACTCAGAGGAGACGGAAAATACCATCCGGTGGTCCGCAATCATACAGTCCACAGCATTATCATGCCATGCAGGGATCGCACAGACCCCCAGAATCGAGCCAACTGGCTCTTTGATCTGACTGCCCCTGAAGCAAATGCAACCTCTCCTCATGTTGAAGCAAATGTTCATGCAGATGAGATGGAAGAAGAAATGGATCGCGTTGCTCGCACCGAGACACAACCAACAACTGAAGAAGGTACATCCTCCTGATGCCGACACCGCCCCGAGCCTGCTCCTGAGCCAACCAATGAAGAAATCCTATGTGTCATTTGGCAACAAAACCAGATGGCCGTGCAACTCGAAGTCCGCCAACAAGAATAACATCACCAGATGATGGCTCTGTTGCAACAAATCCACCAAGGACAAGCATCCCAAAGCGAGCGACTCGACAACGTCGTTGACGAGATGGCTACCCTTACCATGCGCGTGCAAGACCTCAACAAATACATCCATCACACCGGAGCTCTGGACCACACGATGCGATTTGGACGAGGACGAGCCCGAGGCAGAGGCATAGAGAAAGGACCTCATTAGTTCTCCGTTTTTCACTTTTATATTTCCACATTTATATTTTTATTCTTTTCCCTTCCGCATTCATATCGAAGCATTGAGGACAATGCCCGATATAATGTGGGAGAAGCGCTTTATTTCCATTCCCTTATGTTATGTACTTTCCCTTTCAGTAAATTTTTATTTAATAAAATAAAGCTTTTATATGTACTTTTCTCTGTTACGCAAATTCCCCCGCTTTATCCAGTCATACGAAAATTTTTGTTCACTTCAAATCGATGCATCACTCGACGCACCAAAATCAAGGCCGAGTTAGGGAACCCCGAGAAAGAATTCTAACAAAACCAATACCGTCCTGACACCTTAGACCTCCGATTTATGCGAGTTAGTTTCATTACCTACTTTACCAAAGCCTCAGGTTCCAGCCCAAACGTAGCCCCTAGTAGTTTATACAAGCAGTCAACACCGCCGTAAGCACAAACCACGTGGAAGGCTGATGCAAATAAGTGATTGGTATAAAATCATAAAGAAAATTGCTCCGCGACCATGTAGTGATTATCTACCTCTGCTATCTCGAAATAATAAAAAGAAAAGCAAAGAAAAAGAAATCCTTTATCGGCTGGTTCATAGGTCTCTGGTTATGGACTCGGTAGGGCGAATTACGATTCGATCCCCCATAGCTTACAAATAGGACTCATCAAAGGGTACCGTACTCGTGCACCAGACCCCATGCTAAGAAAGACCGAAATCACTAACAGGTTATTTCACTACGTATGTACAAAAGGTAAAGGGCTTAATGTGATTGTGCTAGAACGAAACTGGGTGAAATTGGATAGTGGAACTTTATGCCGAGCTACAGTAGCATGATTGAAACTGGCTTGCATAAGGAGGCCTTCGAGCACATACCGCTTAGTTTCACTACCGTATGCGTGTTGTTTTAATCTAGTCTCTGACATCCCGACTCAACGCCTCAAAAGCTTTTTTGAAAACGCAAAAGAGCGCCCTATGTGATTGCAATCGTTTCATTTCTTAGAATTTTTTGCTTGAGGATAAGCAAAGATTCAAGTTTAGGGGAGTTTGATAATGCGAAAATGTATAGTATAATTGCCATGTTTTTCATCTATTAACAATATGATTTCACCCTGATTTCGGATGATTTCGCATATTTGCTAAGCGTTTTTGTAGGTATATGAAGTTCACACTCAAAATGAGCAAGACAGAGAAAACTCACGATCAAAGACACAAAATGGGAGAAAAAGACAGAAAATAGCAGAAAATACAAATTTTGTGAGTGTCACGGTCGCCACACCCTTGTCACGACCGTCACAATCCTCATGGTCGTCACATCTCCCTTACGCTCGTCATGCACATTATGCTCGTCACATCCCCCTCACAGTCGTCACGCATCCAATAATAGAATAACATTCACATTCTGAACGTGCCCACGCAAGCTGAGGAAATATAGGAACGTTCTCCTTTATTCTCTGACCCTCAACTCCAGTTCCTCAAGCATTTCCTGGGAGAGACTCAGCTATAAAAGGAGAAGGTTCGGACCAGAATAAGGGAGCTGCATTGAGGATAACAAAGTGCTGCCGAAATTACCATTGAAGCCGTTTTAAGTTTTAGCATTATTTCATGTTTCCTTTCCTTTCATTTATTTCCATTGTACTACTTTATTTCCATCCGGCACATTTACTTCTCGCCAAGGTAGAATCCTGCCGACATTGTGGAGGACTATTTAAGGACCCGAGAACAGTATTATCTTCAGGTTTTTATTAATTAAATCGTTATTTCGTTCCCGTTATAATGCACATTTATTTATTTTGCTTCCTTTATTTAATTGTGATCGTTCTAAGTATCATGTCTAGCTAAACCGCGTCAATCGGTATGTAATAAACTAGTAGGACGGGATTTGATAACACCCGGCACTTTTTCCTTTTTACAAACACTTTTCTGGCCGTGGTTTTTTAATTTGATTTCCTAAACAAACCTTCGTCACGACAACGAGAAATTGTTTACAGTAGTTTTGCTACGAGAGTGAGAAATTCTTTTAGGTACGAACCGACATGTGAAAGTGTGGGGTTCGAATCGGATGGTAAAAACTAGGCATTTATTTTAAATACAACGAAAACGCTTTAAAAGAAATCAGAACTTAGTTGTTTTCAAAAAGTGATTTAAACCCCGAATGGGACAGCGAAAGCGTACATTCCGTCTTAGAGTTACGACTAGAGTCAACAACCAACGTGAGACAAAATTTTTTAAACGATTATTTTCTCCTGAAAACCAGTTGCAAACAAATTAAACTTCACCGACGACTTGTCGAATCCCCGAAAACTAAAGTATTACATACCGGTGTCCCTTATTAGTATTTTTAAACCTTATAAATCATCAACTAATTAGCCTTTACTTTTGCATTTAATTCCTTAAAACCTTATACCGACTTAGCTAAACATAGTAACACCCGATAACACTAGATTTGTTACGAGTCCTTTGTGGGATCGATATCTTTATTACTACGCGATAGACTGTGCATTTGCAGTCAGTTCAGTTAGACTCAAAAAGTCACGATCACTTGGGTCCCATAATACAGGCTTATGACGTTTATATGAATTTCCCCAGTATTTGAATCTTTGAAAAAATATGTGTCTAACTAATCGACTCTCATAGTAGTTGGCTTCATTGTACTTTGAAGGCGGTCTGCCCCAATTTCAGCCTCTTAAGAGGTCTGCCCCTTATCATTAGTGTCATGAAGGTGATTCAACATCGGTGGGTCAAATCTTGGGATGCATTTTCCCTAGTTAGTGGGATATTCAGATGGTGTGCCCCTAACTATAAGAATTTTCTCCTAATTTTCATGATCTTCAGATGATCTACTCATGATGGTAAGGATCCCCTCTTGATCGACAGGATTCTTAGGTTATTTTAACCCTTGTAAAGAGTGTTCTTAAGCGGTATGCCTATGATTAGACTATTATTGAATTTTCCTCGATGCTAAGTATTGATTTGTGAGTAAAATTGTTCCTTTTGAAAAGTAATTCTAACACAATGCTCATGCAAGTTTTTGAAATCGAAAACAGATATAGAAACGGGTATGGTGTATGAAAATGAAATTTGGCTATAGGTTGACACAAATGGAGACGTGAAAATGTGGTTAGCGATGATTTAACAAACATTATGAGTCACTTTAACAACGAATTTTCTGAGTATGCTTTCAAAGCGAACCTAGCTTCAATTAGGACTTTTAAAGGTTATAACGTGACCTAGTTCACGATTTATGAAAGAAAATAATTATTAGGCTCAAATTTTAATCAAGTCTCACACCTTCTTCTTGACGTTCTCCATTCTAAATTCAATTAATCAACGGATACATTCGGTTTGCAAAGAGAGTTTTGGTTTTCATAATGATGGAGGTAGAAATAATGGTTCAAGCGCTGATGAGAAGCACTGATAATATCTTAGGTGGCAGTCACCTACTTTCGCTTACATGCTTGTTTCCATTTTTTTCTCTTTCCTGCTTTTAATCCCTATTTTTGTATGGACCTATTTTTTTTGAATTTGTGGTTCATCGGGATGCCCTAACTCTTTCCTAAGTCATTTTTCAAGTTTTTTGACTTTGCGGGCTCTCTTTTTTTTTTGCAGCAATTTTTGCGAGGTTTTTCATTTTATTCAGAAAGTTTGTGGCTGCCATGTTAACTATTGTAAGTTTTTTCTTTTCACTACTTCCTCGATGTTGGATGATGTGCGTGATTGTGAGTTTTTTCTGTTCACTGCTTCCTCAATGTTGGATGATGTGTGCGAGGGATTAGATGTGTTTAAACCTCTTTTTGTGGTGACTAGATTGACCAGTTCTCTCACATCAGGATGCATCGTTGACTTAATTGAAGAACTACCCTGTCCCTAGTTAAGATTAAGGGTTTTATGAATAGAAAAAGAAACACTAACTTCTGGCTTGAGGGGGTTAAATATAGATTAACTTCTTATTTCTCTAGTGTTTAGGAACTGAAACAATGCCTTACATCGTCATTCATGTCTTACTATTAAAGATTACATTAACAAATTCAGTTATTACATTTACACCATTCCCCCGTAAGTTTGTTAGTAGGTGATAAGTGAAAAGAAAAGGTATTTGATGGCATAAGAAGAGTAAAAACTAATGGATTGATTCCAAAACATGCATGCTTTTTTATTAGAATTACTGATCAGAGAGTACAAATTTTATACCAAATAACACTTAGATACAAAGAAATTACAAGTAGAAATGATAAAGGCCTAATGATCATAGGGACGAGCTTCCATGTTGATACACCAACTTTAGGAGAGCTTCTTGATGTTCTTGTATTTTGTCAAAGTAAGGGGTGACCGTTTACTAATGGGATTCCTTCTTTGAAAATTAAATGCTTGTTAATCAGGTCTTAAACTTTGTGTTTACACTGAGCATTCTCGTCATAACTGGGAGGATATAGACGAGTTGGAGGATCAAGTGATTATAGCTTCAATAGGGCATATATGAGCAAGTGTTAAAGAATTTGTCCATAAGAATTTGGTATAGTATCCAACTTCTTTCCAAGCTTCCTCTTTCGTGGCAGGACACACTGATCTTGTGATCAATAAGGCGCACGAGGTTGTTGCTAGAGAGGATACCGTTGTGGATTTTGTTGTGGAGGCATAATCCAAGGTTATGGAATTTGAGGCATTAGGTAGGCTTGCTACTGGAATGGTGAAGGGTTGCCTTCTATTTTTACTGGTACTTGTCCCTCTTTAGTTCCTCCATAGCTTCTTGAGAGATCCTTCGATTTTACTTGTGAGTATCAGGAAGTCTGCTTGCTAGATAACAATTGGAGGAAGGTAGGTGAAGGTGGAAGTGGTATGGTTTCTAGGTGCATGTATGTAGATGCATAAAAATGCAAGGGTTATGCAAAAAATATTTTATTTATTTATTTTGAGGTATGCTAAAAGTTTTTTCAATTTATGTATGTGTCACATTAGGATAGTGAGAGTTAGGGATAATGAGAAACCCACACAAGGGTTTAGGGATACTACCGAATATAAGGACACCTTATTTAGGAATGCTCCTTACAGATAGGGATGATAACATGTATGGAAACCCATATATGCGTTTAGGAATAGGATGATGATAGAACAACCTACGGGGGGGGGGGGGGGGGGGGGGGCTCTGTATGATAGGCTAGTTATAAGTATTTACTACCAATTCCCATCACATGTAGGATCTAGAATTTTGGGATAAAGAGTCATAAAATCATGAATTATACCCAGGGTTTCACCATGATGATGGACTAGCTTAACCAAGGTGACCCTTAGGGATAAGTTTCATCTAGTAGGGACCTTAGTATCGACCCTTGCATATTGATAACATAAGGTCACCGTTGGTGAAACGATTTCTAGATAATGGTCCTCAAAGTCATGAAGGACATTCATATCATCAACACAGTGAGGGGACAACCCTACCATGAAGATAAATAAATGAAAGAAAATACAAACAAGCCCTATAACTAGAGGGTATGATTGAATCTCTTTAGGGAGTTAAATCGCTAGTAGAGACACCAGCTGTCGCAGATGGAAAAATCATAGAGTCGCCATCATTCTTTATATGTTCCTAATGAACAGGGAAATAATGATAAACCCTGAAAAGTAAGGATAAGACATTAGGGTTCGGGAGTCGATTAAGTGAGGGGAAGGTGTTAGGTACCCCTCACCTCCATTTGGGATCCTCCAATAGTTCTAGGGTTACTATGGTTACCTAAGGAATATTTGCTTAAATTACTTATTAATTGCTTAATACATTATTTATTTATTTATAAGGGAACTATTTTATCATTTTAAAAAAAGATTTAATCAAGAAGGGGAACAAAAAGGTTTTTTTATTATGGTACTCACCAGAGTGTCTGTTCGCAAGTAGTTTTCGCACGAACAACCTCTGACCTCCTTTACTTGCGGGACCGGCCAAACAAGTCCCAAAACCTATCAGTCGAGTGTATGAGATGGTGGTGGAATGGTGTTGTTTAGAATAGGTTAAAGACAAATTTAAGAAAGATTGTGTAGACTTAAATAAAAACAAATGAACAAACAAGAAAAGGCAAAAACAAAAGACAAGAAATCTTTAAAGTTGGTAATATTAATTGCTATTAAAAGGAAATATGGATGCTATCATACATTTTGACGAAATGAAACTCTTTTCTCTTAACGCTTGATACTCAAAGTGTTTTTCCCTTAAAATGTTACAAAAATGCCTCCCCTAAAATGAACATGGGTATTGCCTTAAATAGGAAAATAAAATAACTGCTATGTTAATCTCGATGGCGCCACGTTTCCTTTCACCACTCCTGTAACTTCCCACATTCTCAGCTTTTCAAATTTTCTTCCTGATCAAACGTTCTTCTACTTCGTGTCGGCTTCCTTGCCCCTTAGTCGACATCTTCGACGAAATAGGCTCGAGTCAACTCACAAAACTCCCTCTGTTGGCGTTGACTCACATCATTTCCCTTACCACCTTTCCCACCCTGTCGACCCACAAGCCAATCTCTGTATTACCTTTCCTTAGTCGAAACTTCTAGCCAAAAAAATGCCCCCTCAAAACCCAGTTTCGACTGAGCACTTTGTCGACTGAGGAACTTGGCATTTTGGCTCTATGAGGTTTCGACTGAGGAACTTGGCATTTTGGCTCTATGAGGTTTCGACTGCGTCTTAGTAATGACCCAACAACACCATCATTATATTTCTGTCGAGTCAGTCACGCGTCATCTCCAGCCTGACATGATAATGGCACCTTTCTGCGCCACGATTTCCAAGGAAGCTAATCATGCCTGGTCGAATCCCAATGTTATGGGTTTTAAACTACTCCAACTTATCTGGAATTTGAACCGCCCCTTGTCTTTCCAACTGCATGCTAGCTTGCCTATAAATAGCCTCTTTCCATATTTGGTTTTCTTTTTCCAACTTCTCTCATGCTTCTTCTTTCCTGCAAACTCTTGCCCTAAAAATTTCTTTGACCTTCCCTTTCAATCGCTTCTTCAACCATTTCCACCACTCACACTACCAGAAACAATCTTATTGTGTTTGTTCTCTCTGAAGCTGACATCCTTAGGCCCCTTCCCAATCCGAAGTCCGTTAATGATACGGTGGTAGCTTCCTGGAAACGCCAAATGATCATCCCCTTTATGGTTGATGGAAAGTTGCATGCTTTCCATGGCCCTTCCCTGCTAACAAACCCAACCATGAGGAGCTTCAGACATTTTTCCCTTGCTTTCTTCCCATCAATCCCCCTGCTTTCCAAAAAGGTGGTACCCTCGACCTAAAGTTTATGGCGCCAAAGGCCCTTGTTTTCAGGTCGATGCCTACCCCAGACAACAAATATTACATCTTCTGGTTAAACAAGGTCCAGGGTAAACGTCAGGCTCAATGGAAGACAGTTGGAATCTTCGACGCCATTCAGCTCTCCAGGAATGCTCATAGGGCCAACCCTTGTTTACTATTGGCATCAATGTTTTTTTTGGGAAGGGTCGACCAACACGTTCCATTTCCCCTATGGCATGTTGACGCTGACGCTTTTCGATGTGGCGGCCATCACGGGTCTTTCTCCTTTGGGTGAAACCTTTGATCCTACCATGGAGATGGAAGCCACCTTCAGCTTCAAACGTGTTGGCTTCCAAAACTTTATAGAGGACCATCATGAAAAAGATTCCAAAAAAGTGTCGATGAAGAACACATTGCCTTTCTTACTCTCTGGCTATCCTGCTACCTCTTCTGTCCTGGCTCTCTACAAATAGCAAAGAGTTATATCAACTCGACGATCCAAATACATGAGGGTCAACAAGTATCTTTGGGTAAGCTTCTACTATCCTCTCTCTATCATTCTCTTGGTATGTCGGCCTTGAGAATAAAACTCCTTTATAAAACTACTGTTGCACCCCAAAATTTGACCAACATTTATTTACCTAGCTTGTGTTCACTAGCATTATCATCTACATTTCATTGATATGTGTGCAGTAGATCAAGAGGTATGATTACCAATCAAGAGTTATACAAGACTTTGAAGCTAGCCAAGGAGGTTATTCAAGTGTTCAAAGGTTGATATCTTTGTCAGAGAAGTTAAGAGATCCTCAGAAAGATTGGTTGAAACCAAGGTTGTGTGCCTCATAACTTGAGAGTTGTGGGAGCTCCTCAGATGATTCTGAGGCTATGAGGATGGACTTGAAGCTTTGAGATAGCTTATGAGATGTCTTGAAAGCCATCATGAGGCCTAGAGAGGTCATTGTACAAGAATAAAAAGACTCAGCCATGAATGGTATAATTAGGGTTTGACTGGGTCAACCCTAGGTCAACTGATGATTTGGAAAGGGTTGAGACCTAATCCAAGAGACATGTGATCATGGATTGATGCATTGAGATGCTATAAGGATTATTCCAAGGTCAACTCATCATTATTGAGGAGTTTGAGAAGTTTCAAGCTAGGGTTTCTAAGGCTTGACAATGTAAAATCCCCTAGTTTGATCCCTATCTTCAAGGCAGTTTAGCTCAAGATGTGATTTTCATCTCATCTTTCCTACAACATGAATGTTGTAGAGCTTACTCTTAGCTTTAATTTGAGTACTAGAAGTCCTTGATAGGATTTGTAGAGCTCAAGTTATGACTTTGACAAGTTACAGGTCATCTGAGGTATGTGAATCTGGGGCCTTTAAAGTCACCCAACTTGCATCCAACTTTTGCCCAAGAAGGATGATTCCTATGAACTTTTGGTCAGCATGAATGTTGTTCCTCATCTTCTTAGCTTTCTATAGAGTACTAGAAGTCCTTGATAGGATTTGTAGAACTCAAGTTATGGCTTTGACAAGTCAAGGGCATTTTGGTCATTTGGAGATTATAGGTCATTTCAAGCATAAGGCCATAACTCCTATTTCCAAGCTTCAAATGGAAAAATCTTCAACATCAAACTTTCTTAAAATGATGTTTTAAGGCTAGTAGAGAGGTCATGAGATGTTGAAAAGGCTTGTAGCAAAAAATGGTAAAAATGACCTAAAATGGAGGAGCATAGTAGAAGACTTGGAGATTGATTGAGGAGCTTGAGAGCTTGAGAATCTTGTTTGTTTTGTTGTTGTTTTAGGGTTAGGGATTAAGTAGAGCTTAGACCTAGCTAGTTTCTTTCTTAAACATGGATGGTATCTTTCACCGCCATTCTTCCCCATGATTCAAAGTCCTTCCATGGAGGGATAAGTGATGGTACCTAGGAAGTAGAACTTTTGAGGGAACCCTTCTTTTGATGTTAAACCCTTATAGGTCACCTTTGGTGGTCAATAAGCAGTTTAATATCCCAGCTTATCCAGTTAAGTGATTCCTCCAGGTTTGAGTATCTTGAGAGATGTTATGCTTGAGTGTGAAGATGAAGACTTCATTGAAGAGTATGGAAGAGGATGATTCCCTGAGCATTGTCATAGCAGCTGAAGCTTGAGGAGCAAGAGCAAGTTCATACTGGAAGACCCAATGAAGATCCAGTAAAGACTGAATGAAGATCTGAGGCTTAAAAATTGAAGGATGAAGTTGATACTTCTAAGTGATTAAAGGTTACTCTGAGAAGCTGAAGCTTGCAGGAAGAGAAGACCAAGTTGAGACTGGTAAAGCAAAGAGAGCTTGAGATCTTGAAGACTAAGTTGATACTTAGGAAGAGGATTCAATTGAGATTGACTGAAGAGCTGAAGCTTGAAGAACAAAGGAAGTTGATACTTACTTTGAAGTTTGGAGATCCTGAAGGAGATCAAGTTGATACTTGTGGTTAAGAGTGAAGCCTGAAGGTGGAACTGATTAAGGAGCTGAAGCTTGGAGAAAGAGAATAAGTTGAAACTTATGTTGAAAGGCTGAGACCTGGAGAAGCAAATTGATATTTGTCAAGGGTGATTGAAGTCTGAAGACTGAGTTGCTGTCAGAAGAGTTGAGGCTTGGTGAGAGAGGAGTTGATCTGCTTTCTTTGTTTTCTTTGCTGTATTGATGTTCCTTGTTTGACTTGCTTGATGCATTAGAATAAGTTCATATCTAGACTAGGTAGAATCTAGGAGCATGATTGCACTAGAGGTTGAGTTGCTCCCTCTGCTTGTATTGTTACTGTATGGCTTTGCTTGCGGGTATTCGGTAGAGCCCAGCTCCCTTGCCCATGTGGTTTGTTCTGCTTGATGGCATGATTTTATTTCTTCTGTATGATTGCAGTTTATTGTTTTGCTTGATAGCATGTTTTATCTTTCAGTATGATTACTGTTATTCATTCTGGCTTGAGGTTGAGATGAGCTTGTGGAGGCTGATGCCCCACACACATTTCCTCCCTCACTTGCATTGCATGCATTTTACAGTCGTTTACTGTTTATTGCTTAAGCTGGTGCTTTGTCTGTTCTGTGTATCATTGACATGATCCCTTAGGACTCTCATTTACTTTGATAAGGAAGCGATGATAGAACTTTAGGTTGAAACCTATGTATGATAACTTCTAGGAGTTCCCTGTTTCAAACTTCAACCATAGGATGAATCCTTGGCATGACAACAGTAGGACTTGATAGTCTCCCCGTAATTGAGCTTGTTCTCTTCTCATCTCAAAACAGCATAAGATACAGTAATCATGAATGATTTCTTTCGTATGTTACGAGCCTTAAGCTATCTGAGAAAGGATTGTGGGAGAGTTTCTTTTCCACAGTCTGGATGTTTAGTATGGTACCCTTTGGGTGACATGCGACGCATTCACTCTCAGGTCATAGTCTTTAGTGCGATTGAAATTGCAAACTGATGCGTGTTTTTCGCAAGTGTACGAATCACGTCAAAGTAATATAAAAGATTATCGAATCCACAGAGACCAAGTGTCAATCTATCGTACCTGTTGTTATGGTGTTTATCTAAGGCAACTATTTTTAAGGGTTTTAGTAAGGGTGCAATGGTAAATAAAATTATAATTTTAAATAATAAATAAAAGACAGGCTCGAATGTAATTCACGTAATCAATGATAATCCAGTACTTGTTAATGGAACTACTTATGGGCAATGTTTTCTCCTTTGAAAAGAACTAATTTAACAGGAACTGTCGCTTTCGCGTATTCAGAACCGAGTTGTACTCTCTAATCAACCCCTCCTATTGTCACGGATAAAAAGGTGCGTACTGCGTTAGAGTAGTAAACCTATTTTTAAGAAATATAGTTTCTTAACAAAGTTGAAAAGTATTTTAACCTGGACTTCTTAGCAAAAAGAGGTTCTTATGAACCAGACTCTAAATCTCATAACGCGTCCGAAAATCGTTTTAAAATCTCTTTTCTTTTTAATCTAAAAACTCCTAATGAACTATACAAAGCGCTTTTGGCTGTTTTTGAAATAGTTAAAAACAATTACTTGAATTGAAAGATAAAATAGCCCTTAGGTGTTTCCACGAACAATTATACTGATTACTGGTTTAATTACGATCCTTACATTCTAACCTTTATGGGATTAGTTAGACATGATAAAGTAAATATTCTTTTTATAGTTTTTCATATGAGTAATTTAAAGCGAGTGCGGGAAGTAAACAAAGTAAATGTGCGAGTGCGGGAAATAAACAAAGTAAATGTGCGAGTGCGGGAAATAAACAAAGTAAAGTTCGAGAAAATAAATAAAAGTAAAGCAATGCGGAAAAATAAAATACTAACTGGAATTAAAATGGCGGCAGGATTAACTTCCTCCAGAGTGCTCCAAAACTCGAACCACAGACAGATTACAGACTCGATCACTCGATTGCAGAGGCACCCCGATGTGGAATGGCAACTGCTTTATAACTGATATATGCCTAGAGAATTCTAATTCTGGATGATGAAAAACGAAAATCTAAGGTCCTATTTATAGTAAAAACTGAAAGCATGAAATGACCGGGACGCCCCTCCACTAAAGAGTGGAGGTTATGAAATTTTGCCTTGTGGCGCCCGCCATGGTCCCTACAGGGGATGATGGAGTGGGGATCGTGGGTCTTGGAGGTTGAGGAGTGGTCTTGAGACGTGGCCACGTCATGGCTAACCCCATGGCGCCCGCCACGGTGGGTGCCGCAAGTGCAAAATGCTGAATTTCTAGGTTTTCGTCCGTTTTCACTCCTTTTTCGCTCCTTTTCCCGATTCAAGCTCCGATTATTATAAAAACCTGAAAACATAAGAAAACAAAGCAATAACAAAGCAAAACAACAATAAAAGCTAAGAATGCATGCGAAATCGGAGTCAGAAATACGGTGAATTTTAGTGTGATCAAATTCTCCCACACTTAAACCTTTGCTTGTCCTCAAGCAAACATTAAAGCTTAAGAAAATATGGTGTCAACACTTGTCTTTGGGCTAAAGGGATTCTAAGTTCAAGTCAGGATGCAGTGACAGATACTAACTAAGTGAACCAAGGGTACCATAGTAACACAAACACAAACTTCAATCCTATATTAACCACTCCATGTCATCCCACGATACCTAGGCTTATCTTCTCATCTTTTTGTGTCCTTTTCATTCAGGCGCAATCACATTAAGCCCGTTATCCGTACATGCTTCATAGTAGAGTGACCGGTTAGTGATTCTGATCCATAACATAAGGTTTCTGGCACATAAGCATGTGTAAACCTGTTTTTATTTCGCCTAAATGTAGCTGCGGGGGATCGGATCGTAATCCGCCCTACCAAGTTCAGTGCCAGATACCTCTGAACCAACTAACAATAGGTGACTTGCAATTTTTTTTCTTTTTGTGGCAAAAATTTTTTTTTTTCTTCTCTTTTTTCGGTTTAAATGACTTTGTGAGGGTCACCTATTTTTTTTTTTTTTTTTTTGATTTTTTATTAGCACTGGATCATTCACTTATATTCATCGGCCCCCTACGTAGAGTATGCTTAGGCCGGAGCTGACTGCTAAAATAAACTACTTAGGACAATTTTTTTGAATGATAGTAAAGGCCATGGTGGTGGGGTTTAGGAGTGATTCCTATATTCAAGAGGTCTATGGTGCTAAAATGGTTCTGATGTTTCAAAAAGTTGACCTAAGTCACCACATCCTAATCTAAACCTGTCTCAAAGCCCAAAAAACATGTGAAACAACATTGTTTTCTTTTTAAAAATTTTCTGGTAAGGCTAAGGAAATGGGAAAAAATGAAGATGAACTAAAAAGACACTATACTGGTGACTCGTCAGACTCATGCATTATCTAAGAAAAATAAATTACTGAAAAGGGAAATAACTGAAAGGAAATTAACTAAAAAGGGAAATAACAGAAAGCAATAAAATCCCCTCCCACACTTAAATCGAACATTGTCCCCAATGTTTCGAAATAAGATAAGGGGGTAACCTGGAAAAAGACTACTGAGGAGGGGCACTGGTGCCTTCGCCGTCCTGATGTGATGGTCTGGAACGACGGGATCTACTACGATGCTGGTCCCTCCGGTCGAGTCGTGCTGATAAAGCAGCCTGAGCACTCCGGACCTCTCGAAGGTTACCCAAGATGGAACCCTGAGTAGCCTCTACAAGCTGGTAGTGTCGGCTGTTGAACTCTCTCTAACGGTTCTGCTCTAATGAAATATCGTTCAAGGTACGGCAAACGTTGCTATAAGCACGATCCGAAACCAATCGCGATTGTTGCATGAAGCTCATATTGTTCGTCAGCTGCTGTGAAATAGTAGAGAGAAGGCCATCACGCCTTTCTTCTCTAGCTGTCATATCACGCCACATCTCCTCGGTGACAAAGAATCCAGGAGCAGTACCTGCAACAGGGTTAGAGGAAGATGGTGCAGTGTGTGACTGTGAAGGACGATGGGGGGACATGTGAGGGATGGGAGACTGCTCTCTCCGATCATACTCATCATCAGTGTCATGTGCCTCCCCATCGGGAATATTAGGAGGAAGTGGACCCAAAACACGTGGAGCATTAAGATCATAGGTCCAGTTCCTTTCATCACGTACATCAGTACGTCTACTGCATGGTAAAGCAACAGATGGGATAGCTACCCCATGAACCATCAACTCATAACCACCTTCTCTCCTTGTTCGGCACAATTTCATGTCTTTCAGAAATTTTAAATTAATTGTGCGAGGAGGTAGTGGTTCAAGTGTAGCTATCTCATCATTCAGGCCAAGAGCCCGAGCAATAGACGTAACAAGCCCTCCAAAAACAATCGGTCCTGTTTTATTAGTAAATAAAGTCATGTGGGCAAGCATAAACGGGACCGGATTGATGTGGGTTCTAGTGAGGCATCCTTGCAAAAATAGGAGTTCACGAGCATTAACCTTGTTTGGACTTTCCCGGCCAAAAATAGTACATGCCAAAAGAAGTCTAAAAACTCTTATGGCCGGGTTGTGAATGGTCGACGCAAGTATCCCTTCAAAAGAATTAATTGAAGTACTTGAAAGCCTTAGCCAGAAGGTAAATACCTCGGCCGACCATTCAGCATCCAAAGGTGCCTCACAAATCGAACCTTCCCTATGAGGGATTCCTAACAAATCTGCTAGCTCATTCATATTCAATTCCAAACAGTCTAAAAATAACAGTACCGACAGTGCTAGCAGTGTTAGGACTGACAGTGTATATCAAAGAACTCAAAAACTCAGTTGTCAGCCTCTCATAGGTAGGTTCCTGATTAATGAAAATATTATGCAAGCCTAGAAATTCTAATAAATTAAAAACACTATGATAAATACCCAAAGCATACAGACAGTTATCGTCGACGTACCTAGTCGAGAGGATTTCTCGACTTTGAAGCCTCTGAATAATTTTCCGTTGCCTTTCGCCCGGTCTTCCATCACGAAGAATAAATCCGTTGAACTCCATTGTTGAAAAGCTCCGTAGGTAGTGAAAATAGTAGAAAAGTGGTTTATGAGGGGAATGATAAAGTTTTGATTTTTTTTTGGTTTTTGATGGATGAAAATGGAAATGGATGTTGGATATGTTTTATGGATGGAGGGTATTTTGGAAATGGGGGAGCTTTAATGGGGTTCAAGGAGGATTTGGAAGGTTGGAAAAATGGGTTTTTGGTGAAGAAAGGGATGAAAATGGTGGAAATGGGGATTGAATCCCGTATTTGTTGATGGTACGGTGTGGCGCCCGCCACAGGGCCTATGGCGCCCGCCACAAGGCCAATTCCTGGGCCTTGTGGTTTTGGATCCTCCTTTGGGCCTTCCTTGCACCTTTGTCTTCCGGGGGGTCTGGATAGCGTTTTCTTCTTCTTTTCAAGGCATTGGCTTGCATATTTTTGTCTTATATATTTTTTCTTTGCACGACAAAAATAAAATAATTAAAAATCAAAAAAGAAAAAGAAAAATAAAAATTAGTGCATAATATGTATATATATATATAAGGAATTCAAAGTGCATGAAAATATAAAAGTGGAAATGCGATAAATAAAAGGAAGTTAAATACTAGGGTAGTGCTGTCAGGGTGGAATGAGTCATGTGGTAGGTTTCTTATCCTGGCTTGATCCACGAATCTCAGCTATCTCCCTCCGAAGCTCGTCGATCGCCTGATGTAGAGCATCGGTCTCCGAGGCATGAGTGAGATCAGAAACCTGCATCTGTAACTCTAAGTCTGCCACTTCCTGCTTGAGCAGGGCAGTCTCCTTGCGGAGCTCATAAATCTGTGTTTGTAGGTCAGGTGGCTGCAGAGACATATTGTTA
This sequence comes from Lathyrus sativus, assembly GCA_963859935.3. Lineage (NCBI taxonomy): Eukaryota > Viridiplantae > Streptophyta > Magnoliopsida > Fabales > Fabaceae > Lathyrus > Lathyrus sativus. The sequence continues at coordinate 505,302,431 of OZ012737.1, forward strand.
GACATAACAGTGATTCGGGGAGTAAGAGGTGTAGGAGTGTACTCAGCGGCGGGAGGCGATTTCGGCTCTTCGACAATCTCTCCATAACCCTCTAGAGCATAACTCCAATTGGCAGGATCATGGACACTGGTCATCAGCGGATCTGGTAATGTAAAGTAGTGTATCGCTTCACCGTCGATCAGCAATCTAAACATGTTGGGCTCAAAAGAAGCCCTCCTCATCAGTCCTCTATCAAGACAAAAATCAATATCCAGGGTGGTGTAGCAGCAGAAGGTCCTGAGGTGCAATAGCTTGCGAGACAAACCCAATGCAGTAGCAATCTGTGTAACAATCCCACCGACATGGATGATTCCTACTGATGATCTGGCAACACTAGCAAGGCCCTTCAGTAGAAAGTTGCCACAAGCAACAGGGCGAGACTGAGTCGCACAAAACAGTAGGAAAATCTCCTCTTCACTTAGCAGTGTCTCTGTATCTGGAAAACCTAGCAAAGAATGTGCTAGAATCATCTGGAAGTACCTCAATGCAGGGTTGTGGATTACCTGAGAAAACTGGGTAGAAGGATCTTGGCTCCCTCCGCCTGATATTTTAGTCCAAAACTTTTCCACTTCTCTGCTCATAAAATACCCCATCGGAGTCTCTGGAATAGCATCAGGAGTAGTCTGGAAACCTAGTAAATCACCAAACTCTTTGTGAGAGAATGAGTAGTCAATCCCGAACAACCTGAAAACAGCGAGTCCATCGGGTCCAGCCCAAGGGTCATGATGAAACGAGCTGAGGAACTCAAGAGTCAAGTTCCTATAAGTGTTGTTCCTGTCGTCAAACTGGTCCCACTGGAGTTGATGGCATAAAAATCTGACGCTTGGCTCTATCCCCAAGGCATCCATGCAGTCATGGTCAGGGTACCTGGTAGGAGCCATAGGGCGTCTCATGTGAACATAGTAACGCTCTCTCTGTGCATCATCTCTAAAGGCCACGTGCATGTCATCAGGGTTCTGCATTCTGTACAAGGTTAGCAAACAAGTCCTGAAAGCACATAAAACATTCAATCGTGAGTCCTGACATAATAATAAAATAAACAAATTAAAATAAAGTAAAAATAAAAAGTACAAAAATAAGAAAAACCATGGGTTGCCTCCCATGCAGCGCTTGTTTAACGTCATTAGCTCGACGACCGATATTTAAACATCATTGGAAGGATATGGTGGATCACTCAGAGTATGACAGGTGTATGTTGTTGGAATGTCACCTCCTTCGTAGGGCTTCAACCTCTGTCCATTGACTATGAACGGTTTACATGTTTGGTTCTTGATTTCAATAGCACCGGATCTCAGGATCTTAGATACTTCGAAAGGGCCAGTCCATCTCGAACGGAGTTTACCTGGAAATAGTCGTAACCTAGAATCGAACAGGAGAACAGGATCGCCTATTTTGAATTCTCTTCTTATGATTCTTTTGTCATGCCAAGCTTTTGTTCTTTCTTTGTATATGATGGCATTTTCGTAGGCAGATTGTCTGAGCTCTTCTAATTTGTGGATATCAAGGATACGTTTCTCACCAGCTGTCAAGTAATCCAAATTCAAAGTTTTGATGGCCCAATAGGCCTTATGCTCCAACTCAAATGGTAAGTGACATGATTTTCCATAGACCAGTTGATAAGGGGTTGTTCCTATAGGAGTTTTGAAAGCGGTTCTATAGGCCCATAATGCTTCTTGAAGTTTCTGCGACCAATCTTTTCTAGATATAGAGACAGTCTTCTCGAGGATTTGTTTTATCTCCCTATTAGATACTTCCACTTGTCCATTGGTCTGTGGGTGGTATGGTGTTGCTACTCTATGCTTAACTCCATACTTGCTTAAAAGTTTATCAAATATTCTCGATATGAAGTGTGATCCTCCATCACTTATGACTAAACGGGGTGTTCCAAACCTGGGAAATATATAATTCTTGAATAATTTGATGACTACTCTGGTGTCGTTTGTGGGTGCGGCGATAGCTTCAATCCATTTAGACACGTAGTCAACAGCTACTAATATGTACTGATTTCCAAAAGATGGTGGGAACGGTCCCATAAAGTCCATACCCCATACGTCGAAGAGTTCTACTTCTTGGATATTTCTTAACGGCATTTCATTACGTCTTGAAATATTTCCTGTGCGTTGGCATCTGTCACACTTGACAATGAAAGCATGGACATCACGCCACATAGTAGGCCAGAATAGGCCAGTTTGAAGAATCTTGGCGTAGGTCTTAGATGTGCTTGCATGTCCACCATAGGGTGCAGAGTGACAATGCTCAATTATATTATTTACCTCTTCTTCTGGAACACAACGGCGGAAAATGCCATCTTTACCTCTCTTGAAAAGAAATGGATCGTCCCAATAGAAGTTTCTCACATCACTATAGAACTTCTTCTTCTGGTGGTAGTTTAGATCAGGGGGTATGATGTCAGCGGCTAGGTAATTAACAAAATCTGCATACCAAGGTACATTGCTTATAGCTAAGGATTTATGAAATTGCTCATGAGGGTCTGGGTTATCATCTTCAATGGTTTCTAGTTGGGCTATCAGTCTATCATAGGCAAAATCGTCATTTATGGGTACTGGATCAGGTTTCAGGTATTCTAGCCTAGATAGGTGATCAGCTACCACATTATCAGTGCCTTTCTTGTCACGGATATCCAAATCAAACTCTTGTAATAATAGAATCCATCGAAGTAACCTAGGCTTGGCATCCTTTTTGCTTAGTAAGTAACGAATGGCAGCATGGTCAGTGTAAACTATAATCTTGGCTCCTACTAGATAAGATCTAAATTTGTCTATTGCAAAAACTACAGCTAGGAGCTCTTTTTCGGTTGTTGCGTAGTTGAGCTGTGCAGCGTCTAGGGTTCTACTGGCATAATAAATCACATGTAACTTCTTATCTTTTCTCTGACCTAGAACGGCTCCAACAGCATAATCACTGGCGTCACACATTATCTCAAACGGTTCCGACCAATCAGGGGGTTTCATTATAGGTGCTGAAATCAGAGCTTGCTTCAGAAGATTAAATGCTTCAGTACATTTTTCATCGAAGATGAACTCAGCATCTTTCATTAAAAGACCAGTTAAGGGCTTTGTTATTTTGGAGAAATCCTTGATAAAACGTCGGTAAAATCCGACATGTCCAAGAAAACTTCTTATCTCCCTGATAGTCTTCGGCGGTTTTAGATTCTCTATGACTTCTATTTTTGCTTTATCTACCTCTATACCTTTTTCGGAAACTATATGTCCTAAAACAATCCCTTCGGTGACCATGAAATGACATTTTTCCCAATTTAGCACAAGGTTTACCTCCACACATCTCTCCAGGATTTTCTCAAGGTTGACAAGACAATTTTTGAAATCTGACCCACAAACTGAGAAATCGTCCATAAATACTTCCATGATTCCATCCAAATAATCAGCAAAGATAGACATCATGCAGCGTTGGAAAGTTGCAGGAGCATTACAAAGTCCAAAAGGCATTCTTCTATAGGCAAAGGTTCCAACTGGGCATGTAAAGGTAGTTTTTTCTTGATCTTCGGGGTGAATAGGTATTTGGAAGAATCCTGAATATCCATCTAAATAACAAAAGTAAGAGTGTCTGGCTAGGCGCTCCAACATTTGGTCTATGAATGGTAATGGGAAATGGTCCTTCCTAGTTGCTTTATTTAATTTTCTATAATCTATGCACATACGCCAACCTCCATCAGTTCTTTTTGCTACAGGTTCGCCCTTCTCGTTTTGCACGACTGTGATGCCTCCCTTTTTAGGTACTACATGCACAGGACTCACCCATTTACTGTCCGAGATCTGATATATTATACCTGCCTCTAGTAACTTAAGAACTTCAGTCTTAACTACAGTACTCATTATAGGATTTAATCTACGTTGGTGTTCTCTAGAAGGTTTTGAATCTTCTTCAAGCAAAATCCGATGCATGCATACGGATGGGCTTATTCCTTTTAGATCAGAGATCTTATATCCTAAGGCTGAGGGGTACCTACGTAAAACTTCTAATAATTGATCGGTTTCTTCTTGGTTTAAGGTAGCACTGACTATAACTGGACGGTTCATATCTTCATCAAGAAATTCATATCTCAGGTTTTTAGGCAGTTCCTTAAGTTTTACGGTCGGTTTTATAGGGCAAGGCATAGGATCTGAGGTAAGAGATAAACATTCGTGAAGGTTATCATCAATGTAGGGTGTTTTATAATTGTCATCTTCCAAAATAAGGGTTGATGGCAATTTTATAGATTCAGTTTCTTCTTCTTGTTCTAATTCCCTAATACATTCTTCGATGATATCTAAGGCATAACAAGAATCTCCTATCACAGGTGCCATAAGAAATTTTGACAATATAAATTCTATCTTCTGGCCACCTACCTCAAAAGTTAGTTTTCCCTTTTTAACATCTATTACGGCCCCAGCAGTCGATAAGAACGGTCTACCTAGGAGGATTGGTATGTCGTCATCTTCTTTAATGTCCATGACAACAAAATCAGTAGGTATAAACAGCTGACCTATCCTAACAGGGACGTCTTCAAGTATGCCTATAGGGTATTTAACGGATCTATCGGCTAATTGAAGTGACATCTTAGTAGGTTGTAATTCTCCTAAGTTTAATCTCTCACAAACTGCTAAAGGCATTAAGCTCACACTAGCTCCTAAGTCTAGAAAAGCTTTTTCGATGACATGATTCCCCAAAACACAAGGAATGGAAAAATTTCCGGGATCTTTATCTTTCTTTGCTAACCTATTTTCGGAAATAGAATTACATTCCACGGGTTTCAGATCTTCGAGTCTACGTTTATTTGTAAGTATGTCTTTGAGAAACTTAGCATAAGAAGGTATTTGGGTGATGGCTTCTGTAAAGGGGATTTCTACGTGAAGTTTTTCTATAACCTTAACGAATTTTTGATATTGATTATCGATTTGGGTTTTCTTTAATCTTTGAGGGTAAGGTATTGGTGGTTTGTATGGCGGTGGCGGTACATAGGTTTTATTTTTAGGTTCTTCTCCTTTTTCTTGACTTTCCGGGGTTTCAGGCTTCTCTGGTTCCTTTTCCTCATTCCTCTCAGAAGTTTCGGGCTCACTTAATCTAGGGTTTAAAGGTTCCTTATAAGCGGTTCCACTTCGTAGAGTAATGGCATTAGCTTGCCCTTTCGGGTTTTGTTGAGGTTGTCCAGGGAACTGTCCTCCAGGTGTAGTCTGTGGGGCTTGGTTTAACGCTACCTGAGAGATCTGGGTTTCAAGCATCTTATTATGAGTAATAATTTGATCAACCTTGGTTCCTAACTTGGTAATTAGTTCGTTAACATGGACGTTATGGTTCATGAACTCTTTGTTTTGTTGTTTTTGAGCAACGATAAAATCTTTTACAACTTCCTCAAAGCTCGGGCTAGGTGGTACAGGTTGCATAGGTTGATTTGTTCTAGGGGCTTGGTAACCTTGTTGTCTCGGAGGTGCGGTATTTTGGGTAGGGTTATTATTTTTGTAGGAGAAGTTTGGGTGATTCCTCCATCCAGGGTTATATGTGTTTGAAAATGGGTTCCCTTGGGTATAGTTCACTTGCTCAGTGTTGGTTTCATTCAACAGATTGCATTCGGCGGATTGGTGTCCTTGCGTTCCACATATCTCACAATTCGGCGAAACTGCGGCAACAGTATTCGGAGTTGTACACATATGTTCGACTCTAAGGGCCAACGCGTCCATTTTAGCCTGCATCATGTCTATAGAGCTTAGCTCATGTATTCCTCCTTGGGCTTCCTTCTTTTCCACTGTCGCTCGTTCTACTCCCCATGATTGATGGTTTTGGGCCATATCCTCGATAAGGGCACTAGCTTCAGGGTAAGGTTTGTTCATCAGTGCGCCACCAGCGGCAGCGTCGATGGTCATTTTAGTGTTATAAAGAAGTCCATTATAGAAGGTTTGGATGATTAGCCAATTCTCTAGGCCATGGTGTGGGCATGCTCTTAATAGTTCTTTATATCTCTCCCAGGTTTCAAACAACGACTCTCCTTGGTGTTGGGTAAATCTAGTTATTAGGTTTCGAAGAAGAGCGGTCTTACTTGGGGGAAAATATCTAGCAAGGAAAACTTTTCTAAGGTCATCCCAAGTTGTTATTGAATTGGGTGGAAGGGAATCTAACCATGATAGAGCTTTATCTCTGAGGGAAAAGGGAAATAATCTTAAGCGTATTGCCTCAGGAGAAGCTCCATTGGTTTTAAAGGTGTCTGCTAATTGAAGAAAGTTTTTTAAATGTTGGTTCGGGTTATCAGTAGCGAGACCTGCGAATTGTCTCTGTTGCACTAATTGCAGCAGGGATGGCTTAAGTTCAAAATTATTGGCTGGGGTAGCGGGGTTTACTATACTGGAACTAGGTTCCTCGTTTGATGGTTGGGCGAAGTCCTTAAGAGGTCTTCGATTTTGATCTTCGGCCATAGCTCTCCTATTCCTATGGAAAAATAAACGTGCGCGAGCGTAACGTTCAGGTTCAGCTAGAGGGTCTACTAAACTTCCGGCACTGCGAGTCTTTCGCATTGACCGGTGGGTAACAACCTTAGTCTAAACGGTATAACTACAGGGTAATGAAATTTGACGATATTGGTCCCCGGCAACGGCGCCAAAAACTTGATGCGTGTTTTTCGCAAGTGTACGAATCACGTCAAAGTAATATAAAAGATTATCGAATCCACAGAGACCAAGTGTCAATCTATCGTACCTGTTGTTATGGTGTTTATCTAAGGCAACTATTTTTAAGGGTTTTAGTAAGGGTGCAATGGTAAATAAAATTATAATTTTAAATAATAAATAAAAGACAGGCTCGAATGTAATTCACGTAATCAATGATAATCCAGTACTTGTTAATGGAACTACTTATGGGCAATGTTTTCTCCTTTGAAAAGAACTAATTTAACAGGAACTGTCGCTTTCGCGTATTCAGAACCGAGTTGTACTCTCTAATCAACCCCTCCTATTGTCACGGATAAAAAGGTGCGTACTGCGTTAGAGTAGTAAACCTATTTTTAAGAAATATAGTTTCTTAACAAAGTTGAAAAGTATTTTAACCTGGACTTCTTAGCAAAAAGAGGTTCTTATGAACCAGACTCTAAATCTCATAACGCGTCCGAAAATCGTTTTAAAATCTCTTTTCTTTTTAATCTAAAAACTCCTAATGAACTATACAAAGCGCTTTTGGCTGTTTTTGAAATAGTTAAAAACAATTACTTGAATTGAAAGATAAAATAGCCCTTAGGTGTTTCCACGAACAATTATACTGATTACTGGTTTAATTACGATCCTTACATTCTAACCTTTATGGGATTAGTTAGACATGATAAAGTAAATATTCTTTTTATAGTTTTTCATATGAGTAATTTAAAGCGAGTGCGGGAAGTAAACAAAGTAAATGTGCGAGTGCGGGAAATAAACAAAGTAAATGTGCGAGTGCGGGAAATAAACAAAGTAAAGTGCGAGAAAATAAATAAAAGTAAAGCAATGCGGAAAAATAAAATACTAACTGGAATTAAAATGGCGGCAGGATTAACTTCCTCCAGAGTGCTCCAAAACTCGAACCACAGACAGATTACAGACTCGATCACTCGATTGCAGAGGCACCCCGATGTGGAATGGCAACTGCTTTATAACTGATATATGCCTAGAGAATTCTAATTCTGGATGATGAAAAACGAAAATCTAAGGTCCTATTTATAGTAAAAACTGAAAGCATGAAATGACCGGGACGCCCCTCCACTAAAAAGTGGAGGTTATGAAATTTTGCCTTGTGGCGCCCGCCATGGTCCCTACAGGGGATGATGGAGTGGGGATCGTGGGTCTTGGAGGTTGAGGAGTGGTCTTGAGACGTGGCCACGTCATGGCTAACCCCATGGCGCCCGCCACGGTGGGTGCCGCAAGTGCAAAATGCTGAATTTCTAGGTTTTCGTCCGTTTTCACTCCTTTTTCGCTCCTTTTCCCGATTCAAGCTCCGATTATTATAAAAACCTGAAAACATAAGAAAACAAAGCAATAACAAAGCAAAACAACAATAAAAGCTAATAATGCATGCGAAATCGGAGTCAGAAATACGGTGAATTTTAGTGTGATCAAATTCTCCCACACTTAAACCTTTGCTTGTCCTCAAGCAAACATTAAAGCTTAAGAAAATATGGTGTCAACACTTGTCTTTGGGCTAAAGGGATTCTAAGTTCAAGTCAGGATGCAGTGACAGATACTAACTAAGTGAACCAAGGGTACCATAGTAACACAAACACAAACTTCAATCCTATATTAACCACTCCATGTCATCCCACGATACCTAGGCCTATCTTCTCATCTTTTTGTGTCCTTTTCATTCAGGCGCAATCACATTAAGCCCGTTATCCGTACATGCTTCATAGTAGAGTGACCGGTTAGTGATTCTGATCCATAACATAAGGTTTCTGGCACATAAGCATGTGTAAACCTGTTTTTATTTTGCCTAAATGTAGCTGCGGGGGATCGGATCGTAATCCGCCCTACCAAGTTCAGTGCCAGATACCTCTGAACCAACTAACAATAGGTGACTTGCAATTTTTTTTCTTTTTGTGGCAAAATTTTTTTTTTTCTTCTCTTTTTTCGGTTTAAATGACTTTGTGAGGGTCACCTATTTTTTTTTTTTTTTTTTTTTTTTTGATTTTTTATTAGCACTGGATCATTCACTTATATTCATCGGCCCCCTACGTAGAGTATGCTTAGGCCGGAGCTGACTGCTAAAATAAACTACTTAGGACAATTTTTTTGAATGATAGTAAAGGCCATGGTGGTGGGGTTTAGGAGTGATTCCTATATTCAAGAGGTCTATGGTGCTAAAATGGTTCTGATGTTTCAAAAAGTTGACCTAAGTCACCACATCCTAATCTAAACCTGTCTCAAAGCCCAAAAAACATGTGAAACAACATTGTTTTCTTTTTAAAAATTTTCTGGTAAGGCTAAGGAAATGGGAAAAAATGAAGATGAACTAAAAAGACACTATACTGGTGACTCGTCAGACTCATGCATTATCTAAGAAAAATAAATTACTGAAAAGGGAAATAACTGAAAGGAAATTAACTAAAAAGGGAAATAACAGAAAGCAATAAAATCCCCTCCCACACTTAAATCGAACATTGTCCCCAATGTTTCGAAATAAGATAAGGGGGTAACCTGGAAAAAGACTACTGAGGAGGGGCACTGGTGCCTTCGCCGTCCTGATGTGATGGTCTGGAACGACGGGATCTACTACGATGCTGGTCCCTCCGGTCGAGTCGTGCTGATAAAGCAGCCTGAGCACTCCGGACCTCTCGAAGGTTACCCAAGATGGAACCCTGAGTAGCCTCTACAAGCTGGTAGTGTCGGCTGTTGAACTCTCTCTGACGGTTCTGCTCTAATGAAATATTGTTCAAGGTACGGCAAACGTTGCTATAAGCACGATCCGAAACCAATCGCGATTGTTGCATGAAGCTCATATTGTTCGTCAGCTGCTGTGAAATAGTAGAGAGAAGGCCATCACGCCTTTCTTCTCTAGCTGTCATATCACGCCACATCTCCTCGGTGACAAAGAATCCAGGAGCAGTACCTGCAACAGGGTTAGAGGAAGATGGTGCAGTGTGTGACTGTGAAGGACGATGGGGGGACATGTGAGGGATGGGAGACTGCTCTCTCCGATCATACTCATCATCAGTGTCATGTGCCTCCCCATCGGGAATATTAGGAGGAAGTGGACCCAAAACACGTGGAGCATTAAGATCATAGGTCCAGTTCCTTTCATCATGTACATCAGTACGTCTACTGCATGGTAAAGCAACAGATGGGATAGCTACCCCATGAACCATCAACTCATAACCACCCTCTCTCCTTGTTCGGCACAATTTCATGTCTTTCAGAAATTTTAAATTAATTGTGCGAGGAGGTAGTGGTTCAAGTGTAGCTATCTCATCATTCAGGCCAAGAGCCCGAGCAATAGACGTAACAAGCCCTCCAAAAACAATCGGTCCTGTTTTATTAGTAAATAAAGTCATGTGGGCAAGCATAAACGGGACCGGATTGATGTGGGTTCTAGTGAGGCATCCTTGCAAAAATAGGAGTTCACGAGCATTAACCTTGTTTGGACTTTCCCGGCCAAAAATAGTACATGCCAAAAGAAGTCTAAAAACTCTTATGGCCGGGTTGTGAATGGTCGACGCAAGTATCCCTTCAAAAGAATTAATTGAAGTACTTGAAAGCCTTAGCCAGAAGGTAAATACCTCGGCCGACCATTCAGCATCCAAAGGTGCCTCACAAATCGAACCTTCCCTATGAGGGATTCCTAACAAATCTGCTAGCTCATTCATATTCAATTCCAAACAGTCTAAAAATAACAGTACCGACAGTGCTAGCAGTGTTAGGACTGACAGTGTATATCAAAGAACTCAAAAACTCAGTTGTCAGCCTCTCATAGGTAGGTTCCTGATTAATGAAAATATTATGCAAGCCTAGAAATTCTAATAAATTAAAAACACTATGATAAATACCCAAAGCATACAGACAGTTATCGTCGACGTACCTAGTCGAGAGGATTTCTCGACTTTGAAGCCTCTGAATAATTTTCCGTTGCCTTTCGCCCGGTCTTCCATCACGAAGAATAAATCCGTTGAACTCCATTGTTGAAAAGCTCCTTAGGTAGTGAAAATAGTAGAAAAGTGGTTTATGAGGGGAATGATAAAGTTTTGATTTTTTTTTGGTTTTTGATGGATGAAAATGGAAATGGATGTTGGATATGTTTTATGGATGGAGGGTATTTTGGAAATGGGGGAGCTTTAATGGGGTTCAAGGAGGATTTGGAAGGTTGGAAAAATGGGTTTTTGGTGAAGAAAGGGATGAAAATGGTGGAAATGGGGATTGAATCCCGTATTTGTTGATGGTACGGTGTGGCGCCCGCCACAGGGCCTATGGCGCCCGCCACAAGGCCAATTCCTGGGCCTTGTGGTTTTGGATCCTCCTTTGGGCCTTCCTTGCACCTTTGTCTTCCGGGGGGTCTGAATAGCGTTTTCTTCTTCTTTTCAAGGCATTGGCTTGCATATTTTTGTCTTATATATTTTTTCTTTGCACGACAAAAATAAAATAATTAAAAATCAAAAAAGAAAAAGAAAAATAAAAATTAGTGCATAATATGTATATATATAAGGAATTCAAAGTGCATGAAAATATAAAAGTGGAAATGCGATAAATAAAAGGAAGTTAAATACTAGGGTAGTGCTGTCAGGGTGGAATGAGTCATGTGGTAGGTTTCTTATCCTGGCTTGATCCACGAATCTCAGCTATCTCCCTCCGAAGCTCGTCGATCGCCTGATGTAGAGCATCGGTCTCCGAGGCATGAGTGAGATCAGAAACCTGCATCTGTAACTCTAAGTCTGCCACTTCCTGCTTGAGCAGGGCAGTCTCCTTGCGGAGCTCATAAATCTGTGTTTGTAGGTCAGGTGGCTGCAGAGACATATTGTTAGACATAACAGTGATTCGGGGAGTAAGAGGTGTAGGAGTGTACTCAGCGGCGGGAGGCGATTTTGGCTCTTCGACAATCTCTCCATAACCCTCTAGAGCATAACTCCAATTGGCAGGATCATGGACACTGGTCATCAGCGGATCTGGTAATGTAAAGTAGTGTATCGCTTCACCGTCGATCAGCAATCTAAACATGTTGGGCTCAAAAGAAGCCCTCCTCATCAGTCCTCTATCAAGACAAAAATCAATATCCAGGGTGGTGTAGCAGCAGAAGGTCCTGAGGTGCAATAGCTTGCGAGACAAACCCAATGCAGTAGCAATCTGTGTAACAATCCCACCGACATGGATGATTCCTACTGATGATCTGGCAACACTAGCAAGGCCCTTCAGTAGAAAGTTGCCACAAGCAACAGGGCGAGACTGAGTCGCACAAAACAGTAGGAAAATCTCCTCTTCACTTAGCAGTGTCTCTGTATCTGGAAAACCTAGCAAAGAATGTGCTAGAATCATCTGGAAGTACCTCAATGCAGGGTTGTGGATTACCTGAGAAAACTGGGTAGAAGGATCTTGGCTCCCTCCGCCTGATATTTTAGTCCAAAACTTTTCCACTTCTCTGCTCATAAAATACCCCATCGGAGTCTCTGGAATAGCATCAGGAGTAGTCTGGAAACCTAGTAAATCACCAAACTCTTTGTGAGAGAATGAGTAGTCAATCCCGAACAACCTGAAAACAGCGAGTCCATCGGGTCCAGCCCAAGGGTCATGATGAAACGAGCTGAGGAACTCAAGAGTCAAGTTCCTATAAGTGTTGTTCCTGTCGTCAAACTGGTCCCACTGGAGTTGATGGCATAAAAATCTGACGCTTGGCTCTATCCCCAAGGCATCCATGCAGTCATGGTCAGGGTACCTGGTAGGAGCCATAGGGCGTCTCATGTGAACATAGTAACGCTCTCTCTGTGCATCATCTCTAAAGGCCACGTGCATGTCATCAGGGTTCTGCATTCTGTACAAGGTTAGCAAACAAGTCCTGAAAGCACATAAAACATTCAATCGTGAGTCCTGACATAATAATAAAATAAACAAATTAAAATAAAGTAAAAATAAAAAGTACAAAAATAAGAAAAACCATGGGTTGCCTCCCATGCAGCGCTTGTTTAACGTCATTAGCTCGACGACCGATATTTAAACATCATTGGAAGGATATGGTGGATCACTCAGAGTATGACAGGTGTATGTTGTTGGAATGTCACCTCCTTCGTAGGGCTTCAACCTCTGTCCATTAACTATGAACGGTTTACATGTTTGGTTCTTGATTTCAATAGCACCGGATCTCAGGATCTTAGATACTTCGAAAGGGCCAGTCCATCTCGAACGGAGTTTACCTGGAAATAGTCGTAACCTAGAATCGAACAGGAGAACAGGATCGCCTATTTTGAAGTCTCTTCTTATGATTCTTTTGTCATGCCAAGCTTTTGTTCTTTCTTTGTATATGATGGCATTTTCGTAGGCAGATTGTCTGAGCTCTTCTAATTTGTGGATATCAAGGATACGTTTCTCACCAGCTGTCAAGTAATCCAAATTCAAAGTTTTGATGGCCCAATAGGCCTTATGCTCCAACTCAAATGGTAAGTGACATGATTTTCCATAGACCAGTTGATAAGGGGTTGTTCCTATAGGAGTTTTGAAAGCGGTTCTATAGGCCCATAATGCTTCTTGAAGTTTCTGCGACCAATCTTTTCTAGATATAGAGACAGTCTTCTCGAGGATTTGTTTTATCTCCCTATTAGATACTTCCACTTGTCCATTGGTCTGTGGGTGGTATGGTGTTGCTACTCTATGCTTAACTCCATACTTGCTTAAAAGTTTATCAAATATTCTCGATATGAAGTGTGATCCTCCATCACTTATGACTAAACGGGGTGTTCCAAACCTGGGAAATATATAATTCTTGAATAATTTGATGACTACTCTGGTGTCGTTTGTGGGTGCGGCGATAGCTTCAATCCATTTAGACACGTAGTCAACAGCTACTAATATGTACTGATTTCCAAAAGATGGTGGGAACGGTCCCATAAAGTCCATACCCCATACGTCGAAGAGTTCTACTTCTTGGATATTTCTTAACGGCATTTCATTACGTCTTGAAATATTTCCTGTGCGTTGGCATCTGTCACACTTGACAATGAAAGCATGGACATCACGCCACATAGTAGGCCAGAATAGGCCAGCTTGAAGAATCTTGGCGTAGGTCTTAGATGTGCTTGCATGTCCACCATAGGGTGCAGAGTGACAATGCTCAATTATATTATTTACCTCTTCTTCTGGAACACAACGGCGGAAAATGCCATCTTTACCTCTCTTGAAAAGAAATGGATCGTCCCAATAGAAGTTTCTCACATCACTATAGAACTTCTTCTTCTGGTGGTAGTTTAGATCAGGGGGTATGATGTCAGCGGCTAGGTAATTAACAAAATCTGCATACCAAGGTACATTGCTTATAGCTAAGGATTTATGAAATTGCTCATGAGGGTCTGGGTTATCATCTTCAATGGTTTCTAGTTGGGCTATCAGTCTATCGTAGGCAAAATCGTCATTTATGGGTACTGGATCAGGTTTCAGGTATTCTAGCCTAGATAGGTGATCAGCTACCACATTATCAGTGCCTTTCTTGTCACGGATATCCAAATCAAACTCTTGTAATAATAGAATCCATCGAAGTAACCTAGGCTTGGCATCCTTTTTGCTTAGTAAGTAACGAATGGCAGCATGGTCAGTGTAAACTATAATCTTGGCTCCTACTAGATAAGATCTAAATTTGTCTATTGCAAAAACTACAGCTAGGAGCTCTTTTTCGGTTGTTGCGTAGTTGAGCTGTGCAGCGTCTAGGGTTCTACTGGCATAATAAATCACATGTAACTTCTTATCTTTTCTCTGACCTAGAACGGCTCCAACAGCATAATCACTGGCGTCACACATTATCTCAAACGGTTCCGACCAATCAGGGGGTTTCATTATAGGTGCTGAAATCAGAGCTTGCTCCAGAAGATTAAATGCTTCAGTACATTTTTCATCGAAGATGAACTCAGCATCTTTCATTAAAAGACCAGTTAAGGGCTTTGTTATTTTGGAGAAATCCTCGATAAAACGTCGGTAAAATCAACCCATCCAGTGAACACAACAAGCGTGGATCCCGTCGAGTACGACGGACGTGAGGAGTGCTAATACCTTCCCCTTGCGTAACCGACTCCCGAACCCAGACAATGGTTGCGACGACCTTGTCTTACCCTTTTTCGTCAGGTTTTTCCGATCGTTTCCTTTCCCATTCTGGGGGATAAATAACGAAAGGTGGCGACTCTTCTGTTGTGCCAGCACCTTATTTTCGCGAAAGCGACAGCTGGCGACTCTGCTGGGGATTGAACCCAGAATCTCTGGTTCTCCGGTTCCCCACGCGAGTCAATCCTAGCGCTTGTATGATTACTTGTTGGGTTGTGTTTATTTATCGCATTTTATTTCCCGCATTTTATTTTTCAGTATGATATGATTATCTGTGCTATTGTGGAAGGGGCATTCTGATGAGCGAGAAGCCAGACCCAGGCTTGAGTGAACATAGCATTAGTTGTGGAAATTAGTGGGCGCGTGCTTGCTTTGCAGGCACTAGTGTCTCATGAAATCCACGCTCAGACGAGGTTCTCCCGGTTGGCTTCTCTTTCAACCCTTTGGGTTGAGACGGTTGCTGGTTTGGAGGATTGTCGACTCTGGGGACCGATCATTTGTGATTCAGCCGAGTGAGGCCGCTTCATGAGCTGGTGATGCCACACCTTCTGGGTATCGTATCACCCCTCTTGAATGTCTGTGACGCTGATGAACGCATAGGATGTCGAACTCGAGTCAGTTTAGGTCCATACCTGTGAGCAGGGTTGGGTTTATTGCAGGAAACTTTGACCTTCAGACCACCTGGTTTTCTTGATTGTGGATCAGTTTTGTTGGGATCTGAGGATCTCATATGCAGATATATGATTGTTCTTGATAGAGCAGGTTTTGATCAGAGGATCTTATCATCAGATGTTTATTCTTGATAGAGCAGGTTTTGATCAGAGGATCTTATCATCAGATGAGTATTTGTTCTTGATAGAGCAGGTTTTGATCAGAGGATCTTATCATCAGATGTGTATTTGTTCTTGAAAGAGAAGATTTATGATTGGGGTCTGAAGATCTCATCAGCGGATGTATGTTTGTTCTTGACAGAGCAGTTTTTGGTCCTGTATCAAAGGTCCTTATTATCAGACGTTTGTTCTTGACAGAGCATAATTATGATCCTATGTATATGGCCCTATCAGATGGTTGTTCTTGACAGAGCAAATGTGTGGTCCGACACCAGGGTTTCCTTATTATCAGATGCAGTGGTTGTTCTTGATAGAGCAGGATTATGGTTTGTTGATACAAAATCTCCACAGCGCAGTTGCCTCGCTCTCCTGCTGCATGATTGCATTTTACATTATTTTGCATACATTTGCATTTCATTAACGTGTGTCTGTGTTGCAGGTACCGTTTTCCCCGATCCAGGATTTCTTGCCTCCTATTGTATTGTTATGGGTTCTTTGAGGAAGACCGTGGCTTACAAGTTCCCTGCCCCTGATGTGGTTAAGCTAACTGGTTTGATAGCTTTAGCAGATGATTCTGTGAGGGATGAGTTCAGAAAATCTTACGGCAAATTGCTCAGTTTGGTTCGTAAACCTTCTGCGTTCGAGTTGAATGGGTTGCACACTCTGCTGCAGTTCTACGATCCTCCATTTAGATGTTTCACTTTCTAGGATTTTGTTCTCGTACCCACGCTGGAAGAATATGCTGATTTGTTAGGTGTGCCTATCAAAAGGCAGATGCCTTTCGTTCATATGGATGCCGAGCCTGATCTGGCTGGTTTAGCTCCTTCACTTCATCTGGATGCCTCCGAGTTGGTGTTGTCTAGTTGGAACAAGGTTCCCGGGTTCTCCTTGCAGTTTCTAGTGGGAAAGGCTCAGCAGTGCGCCAAGGACGGATGTTGGGTCGCATTCAACGCCATTCTCGCTCTGTGCATATATGGCATCATTTTGTTCCCCAATATGCCCGATTTTGTAGACTTTGATGCATTTCACATCTTCGCATCAGGGAATCCAGTCCCTACCTTGATAGGAGATGTCTACCATTCTATCCACTACAAAAACGAGAACAGGAGGGGGAAGAACGTCTCATGCTGTGTACCCTTGCTTTATAAATGGCTTGATAGTCATCTGCCCAAGAGGGGTCCCTTTGTTTCGTCTGCAGCCACAACTGAGTGGTCCGAGCGTCTGATGAGCTTATCTGCAGAGGATATTGACTGGTTTGACAGAGAAAGGTTGGGTACTGAGGTGATCTTCAGCTGCAGCGGGTTTCCAAACGTGCCTTTGATAGGCAGGAAAGGCTGTATAAACTACAATTCGTCTTTACTGGTCTGACAGTTCGCGTATGCTTTGAGAGCTCCGCCGAAGGATGAAGAGGTACAGGAATCTCTGTACCTCACTGGTCTTCTAAAGGGGGATCTGTTGTCCAAGCTTCAGCGCGCCTGGAATGGCATCAGTAAGAGGGGAAAACCACTGCTGGGGAGAAGCAACAACCAAGCCTACCCTCTGTACGTGACTTGGGTCAGAGCCAGAGCAGATGCTATAGGGATGCCGTTTCCTCGTGCCAAGCCAGAAAGCCCTCCAATGATTGAAGAGCCTACTACTGTGCCCATTCAGCAGCATAATCAGGTGTTGGCTGAGCGAGATGAATTGAAGCGGGCAAACGAGGAACTAGAGAAAGAATTGGCTCAGCTCCGAAGCGAGAGGAACGAAGCCGTTCATTCCTTCAAAAGGCAGACAGAGCTGGTGAACCGGCTGGGGACAGACCTGACTAAGCAGATAGCCGAGCGTGAGCGCATGGGTCAAGACTTCAAAGCTGTCAACGACGTACTGGCTACGAAGAAGCAGCACTTGGACGAGGCATATCGGAGGATATCCAAGTTCAACTAGCACTGGAAGGCTTCCCTGGCCACCAGGAAAGAGCGGGAGGATAAGCTGATGCTACAGATCTCCAAGCTAGAAGCCCAGGTGAAGGATAGTGAGAAGAGGTTTGATGAAGAAACCGCTCGCAGATACGCCGCCGAAGGCCAGCTCAATAGGACTCTCGCTAACCTGAAGGAGCGCAAGCTGACGTTTGAGTCCAAGAAGCGGAAGTTAGAAGACTGCTTCGGCAAAGGAGCATGGGAAGGTTCAGTTGAAGGACTTCAGTACACCATTGTGCAGAGGGAATTACTCGTCGAAGGGTTACTCACTCTGCCGGATCATCCAGAAACGAAGGAGTTGTTAGAAGAGTATCGCGCCCGTGGCCGTACTTGACCATTTGTATTCCTTTTGTTTTGATCATTGTTGTATGCTAACCATCACCAGGCTTGTTGGCTGAGGTCACGCTGTTGATTCATCTTGTATTCACTGATGTTGTGTACTGCCTTGATAGGCTTTCTTTATATATGAGATTGTTATTTCCATGATTGGACTCAGACTTCTTCTTATTATCAGCACTGGCACTCAGGCACTGGGATCGGGGAGATCTCTCTAACGCACAGACACATGTTTGCATTTGCATGAAGCATTTGCATAACGAGCATCTTGTTGTTTTTTCCTAACCCTTTTGTGTTTCACAGGTTTTTTCAGGTTGTTTCAGGTTGTGACAGGTGGTTCCAGGATTGATCAGAGCCCTATTCACCGCTATCTGACTAGAGCTAATCAGACCAGGATCATGGAGCAAGTGCAAACTGATGTTCAGGAACTCCGCGAAAGAATGGATCGCTTCATGGAGCTCATGCAAGCGGTCGCCAATGGCCAGGATCAGCTCAGAACTTTGGTTCAGCCTTTGATTTCCAGGGTTGATAGCAATGGCGTACTTCACGGTGGGACTGTTCCTACTCCTCCACCAGTCGGAACTCCACATAATGGTGTCCCCGTGACCGGGGGAAACGGCAGTGCCAACGACAATGTGATGACCAACATCGGACTCAATACGACGGGCGTCGGTAATGGGAGTCTGGGAGCTAATGTCAATGTCGGGCTGGGCAACGGCAATGCAGGCGTCGGGAATCTGTTTGGGCCACAACCATGGCTAGAGGATCGTCAGGACGATGTGTTCTCTCAGAGAGGTGCTGAAGGGGAGCTGAATGCTGAAGCCCGGCTTAGATTCAAGGCACTTGAAGATAAGATGAGAGATATCGAGAATCAGAATACTTTGGGCGTTGATATGTCCAAGTTGGGACTAATTGCTGATTTCAAGGTACCTGACTTTGAAAAATATAAGGGCACCACTTGCCCTCGTGTCCACCTGAGATCGTACTACAGGAAGATGTCTGCTCATTCTGAAGACGAGAAGTTGCTGATGCACTTCTTCCAAGACAGTCACTTCGAGACACCGCCCATGTCGTATGCGCAACTATTGCAGACTTTGCTTCAGCTACAGTTGATCCAGAAGAGGACGCTGGCTCCCTTGACAGGGGCACCTCCGCCAGGGTACGACGCGAATGCAACATGTGAGTTCCACTCAGGGGCACCAGGCCACACAATAGAGAATTGCAAAGCCTTCAAGCATAAGGTGCAGGACATGGTGGATGCCAAGATCATCAACTTCTCCGATAATGTGCCCAATGTCACGAAGAATCCTATGCCGAATCATAGGGGAGGTGGTGTGAACGCCATTATCGAGGACGAGAGTTCGGATTTGTTGACTGACGTCAGAGATCTGAAGACGCCGCTTAGCTTCGTTAAAGCTAAGTTGCTGAAGAGAGGGTTCTTTCCAGGTTGTGGAGAGCTATGTATGGACTGTGCCACACGTTCTGATGGATGTGAGCAGTTGGTAGAAGGAATTCAAAGTCTGATGATTGAAGGGATTCTGCAGTTTAGCCGGAGGGCTGAAAGTGGATCAGGAGAGGTAGTGCTGAAGCAGGCCGATGAAGTCGCCACCATCACCATCCCTCGCCGGCCGATAACCATTTCTGCGCCCAGACCGCCCACGATTACCATCACCAAAGCTGGGCCAATACCGTTCGAAAGCACTAATGCTGTCACATGGCATTACGGGGCAGAAGTCTACTGCAACGGCCAGAAGTTGGAGCTAGAACCATTTGGGTCGACTGTGGAGAACCTTGCGGGGATCAGTGGTATTACTCGCAGCGGAAGAGTGTTTGCACCACCAGAGGTTGTGGCAGATAAAGCGGTCAGAGCTGATGCGGCCGATAAAGGTAAAGGTAAAGTCGTTGAAGAGGCCCCGCGTGGGGTAGAAAAAGACTTGCTTGTTAAAGATGCCGAGGAGTTTATGCGGTTGATTAAAAAGAGTGACTACAAGATTGTAGACCATCTCCATCAGACGCCCTCGAAGATTTCCATTCTGAACTTATTGCTGTGTTCTGAAGCACACCGCAACGCGCTGCTGAAGGTGTTGAACGCCGCATATGTACCGCAAGAAATATCGGTAAATCAGCTAGAAGAGGTCGTGGCCCACGTAAATGCTGGAAATGGGCTAGGGTTCACAGACCTGGAGCTGACGCCGAAAGGGAGGAATCACAATAGCACCCTGCACATCTCGATAGAGTGCAGGGGCACGATTATGTCGCACGTGTTGGTGGACACGGGTTCGTCACTTAATGTTCTTCCGAAGAAGGCATTAATGAAGTTGGATACTCGTGGATTGATTTGCACACCCAGTGATCTGGTTGTGAAGGCGTTCGATGGGACTAAACGACACGTCTTCGGGGAGGTGACCCTGCCAATCCAAGTAGGTCCGGAAACATTCGATGCGGTTTTTTACATTATGGACATCATGCCTGCCTACAGTTGTCTCTTGGGCCGGCCGTGGATCCATGCTGCTGGTGCCGTAACCTCCACGTTGCACCAGAAACTCAAGTATGCTGTCGGAGGTAGCATCGTGACTGTTTGTGGCGAGGAAGACATAATGGTGAGCCATTTGTCGTCCTTTAAGTATGTGGAAATGGATGGCAAAATCCATGAGACTCTATGCCAAGCGTTCGAAGCCGTCAAAGTGAAGGACGTAGCTCCTGCAGTCACTGAAAAGCCGGAGATGACTCTCTCCTCGTTCAAGGAAGCTCGGGCCGTTGTCCAAGCCGGATCTACCCCAGGCTGGGGGCGAATTTTGGAGATACCCAACAAGCAGGACAAGTTTGGGTTGGGATATTCCCCTGGAGCTGAAGCTTCTTCTTCTTCTAGCAGTGCGTCACGAGGTAAAGGGCCGATCCAGTTTACCAGTGGCAGAGTGATTTTCGAAAGCATCAACGCGGTGTCTGAAGACAGCGGAGATAGCGACTGTGACCTCGACTCTTGGATCCAGCCAAGCAGGCCAAGCGAGGGCCTCAGCAATTGGTCCGTCAAGGATATCATCCGGATGACAAGCGAAGAGTAATGATTTACTTTTTCCAATCATTGTACAACCCTATGTCCTACCCGAGGCATAGTGGTTTTATTGGCAGGGCCTTGTTGGATTATGTACATGCATTTTGTTAATAAATCAAAGGCGTTTTTCTTCGTATTCAAATATTGTGATCTCTGTTATTCCTGTTTTATATTGAAAAACAATAAAATGGCAACGGGGTTTGTGCTAACCTGCATATCCTTGTTTTAAACTTAACCCTTGTTATTGCAGGATCCACATAGCAGATGACATCGACTCTGGACCTTCTACGGCTCACTTCGACTTCGATTGCCCGATCCATCAAGCCGAAGAAGAGATTGATGAAGACGAAGACCTTCCTGAAGAGTTGGCCCGCTTGTTGAAACAAGAGGAGAAAGTTATTCTGCCTCATGAAGAGGAAATCGAGATCGTGAATCTGGGTTCTGAAGAACTCGTCAGGAACGTCAGGATAGGGGCTGCATTACAGAGTGATGTCAAGCAGAGATTGGTCGAGATGTTGAGAGAGTATAGTGACGTCTTTGCTTGGTCATACGAAGATATACCCGGACTTGATACGGACATCGTGGTCCACCACTTGCCGCTACGAGAAGATTTCCCTCCCGTTAAGCTCACGGCCACGTGTGAACCGATGTTCAAGCTTTTAAAGAAAGACCAGGCAATTACCTGGAATGAGGATTTCCAAAAGGCACTCGACAAGATAAAGCAGTATCTTCAGGAACCTCCAATCTTGATACCCCCAGTGGCTGGACGACCATTAATCATGTACTTGACAGTTCTTGAGAATAGTATGGGGTGTGTTCTCGGTCAGCACGACGAGACGGGCAGAAAGGAGCATGTCATTTACTACTTAAGTAAGAAGTTCACTGACTGTGAATCTCGCTACTCGATGCTGGAGAAAACGTGTTGCGCACTAGCCTGGGCTGCCAAACGTTTACGATAGTACATGCTCAATCACACCACCATGCTAATTTCGAAGATGGATCCGATCAAGTACGTCTTCGAGAAGCAGGCTCTTTCGGGCAGGATTGCCAGATGGCAAATGGTGTTGACAGAATATGATATTAAGTACGTTTCCCAGAAGGCCATCAAGGGAAGCGTATTGTCTGATTACCTTGCCGAACAGCCGATCGAGGATTACCAGCCGATGAAATTTGAATTCCCTGATGAGGATATCATGTTTCTCAAAGCGAAATATTGCGATGAACCGTTGCCCGACGAGGGGCCAGATAGGAAATCCCAGTGGAAATTGATATTCGACGGGGCGGTTAATTCCTACGGAAGTGGCATTGGGGCGATCATCACGACTCCCCACGGATCCCACATCCCGTTCACTGCGAGACTGACGTTTCCAGTCACCAATAATGAGACGGAGTACGAAGCATGCATCATGGGTCTGGAAGAGGCAATTGATTTGAGAATCAAGAACCTGGACGTATATGGTGACTCGGCGCTTGTGATCAACCAGATTAAAGGGGAGTGGGAGACTCGTCAATCGAATTTGATGCCGTACATGAACTATGCCAGAAGGCTGCTTCCGTTCTTTGATCGAGTGGAACTCCATCATGTACCTAGAGCAGAAAATCAGATGGCTGATGCCTTAGCCACGTTGGCTTCAATGTATAAAGTCAATTTTTGGAATGAGGCTCCAAGAATTGTCCTTTCTCGTCTTGATAGACCTGCATTCGTCTTTGCAATCGAGGAAGCCTCCGACGGCAAGCCATGGTTCCATGACATCCAGACCTTCCTTATGACTAAGGAGTATCATGCGGGTGCGTCAGCCCAGGATAAGAAGACTCTGAGGAGGCTGTTTGGAAATTTTTATCTCAATCCTGATGGAGTTCTGTATAAAAGAAACCACAATCTCGTGCTACTCAGATGTGTAGATGAGAAAGAGGCGAGTATGCTCATGGAAGAAGTCCATGAAGGCACATTTGGTACGCACGCCGGCGGGCATGCTATGACAAGAAAGATCCTGAGAGCAGGATATTACTGGCTGACGATGGAATCAGATTGCTTTAAATTCACGAAGAGATGTCATAAATGCCAGATTTATGCTGATAAAGTTCATGTGCCGCCGTGCCCGTTGAATGTCATGTCCTCCCCGTGGCCGTTCTCCATGTGGGGCATCGACATGATAGGCAAGATCGAGCCCACTGCATCTAACGGTCATCGCTTCATTCTAGT
This sequence comes from Lathyrus sativus, assembly GCA_963859935.3. NCBI lineage: Eukaryota > Viridiplantae > Streptophyta > Magnoliopsida > Fabales > Fabaceae > Lathyrus > Lathyrus sativus. The sequence continues at coordinate 505,325,596 of OZ012737.1, forward strand.
AGCCATCGACTACTTCACCAAGTGGGTGGAGGCAGCCTCGTATGCTAATGTGACCAAGCAGGTGGTGGCTAAATTCATAAAGAGGGACATCATCTGTCGTTACGGAATTCCCGAGCGGATCATTACTGATAATGGTTCTAATCTGAATAACAAGATGATGAAGGAGCTGTGCCAGAGTTTCAAGATTGAACACCACAACTCATCTCCTTACCGGCCGAAGATGAATGGCGCCGTTGAAGCGGCCAATAAGAACATAAAGAAGATTGTTCAGAAGATGGTTGTGACCTACAAAGATTGGCACGAGATGCTGCCATTTGCACTGCACAGTTATCGTACGACGGTATGTACATCGACCGGGGCAACTCCTTTCTCCTTGGTGTACGGTATGGAAGCAGTCCTACCGTTAGAAGTGGAGATCCCTTCTTTGCGAGTTTTAGTTGATGTGAAACTCGACGAGGCAGAATGGATTACGAACCGACTGAACCAACTCATCCTGATGGACGAGAAGAGGTTAGCATCGATTGCGCATGGTCGTCTGTACCAAAGCCGAATGAAGAAAGCTTATGATAAGAAGGTGCGTCCTAGAAGCTTTCAGACGGGTGATCTCGTCCTGAAGAAGATTCTTCCTCCACACTCCGATCACCGGGGCAAGTGGACTCCCAATTACGAAGGTCCGTACGTCGTCAGCAAGGTCTTCTCGGGAGGAGCTTTGTTGTTATCCACGATGGATGGTGAAGATTTTGCATCCCCGGTGAACGCGGACGCAGTTAAAAAATACTTTTCTTGAAAGCGACCCGCTGGATAGTAAAAAGAGAGTCCAGGCAAAAATGGGGCATCCCGGCGAACCATAAAAAAGGAAAAGGGTTCGGGCAAAAATTAGGGATATAAATTGAAAAAATGTACACCTGCAAAGTCGAAAACCCGGATGGGCGACTTTGGCAAAAAAGGGTATCCCGGTGAACTGAAAACCCGCAAAGGGCGGTTCACGCAAAAGTTAGGGATTTGAAAAAGCAAATGACTGCGTTCCGCGTGTGGACTTTCTTTGTTTAGTGGTTTGGAAGACCTGAGGTTTATCTGAATCAATCTCTTCCAAAGCTGAAGCGTCGGAGAAGTATCGAAGTCGAGTGGGTCATAGAGGGATCAACTCATGGTGTTCGTCTACGCCTCGTTGCCGACATTTGTATATACTGATGTATATTTATGTTTTATTTTTGTGCGGCTTCCTCATTCCAGGAGCTTGCATCTGTTGTAAAACATTTTTACCCATTCAGGGGTTCGTTATCAATAAAATGTATACTATTCAGCAATTTTGTTCGTCTGTTTAGCATTTACCTGTTTTGTTTGCGAAAAAGAACGCCGATGTTTTTGATAAAATGCGCATACATAAACTTACTGGCCTAGGCCACTGATTGTTGAAACAATAAATTACTTAAACATTGTCACAAGATGATAACCTTGATAGGTCCCTTTGATAAGGGTATCTTGTCTGTTTGTTTGTGATGTTACAGGTATAGCATATTCCATACAGTGCGCCGTGCGCATCCCCCAAGCAGGATGATTCCTCCTTCTCCAGCAAAGTTCAGCAGCCTCTCCCTGCAGAGTTTGAATGCAAGATCGTGAGCATTGATATGTCTCCCCAGGCAGAGAAGATTCTCTCCCCAATCAAACGCATCCTGAAGGAACGTCATCTCCTCAGCTGAGTCATTCACCGAAGTGTGCAACAGTTGATAGCTCAAGGATGAAGTCTCCAGTGGAATTGAAATTCCCCACAGAGTCGTACGCTCCCCCGAAGCCGGATGATTCCTTCTTCCCCAGCGGAATTGAGATTCCCCACAGAGTCGTACTCTCCCCAGCAAGCAGAATGATTTCTTCTCCCTCATCCGAGTTTGCAGCTCCCCAAGAGAGCCGAATCCTTGGAAGCCGCTCGGGACCATGATTGGTTTTCCCCAGTGGAGTGTTGAATAGCTGATGCCATATTTCCCCACCAGAGTCATTATCTTCGGGGAAGCAGCTGTGAAGGCCGTGCAGTCTATTCCCGCGATTGACATCGCTTTCCCTCAGCAGGTCCAGGTTCTCGTAGAGCTTCCTACCCCTGCAGCAGTCAACTGAAGTTGTTTCCCTTGCGGAGTCCAATTGAGATTGGCGTGACCTTGTTTCCCTCAGCAGGATGATTCCTTCCCCCTATCTGAGTGGTCATTTCTCCTTGACAGGAGGATTCTCCCTTCAGCATTTATTTTGCTGACGGGATCGCATCATTTTGCATGACTGCATAGCATTTATCATAAACACATAGCATTTCCACCGTGTGGAGCATTGCACCATTGCCGAAGCATATGCATGATAAACATGATCTAGGTTGTTACCGTTCTTGTTTTGCAGGTGTTCCGCCGCAGAATTGATTGCTCAAGATGATTCTTGAATTCTCCCCAACGGAGTCGCTCGCTCAAGATGATTCTTGAAGTTCCCAGGACTTCGGCTCAAGATGATTCTTGAATTCCCCAGTGAGGTCGCTTGCTTAAGATGATTCTTAAGACCCCAGTGCAATCGCCAGAGTTAGTTGCTCAAGTTGATACTTAGAGTCCCCGACAGAGTGTTTGCTCAGGATGATCCCTGAAATCTCCAGCAGGGTTATCAGTTCAAGATGATTCTTGAATCCCCCCGGCGGAGTTATTTGTCCAAGATGATTCTTGAAGTCCTCAGCAGAGTTGATTCATCCATAATGATTTTTGGATCCCCGAAGCGGAGTTACTTGATAGTTCTCCAGAATCCCCAGCGGAGGTGCGTCATCCCCAGCAGGTTTCTGAACAGCGAAGTTGAAACTTCCCTCGAAGGCTTCATGATTGAAGTCCGACCGTGTTAACGAAGCAGTTCTCTCAGCTGATGTGGAGTGCCTGATGGCAGAAGTTTGGGTATCCCCAATTGGTTCATGATTGACCAAGAATTCTATTCCCGATGAAGTTCGGCTGATGCCCGAAAATTCTTTGAATGCTCGATGGCATGATCAACATGATTGTTGACCTGATGAGTCCCGAGGAATCGTGATGCCTGATGGCATGATCGACCATGTATTACCGGTTACCGTGTGACCAATTCTCCAGCTAGTTGCCGTGCAGCTATTATTTCAGTTCTTGAAGATTTGCTCCCATCAGAGTACCGTGTACTTGGGCAGTTGGCAAATTTCCGGGTTTATCGGTATTCAACCATCTCGCACCTTGATTGGCTGAGAGCCGTTCGCTCCTCACCCAGTCAGGTCCAAGCCGTTTGAATAGGGGCAGCTGTTGCACCCCAAAATTTGACCAACATTTATTTACCTAGCTTGTGTTCACTAGCATTATCATCTGCATTTCATTGATATGTGTGCAGTAGATCAAGAGGTATGATTACCAATCAAGAGCTATACAAGACTTTGAAGCTAGCCAAGGAGGTTATTCAAGTGTTCAAAGGTTGATATCTTTGTCAGAGAAGTTAAGAGATCCTCAGAAAGATTGGTTGAAACCAAGGTTGTGTGCCTCATAACTTGAGAGTTGTGGGAGCTCCTCAGATGATTCTGAGGCTATGAGGATGGACTTGAAGCTTTGAGAGAGCTTATGAGATGTCTTGAAATCCATCATGAGGCCTAGAGAGGTCATTGTACAAGAATAAAAAGACTCAGCCATGAGTGGTATAATTAGGGTTTGACTGGGTCAACCCTAGGTCAACTGATGATTTGGAGAGGGTTGAGACCTAATCCAAGAGCCATGTGATCATGGATTGATGCATTGAGATGCTATAAGGATGATTCCAAGGTCAAATCATCATGATTGAGGAGTTTGAGAAGTTTCAAGCTAGGGTAAACTAAGGCTTGACAATGTAAAATCCCCTAGTTTGATCCCTATCTTCAAGGCAGTTTAGCTCAAGATGTGATTGTTATCTCATCTTTCCTACAACATGAATGTTGTAGAGCTTGCTCTTAGCTTTAATTTGAGTACTATAAGTCCTTGATAGGATTTGTAGAGCTCAAGTTATGACTTTGACAAGTTACAGGTCATCTGAGGTATGTGAATCTGGGGCCTTGAAAGTCACCCAACTTGCATCCAACTTTTGCCCAAGAAGGATGATTCCTATGAGCTTTTGGTCAACATGAATGTTGTTCCTCATCTTCTTAGCTTTCTATAGAGTACTAGAAGTCCTTTATAGGATTTGTAGAACTCAAGTTATGGCTTTGACAAGTCAAGGGCATTTTGGTGATTTGGAGATTATAGGTCATTTCAAGCATAAGGCCATAACTCCTATTTCCAAGCTTCAAATGGAAAAATATTCAACATCAAACTTGCTTAAAATGATGTTTTAAGGCTAGTAGGGAGGTCATCAGATGTTGAAAAGGCTTGTAGCAAAAAATGGTAAAAATGACCTAAAATGGAGGAGCATAGTAGAAGACTTGGAGATTGATTGATGAGCTTGAGAGCTTGAGAATCTTGTTTGTTTTGTTGTTGTTTTAGGGTTAGGGATTAAGTAGAGCTTAGACCTAGCTAGTTTCTTTCTTAAACATGGATGGTATCTTTCACCTCCATTCTTCCCCATGATTCAAAGTCCTTCCATGGAGGGATAAGTGATGGTACCTAGGAAGTAGAACTTTTGAGGGAACCCTTCTTTTGATGTTAAACCCTTATAGGTCACCTTTGGTGGTCAATGAGCAGTTTAATATCCCAGCTTATCCAGTTAAGTGATTCCTCCAGGTTTGAGTATCTTGAGAGATGTTATGCTTGAGTGTGAAGATGAAGACTTCATTGAAGAGTATGGAAGAGGATGATTCCCTGAGCATTGTCATACAGATGAAGCTTGAGGAGCAAGAGCAAGTTGAAACTTGAAGACCCAATGAAGATCCAGTAAAGACTGAATGAAGAGCTGAGGCTTAAAAATTGAAGGATGAAGTTGATACTTCTAAGTGATTAAAGGTTACTTTGAGAAGCTGAAGCTTGCAGGAAGAGAAGACCAAGTTGAGACTGGTAAAGCAAAGAGAGCTTGAGATCTTGAAGACTAAGTTGATACTTAGGAAGAGGATTCAATTGAGATTGACTGAAGAGCTGAAGCTTGAAGAACAAAGGAAGTTGATACTTACTTTGAAGTTTGGAGATCCTGAAGGAGATCAAGTTGATACTTGTGGTTAAGAGTGAAGCCTGAAGGTGGAACTGATTAAGGAGCTGAAGCTTGGAGAAAGAGAATAAGTTGAAACTTATGTTGAAAGGCTGAGACCTGGAGAAGCAAATTGATATTTGTCAAGGGTGATTGAAGTCTGAAGACTGAGTTGCTGTCAGAAGAGCTAAGGCTTGGGGAGAGAGGAGTTGATCTGCTTTCTTTGTTTTCGTTGCTGTATTGATGTGCCTTGTTTGACTTGCTTGATGCATTAGAATAAGTTCATATCTAGACTAGGTAGAATCTAGGAGCATGATTGCACTAGAGGTTGAGTTGCTCCCTCTGCTTGTATTGTTACTGTATGGCTTTGCTTGCGGGTATTCGGTAGAGCCCAGCTCCCTTGCCCATGTGGTTTGTTCTGCTTGATGGCATGATTTTATTTCTTCTGTATGATTGCAGTTTATTGTTTTGCTTGATAGCATGTTTTATCTTTCAATATGATTACTATTATTCATTCTGGCTTGAGGTTGAGATGAGCTTGTGGAGGCTGATGCCCCACACACATTTCCTCCCTCACTTGCATTGCATGCATTTTACAGTCGTTTACTGTTTATTGCTTAAGCTGATGCTTTGTCTGTTCTGTGTATCATTGACATGATCCCTTAGGACTCTCATTTCCTTTGATAAGGAAGCGATGATAGAACTTTAGGTTGAAACCTATGTATGATAACTTCTAGGAGTTCCCTGTTTCAAACATCAACCATAGGATGAATCCTTGGCATGACAACAGTAGGACTTGATAGTCTCCCCGTAGTTGAGCCTGTTCTCTTCTCATCTCAAAACAGCATAAGATACAGTAATCATGAATGATTTCTTTCGTACGTTACGAGCCTTAAGCTATCTGAGAAAGGATTGTGGGAGAGTTTCTTTTCCACAGTCTGGATGTTTAGTATGGTACCCTTTGGGTGACATGCGACGCATTCACTCTCAAGTCATAGTCTTTAGTGCGATTGAAATTGCAAACATTATAAAAAACACTTCTTCCGTAAAAGACAGAAAATAACCCGTAGTGTCCCGAACTACGTAAGCTCTGATCTCTCATACCTGTTGAGAGTACGTAGGCACAATACTGATGTATTGGCGAGCCACCTTCCCCGTAACCCGTCGTAGGTCGAACTACGTTGACTCTGATTTCTCATTCTCTGATGAGAATACGTAGGCATAAAGCGCGACGCTTTGCCGAGTCATTTTCTTTTCTTTTTAAGCCAGCCTTGATAGGTAGATAGATAAAACCAACCCGTCCAGTAAACACAACAAGCGTGGATCCCGTCGAGTACGACGGACGTGAGGGGTGCTAATACCTTCCCCTTGCGTAACCGACTCCCGAACCCATACAATGGTTGCGACGACCTTGTCTTACCCTTTTTCGTCAGGTTTTTCCGATCGTTTCCTTTCCCGTTCTGAGGGATAAATAACGAAAGGTGGCGACTCTTCTGTTGTTCCGACACCTTATTTTCGCGAAAGCGACAACTACCAAGGCCTTGAACATTTCAGGGCCTATGTGGTTGTTACAGCATTGGCTTAACGCAGCTGGGTTATCCCTTGTCTGCAACAATGCAGCGTCTGGATGATGACCATCCCATAGAAGGCGTTAGACTCGGCTTGATGACTATGCAGGAAACTCCAAACAAAACTATCTTTATGAAATACCTCACCATGTTTGCAAAAGCAACCACCTTCGTTCTTGGCATGGCTCCTTTTGTGCATCGACGGTTTGGTCTATCATGGTTTAGAAACCCATTTCCTAATGCTTCCCTAAAAACGGCAGCAACGTTGAATTCCATATGGAGGGCGTTTCTGACTCCCACCATGTTGTCGTTTCGAATTGAGACGGGGAACACAGGCTTTGGGTTCATGAACTACCAGCCTAATTTGGTGGCCCAACAATTTTTTTTGGCCAACTGCTTCCAAAAACGACATTCCTATGACATCGTGTGGGCTGGTCGACAGTTAAATCTGACAGACCACAAGAACTGCCTCAAGTTTGCTAGGTCAACTCAGCGCCTTGAGTTTCCTGTGTTTTGTTTTTAACCATCCTTTTTCATAACAGAGGGTTTTAGTGTATGGTGGGCAGAGTACCAACACCAATGCTTCAAATGTGACATGTTCTTAGAGAATGTGGTCGATGCCTTTGCTATCCTCGCTGGTGAAGTCCCTGCTTCGACTATTGTTGTAGCTGTCGAGAATCCCCAAGGAGTTGGTGCCACGAAGGACACCTCAAAGAAGGTACATTTTTTTCTTTTCTTCTGTATTTTATTCGTTGCCAATATCTAATCATTTATGTTTATTACCCAGGGTCAAAAAAGGGAACCAGCTGCTGTGTCGACCTCGACCAGGCTAACAAAGAAACAGAAAGTCCTGAATCCTCATGTACCACACGTTTTTGGTGATTCTTTGCACCTGTCTTTTACTGTCAACCTACCCTGTTGTTTGGTAGGTTCTTGAAAAGGCGTTGACTTCAGAAGATGGCGCGTCGTGCGAAAGTACCCAATTCCGGGTCTTTCCTTCTGAAACATCCCACTCTCCTCCTACTACCTCAATAGCCAAGAAGAAAAGAGTTCCTACCAAGACCTCATCCAAAGCGGTCACCTTGATCGTAAAACCTATTTTTCATGATAATCTAGCTGAAATGTTTCCATCTGTCGCCACTGAAATCCCTCCACCACAACACACTACTAAGGTATTTTTTGTTTTTATTCTTTTGGTCTATATATTACCTGGGTGTTCTCTTACTTAAGGTGCCTTCTGTAGAACACTGCAGACGACTCGACCATTGTTGTAAATGTTGATAATGCCATAGCTACTGCTGGCCATCCCCCTGAGACATCGCCTATTTTATGTCCTCAGAAAGTCAACAAATTCAAAGGGGCGTCGGTAGAAGAAGACCCTGCGGCGAAAACACCCCCTGTTGACAATACCAATAATGAGGCTAATAAGGATGATGCAGCTATCGGCGGCAAAGAAAACCCTGTGATTATCCCAACTATTGCTGAGGGTACTCTAACTCCCGTAGGTATCGCTGAAGGTGGTCCTTCTGTCGAAAGGACGCTTACTCCGGAGGAGATCCTGGATATGAAGCAATCAAACCCAGTAGAGACTCTGAAGTCCTTGCTTAAGCTTCGTAAGTCGACCGTGGATGCCACCCTTGTTGGTTTGAAGGCCACTCTCAACCCAGAGATGGATAATTCTTTTTCCCTTAAACTTCAACAATTGAGGACGTACTTTTTTGAGGATGAGTTTCTGGCCGCTATTGCAGAAGAGTAAGTTATAATCTATGATGTCTTCAAAATACTGGATGAACTCTCCCATTTTAGAGTGCCTGCTCTCATGGCCAAGTATTTTATTAAATTTGAGGCTTTCTTCACTCAGTTGGCAAAGGACCTATCAATGTGTAAACAGGCTGATGCTCAAATTAGGGTGAAGATTAATGAGATGAAATGGGAGTGGTATCTCAGCTCCCTTTGTGAGAAGAAAATTTAGGATTTTGAAACTACAAAGAAAGAACATTTTGACAAGCTTTGTGTCTTCGACCAACAGAGATTTGATTATCAAGCCTAGATGGCGGAACTTGCGAGAAAGATTGCAGAAGTTGAGAAGCAGAAAGCCTCCTTGGACTCCGATGAACCTCTACCGGCTCAAGTGGTCATCGACCAAGAAGTGTCTCAAGGGATCGCTCACGTTGAAACCGCCCTTACGCTAAAGGATACCATCGACCAGATGCGGCAAAATAAGTTTCTCTTGGAAAGTAAAGTGGATAATGAAAAAAACCTTTTTGAGGACTTTAAATCAAGGTTCCCAGCATAACTGTATTTTTTTTATTTAGTTGAACTTTTGTAACTCCATCCTGGAGCTTTTTGCAAATTGTCTTGGCCTTTTACCCACGTGGGCCAACTATCAATGAAAAGTTATTTTTGGATTTGAACCTCCTGTAATATAGGTTTATATTTTTTTCAAATATTTCCCATTTACTCTTATGATTCGTCGATCCATGCCTATCTCTTGGATCTCGTATGCATTGTTACTGAACACTTGGGTTACTTGGAATGGTCCCTCCTAATTTGGTGACCACTTTCATAATGTTTGACCAGTTCAATCCACAGGAAACACTGCATTCTACACATAATCATTGACTGCAAAGGTCTTCTTTCTGACCTTCTTATTGTATGCTTTGGCCACTCGTGCCTTTTGGCGTAATAACCTGTCTAGTGCTGCCATCCTTTCCTCGTCTAAGTCCACAATTTCGTCTAGCATCATGCTCCAATATTGCTCCGACATAATGTTTTGCTGGCATTGCACTCTAATTGACTATAAACAAATATCTGTTGGAAAAACAATATCATGACCGAATTTCAAACATAACAGATTTGAATTGGTCGACTCCTTAGGGGATGTTCGACAAGCCCATAAAATTTGATCTAACGTCTTATGCTAGTTCTTGGGTTTCTTGGCAACGTGTTTCTTAATGAGTCAAATTACCACTTTGTTGGCAGTTTCAACTTGACCATTTGCCTGAGCATAATACGGTGTCGAAGTGATCAACTTAAAACCTTTCTCCACTGCTCCTGCATCTTTTGGCTAACAAACACAAAACCTTGGTCCGTCGTAATGGTTTCAGGAATCCCAAATCTGTACAAAATATGGTTCTGGATAAATTCGATCATAGTCTCTTAGTCTACTTTTACCAATGGTACAACCTCTATCCACTTTGTGAAATAGTCTATTCCCACAAGGATGAATTTTTGTTGTTTCAGCTAGGCTGTTCAAATATCTACTATAATATCCAACGCCCAACCATGAAAGGGCCATGGCTTGACGATGCTGTGCAGTTCTCTGGCAGGCACGTGTTGGATGTTCGCGTGTCTTTGAAAATCTTGGTACCCCTTTGCAAGTCTATGCAATCCTTGATCATGCTTGGCCAATACACACCTTGTCAAAACAACATCCATTTTATCTTATGGCCAGTTTGGTGAGCCCCGCATGTCCCACTATGGACTTCCGAAATTACTAAGTATGCGTATGTGTCTCCCAAACATTTAGGCAACACCCCTTCTAGCACTTTTTTAACAACTCATTCTCCATTAGGACGTAACTTAAAGCTCTAAACTTAATCTTTCTATCAGCCCATCCCACCTGATTCCAGATACTCGACGATTGGTTTTCTCCAATCTGACGGTGATAGATTGCTGATAGCGAAGATTTCCAAGTTTCCCAAACTTTCAATTAAGCTCTCTGTCGGGATGTTTACCCCTAACCTTAGCTTCTGATAAGCCTGATGATGGTAGTACTTTCGATACCACCTTTTCCTTAATTTCAATGAAGTCTCTCAACTTTCTTTCCAACACTTTTTACCCAGAGGAGATTTGCGCTAAATCGTTTGCCTCTTAATTTTCTACCCTGGGTACGTGTGTAATGTTGACAACCTCGAAGCGTTCCAAGAGTCACTTCTCCACCGTGAAGTACACCACAAGGTGTTCCTTGACGCATTTATACTCCCTCATGATCTGTTTAATCACCATATTAGAGTCTCCTTTTATGTCGACTCTCTTGGCACCCAGATCCTTAAGAATCTTGAGGCTAGTGATCAGGGCTTCATATTCTACCTCATTATTAGAACATTTTCTGTCGACCCTACATTTGAATTTAGTAGGATAGTCGTGTAGGGATATTATCAAGATCCCAATACTTGTTCCATTCTTATGACTTGACCCGTCGAAGTATAACTTCCAAGGATCAACATCCACCAGCCATAGTGATGATTCGACCACTGTGTGGTCGACAATAAAATTTGTCACTATTTGACCTTTCGTTGCCCTTAAAGGGACATATGTCAAGGAGAACTCAGTTAACGCTAGTGCCCACATCCAAATTCGGCTATGCATAATGGGTTTAGAAAACATATACTTAATAACATCAAAATGCGACGAAACACAAACCTTAACTGGTTTAATATATTGTTTTAATTTCATACATGAGAAGTACAAGCATAGGCACAACTTTTCGATCATAGTGTACCTAGTTTCAGCATCTATTAACATTCGACTAAGGTAATAAATGGGTCTTTCGATGCCACAATCATCCTCTTGCGTTAACATGCTTCCTATAGTTGCGTCTAACGCAATAATGTACAACTTCATGCTTTTATTCATACTAGGTGGCAATAAAATGGGAGGCCTTGTGAGGTACTCTTTGATGGTGTCGAAAGCCTCTTGCTGCTCATATCCTCAGCGAAAGTCACTTTATTTCTTAGCCTTGAGCAATGGCGAGAACACCTTCGTCTTGCCACTTAGATTTGATATAAATCTTCTCAAGAAGTTTATCTTCCCCAAAAAAGGCTGGAGTTGTTTCTTCGTCGAAGGAGGCTTGAGATCCAAAATTTCCTTGGTTTTGTTGTGGTTGATCTCGATGCCCTTTTTGTGGACTACAAATCTCAGGAAATCTCTTGCATGTACACAAAAAACACACTTTAGTGGATTCATTTTTAATCCATATTTCCTCATTCTCTCAAATGAACATTGAAGGTGGTCTAAGTGACCATCCTCTGATAAGGATTTCATGACAATGTCATCAATGTACACCTGCATAAATTTCTCCATAAAATCATGAAATATATCATTCATGGCTCTTTGATAAGTTACTTTGACGTTTTTAAACCAAATGGAATTACAATCTATTTGTACGTTCTCAAGGCCCCAGGGCACCGGAACGCCATCTTAGGAACATCATCTTCGACTATGAGGATTTGGTTATAATCAGAGTACCCATCGAGCATACTCAAATATTCGAAACCCGCGGCCGAATCGATCAGCATTTCTGCCATAGACATTGAATACTCATCTTTGGGGGTAGCGTTGTTCAAGTCCCTGAAATCTATACAGACTCACAGAGTCCCATTTTTCTTGATAACCAGAACTATGTTTGCTAACCATTTGATGTACCTTGCAGTTCAGATGAACTGACTTTTGAGCAGTCTCTCGATCTCCTGCTTGATCTTTAGAGTGATTTCTAGAGAGAATCGTCGTGGTTGTTGTTTTACTGGCCTTTTCCCTGGCAGAATTGGTAGTCGGTGTTCTACTACACTCCGACTCAAGCCAGGCATTTTTCCATAATCCCATGCAAAGCAATCTTTGTACTCCTTCAATACCTAGATTAGCTTTACCTTCATCTTCGACCTAATCTTAACACTTACGTACATAGGTCTCTTTGTTTCCCCATCACCCAAGTCAATCTCTACGAGTGGCTCTTGCGCCTGCATTCTCTGCAGCTTAATGGATGGGTTTTTCTTAAACCCCCAAAGGCTCATTTTCATAGATACAATCAAGCCTCTAGCTTTCCGAAGCCGGTGTCTGGCCTTGTCGGCCAATTAATTTTGTACTGCTGTCGGCTTCACCAGTTATGTTTTGTCGCTTTCCTGCTTCTAGTGTCGGCTTTCGCTTGTTTTCAGCTAAATACGCTGAAATTCGAGTCAAACTCTCTGACTCAGTAGTCATTTTCATCAATTGTGGGCCACCCTATGGGTGGAAGTCCTTATGTAGGCTCCATGTAGGTGTTAGCAGCATCCCAAACGAATCCATAGTCAGGATCCAAGTTTAGGATGCGGCCCGTGTCGACAGAAGTATAAGATCCTGATCCATCATCACAAAGTGCCACGTTTGCTAGGTGTTGGTCAAAAGATTTCTTTGCACACTTTTCTTCATCAATCTTATAATAACTCTGATCGGCTTCGATATTTTTGACGATGTCGTCTTTCCTCCAAATGCTTAATCTCTGATGTAGAGTTGATGGCACTGCCTTTATCCCATGGATCCACTCTCGACCCAGCAATAAGTTGAAGTTAGCCTTTGAGTTGACGACCATGAACTACGTCGACCTGGTAGTTGGACCTACAGCTAAATCGACTAGGACAACCCCTAGAATGTTGCTGGTTTTCACTTCATAATTAGACAAAACCATGTTATGTTGTCTGAGATTGGGTTCAGTCTGTCCAATCTTCTTAAACAACGTATGAGGCATTATATTGACAGTTTCCCCTCCGTCTATGAACACTTTATTGATTGTCACTTAGTCGACCTTCGCTTTTATGAACAACGGCTTCAGATGGTACATCATTCCCGAACTAGGTCTTTCGAACATGGTCGTCCGTTCTTCCACCACACCATTGTTCATCACATAATAACATATTGGCTTGTCTTCTATGGGCTCGTCTAGTAAGAAATCTTCTTCTGCTTCAAAGACTTCCGACACCCTATCATATTCTATCGGCAGTATTGACACGATACCACAATTTACAATGAATTCCTCACCATATGTATCATCATTGGTGTCATCGTACATGTCTTTGTCAAAATCATCTTCTGGTGACGGGGTATATTCCTCATTTGATTGAGGAGTGTACTCTGGTTCTTCTTCATCTGACTGGGGAGTATATTCTGGTTCTCTCTTGTTTACACCTCTAGACGTGTACTTCGAGCTTTGGGTTGACATCACCCCCTTCTCTCCTGAAGTTTCCACAGTCACTGTAGTAGTCTGATTCGTCATAATTTTCTCCTTCTCGACCCACCTTGCCTATGGGTATTGCCTTTTCAGTCCAGAGGGTCCGACATGCTTCTCGACCCATCTTTGGAAGCCTTTTTGTTTCGTTGATATCGCCTCCACTGGATCCTTGTTATAGGATTCTTGACTTTATAATGGGGGGAAACCACATAGCCCTTGGGTTCAACACTCTTGTTGGAGGCCTTTGCGTCCTTTTCTAGATCCAATACTATCCAGTTCGGTTGTTTGCTCCCCTTCTGGCTCACGAGTGCCACCCACTTATCCTATGGAGTATCTGATGGCGGCATGAACATCTTGGGTCGCGCCTGCCGGAACAGCTTCCTAAATTCTTTGTTTCGACGAGAAGCACCGTTCTGGTTGAACACGAACCTAGGGACTGGTGGCTTACTGTCTTGTAGTGCCATTTTCCTACTGTAATACCCTAATTTTTACCCCTAAGATCCCACATTTCATTTGCATATCATTCCACAAACAAGGTCATACTTTTGGCTTTCACACCCTTATGGGTTTCTTACTTTCTTTTTGTTGTTTATGTTTACTAACATCTAACCAAAATACCAAAAATAATTTTCAATTTGTCTGTTTCTTCTTCTCTGTGTGTTTAGGGTTTTGCAAGGAGATTAATGGCAAAGACATTCATTCAAGTTTAAATCAGATGGACGTTTGACCTCATCTTGGTCAAACTATCAAGAGTTTGCTTCAACTATAAGTTACCCGTGGTGGTGGGTTATTTTCTCAGGAAATGAGATTGTTCAAGGTCAAATTGTCTTGTATTGAAATCCAGTGGTTTATCAAGCAGTGTTCTATGAGAAGTTTGGTCCATGACTATTATGATCAAGGTTCATCAGTCCAGGTTGTGTTCATCTATGGATTTATTTTCCCAGAGATTAATTCAGATAAATTCAAAGAGATATAGTTTTAACCAAAGATTCAAAAGTTTGTCTGTGCAAGTCAAATTTGATATTCATTCAAGTGTGCCATTTCCAAGTAAATTCAAAGCACAAGGAAGTCTGTCTGCACAAAGATAGTCCACTGGGAGAGACGATTCTTGAATGCTACAACTGTAGGTGCCGTAATGTGTTTCTCCTTGGGTTCATATCTGCAAAGACAGAAAGTGTAGTTGTTCTTCTTTGTCGTGAACCATGTTTGAGTGTCAATGCTTTGAAGGATATGAATTGGGACCTTAGTCAATGGTGTCCCTTGATTGATGATAGGTGTTTCTTGCAGTGGCTTGTCAAGATCCCATCCGAACAGGAGCAGTTAAGAGCACGCCAAATAAGTGCACAGCAAATAAATAAGGTGGAAGAATTGTGGAAGACAAACCCTGATGCTTCGTTTGAGGACCTTGAGTGCCTAGTTATTCAGATGAGCCTAAGGACAAACATTCTGAAGATAAATTAGAGCTTGAAGAAGATAAGGAAATAAGCTCTGTTTCTTGGGCATCTAATGATGGATCAGTTGTCGCAGTTGGTTATGTAGATGGTGATATAATGTTCTAGGATTTGTCAACTGCTGACTCTCCAATAGATCAAGAAGATAAAAAAACGTCAATTAATGTTATCAAGCTTCAATTATCATCGGCAGATAGAAGGCTCCCTATTATTCTTCTTCACTGGTGCATCAATAAATCTTTGAGCAGCAGTGGGGGTGAACTTTTTGTCTATGGTGGTGATGAAATTGGGTCTGAAGAAGTTCTAAAAGTTTTGAGCATTGACTGGTCTTGTGGAATAGAAAGTCTCAAGTGCACTGGCCGCATTCATGTTGCACTTCGTGGTTCTTTTGCTGATATGGTTTTGTTGTCTAGTGATTGCCATGCAGAAGGAGATTGTAATATGCTATTTGTATTGACAAAACCTGGACAACTGGATCTTTACGACAATAATTGTTTATCTTCTTTGATGTCTGAGCAAAAAAGGAAGACTTCTTCTCCCACAATGCAATATACCGTCATCATTCCCACTCTTGAACCGCAGATGACAACAGCAAGGCTTGATGTTGTATGACAGGATATGAAGTTATTTACGGCCCTGTCTGAGATTCTTGTAGTAGCAAAGCAGCATTCATTACCAAATCAGACAAGTATGGAGATGAAGTGGCCTCTGACTGGTGGCGTTCCAGGTCAGCTTTTCAAAGAAGACCATCTTATCATTCAAATATACATAGCAGGTTACCAAGATGGATCTGTTCGGATATGGGATGCTTCATATCCTGCTCTGTCACTTGTTTACAACATAAAACCCGAGGTGAATGATGTTAAAATGGGCAGTGCATCTTCACCAGTGTCAGCATTGGATTTCTGCCCGGATACTCTCCATCTGGCTGTTGGTGGTGAAAGTGGTGTTGTTCGTCTATATGGGCTAATAAGGAGTTCAGATGACACAACTTTGCATTTTGTGACAGAAAATGGAACTAATGTTCATAATGTGAATCAAGGGGATGGACCTTATTGCAAAGCAGTGTTTTCCCTTCAAAACTCAGCTGTATGTGGGTTACAGTTTGCAAATCATGGAGGGAAGCTTGTAGTTGGATATGAAAATGGGCAGGTGGCCATGCTTGACACAATTACATCATCAATTATGTTTCTTACAAGTGCTGAATCTGACACATCTTCAGCAGTAGTTTCTCTGAAAGTAAAATTTTCAGACACTTCTAGCTTAAACATTTCACAGGAATCTGTATCGGATATTTCTGACAACTCTGGAAAAGGGCTAGTCTTTGTTATGACAAGGGATGCACACTTTGTTGCCATAGATTCTGAAACAGGGAATATGGTTTGTAATAGGTCAATACACCCAAAAGTAAAGTCAAATGCAATTTCAATGCACATTATAGATGATACTTCTGAACTATCTACTGAAAAATTGTAATCCAGGTCACCTCAGAAGAATAGTTCTGAAACGCAAGCTAACATGCAATCCGAAAATACACAAGACAAAGTTGAGACTACTACTACCATAGAAAATTCATATTTTGGGAAGAAAGAAAGCTTGCTCGTTTTATTTTGCTATGAGAGTGAATTGAGCTTACAATCTTTAAATTGTGTGATTGAGGGTAGCACTAAGTACACATTGAAGGTGCATCTTGTACAACAGTGCTGCTGGACTACCATCTTCAAAGATGACAAAGAATATGTTCTAGCTGTTCTGTACCAGACTGGGGACATTGAACTAAGGTCCTTACCAACTCTGGAAGTGTTGGGAGAAAGCTCTTTAATGTCAATCCTAAGATGGAACTTGAAGACCGACATGGAGAAGACAATATGCTCTTCATCAAATGGACAAACAATTCTGGTCAACGAAAATGAAGCTGCTTACTTATCACTGTTGCCCTGCAAAAATGAATTCTGGAGTCCGGAGTCTTTTCCTTCTCTTCATGATGAAGTTCTTGCAGCCGCAGTAGATGTTATTGAGAGCATATCTCCAACCCAAAATGAAAAACAGGGAGTACATGCTATCTTCCAGAATATAGCCAAGAATTTCAAAGCAAAGAAAACCGGTCACGATACAGATCAAGCAGTTCATAATAATTATTTGGAAAATTTGGAACGATGTTTCTCCAGTCCTCCATTTTTAAAGCCTTCTTCAGGTACCGAAGATAGGTTGGATGATTTTGAGCTTGACATAGATGAAATTCATATTGATGAACCTATGGCCTTTTTATCTCATCAGAAAATCCATGTTGACAAGAAAGAAAAAGCAAAAGAAACTGACAGACAAAAGTTACTTGAGGAATCAACCACCGACTCAAAACCAAAAGCCAGAACTCTCAAAAGTCGAAGTTTGGAGCCGTAAGCCTAAACCAGAAACAGTTGCAGTGATTATGAAAGCTAGACTGCATAAAGACCAGACAAAATTAAGAATCATGAGGTTTTGATAGGATCTGTACCTGTTACACGAGCCGCTTGCAACAGGGTGAAGGAAAATTCATCACGTAGACCAAGCCGTGCCAACCGTAAGTCAGCCATGAAAGCCAATCCACGTCAGATATTTAAATCTGAGCTGAAATGAAAAAGCAAGAATCCACGTCACATTCAAATTACAACAAAAGCTGAAAGAGAAAAATCAAAACGACGTGAAAAAAAATACAACCACAGGTCACGCATAACTTGTGACCAAAACGCAGAAAAATCCTAAAACGGCAAATCACTCACCCTCACTCTCAATCTATAAATACAAGCCACATTCATTCATTTTTCTGAAGCTTTTGAAGCCAAAAAATCTCTGCTAATTTTCTTCCTCAAATTCCTCACTACCAAAACTTTCGTTCACTTTTCTTCTCCCACTTCCTTCCAACAATTTCACTCTCATTGAAACCAATTTCGAACTAGAATTCATTCAGAAGAAGAAGAGAAGCAAGAAGAAGTTTGGATTGATTTCTTACCTGTGACTTTGAAGGTAGTTCAATGGATTTTGTTTTCTCCATTCGAGTTCGTCATTGCATATTTCCTTGAATTGTTTATACTGTTATGAAGAGCTCTTGATTCCGATCCATTCTGTGTGATTTTCGTGTCCCGCCGCTTTGATTTGAGCAAGATTTAGCATTCATGGCCATGGTAAACAGTGTCGTGAGAACTTGAAGAAGAAGTTGTATTCTGTTTTTTTTTCTTTCTCTTTTCTTTCCTTTTCATTTATTTTTATTTCAATTTTCTTTTCTTTTTTTTAATTTCTCTTTTTTTGATTTGTACGTGGAGCTTTCCACTTTTTCTTTTTCTTTTTTTACTAGTTTTATTAATAATATTCTTAAAAAAAAAGTTCTTAAAAAAAAATCATTTAAAAATATTTTGATTTGGATTAATTGTTGGTTGTTTTAGATCTTGAATTTTGATAAGATCTCATCAATATCAATGGACTTTGGGTGTCGATTTTATCCACCAAGAGAGGTGATTGATATTGATGATGATTTAATCGATTTAAAGATTCAAATTGTGGTTTCTGTTTAATTCTCTTTCTTCTTCTTTTTTTTATTTTTGATCGATGAAATCTATGGATCATAGATTGTTGATTATCAAGGTTGTTTAATCTTCATTATTTCAAATCTATGGATGAATAATCATTGAGATAATTCTCCGTACTTTGGAGTAGTGATAGATTTCCTTTGATTAATTGATTAAAAATCTTGATTATGATGAGATCACTACCTCTTTTCTTTTTGTGTGGCATGTTTTAGGAGGGTGATTTACATATCACTTCTCTAACATGTGTTAACACTAACATTATTATTGACCGGCCTCAGATAGTCGTGGTTTCTACATAAACCCGATTACGATTGCTTAACATAGCGCTAAAGTGTCCCTTAATCGGAAAATGATCATTCGTGGCTCAAACTTACGTTTGAAAGCCCAAGTATGTTTAGTTGTTTGTCTTAAGTCCAATACCTATGAAAATCATTGTTAGGAGGCTTTGATTCTATCAATCCTCTAATGAGTTTTCATTAACCTTGGTCTAAAGTGCAAGAATTAATCATCATTGATCATATGTTCTAACCACTAATTACTAATTCACTAACATTATATTTGTTTAATTTTGTTTATATTCTCTTCTTAGTCCTTATTTCTTACTTTTATGCTTCCATATTATCATTTCATATCATATCTTTGTTTATTTTTATGTCATTTCTCTTTTGTCCACTTGGACCATATCTTGTTCAAAACACTAATAAAGGATAAAAAATCTCTAAAAAACTTGGTGTTGTTAACTTTGTGGTTATGCTCTTGGACTACTCTTAGACCTTGGACTTTATGGACCTTTGGACTTAGAATTAGGGCTCTCATTCCTATGCTTGGAGTATTGTGGATCTTAGCCTTTATTTGGCTCGCTCATTAGCTTATGCTTTAAATCGGATGGAATTCTTTTTGCTTGCTATGGAGTGTGCTACAAGTCGGTTAGATCTTTCTTACCTCTAGCTCTTATTTTGGTTTCTAGGATAGTCACTTCATCTCCTCCCCTTCTTAAATTTTCAAAACTTTCTCCCTCTTTCAAAACCTTCTTGGTTTCAAACTTCAAAACCGCTTTCGCAATAAAACCTTGACTTTCGTCAAGTGATTTTTAAACTTTGTTTTTTTTTCTTAATAAAAGTCAATCAATGTTAATCATGCTTTGACCAATTTCAAAAGACATAAATAACACAAAAACTCATCAACTCTTTTTGTGCCTTTATGCACTTTTTCACTTTAAAACTTTTCATAAAGTTTAGACATGATTCATTTCTATAGTTGAGATGTAAATCTCCTATTCCCCATATTATTAAGACTTTGACATTTTCCACGTTGATGTTGAGTGATAGTCTTGTTGATAATCCAAGCAAATCCTCCATCTTTATGTGACGCAGATGTTGTCTTAATACTCGTGGGTGGATAGTCGCAGTTTTCTCCTTGAAATGACGACTTGTCTTTACATCTAAAATCAATCAAAACCAACAAATTTTTGTCATTTGTACCACGAACTACGGGGTTTTGATCCCATATTGCACTTTGTGGGTACGTAGGCATGAGGCGATAAGTCTCTCCAAACACAAAAATCTAAAAAATAATTCTCTTCTCATCTCTCCAATCTCTTTTCAAACAAACCATTTTCAAACCAAAAAACGTAAATATTTCAAAGGGATCCTATAGAGTACTATAGACGTTTTGGGTGCTAACACCTTCCCATTGCGTAACCAACCCCCTTACCCCGATCTCTGTCTCGTGTTCTTATTTTAGAACTCTTTGGTTTTGTTCGCTATTTTTCCTTTCCTTTATTTGGATAAAATAAAAGTGTGGTGGCGACTCTTGTTTTTTTGAGTTAAGTTAATTAATAACTTACGCTCACGATTTTTACCGCTACAGAAAAGTGGCGACTCTGCTGGGGACTCCAACGGTTCCTAGTGGGTTTCGCCTACTTTGATTTATTTATTGTTTTTTTGTTTGACTTGTTTGTTATTGATTGTTCTGTTTTGGTGCCTGGTAATTTGTGTGGTGAGATAAGTCCTATACCCGGACTTGAGTGCACTTATGATAGGAGGGTGGTATAGTCTTGTTGGCTTACGTGGAGTAGTCCTTACTAAGCTGACTTGAGATCCCCCGCTCGGTGGAGGCCCCTTTGGAATTACTGATGTCTTACGAGTAGTCGTAATTGATATTACTTTTTCCGACTGGGAGCCTGAGAAGCTGAGGAACTTAGAACCCTTTAACCCATCTTGGCCTTATTAGGACGTGGTGCGGTGGCTGTTCAGGTGTAGACTTGAATTAGTCGTTACGCGATACCACACTCAGATGAGTTTCTCTTGAGAATATTGTTGGCCGACAGTAGTCGTTTAAGCCGATAATATCCAAAAGATGGAATTATGACTCTGGGAACTTTTTAGAACCTTGTCCTACAGGTGATGATATAACCATAGTACATACCATTGTGGGTTGGTTGGTTCTTACCTTTGGCTCCATATTCGTGCCGAACCTTTGAACCTGTGTGCTTTGTATGTCTTGTTTGTGGGTGTTGCATCTTGCATCTATTCATTCATGAGCATTTTTTCTCAGTTTTCAAGGAACTCAGAGATTTCTTTTTTGCAAATATCACAATTTTTTTTTAGAATCATGGATATTGAAAGAAGTAACACTAAGAAGTACATTTTCACGAGTTTTGACTTACAAGAGTTGAGAAAGCTTGGATCTTTGGTATCTAGTCCTGTAGATTTCAATTGCTGTTTAGGAAACTGTTGATTATTCTGAGGACTGATGTTGAAGAGGGGATTCTTAATACCTTGGTCCAGTTCTACGATCTGTTGCATCGTTGATTTATTTTCCCAGATTATCAACTATTGCCAACTTTAGAGGAGTATGTCTATCTTATGGGTGTGTAAGTCTTCATTGAGTTTCTTGAGCGACTTGTCATGAAGAGATCAAGGGATCCAGAGGATTTATTTTCCTCTAGCATATCATCATCTGCTCATCTTCCTACCTCCGGTTCTTGGAAGGGTATTGTGAATCGACTCGTGAAAGAGAAAGACACCATGAAGATCAGCTATGTAAGATAAATCAAGAGGCTTCGCAAGAAGTATCAGCTCAGAGTTGGGTCGTTTTCAGACACGATTCCTTAGAACTAGATTTCATTCTCTCTTGTGTTGTAAGATTGATGAAACTGTACTTCAAAGCTATAATTCTTTCAATATTAATGAAATGAGATTTTTGGTATATCCAGTGTGTTATCTTAATGTAATGTTTGCAAACTGCTTTATAGTTCCTTGAAAACTTGCATTTGCATTTGCACATCAAGCATCATTCTGCATTGTATCTTGCCTTTCCCGGGTGTCTTATTTACTTCCCGTTCTTGGTCTTTGTTCAGACAAGTTGTCGCATCACTACAATACTCGAGCTAAAGATGGATCAGTTGCAACAAGAGAATCGTGAGCTTCGCGAGGAATTGGCTACTTTGAGGGATGGTATGGAAAGGATCTCTACTTTGGTTGAAACTCTGGTTGTTGCTCAGAATCAACATTCTCCTCATATTTCTCAGACTCCACTACAAAAGACTGTGATTTCTGAAATCATTTCAACACTCATTTCTATGGCTCCCATTAGCGCTTCCAGTCATGTTACCGAGATGTGTCTCGAAGAAGGTGTCCAGAAAGGATGGTTGACCAAAGGAAATGGTTCTTCTAGCAATTCTAAGAAGTATGGAAATGGTTTTTCCAAACAGAAAGAATATGTTGCTAATGCTATTTTGCAAGGAAAGCGTAGAAGATCTCATAACAAAAGTAAGCAACAACATACACAACAAAAGATTGATCAGCAAAGTTGTGTTCAAAAGCAAATGCAATTTAATCCGATTCTGATGTCGTATGCAGAATTATTTCCTGTCTTGATACAAAAGAATCTTGTGAAGACCAGGTCTCCTCCTGCTGTTCCAAAAGATATTCCATGGTGGTATAAACCAGAGGCTCGTTGTGCTTTCCATCAGGGTGCACCAGGGCATGGTCTTGAAGATTGTTTTCCTTTGAAACATGAAGTGCAAAGACTAGTGCAAAAAGGAATTTTGTTTCTCAAAGGCACAAACGTCCAAGTCAATATGCTGCCTAAACATGGTAACTCCACTGTAGTTGAGACGCATGCTGCAATTCCGAATCATTTCAAAGAAACTCAAGTTCGTCCGCCACTTTTTGAGAAAGAATTTTTCAAAATCCAAGATTGTTCGAATGGCCAAACTAGTGGAGAAAATTTTGTTAGTGATTCCCAAGTAGGAGAAAATGTTGAGGTTGATGCAATTCAGAATTCTTCTCAGACTCTGCAAAATCCAGTCTTGAATGAACCAAAAGGAGAGACTCGCCAATTTGATTCAATCCCAATGACTTACAGTCAATTATGGTCTTATTTTTCCCGAAACTCGGTAGTGACACCCAGAAAAACCAGAGTCATGAAGTCTCATCCTCATTGGTACAATCCAAATATCAGTTGTGAGTTTCATGATGGGGTAATGTGGCATCCAATTGAGGAGTGCAAGGTTTTCCAAGAAATGGTTCAAGAGATGATTGACGATGGGGTGTTGACTTTTGAAGGAAGAATCCATTCTTGAATGGAGCGCCTTTATGTTAATAAATCTAAAACTCGAGGAAATTTGTATTGCTGGTGTTAGTGGAGTGACCTGTAGCGGTCGTGCATTTACTTCTGTTTCTCCAAAGAAAGTTGAGGATATTCTTTCAAGCTCGGATTGAGATAGTCTCCTCAGATCATTAGTTCATTTACTGCAATTTTATTTGTAATCTCTCATGTTTGTTAATGCTTTGTTTGCTTGTAGAAACTTGTTTGATTTTTAATATTAATCATAATACAATGAGTATGTTTGTCTTGAAGAAATCCATTCGCATTCGCTCATAAATTGTTTTCCTGCATTTGCAATACCAACTTCTTGTTTGAACTCTTGGAGGGAGGATGATGAGGTGAAAACGCAAAATTTCTGGTTATATGCTTTTGAATAAGACCCTGCTAATGATGTAAGGCATTGTTTCAAATTCCCAAACACCGGAGATATAAGGAAGATAATCCCTTGTTAACCCTTTTGGGCCTTGAAGTAGGAGTTTCATTTTTAAATGAAAAAACCCTTACGTTTTAACCTGGGGCATGGTAGTCTTCAGTTAAATTGACCAAGTGTTCAAATTTCCAAAAGGAGTGTGTACTTAAGGACCAACCATGATGGTTATCCAAAAGAAAGAGACAATCACAACCCTTTTAACAAGTCAGATAAGTCAATGTCACGTGATTTGTTCAAAAGAAAAATAAAAAGCCCGCTAAGTCGTACAACTTGAAAACAAGTGACTTAGGCAAAAGTTAGGGCATCCCGCTGGACATCAAAAATTCAAAAGAATTGGTTCAGGCAAAAATTAGGGGAAAAAAACGCGAAAAGCGAAAAGAAGGGATTACAATGAAAAATCCTGAACAAATCTATGTGGCTACAAAAGAAAAAAAAGGGGGGTGACTGTTATTCCCTGAAAAGCCTTATTGGCTCTTAAACCATCATTTTTCATCAGTTCCTCAACCATCACAAAATACTTTGAGGGGTGAACAGTTGTGTCAAATTAGCTGAATATAGGATTGAAGAACCTCACGGAGAATGGGTGGGTACAAATAAACTTTGAGCCTAAATATCCTTTTTTTTCTGAAAACCGTGAACCATACCACACTATAACCCTCGAAAGACCTAATTGAAGCAGGGTTTATTTTGAAAGCATACTTTAACGAGATAGCGTTCCTGACTCCCATGAGTTATGCTAAAAAACCTTTGTTGGTATTGCATGTGCATTCAAAAATCAATGTCACATCTTAACTAGTGACTTGTTCACAAGTTTTTGCGACATGTTTTCAGTAAAAAAAACTGCAAGACAAACATATGTGTCGCTTGCGCGAAAATAAGGTGCCGGCATGACAGAAGAGTCGCCACCTTTCGTTATTTATCCCTCAGAGCGGGAAAGGAAACGATCGGAAAAACCTGACGAAAAAGGGTAAGACAAGGTCGTCGCAACCATTGTCTGGGTTCGGGAGTCGGTTACGCAAGGGGAAGGTATTAGCACCCCTCACGTCCGTCGTACTCGACGGGATCCTCGCTTGTTTGTTTACTTGGACGGGTTGGTTTCAATCTATCTACCTATCAAGGCTGGCTGAAAAAAGAAAAATGACTCGGCAAAGCGTCGCGCTTTATGCCTACGTATTCCCATCAGAGAATGAGAAATCAGAGTCAACGTAGTTCGGCTAACTACGGGGGGAAGGTTGCTCGCTAGGATATCGCATCCTATGCCTACGTACTTTCATCTGGTATGAAAGATCAGAGCAAACGTAGTTCGGGAAACTACGGGTTATCTCCTAAAAGAAGTGTTTTTTTATTATGTTTGCGATCTCAACCGTACTAGAGACTAAGACCTGAGAAGGAATGCATCCTCTCTCAGATAGCTTAAGGCTCGTAGCGTACGAAAGAAATCATTCATGATTACTGTATCTTAAACTGCTTCGAGATGAGAAGAGAGCAGGCCCAACTAGGAGGGAGACTATCAAGTCCTACTGTTATCATGCCATGGATTCATCCTATGGTTGAGATTTGAACAGGGAACTCCTAGATGTTTTCATGCATAGGTTTCAACCTAAAAGTCTATCATCAAATCCTTATCAAAGGAAATGAGAGTCCTAAGGGATCATGTCAATGATACACCAAAACAGACAAAAGCATCAGCTTTAACAGTAAAATGCATGCAATGCAAGTGAGGGAGGAAATGTGTGTGGGGCTTCAGCCTCCACAAGCTCGTCTCAACCTCAAGCCAGTCATGAAATAACAGTAATCATACTGAAGATAAACAACATACTATCAAGCAATGAACAAATAGAAGAAGTGAAGTGCCCTCAGGCAAACAAAACACATGCTTGAGAAAGAAAGAATCTACTCTCTAATCCTAACCCTAATCACAGAACCTGAATCAAATCTAAGCACTAAAACAAGACCCTAAACAAAAGAAATCAATCCCAGTCTTCAAGCTTCAGAATAAGCTTACCAAAGAGAGGGAGCTAAGCAAGCAGACTCATAGTGTCTTCCTCAGGAGAACACTAGGAGGTGTATACTCAGGAGTCATATCCTATGTGGCTCAACCACTGTGATCAGTTTATATTCCTCCTCAGGAGAAATTAAACTCACAAGCAGGCTCCAACATCACTGGATATTTAGGAAATCCTATCTGAACTA
Source organism: Lathyrus sativus (assembly GCA_963859935.3). Taxonomy (NCBI): domain Eukaryota; kingdom Viridiplantae; phylum Streptophyta; class Magnoliopsida; order Fabales; family Fabaceae; genus Lathyrus; species Lathyrus sativus. Next base: position 505,351,509 of record OZ012737.1, read on the forward strand.
GTGGAACTAAATGAATAGACTCATAGGACCTTCCTCAGGAAAGTACTAGGAGGCTTCCACTTAGGAGTTGTATCCTATGTGGCTCAACAACATGTGATCAGTTTACATTCCTCCTCAGGAGAAATTAAACTCACAAGTTGGCTCCAACATCACTGGATACTTGAGAAATCCTAGATAAACTAAGGGAACTAAGTGAATAGACCCATAGGACCTTCCTCAGGAAAGTACTAGGAGGCTTCCACTTAGGAGTTGTATTCCATGTGGCTCAACAACATGTGATCAGTTTACATTCCTCCTCAGGATAAATTAAACTCACAAGTTGGCTCCAACATCATTGGACACTTAAGAAAGAGGTGAGAAGAAAGAATGAAAGTCATTCATAGTGCCTTCCTCAGGAAAGTACCATGAACTTCCTTCAAACTTCAGGATCTCAAACCTCACAAACAGGGAACAAGCCAAGCTCTGGGTCTCTGAATCTTGATCTACAATCTTCTCTTCATCATGCTCTCCATCAAGGTCTTCAAGACAACACAAGCCCCTCAACAAATTCCCCACAATGGACCCCAAAGATGAGCAGATAACCACAGGGTAGACAAAATCAACAGGAAACTTCAGAAAATACCTAAAAATACTAAACCAAGGGGGAAAAATCTATCAATTATTCACAAGGGTCCTCAACATCTACCCACAACATCTACATAGGCCTCTACCTAAAAATCAAAACAAAACTTATTCAAAGAAATGAATTCTTCACCTAAGCACAACCTAAACCCTAATTAGGATACCCTCAATCTACCCTAATTAAACTAATCAAAATTTAATTCTAAAATTCTAGAATAAATCCTATGGGAAACTATGATTCATCATCTAATTACACAAAAAAGAATGGATAAAAAAGACTAAAGGAAGGTCCTAAAACAATTCTTGCAAAATCATGATACCAAACTAAACATTATAAAAGCTATTCAAGAGAAAAATCTATTAAAAATACTAAACTTAAAAATAAAATCCCATTTTTATTTTTATATTTTTCTACACAAAATCATCTACTTGGTGAAAAAAGAAGAATTAAAAAACAATTATTTTTCATTTATTTATGAATTTTCTAAAACAGAAAAATATTAAAAGAAAATAAAAGAATTTAAAACAAATAAAAGGGAGGGGGGGTGAATAGCCACACGCGCCAGTTGGTTTCAGTTGGGCCAGATAAAAGAGGGGTGGGGATAGCGATTTAAGCCCATAGACCAGTTTAAATGAAACGACCGCGTTTCACTTTTTGAACTTTTCCCTCCATCTTCAGATTGAATTTGAGCCGTGCGATGAGATTAAATTGTCAAACTTGGGGACTAATCCAACGGACCACCTTCATCGTCCCCAACGATTCTAGGGTTTTCAGAAACCCTCCATCCATGCACTCATCTTCCCCTCACTCGTTCTCCCTGCTCAGGCCACGAAATGCCACGATTCCAAAACGAAAAATCTTCTACTACTCAAGAGGAACACAACCATACGCATACTTTCCCCTAACTCTCCCTAGACAATCCTAACAGAAGACATTAAGATCATGGTTCCACCATGATCATCTGAGATCAACCATGGTGAAGCTTCAACCTAAGGATCTAAACTTGCTCTACATGCTACCCTAGCTAATCTAACCCAATTCATGCTACTTAAAACTCCCTAAACAACTAGTTCTTGAAGATTAAAGAAACTGAAACCTGCCATGGATCTACCTACAGAGCTCTCAAACTCTCAGAATTCGATCCTCTATCCTAGCACATTAATTCTACACCTAAAGAATGAACTGAAACTAAATAAATTAAGAGGTATAGGGAGGAGAAAGAACCTGTCAAGTAATGATGGTAGGTGCTCGTGGAGGATGTTGCAAGCCTTGTAATTGCTTCAGGATGATCCTCCAATGGTGGAAATGATTCTGCTTGCACTGGTTTTGGAGAAGAAGCCTTGTAGTGAAAGGTTTCTTGGATTGCTTGAACTTGAAGGAAGAACTTCAATGGCTATTTCTCTCTCTCTCTCTCTCCTCTGAAATCTCTCTCTATCACCAACCTTGAACTCTCTACATGGCCCTCTTCTTATAATGATCATTAGATACTTCTAGATTCATCTAGAATATGGTGGAAATTTCTTGAAAATCTCATGTGGGGACAAGTTGAATTTCTCTCATCTCATGCCTTATGCCTTACCATTTTGTGCCAAATTCTCCTTATGAGAGATATTGAGTGTGGATGAGTGAAAAACAAGCTCATCTTTGGCTTGTGTAAGGTTTTTCAACATTGCCTTCTTTTTCAAGTAACAAGTTTTCAAAGCATCACCCATTTTAAAGCTTCAAATCAAAATTCTATCTAAACCAATGTTCTCAAAATGATGTTTCCAATCAAAATGATATATTGGATGACCTATTTTGGATTTGTGGATCTTCCAAATCAATTTCCAAATTCAACTTTTCAAACTTATATGCCATTTTTAGTTCATTTTTGACCAATCATGTAACTTCATGCTATGAGCTTTTCCAACAATTTGTGACCTTCTTTATAGACTCAAAATCCCATTTTGAACAACTTTCATGTTTTGAGTTTTTCCATTTGAGGCTTGGAAATAGGAGTTTTAGGCATTGGCTAAAATGACCTATAACTGACAAATGACCAAAATACCCCTGTCTTGTTCAAACCATAAGTTGAGTTCCCCAAATCCTATCAAGGACTTCTACCACTCAAATTAAAGATAAGAAGATGCTCTTCAACATTCATGTTGACCAAGAAGTCATAGGAATCTCCCTACTAGGGCAAAAGTTGTCTGCAAGTTGGGTGACTTTCAAGGACCCAGATTCACACACCTCTGCTGACCTGTAATTTGTCAAAACCATATCTTGAGCTCTGTAACTCCTATCAAGGAATTCCACCACTCAAATTAAAGCTTAGAACAAGCTCTACAACATTCATGTTATGGGGAAGGTGAGATATCAATCACATCTTGAGCTAAAACTGCCTGGAAGATAGGGATCAAATTAGGGTTTTTCACTGACAATCCCTGGGGACCCTGACTTGAAACTTCTCAAACTCCTCACTCATGATGAGTTGGCCTAGGAATCATCTTTATATCCTCTCTATGCATCATTCCATGATCTCATGGCCCTTGGATTGGGTCTCAACCTTTCCGAAATCTTTAGTTACCCTAGGGTTGACCCAGTCAAAACCCTAATTCATCATTCATGGTTGAATCTTCTGAACTCTTGCATAATGACTTCTCTGGGCTTCATGAAGGCTATCCAGACATCTCATAGGCTTTCCCAAAACATCAAATTCATTCTCAAAGTCTCAGAACCATCTGAGGGGCTCCCACAACTCTCAAGCTATGAAGCACACAACCCTGGTTTTAACCCATTCCTCTGAGGATCTCTTGAACTCTCTGATGAAGGTATCCACTTTCAAACACTCAATGAATAAATAATTGTTGGTCAAATTTTGGGGTGCAACAGCTGCCCCTATTCAAACGGCTTGAACCTGACTGGGTGAGAAGCGAACGGCTCTCAACCAATCAAGGTGCGAGACGGTTGAATATCGGTAAACCCGAAAATTTGCCAACTGCACGAGCACACAGTACTCTGCGGGGAACAAATCTTTGAATCCTGCAACACTAGCTGCTCAACAACTAGTTGGAGAACCAAATCTGACATCACCGTCGGACGATCGAAGTACTCTGCGTCACCGCTGGAGAAACATCTTCGACTTCAATCAGAAGACATATCCTTCATTTGATCGCAATCAATCATCACCTCAGGATAACTGACTTGGTCTTCAGACCCACACGGATCATTCTGTTGTATCTACAACCTCTGGAACCTTATCTTCAACCACCCGTTGATTCTTCAACACGGAAATCTGGACTCACAGGAACCTTCTGATATCGCCTTCAGGCGCTTACGAAATCCATCTTCAGATTAGACATCATTGTTGGAGCAGACATATCATGCTGCTGAGGACTTCAAGAATCATCTTGACCAAACAGATCCGTCGGGCATCTTCAAGAATCGTCCTGAACTGATAACCTTCCCGGAGCAAACATTCTGTTGGGTATTCCAGAAATCTTCCTGGGCGACTGTTGCTGGAGACGCTATTGGGGAGCTCAAGTATCATACTAGGCGAACCACTCGGGAAGCTGTACTGGGGTCTTAAGAATCGTCTTAAGCAAATGGCCCTGCTGAGGGATTTGAGAATCATCTCGAACTGAAGACTTTGCTGGGGATCTCAAAAATCATCTTGAGCGAGCGACCGTGGGGATTACACCGGGGTCTTTAAGAATCATCTCAAAAGCGACCTTGCCGGGGAGAATATCAAGAATCGTCCTGAGCAACCGGTCTTTTGGTGGTATGCCTGTTCAACAAGGATAATGATGACCTAGATCATGCTTATGATGCGTATGCTTCGGCACCATGCCCCACACAGTGGGAATGATATGCGTTTATGCTAAATGTCATGCAATCATGCACAATGCTATGCAACGTTAAAGGCAATGCAGTCATGCACAATGATGCGATCCCGTCAGCAAAATAAATGCCGAAAGGGGAAATCCTCCTGTCAAGGAGAAAGAACCATTCAGGTAGAGGAGTCATCCTGCTGAGGAGAATGTGAACACGCCAATATCAATCAGGCTCTGTCTGGGGAATTGATCTTCCGCGAACTGCTGCAGGGGAACAACTTCAGCTGACTGCTGCAGGGGACGAAGCTCTACGGGAACTTGGATCTGCTGATATCAATCGCGAGAATGAACTGCGCGGCCGTCTCGGCTACTCTTCTGGGGATGACCACTCTGAGGGGAACCAACTTCAGCTGCTCAACACTCCGCTGGGGAAAAACCAATCATGATCTGATCAACTTCCAAGGATTCGGATCTCTTGGACATCTGCAAACTCGGTTGAGGAAGGAGAAATCATTCTGCTTCGCTGGAGAGAGTGCGACTCTGGGGGAATACAGCATTAGCTGCCCCACGCTCTGCCGGGGAACATCGATCATGATCTGATCGACTTCCAAGGATTCTGCTTTTCTGCGGACTCAGCCGGGGAGAGAAATCATTCTACTTCGCTGGAGAGTGCAACTCCGATGAGGAAACTCAATTTCGCCGGGGAAGAAGGAATCATCTGACTTCGGGGGAGAGTACAACTCTGCAGGGGAATACAACATCAGCTGTTCCAACACTCTACTGGGGAAGGGGGAATCATCGAACTTCAGGAGAGAGCCTGACTCTGGTGAGGAATCTCAATTTCACTGGAGACTTCAGTCTGGCACCATCAGTCACTGCATCCTTCGGCTAACGAACAGCCTCCTGCGAAACCTGCACTTGTGACCCGGTGCGGGGGAGACACCTGCTTTGGTGACTTTACTGGGGAAAACACGAGCTCCAGTACCCAAACATTTCTATGAACTCTGCACTTGTGACCCGGTGCTGGGGAGAGACGACATCATTCTTCGGCGCTTGACTCAGCTGATGAGGTGACATTCCTTCAGGATGCGTCGGTTTGGGGAAGAGAATCACCTCTACCCGGGGAAGACATATCAATGCTCACCATCTTGCGTTCAGATTCTGTGGAGGAGAGACTACTGAACTCTGTTGGGGAAGGAGGACTCATCCTGCCTCGGGGATACGCACGGCACATCTTCTGGCAAGGTGCTACACCTGCAACAACATAAACAAACAGACAAGATACCCTCCTCAAAGGGGCCTATCCAGGTTATTATCTCGTGACAATATTCAGTTAATTAGTTGTTTCAACAATCAATGGGCCTAGGCCCGCAAGTTTATGTATGCGCATTTTATCAAAAACACATCGGCGTTCTCATTCGCAAACAAAACAGATAAATGCTAAGCAGTCAAGTAGAATTGCTGAATAATGTGCATTTTATTGATGATGAACCCTTGAACGGGCAAAAATGTTTTACAACAGAGGCAAGCTCCTGGAATGAGGAAGCCGCGCAAAAAGAAAACGTAAATATACATCAGTGTATACAAATGTCGGCAATCGAGGCGTAGACGAACACCATGAGTTGATCCCTCTAAGACCCACTCGACTTCGATACTTCTCCGATGCTTCAGCTTTGGAAGAGATTGATTCAGATAAACGGTCCTCAGGTCTTCCGAACCACTAAACAATGAAAGTCCATACGCGGAACGCAGTCATTTGCTTATTCAAATCCCTAACTTTTGCGTGAACCGCCCTTTCGGGTTTTCAGTTCACCGGGATACCCTTTTTTGCCGGAGCCGCCCAGTGTAGGTTTTCGACTTCGCGGGTGTACATTTTTTCAATATATCCCTAATTTTTGCCCGAACCTTTTATTCTGTTTCTGGTTCGCCGGGATGCCCCTTTTTTGCCTGGACTCTTTCTTTTTTGTCCAGCGGGTCTCTTTCAAGCAAAGTATTTTTTAACTGCGTCCGCGTTTACCGGGGATGCAAAATCTTCACCATCCATCGTGGATAACAACAAAGCTCCTCCCGAGAAGACCTTGCTGACGACATACGGCCCTTCGTAATTCGGAGTCCACTTGCCCCGGTAATCGGAGTGTGGCGGAAGAATCTTCTTCAGGACGAGATCACCCATCTGAAAGCTTCTGGGACGCACCTTCTTATCATAAGCTTTCTTCATTCGGCTTTGGTACAGGCGACCAAATGCAATCGATGCTAACCTCTTCTCGTCCATCAAGCTGAGTTGGTTCAAACGATTCGTAATCCATTCTGCCTCATCAAGTTTCACATCAACCAAAACTCGCAAAGAAGGAATCTCCACTTCTAGCGGTAGGACAGCTTCCATACCGTACACCAAGGAGAAAGGAGTTGCCCCGGTCGACGTACGCACCGTAGTACGGTAACCGTGCAAGGCAAACGGCAGCATCTCGTGCCAATCTTTATACGTCACAACCATCTTCTGAACAATCTTCTTGATGTTCTTGTTGGCCGCTTCAACAGCGCCATTCATCTTCGGCCGGTAAGGAGATGAGTTGTAGTGTTCAATCTTGAAGCTCTGGCACAACTCCTTCATCATCTTGTTATTCAAATTTGAACCGTTGTCAGTGATAATCTGCTCCGGGATTCCATATCTGCAGATAATATCTTTCTTGATAAATCTGGCTACCACCTGCTTGGTAACATTAGCATATGATGCCGCTTCAACCCATTTGGTGAAGTAATCAATAGCTACCAAGATAAAACGATGTCCGTTGGATGCCGTGGGCTCGATCTTGCCTATCATGTCGATGCCCCACATGGAGAAAGGCCAAGGGGAGGACATGACATTCAATGGGCACGGCGGCACATGAACTTTATCAGCATAAATTTGGCATTTGTGACATTTCTTTGCAAATCTGAAGCAATCTGACTCCATAGTCAACCAGTAATATCCTGCTCTCAGGATCTTTCTTGTCATGGCATGCCCGCCGGCGTGCGTACCAAATGCGCCCTCGTGGACTTCTTCCATGAGCATACTTGCTTCCTTCTCATCCACACATCTGAGTAGCACGAGATCGTGGTTTCTCTTATACAGCACTCCATCAGGGTTGAGGTAAAAGTTTCCAGATAGCCTCCTCAGAGTCTTCTTATCCTGGGTTGACGCACCCGCAGGATATTCCTTGGTCATAAGGAAGGTCTGGATATCGTGGAACCATGGCTTGCCGTCAGTGGCATCTTCGATTGCGAACACAAACGCTGGTCTGTCAAGACGCGAAAGCACAATTCTTGGAGCCTCATTCCAATAATTGACTTTATACATTGAAGCCAGCGTGGCTAAAGCATCAGCCATTTGATTTTCAGCCCGGGGTACATGATGAAGTTCTACTCGGTCAAAGAACGGAAGCAGCTTCCTGGCATAATTTGTAACACCCATTTTAATTATTTAGTCACTTTATTATTATTTTAAAAATTATATGTTGGTGTGCCCTTTGGTGGGGGTGTATTTGATGATGTTTGGTGGGTGTCCCTAATGTGGGAGGACTATTGGTGATATTTTGGTGTGAAATATAGTAATATAAAAATAATAGTAACATTGGTGGGGGTGTTATTATTATTATTATATTTATTATATTTGTTACTATTATTAATATTATTATTATTTTGGTGAAATAATAATATTAGTATTATTATATTATTATTATATTATTTTTATTAATATTATTATTATTATTGGTGTGATAATATTATTATTATTATAATTATAATTATTGTTGGGTGTATCACTATTATTATTATTATGTTGAATATTACTATAATATTATAATAGTATTATATTATATTATATTATTATTATTATTATAATGATTATTATAATTATTATTATTAGAATTATTATTGGGAATATTAGTGGTTGGAATAAGTAAAATAAGAGGTGAAAGGGTTATTGGGAAGTTAGAATGGAAATATGAAAAGTCACGATAGAAACCGTGAGGAAGGAAATATGAAGGGGTAGCAAGGAGATATTAGAAAAGTTGGAATGGAGAGGAAAGGGATTACCATAGGCGTGGGATATTGGTGTGATAATAATAATAGTATTATTATTATTATTATTATTACTATTATTATTATTAGTGTTATTATTATTATTATTATTAAAAGTATTATTATGATTATTGGAGAGATAATAATATTATTATTATTGTTATTATTAATAGTATTATTATTATTAAGATTATTATTATTATTATCATTATTATTATTATTAGAATTATTAATATTATTATTATTATTATTATTATTATTATTATTATTATTATTATTAATATGTGGTATTATTAATATTAGTAAGATTATATTAGTATTATTATTATTATTAAGATTATTAATATTATATTATTTTATTAGTTATTATTATTGGGATTAGAATAATTAAAAAGGGAAATAGAATATGAGGGGTTAGGAGAGTTACGATACATTTTAGAAAATTGAGAAAAAAGAGCGATAGAAAGAGAGAAGAGGAAAGAACGAGGAAAGTGAAAAAGAACGAAGGAAAAAGGGAACGAAGAACGGAAGAGGAAGGAGAAGGCCAAGAGACCAATTCTAGGAGGAATTCTATCGATCGACCAATTGTCAAGGTAAGGGGGGAGAAATTTAATTGGGAATGGTTTATACATGTATAGGGTAGAGGGGATTCCTTAACCCCGTAGGAATTTATCGTTATATAAAGTTTTATATTGGCATGCTATGATTATTGTTGATGTTGGGGGATTGATGAATGCTGATGATGCATTTTGGGGCATATATATATATGGTGATGATGTTACTGTAGTATTGATCCATTTTGTTGGATTGTTGATGTTACTGTAGTGTTGATAGTAACTAGGAATATAAAGCTGATGAGATTATGTGTTGTTACCGTAGTGTTGGCAATGACCGTGATTATAGCTTTGGGAAAAGTTATGTGTTGTTTCCCTATAGCGTCGTTAATGACTATGGTTAGGACCTTGGTGAGATTCAGAGTGACTCTGAAATGTCGGTAATGTACCGTAATGTCGGTTCTAGAGTAGAAATTATAGGATAATTGGTAAGTATAATATCTATTGGCATGTTTGTGATTGTGGATTGATGTTGATGAATTATTGATTTTGGTGTAATATATCTATACATATGCATTGTTGTATGATGATATGATCAGGAGGATCGTGTGCACTTAGCGTGCCAGAATATAATAATTATGCATTGGTGTCTTGCATATCATGGTGTTTTGGTGGGATGAATCATGTCTCAGGAGGAGCGTAAGTGATTCATCCGTACTCCTTTGTGGAGAATGGTGGGGGATAGATCATGTCTCAGGAGGAGCGTAAGTGATCTATCCAGGTTCGATTGAATGAACCAATGAGTCGGTACCGCATGCATGGTGTTGAGTTGCATAATTGCATTATAATATGTTATATTGTAATTTGAACAGTAGGTTCGTTATATGGTGTTGTTGGGGTGAATAATTGATGTGTTGGTGTGTTTTACTGCCTTATTACATGTATTACATTACCATTATATTTTTGATCATGATTTCTCACCCCTTGTTGTTGTTGTGGTCTGTGCTTCTTCGGAAGTACAGATAATCCAGGTGCTTAGCTAGCTTGGATATTGGTGTGACTGTCGAGTCTAGGATGCTCTGATACGTAGCACGGGACTTGGGCATTTTTATTGTTTCATGTTGAACTCCTATTTTTTTCCTGCGAACGTATCAAAATTTTTATTTAATTGTATTATTTAAATATTCCGCTGTATTTGGAGAAAAACCTTTTTTATAAGGAAACGTGATTTTTATGTGATATCCCACTTGGGAAGGAAACTCTGATTTTTATTATGTTATTCATATTTTATTTGTTTTGGGAAGTGGGGTGTTACAATTGGTATCAGAGCAGGTCGGTCCGTCCGGCCAGTGTTGTTGAGTCGAGTTGAGTCTGTCCTTTATGATGTAGTTGAATATCTTTTAACTTGGTGTTGCTATGTTTGAGAAGTATGGCAGGAAGGAACGATGCTGCATTGGCTGCTGCTATGCAAGCAATGGCGCAGGCAGTTGCTAATCAGAATCAAACTGCAGATGCCCAATTCAGGAGTTTGGCGCAGTTTCGGAGCAACAAGCCGCCAACGTTTGAAGGAGGAATTCTGGACCCAGAAGCTGCTCAGAAGTGGCTGAAGGCAATTGAGAAGATCTTCAGAACGATGGAATGTACTGATGAGCAGAAGGTGAGATTTGGTACTCACATGCTGGAAGGTGAGGCTGAAGCCTGGTGGGACAATAGTCGCCAAAGATTGGAAGCTGCTGGAACTGCCATTACTTGGGAGGTAGTTCGGAAGGGTTTTCTGGAGAAGTATTTTCCGGAAGATATTCGGAGTGCTAAGGAAATTGAATTCTTAGAGCTGAAGCAGGGTAGTATGACTGTAGCAGAGTATGCTGCTAAGTTTGAGGAGCTGGTGCAGTATTGTCCTCACTATAATGTGGAAGGGGCAATGACTTCTAAGTGCTTAAAGTTTGAGAATGGACTGCGTCCAGAGATTAAGCTGGGGATTGCTTGTCAGAAGATCAGGAGCTATCCTGAGCTGGTAAGCAGGAGCAGGATCTATGATAACGATAACCGGGCAAGGATTGCACACTACAAAGCTGTTAATGACCGTAAGGGTAAGCAGAGGTTTAGTGGTACTCCTTATGGTGTTGCTGCTGATAAGGGAAAACGTAAAGCTGTTGTTGATAAGAAGCCTAGAGATGGGAGAGCATCTGCTGAAGGGAAATGTTTTCGGTGCGGTGGTATAGGACACCGTGCTAATGATTGTCCTAATGAAGCCAAGAAGTGTTTTAAGTGTGGGAAACCAGGTCATGTGATAGCTGACTGCAGAGCAACCATGCCGACCTATTATAACTGTGGTGAGAAGGGTCATATCAGTACACATTGTGAGAAGCCGAAGAAGCCTCAGACGTCTCCGGTTAGTGGGAAAGTGTTTACCTTAGCAGGGACTCAAGCTGCCAGTGATGAGCGTGTTATCAAAGGTACTTGTATTATCAATAATATTCCTTTAACTGCTATTATTGATACGGGTGCAACACACTCGTTTATTTCTGTGGATTGTGTGGAGAGGATAGGATTGGTGTCGTCTACTCTGGAGAGACGAATGACTATTGAGACACCCTCTATAGGTTCAGTGACTACTTCTTTGGTATGCCTGAAGTGTCCGCTGACTATTTTCGGTAGAGAATTTGAAGTGGATTTGATTTGTCTACCACTTGGTAAATTGGATGTTATTCTGGGTATGAACTGGTTAGAGTTCAACCGAGTCTACATCGACTGTTTTCGGAAGGAATTGTTGTTCTTGACCCCTGAAGAGGAAGCTTTAGCAAGTTCTTTGTCTAATAAAGAATTGAGGGCCTTGTTGGAAGATGAAACTAGAGTGTTTGCTTTATTTGCAACTTTATCGGTGGATAGCAAAGTGTCAATAGAGGAAGTAGCTGTGGCGAATGAATTTCCGGAAGTGTTTCCTGACGACATTACGGAATTGCCTCCGACGCGAGAAATGGAATTTGGTATTGATCTTGTTCCTGGTACGAGGCCTATTTCTATGGCACCGTACAGGATGTCTGCAGTGGAATTGGCTGAGTTGAAGTCTCAGATTGGAGAATTGTTGGACAGGAAGTTTATTAGGCCAAGTGTATCGCCGTGGGGAGCTCCAGTGTTATTGGTGAAGAAGAAGGATGGTAGTATGCGTTTGTGCATCGATTACCGTCAGTTGAATAAAGTGACGATTAAGAATAAGTATCCTCTCCCGAGGATTGATGATTTGATGGACCAGCTGGTGGGAGCTCGTGTGTTTAGTAAGATTGACTTAAGGTCGGGTTATCATCAAATAAGAGTAAAAGAAGGTGATATTCAGAAGACTGCTTTTAGAACTCGATATGGACATTATGAATATGCTGTAATGCCGTTTGGAGTGACTAACGCGCCGGGAGTATTTATGGAGTATATGAACAGAATTTTCCATTCTTATTTGGATCAGTTCATTGTAGTGTTTATTGATGATATATTAATTTATTCTAAATCTGATGAAGAGCATGCAGGACATTTGAGGATTGCCTTGCAAGTGTTGAAATAAAATAAACTATTTGCTAAATTGTCAAAGTGTGACTTCTGGTTGAGGAAAGTGAGTTTCTTGGGGCATGTAATATCTGAAGATGGAATAGCGGTGGATCCGTCAAAAGTAAGTGCAATATTGCAGTGGGAACCGCCGAAGACAGCGACAGAAATTAGGAGCTTTCTGGGTTTAGCTGGTTATTACCGCAGGTTTATTGAAGGTTTCTCTAATTTGGCGTTGCCATTAACTCAGTTAACGAGAAAGAACCAAGTCTTTGTATGGGACGCTGCTTGTGAAGAAAGTTTTGAAGAGTTGAAAAAGAGATTGACTACGGCACCGGTGTTAGTGTTACCGACTCCGAGTGAACCGTTTGTGGTGTACTGTGATGCGTCTAAGATGGGATTAGGAGGAGTTCTTATGCAGAATGGTAAGGTAGTAGCATATGCTTCGCGGCAACTGAGAGTGCATGAGCGAAATTATCCTACTCATGATCTTGAGTTAGCTGCGGTTGTTTTTGTGTTGAAAATTTGGAGGCATTACCTGTATGGTTCAAGATTTGAAGTGTTTAGTGATCATAAGAGTCTGAGATACCTGTTTGATCAGAAAGAGCTGAATATGAGGCAGAGAAGATGGTTAGAATTTTTGAAGGATTATGACTTCAGTTTGAGTTATCATCCGGGAAAGGCCAATGTAGTGGCAGACGCTTTGAGTAGAAAGACAATTCATATGGCAGCTCTGATGGTGAAAGAAATTGAGTTAATTGAACAATTTAGAGATTTGAGCATGGTTTGTGAGACTACTGCAGATAGTGTAATGTTGGGTATGTTGCAGGTAAATAATGACTTCTTGGATATGATTAGAGAAAATCAGAAGTTGGATGTGAAATTGGTAGATTTGATGCCTGGAGTAGGAAGTGACTCCGATAGTGACTTTAAATTGGATAGTACAGGTGTGTTGAGATTTAGAGGCAGGATTTGTGTACCAGATAATGAGGAATTAAAAAAGTCAATTTTGAGTGAAGGACACCGTAGTAATCTGAGTATTCATCCTGGAGCTACGAAGATGTATCATGATTTGAAGAAATTATTTTGGTGGTCTGGTATGAAAAGAGACATTGCTCAATTTGTGTATGCATGTTTGACGTGTCAGAAGTCGAAGGTAGAACACCAAAGACCTTCTGGATTTATGCAACCATTAGAGATTCCGGTTTGGAAATGGGATTGCATTACTATGGATTTTGTTACAGGTTTGCCGAATACAGCGAGAGATTTTGATGCTATCTGGGTGATTGTGGATCGGTTAACGAAGTCTGCACACTTTGTGCCAATTAATATTAGTTTTCCGTTGACGAAGCTGGCGGAGATTTATATTCGGGTAATTGTGAAGTTACATGGTGTTCCGTCCAGTATTGTGTCGGATAGAGATCCGAGGTTTACTTCAGAATTTTGGAAGAGCTTGCAAGAAGCTTTGGGTACTAAGTTGAAGTTGAGTTCAGCTTATCATCCGCAAACTGATGGTCAGTCGGAGAGGACTATTCAGTCACTTGAGGATTTGTTGAGAGCTTGTGTGTTGGAAAAGGGTGGTGCGTGGGATACTCATTTACCATTGATTGAGTTCACGTACAATAACAGTTACCATTCTAGTATCGGAATGGCACCGTTTGAAGCTTTGTATGGGAGGAGGTGTAGGACTCCTCTGTGTTGGTATGAAACTGGTGAGAATGTGGTGCTTGGACCAGAAATTGTACAGCAGACTACTGAGACAATTCAAATGATTCGTGAGAAAATGAAAGTGTCTCAGAGTAGGCAGAAAAGTTATCATGATAATCGGAGGAAAGAGTTGGAATTCTGTGTAGGTGATCACGTATTCCTAAGAGTTAATCCGATGACTGGTGTGGGTCGGGCGTTGAAGTCCAAGAAGCTGGATCCTAAGTTTATTGGACCTTATGAAATTTTGCAAAGAGTTGGTGCTGTGGCCTATAGGGTGGCGTTGCCGCCGGAGTTGTCGAATCTACATGATGTGTTTCATGTGTCGCAATTGCGAAAATATGTTTCTGATCCATCTCATGTGATTCAGAGAGATGATGTTCAGGTTCGGGAGAATCTTACTATTGAGACGATGCCGTTGAGGATCGAGGACCGTAAGATGAAACAGCTCCGAGGGAAAGAGATACCTTTGGTGAAGGTAGCTTGGGGAGGTGCTGCAGGAGGCAGTGTGACCTGGGAGTTGGAAAGCAGGATGCGAGAAGCGTATCCGGAGCTATTTCCATCAGGTAATTTTCGAGGACGAAAATAATTAAAGTGGGGGAGAGTTGTAACACCCATTTTAATTATTTAGTCACTTTATTATTATTTTAAAAATTATATGTTGGTGTGCCCTTTGGTGGGGGTGTATTTGATGATGTTTGGTGGGTGTCCCTAATGTGGGAGGACTATTGGTGATATTTTGGTGTGAAATATAGTAATATAAAAATAATAGTAACATTGGTGGGGGTGTTATTATTATTATTATATTTATTATATTTGTTACTATTATTAATATTATTATTATTTTGGTGAAATAATAATATTAGTATTATTGTATTATTATTATATTATTTTTATTAATATTATTATTATTATTGGTGTGATAATATTATTATTATTATAATTATAATTATTGTTGGGTGTATCACTATTATTATTATTATGTTGAATATTACTATAATATTATAATAGTATTATATTATATTATATTATTATTATTATAATGATTATTATAATTATTATTATTAGAATTATTATTGGGAATATTAGTGGTTGGAATAAGTAAAATAAGAGGTGAAAGGGTTATTGGGAAGTTAGAATGGAAATATGAAAAGTCACGATAGAAACCGTGAGGAAGGAAATATGAAGGGGTAGCAAGGAGATATTAGAAAAGTTGGAATGGAGAGGAAAGGGATTACCATAGGCGTGGGATATTGGTGTGATAATAATAATAGTATTATTATTATTATTATTATTACTATTATTATTATTAGTGTTATTATTATTATTATTATTAAAAGTATTATTATGATTATTGGAGAGATAATAATATTATTATTATTGTTATTATTAATAGTATTATTATTATTAAGATTATTATTATTATTATCATTATTATTATTATTAGAATTATTAATATTATTATTATTATTATTATTATTATTATTATTATTATTATTATTATTAATATGTGGTATTATTAATATTAGTAAGATTATATTAGTATTATTATTATTATTAAGATTATTAATATTATATTATTTTATTAGTTATTATTATTGGGATTAGAATAATTAAAAAGGGAAATAGAATATGAGGGGTTAGGAGAGTTACGATACATTTTAGAAAATTGAGAAAAAAGAGCGATAGAAAGAGAGAAGAGGAAAGAACGAGGAAAGTGAAAAAGAACGAAGGAAAAAGGGAACGAAGAACGGAAGAGGAAGGAGAAGGCCAAGAGACCAATTCTAGGAGGAATTCTATCGATCGACCAATTGTCAAGGTAAGGGGGGAGAAATTTAATTGGGAATGGTTTATACATGTATAGGGTAGAGGGGATTCCTTAACCCCGTAGGAATTTATCGTTATATAAAGTTTTATATTGGCATGCTATGATTATTGTTGATGTTGGGGGATTGATGAATGCTGATGATGCATTTTGGGGCATATATATATATGGTGATGATGTTACTGTAGTATTGATCCATTTTGTTGGATTGTTGATGTTACTGTAGTGTTGATAGTAACTAGGAATATAAAGCTGATGAGATTATGTGTTGTTACCGTAGTGTTGGCAATGACCGTGATTATAGCTTTGGGAAAAGTTATGTGTTGTTTCCCTATAGCGTCGTTAATGACTATGGTTAGGACCTTGGTGAGATTCAGAGTGACTCTGAAATGTCGGTAATGTACCGTAATGTCGGTTCTAGAGTAGAAATTATAGGATAATTGGTAAGTATAATATCTATTGGCATGTTTGTGATTGTGGATTGATGTTGATGAATTATTGATTTTGGTGTAATATATCTATACATATGCATTGTTGTATGATGATATGATCAGGAGGATCGTGTGCACTTAGCGTGCCAGAATATAATAATTATGCATTTGTGTCTTGCATATCATGGTGTTTTGGTGGGATGAATCATGTCTCAGGAGGAGCGTAAGTGATTCATCCGTACTCCTTTGTGGAGAATGGTGGGGGATAGATCATGTCTCAGGAGGAGCGTAAGTGATCTATCCAGGTTCGATTGAATGAACCAATGAGTCGGTACCGCATGCATGGTGTTGAGTTGCATAATTGCATTATAATATGTTATATTGTAATTTGAACAGTAGGTTCGTTATATGGTGTTGTTGGGGTGAATAATTGATGTGTTGGTGTGTTTTACTGCCTTATTACATGTATTACATTACCATTATATTTTTGATCATGATTTCTCACCCCTTGTTGTTGTTGTGGTTTGTGCTTCTTCGGAAGTACAGATAATCCAGGTGCTTAGCTAGCTTGGATATTGGTGTGACTGTCGAGTCTAGGATGCTCTGATACGTAGCACGGGACTTGGGCATTTTTATTGTTTCATGTTGAACTCCTATTTTTTTCCTGCGAACGTATCAAAATTTTTATTTAATTGTATTATTTAAATATTTCGCTGTATTTGGAGAAAAACCTTTTTTATAAGGAAACGTGATTTTTATGTGATATCCCACTTGGGAAGGAAACTCTGATTTTTATTATGTTATTCATATTTTATTTGTTTTGGGAAGTGGGGTGTTACATAATTCATGTACGGTACTAGATTTGCTTGACGAGTTTCCCACTCCCCTTTGATCTGATTGATTACAAGCGCTGAGTCACCATATATGTCTAGACTCTTGATTCTCAAATCAATTGCCTCTTCTAGACCCATAATACATGCTTCATACTCGGCTTCGTTGTTGGTAACTGGAAACGTCAGTCTTGCAGTAAACGGGATGTGGGATCCGTGAGGAGTCGTGATGATAGCCCCGATGCCACTTCCATAGGAATTAACCGCTCCGTCGAATATCAACTTCCACTGAGACTTCCTATCTGGCCCCTCATCGGGCAATGGCTCATCGCAATCCTTCGCTTTGAGAAACATAATGTCCTCGTCAGGGAATTCGAACTTCATCGGCTGATAGTCTTCGATTGGCTGTTCGGCAAGGTAGTCAGACAATACGCTTCCCTTGATGGCTTTCTGGGAGACGTACTGAATATCATATTCTGTTAACACCATCTGCCACCTGGCAATCCTGCCCGAAAGAGCCTGCTTCTCGAAGACGTACTTGATCGGATCCATCTTCGAAATGAGCATAGTGGTGTGATTGAGCATATACTGTCGTAGACGTTTGGCAGCCCAAGCTAATGCACAACACGTCTTCTCCAGCATCGAGTATCGAGATTCACACTCAGTGAACTTTTTACTCAGATAATAAATGGCATGCTCCTTTCTGCCCGTCTCGTCGTGCTGACCGAGAACACACCCCATACTATTCTCCAGAACTGTCAAGTACATGATTAATGGCCGTCCAGCCACTGGGGGTATCAAGATTGGAGGTTCTTGAAGATACTGCTTTATCTTATCGAATGCCTTCTGGCAATCCTCATTCCAAGTAATCGCCTGATTTTTCTTTAAAAGCTTGAACATCGGTTCACAAGTGGCCGTGAGCTGAGAGATAAACCTTGCAATGTAGTTTATTCGGCCCAAGAAACCACGAACTTCTTTTTCTGTTTTCGGCGCTGGCATTTCTTGGATAGCTTTTATCTTTGCAGGATCAACTTCAATACCTCGTTCACTAACGATAAACCCCAATAACTTTCCGGACCGCACTCCGAAAGTGCACTTGTTAGGATTCAGCCTCAGCCTGAACTTCCTAAGCCTTTCAAACAGCTTCAATAAGTTGACCAGATGCTCTTCCTCCGTTTGGGACTTTGCAATCATGTCATCAACATAGACCTCGATCTCATGATGAATCATATCATGAAACAAAGTTACCATTGCTCGCTGGTAAGTGGCCCCTGCGTTCTTCAGACCGAAAGGCATTACCTTGTAGCAAAACGTGCCCCAGGGGGTAATAAACGTCGTTTTCTCCATGTCCTCCGGCGCCATCTTAATCTGATTGTAACCGGAGAAGCCATCCATGAACGAAAACACGGAAAACTGGGCTGTATTGTCGACCAACACATCGATATGAGGCAACGGGAAATCATCCTTAGGGCTCGCCCTGTTCAAATCCCGATAATCGACGCACATACGTACCTTACCGTCCTTCTTCGGTACAGGCACTATGTTGGCGACCCACGGAGGGTAAGTGGTAACGGCTAGAAATCCTGCGTCCAACTGCTTCTGGACCTCTTCTTTGATTTTTACAGCCATGTCTGGTCTCGTCCTCCTGAGCTTCTGCTTGACTGGAGGGCAATCTTCTCGCAACGGCAAGCGATGAACCACGATATCAGTGTCAAGTCCGGGCATATCCTCATATGACCAAGCAAAGACGTCACTATACTCTCGAAGCATCTCGACCAGTCTATGCTTGACATCATTCTGCAGCGCAGCCCCTACTCTGACATTCCTGATAAGCTCCTCAGAACCCAGATTTATGATCTCAATATCCTCCTCGTGAGGCAGAATAACCTTCTCCTCTTGTCTCAACAAGCGGGCCAACTCTTCCGGAAGGTCTTCGTCTTCATCAATCTCATCCTCGGCTTGATAGATCGGGCAATCAAAGTCGTAGTGAGCCGTAGAGGGTCCAGAGTCGATGTCATCTGTTACGTGGATCCTGCAATAACAAGGGTTAAGTTTAAAGCAAGAATATGCAGGTTAGCACGAACCTCGTTGCCATTTTGCTGTTTTTCGAAATAAACATAAAACATGAATAACAGAGAACACAACATTTGATTACGAAGAAAACGCCTTTTATTTATTAACAAAACGCATACACATAATCCAACAAGGCCCTGACAGTAAAACCACTATGCCCCGGGCAGGACATAGGGTTGTACAAAGATTGTAAAAAGCAAATCATTACTCTTCACTTGTCAGCTTGATAATCTCCTTGATGGTCCAATTGTGGAGGCGCTCGCCTGGCTTGCTCGGTTGAATCCAGGCGTCAAGATCGCAATCACTGTCTCCGCTGTCCTCCGACGCAGCGTTGATACTCTCGAAGATTACTCCCCCCTTGGTGAATAAGATCGGCCCTTTCCCATGAGACGAACTGCCAGAAGAAGATGAAGCTTCTGCTCCAGGAGAATACCCTAATCCAAACTTATCCTGTTTGATTGGTATATCCAAGACATGCCCCCAGCCTGGGGTGGAACCAGCTTCGACAACAGCCCGAGCTTCCTTAAACGAGGAGAGGTTCAACTCTTGCTTCTCTGCAACAACGGGAGCTACCTCCTTCACCCTGACGGTTTCAAATGCTTGGCAAAGGGTCTCATGGATCTCACCATCCATTTCAACGTATTTAAAGGACGACAGGTGGCTTACCATGATGTCCTCCTCTCCACAGACTGTCACTATGCTGCCCCCAACAGCATATTTAAGCTTCTGATGCAGCGTGGACGTCACGGCACCAGCAGAATGGATCCACGGCCGACCTAAGAGGCAACTATAGGCGGGCATGATATCCATGATATAAAAAACCGCATTAAACGTCTCTGGTCCAACTTGAATTGGCAGGGTCAATTCTCCGAAGACGTGGCGCTTGGTTCCGTCAAAGGCCTTCACGACCAGATCACTGGGCGTGCACAGCAGTCCACGGGTATCCAACTTCATCAGTGCCTTCTTCGGAAGCACGTTAAGCGAGGAACCCGTATCTACTAGGACATGTGACATAATCGTGCCTCTGCACTCTATTGAGACGTGCAAGGAGCTGTTGTGATCTCTTCCCTTAGGAGTCAGCTCCAGATCTGTAAAACCCAGCCCATTACCAGCATTGACATGGGCCACCACTTCCTCGAGTTGATTCACTGATATTTCCTGCGGCACGTATGCAGCATTCAATACCTTCAATAATGCGTTGCGGTGCGCTTCAGAACACAGCAACAGGTTAAGAATAGAGATCTTCGACGGAGTCTGGTGAAGATGATCTACAATTTTGTAGTCACTCTTCCTGATTAGTCGCATGGACTCTTCAGCATCTTTAACCAACAAGTCCTTCCCTGCCCCTGCAGGGACCTCCTCAACAGCTTTACCTTTACCTTTATCCACAGCGTCAGCTCGGACCACTTTCTCTGCTGCAACCTCTGCCGGAGCGAACACTCTTCCGCTTCTAGTGATACCACTGATTTCGGTAAGATTATGCGCAGTCGATCCGGATGGCTCAAGCTCTATCTTCTGACCATTACAATAAACTTCGGCGCCATAATGCCATGGAACGGCATTGGTACTCTCGAATGGGATTGGTCCGGCCCTGGTGATGGTGATAGAGGGCGGACGGGGCGCAGAAATAGTAATAGGGTGACGAGGAATAGTAATGGTAGCAACTTCGTCTGCCTGCTTCAGCACGATTTCCCCTGATGCACTCTCAACGCTCCGGCTGAACTGCAAAATACCCTCGGACATCAGACTTTGGATACCTTCGATCAGCTGCTCACACCCATCAGGAAGTGTAGCACAAGCCATACATAACTCTCCACATCCAGGAAAGAAGCCCTTCTTCAGCAACTTAGCCTTGACAAAACTCAACGGCGTCTTCAAATCCTTGACATCAGTCAGCAAGTCTGAATTCTCCTCAGTGATAACAGCATTCACTCCGCCCCCCTTATGATGAGGCATTGGATTTTTGGTGACGTTGGGCACGCTGTCAGAAAAGTTGATAACCTTGGCGTCCACCAAGTCCTGGACTTTGTGCTTAAAAGCTTTACAATTCTCAACCGTATGGCCAGGTGCCCCAGAATGAAATTCACAAGTAGCATTAGCATCATACTCTGGTGGTGGTGCCCCTGTTAAGGGAGCCATTGTCCTTTTATGAACTAATTGGAGCTGAAGCAACGTCTGCAGAAGCTGTGCATACGGCATAGGAGGAGTTTCCAAATGACGGTTTGCTAGGGGACCCCGATTCTGATATCTCTTATATCCCTGATTATTCTGTTGCTGGGGCTGCTGCTGCGGCTGCGGGGGAGCAGCTGGGATATTTATGCTAGCAATCTGATGCTGAGGGCCCTTGCCCTTTCTCCTAGCATTAGTGACAGCACTGGCATCTCCCTCTCGACGCTTGCCAGTATAGGGTTTCTTGCTACCTCCTCCAGCTGAGGATGATTCGCCCTGAATTTTTCCGATCTTTATACCATTTTCAACATGCTCGCCCAAAGTGATGAGGGCCGAGAACGTTCCAGACATGCCACTGATCAGCTTTTCATAATAGACTCCAGGAAGGGTAGCCACGAACATTTGCACCAGCTCACGTTCTACCATGGGCGGTTGAACCCGAGCAGCCAATTCACGCCACCGCTGGGCGTACTCCTTGAAGCTTTCATTGTTCCGCTGCGAGAGATTCTGAAGCTGAACTCGGTTGGGAGCCAAGTCGCTATTGTATTGATAGTGGAGAACAAACGCTTCTGCAAGATCTTTCCAGGTGCGCACAGCAGCGGGCTCCAAACCCATATACCATTCGAGCGATGGACCAGAAAGACTATCCTGAAAGAAGTGCATCAGCAGCTTCTCATCGTCAGAATAAGCGGACATCTTTCTATAATAAGATCGGAGGTGAACACGGGGACAAGTGGTGCCCCTATACTTCTCAAAGATAGGCACCTTGAACTTGTGAGGTACTTTAAAGTCAGCAATCAACCCAAGTTTGGCCATGTCAACGCCCAATGTGTTCTGATTTTCTATATCTCTCATCTTGTCTTCCAGCGCCTTGAACCTGAGTCGAGCCTCAGCAGTCAATTCAGCCTCTGCACCTCTCTGAGAGAATATGTCATCTTGATGGTCCTCCAGCCACGGTTGAGGCACCACCATATTTCCTGCACCAACATTGCCGTTGACCGGCCCCATGTTAACATTGGCTCCCAAACCACCATTGCCGGCGCCTGCCGCATTAAGTCCGAGATTAGTCATGAGATTGCCGTTAGCACTGCCGTTGCCCCCGGCAGCAGGAACAACGTTCTGTGGAGTATCCCCTTGAGGAGGAGTGGGCACGGCCCCGCCGTGAAGTATTCCATTACTGTCAACCCTGGAGATGAGAGGTTGAACCAGAGTACGAAGCTGGTCTTGCCCATTCGCAACTACTTGCATCAGCTCCATAAAACGATCCATCCGTTCACGAAGCTCTTGAACATCTGACTGTACCTGGTCCATGATTCTCGTCTGATTAGCGCGAGTTGAGTAGCGGTGGATGAGTCTTTGATCAATCCTGGAGATCGAAAGCAGCTCGGAACCTGAGTACCTGAAAAACCTGTCAAAATCAAAGGTTAGGAAAAGGTAACAGGATGTATGTCATGCAAAAATGCTTTATGCAGATGCATGCGTGTGTCTGTGTGCTTGAGAGATTATCCCCCGATCCTGGCACCTGTTGGCAATAATAAGGAGAGGAATCCAGGCCCAATCATGGAAATAGTAACCTCACATAGCAATAGTCAGATTCGACACATCAAGGACCGAGAACTCGTACGCATCAGTCTTCCTGAGAGAGGCTGCAGTAACACAATAAGAGGAGAGAGATCCTGGATCGGGGAAACGGTACCTGTCACAGACACACGCTAATGGAATGATTATGCAAGCTAATGCAAAATGCAGGTATGCAACAATATATCCAGGTGGCTGCTGTGGAGATACGGTGTCAACAGTCACTGATGAGAAGGAAACCCCGGTGTAAAACCACTGATCTGATCTGCTGAGAATAACCATCTGATAGGATCGAGATCAAAATTCTGCTCTGACAAGAACGAAGGCCTGATAATAAAGACCCCGGGTGCAATATCAAAGAATATCTGTTGATGAAGTCTTCAGACCCCCAAATCAAAAATCTGCCCTCTCAAGAACAAATGCACAGCTGCTGATGAGATCTTCAAACCCCACTCAAAATCTGCCCTATCACGAACAAACAACAACTGTCGATGAGATCTTCAGACCCCACTCAAAATCTGCCTTATCTAGGACAAACCTCTGATAACAATACTCTGATCGAAACCTGCTCTATCAAGAACAAACAAACACCCAATGATAAAATCCTCTGATCAAACTCTCGCTCTGTCAAGAACATCTCTGCAACTGAGAACCCAACATAACTGATTCACTGTCAAGAAAACCGGGTAGTCTGGAGGTCAAAGTTTCCTGCAATATCCCGACCCCACTCACAGGTATGGACCTAATCCACGGACAAAGGTACGGCATCCTATGCGGTCATCAGCGTCACAGACTTTCATGAGTGACGATGCGATTCCCAGAAGGAGTGGCATCATCAAGTCATGAAGAGGCCTCTCTTAGCTGACTTCCAAATGATCGGTCCCCAGAGTCGACAATCCTCACGTCTGGACTCCCCTCAGATCCTCAGGACCGGAAAGGAGCACCTCTGCAAGAATCTCGTCTGAGCGCAGATTTTCGTAGGGAACTGTGCCTGCTCAGCAGACAGGTTCGTCTACTACTTCTCCGCAACTATATCTAGGTGTGTACTCAAGCCCAGGTCCGGCTTCTCACTCATAGTAACATCCCTCTCCCACAGCAGCACAGATAATCATATCAAACTGGAAATAAAATGCGGGAAATAAAATGCGGGAAGTAAAAATGCGATAAATAAACGCAACCCAACAAGCAAACACACAAACGATAGGATTGACTCGCGCAGGGGATGGGAAACGGTCCCAGCATAAGGGATGGGAAAAGTCCCTAGATGCTATAGGTCCCCAGCAGAGTCGCCAGCTGTCGCTTGCGCGAAAATAAGGTGCCGGCATGACAGAAGAGTCGCCACCTTTCGTTATTTATCCCTCAGAGTGGGAAAGGAAACGATCGGAAAAACCTGACGAAAAAGGGTAAGACAAGGTCGTCGCAACCATTGTCTGGGTTCGGGAGTCGGTTACGCAAGGGGAAGGTATTAGCACCCCTCACGTCCGTCGTACTCGACGGGATCCTCGCTTGTTTGTTTACTTGGACGGGTTGGTTTCAATCTATCTACCTATCAAGGCTGGCTGAAAAAAGAAAAATGACTCGGCAAAGCGTCGCGCTTTATGCCTACGTATTCCCATCAGAGAATGAGAAATCAGAGTCAACGTAGTTCGGCTAACTACGGGGGGAAGGTTGCTCGCTAGGATATCGCATCCTATGCCTACGTACTTTCATCTGGTATGAAAGATCAGAGCAAACGTAGTTCGGGAAACTACGGGTTATCTCCTAAAAGAAGTGTTTTTTTATTATGTTTGCGATCTCAACCGTACTAGAGACTAAGACCTGAGAAGGAATGCATCCTCTCTCAGATAGCTTAAGGCTCGTAGCGTACGAAAGAAATCATTCATGATTACTGTATCTTAAACTGCTTCGAGATGAGAAGAGAGCAGGCCCAACTAGGAGGGAGACTATCAAGTCCTACTGTTATCATGCCATGGATTCATCCTATGGTTGAGATTTGAACAGGGAACTCCTAGATGTTGTCATGCATAGGTTTCAACCTAAAAGTCTATCATCAAATCCTTATCAAAGGAAATGAGAGTCCTAAGGGATCATGTCAATGATACACCAAAACAGACAAAAGCATCAGCTTTAACAGTAAAATGCATGCAATGCAAGTGAGGGAGGAAATGTGTGTGGGGCTTCAGCCTCCACAAGCTCGTCTCAACCTCAAGCCAGTCATGAAATAACAGTAATCATACTGAAGATAAACAACATACTATCAAGCAATGAACAAATAGAAGAAGTGAAGTGCCCTCAGGCAAACAAAACACATGCTTGAGAAAGAAAGAATCTACTCTCTAATCCTAACCCTAATCACAGAACCTGAATCAAATCTAAGCACTAAAACAAGACCCTAAACAAAAGAAATCAATCCCAGTCTTCAAGCTTCAGAATAAGCTTACCAAAGAGAGGGAGCTAAGCAAGCAGACTCATAGTGTCTTCCTCAGGAGAACACTAGGAGGTGTATACTCAGGAGTCATATCCTATGTGGCTCAACCACTGTGATCAGTTTATATTCCTCCTCAGGAGAAATTAAACTCACAAGCAGGCTCCAACATCACTGGATATTTAGGAAATCCTATCTGAACTAGTGGAACTAAATGAATAGACTCATAGGACCTTCCTCAGGAAAGTACTAGGAGGCTTCCACTTAGGAGTTGTATCCTATGTGGCTCAACAACATGTGATCAGTTTACATTCCTCCTCAGGAGAAATTAAACTCACAAGTTGGCTCCAACATCACTGGATACTTGAGAAATCCTAGATAAACTAAGGGAACTAAGTGAATAGACCCATAGGACCTTCCTCAGGAAAGTACTAGGAGGCTTCCACTTAGGAGTTGTATCCCATGTGGCTCAACAACATGTGATCAGTTTACATTCCTCCTCAGGAGAAATTAAACTCACAAGTTGGCTCCAACATCATTGGACACTTAAGAAAGAGGTGAGAAGAAAGAATGAAAGTCATTCATAGTGCCTTCCTCAGGAAAGTACCATGAACTTCCTTCAAACTTCAGGATCTCAAACCTCACAAACAGGGAACAAGCCAAGCTCTGGGTCTCTGAATCTTGATCTACAATCTTCTCTTCATCATGCTCTCCATCAAGGTCTTCAATACAACACAAGCCCCTCAACAAATTCCCCACAATGGACCCCAAAGATGAGCAGATAACCACAAGGTAGACAAAATCAACAGGCAACTTCAGAAAATACCTAAAAATACTAAACCAAGGGGGAAAAATCTATCAATTATTCACAAGGGTCCTCAACATCTACCCACAACATCTACATAGGCCTCTACCTAAAAATCAAAACAAAACTTATTCAAAGAAATGAATTCTTCACCTAAGCACAACCTAAACCCTAATTAGGATACCCTCAATCTACCCTAATTAAACTAATCAAAATTTAATTCTAAAATTCTAGAATAAATCCTATGGGAAACTATGATTCATCATCTAATTACACAAAAAAGAATGGATAAAAAAGACTAAAGGAAGGTCCTAAAACAATTCTTGCAAAATCATGATACCAAACTAAACATTATAAAAGCTATTCAAGAGAAAAATCTATTAAAAATACTAAACTTAAAAATAAAATCCCATTTTTATTTTTATATTTTTCTACACAAAATCATCTACTTGGTGAAAAAAGAAGAATTAAAAAACAATTATTTTTCATTTATTTATGAATTTTCTAAAACAGAAAAATATTAAAAGAAAATAAAAGAATTTAAAACAAATAAAAGGGAGGGGGGTGAATAGCCACACGCGCCAGTTGGTTTCAGTTGGGCCAGATAAAAGGGGGGTGGGGATAGCGATTTAAGCCCATAGACCAGTTTAAATGAAACGACCGCGTTTCACTTTTTGAACTTTTCCCTCCATCTTCAGATTGAATTTGAGCCGTGCGATGAGATTAAATTGTCAAACTTGGGGACTAATCCAACGGACCACCTTCATCGTCCCCAACGATTCTAGGGTTTTCAGAAACCCTCCATCCATGCACTCATCTTCCCCTCACTCGTTCTCCCTGCTCAGGCCACGAAATGCCACGATTCCAAAACGAAAAATCTTCTACTACTCAAGAGGAACACAGCCATACGCATACTTTCCCCTAACTCTCCCTAGACAATCCTAACAGAAGACATTAAGATCATGGTTCCACCATGATCATCTGCGATCAACCATGGTGAAGCTTCAACCTAAGGATCTAAACTTGCTCTACATGCTACCCTAGCTAATCTAACCCAATTCATGCTACTTAAAACTCCCTAAACAACTAGTTCTTGAAGATTAAAGAAACTGACACCTGCCATGGATCTACCTACAGAGCTCTCAAACTCTCAGAATTCGATCCTCTATCCTAGCACATTAATTCTACACCTAAAGAATGAACTGAAACTAAATAAATTAAGAGGTATAGGGAGGAGAAAGAACCTGTCAAGTAATGATGGTAGGTGCTCGTGGAGGATGTTGCAAGCCTTGTAATTGCTTCAGGATGATCCTCCAATGGTGGAAATGATTCTGCTTGCACTGGTTTTGGAGAAGAAGCCTTGTAGTGAAAGGTTTCTTGGATTGCTTGAACTTGAAGGAAGAACTTCAATGGCTATTTCTCTCTCTCTCTCTCTCCTCTGAAATCTCTCTCTATCACCAACCTTGAACTCTCTACACGGCCCTCTTCTTATAATGATCATTAGATACTTCTAGATTCATCTAGAATATGGTGGAAATTTCTTGAAAATCTCATGTGGGGACAAGTTGAATTTCTCTCATCTCATGCCTTATGCCTTACCATTTTGTGCCAAATTCTCCTTATGAGAGATATTGAGTGTGGATGAGTGAAAAACAAGCTCATCTTTGGCTTGTGTAAGGTTTTTCAACATTGCCTTCTTTTTCAAGTAACAAGTTTTCAAAGCATCACCCATTTTAAAGCTTCAAATCAAAATTCTATCTAAACCAATGTTCTCAAAATGATGTTTCCAATCAAAATGATATATTGGATGACCTATTTTGGATTTGTGGATCTTCCAAATCAATTTCCAAATTCAACTTTTCAAACTTATATGCCATTTTTAGTTCATTTTTGACCAATCATGTAACTTCATGCTATGAGCTTTTCCAACAATTTGTGACCTTCTTTCTAGACTCAAAATCCCATTTTGAACAACTTTCATGTTTTGAGTTTTTCCATTTGAGGCTTGGAAATAGGAGTTTTAGGCATTGGCTAAAATGACCTATAACTGACAAATGACCAAAATACCCCTGTCTTGTTCAAACCATAAGTTGAGTTCCCCAAATCCTATCAAGGACTTCTACCACTCAAATTAAAGCTAAGAAGATGCTCTTCAACATTCATGTTGACCAAGAAGTCATAGGAATCACCCTACTAGGGCAAAAGTTGTCTGCAAGTTGGGTGACTTTCAAGGACCCAGATTCACACACCTCTGCTGACCTGTAATTTGTCAAAACCATATCTTGAGCTCTGTAACTCCTATAAAGGACTTCCACCACTCAAATTAAAGCTTAGAACAAGCTCTACAACATTCATGTTATGGGGAAGGTGAGATATCAATCACATCTTGAGCTAAAACTACCTGGAAGATAGGGATCAAATTAGGGTTTTTCACTGACAATCCCTGGGGACCCTGACTTGAAACTTCTCAAACTCCTCACTCATGATGAGTTGGCCTAGGAATCATCTTTATATCCTCTCTATGCATCATTCCATGATCTCATGGCCCTTGTATTGGGTCTCAACCTTTCCCAAATCTTTAGTTACCCTAGGGTTGACCCAGTCAAAACCCTAATTCATCATTCATGGTTGAATCTTCTGAACTCTTGCATAATGACTTCTCTGGGCTTCATGAAGGCTATCCAGACATCTCATAGGCTTTCCCAAAACATCAAATTCATTCTCAAAGTCTCAAAACCATCTGAGGGGCTCCCACAACTCTCAAGCTATGAAGCACACAACCCTGGTTTTAACCCATTCCTCTGAGGATCTCTTGAACTTTCTGATGAAGGTATCCACTTTCAAACACTCAATGAATAAATAATTGTTGGTCAAATTTTGGGGTGCAACAATATGTAATTGCATTAGAGTTATCATTCTCATAATTAAGCTTTTCTGCTTGCATACATTTATTTGACATCATGGAAGCTTACGTAAGCGTATCAGTGATGAACATAATCTCTTGAAGTATGGAAATCTGATGAGTAATTGACAAGTCGTTTCAAGGAATGATCATATCCAGGGGCATGTTTCTTGAAGACTTCGTTGAGCTTGAGCAAATTTGTTTTCCCAGTTGATGATTTCGCATGGGCAAAGCTTGAATACTCCATCAGTAAAAGAATATGCCGACTATAGTTAATCTGGGGAAGTTACGTCGAGATTCGACGAATCTCTCAGAGTTTGAAGATATTGGGGCAGATTATTTCAAGGTATTATGAACTCGATATTCTCCCAATTAGAGTTTGTCCTTGTTGATGTTCTGTTTGGTCTTATTGATGCATTTCTCAGTTGGGCACTAGTTCAAGCATTTTTAACTTGGATTCCCCCTGCAAAGTCTTGATTCAGATTTCTTCAATTTGAGCATGGTTCTTCTTCCCTAACCTGTTTATGATCAAGCATATTTAAGTGTGAATGTGATTGTTGGATCCCATCATGTTCTGTGATAAAACTTGAAGAGGAATCCCTGGCAGGTTCCTACCTTCTCCGTTATGGTTTGTTTCTCTTATGGCCAATCTGAATCACATTTCCTTTCTAAGAAGGGTTGATGTAGCAGTCAACCGTTGGGTTTTCTCTCACCCTGTGTTGAGTTTTAAAATCCCCTGCAGGTTGACTTTTTGCTATAATGTTAATTTTTTTAATTCCTAGTTATTTCTCTCGAGGTTGTTAGTACCCAGAGAATTATCCTTGCCGATCTCGTGAAGAGGATGTGCATTTATTACAAATGGTTGTGAAAGATAGGATATGACCCTCATCGGGTTCTTATTCTCCTCAGTAGAGTTTGTTGATGTTTTCCTCAGCAGAGTTCTTTCTTGCCTCTCTGGTAGAATTTATTGGCAGCTCCCCAGTAGAGTTGTGTTGATGTAGCAGTCAACCGTTGGGTTTTCTCTCACCCTGTGTTGAGTTTTAAAATTCCCTGCAGGTTGACTTTTTGCTATAATGTTAATTTTTTTAATTCCTAGTTATTTCTCTCGAGGTTGTTAGTACCCAGAGAATTATCCTTGCCGATCTCGTGAAGAGGATGTGCATTTATTACAAATGGTTGTGAAAGATAGGATATGACCCTCATTGGGTTCTTATTCTCCTCAGTAGAGTTTGTTGATGTTTTCCTCAGCAGAGTTCTTTCTTGCCTCTCTGGTAGAATTTATTGGCAGCTCCCCAGTAGAGTTGTGTTGATGTTTCCCCATTTGAGCTATATTGAGGTCTCTTCAGTAGAGTTTGCTGATATTCCCTTAACAGAGTTTTGTTTCTTTGGATAAACCAGACGGGTGTTGAACGGTTTTCCACAACAAAATCTTGATTCAAATGATGAATATGTTTTATTCATTCAACCAGGTTATGATCGGACAGTTGAGAAATTTGAAGACCACTTCTCCTTGATGTTTTTGCCCAGGCGGAGATTTGTCTTTGATGATTCCTAGCAGAGGTTATGCATATCTGCTTTAGATTATTCCCCAAGTAGAGAACAATGTTGCTTACTTCTAAGAAGTGTTGACATAGCAGTCGCCTGTCGGGTTTTCTCTCACCTTGTGATTGGGTGTTGATTTAAAATCCCCCACAGTTTGACTTTTTGCTATGATGTTAACTTCTTATTCCCCTGGCAGGGTTGGAAGATTTGTGTTGCTTTGTTTTCTCCAACAATTTTTTCCTCGAAGCGGAGTTCATATTGTTGAATTATTGATGGTTAAAGATCGATCTTTGGGGTTTCCTCCCCAAGCGGTATCTCCATTTCCTCAGTGAGGTTTGAGCCTTGTAGTAGGATTTATTTTCCTTTGGTGGCTCTTGTGTATCTCTTGCAGGGTTTCTGTTGCTGATCCCCAGCATGATCTCCAATGATATCTCTAACTTGCGAAGATTAGCCGAGTATTTCAGTGGTGTTGTGATGTTTTGTTCACCCTCTGTTTGCCCTGTTTTGTCTGATTTATCAGCATATTCATACTCATTGCATGCGCATTCATTTTGGTTGAGCATAGCATGTCTTTGTTGCATTGTGCATCCTGCATTTTTTGTTGGTATTTCCCTTTTCCCGATGTTGTTATCTCGCAGAATGCGTGTGTCCTCTCTTCATTAGAGTGTCGACCCCTAAGCAGAAAATACCTATCATTTTTAATTCCCCACTGAGTTTATGCCTCGTGGAAGATGTTTTATTTAGCTTTCCTCCCCAGCTTTTATCTGGATGGAATTGTTCCCCATTTGAGTTATTTCCTCATGGGGTCGAGTCTTGTTTGATCGTTTCTTTCCAGTTTGTTCCTGGATTGAACTTTGGTCTCTTGCAACAGTTACTTTGGTTTTCCCTGGGCTGTGAAACCTGGATGTCGAGAAGGTAGTCTTGAGGATTTATTTTCCTCAGCAGGAATCTGTTATTGATTCCCATCAGAAGATGAAGATTTGATTTTCCCCAATGGTGTTTTGATAACACTCTCTTGGTGATTGCTTGTGTGACTTCATGTGACAGTCTCTTTATTTGAGCAACTTGTATGTCTCTAACAAGATAAAACTCACCCCAACAAATGGTTGTCTCTTTATTTGAGAAGTTTGTTGTGTGATTTGAGCTGCCTATTGGCTGGTAGCAGGTATTTCTTGTGAGTTCATTACCTAAAATTTTCTACCTAGTACTGGGTATTCGGTAATGTTTCTTCACCTTTCGAGTATGTTACCTCTATTGACTGGTAATATTTCTCACCCCTTTTGGTTGGTTATGCTTTACCCATTTGACCGGTAAAAGATAATCCTTCCTCCTGAGCTTGTTGCCTTTATTTTCTGCCTAGTGATAGGTAGTAGGTAGCATTTGTCTCCTCATTTTTGGTCAGTTATCGACATATATTTCTACCCAGTAATCGGTAGTCGGTAATCTTTCCTTGTGAGTTCATTACCCAAAATTTTTTCTACCTAGTAATGGGTATCTGGTAATGTTTCTTCACCCTTTTGAGTATTTTGCTCATCCTTTTTGGTCAGTTATCGACATTTTTTTTTCTACCCAGTAATCGGTAGTCGGTAATCTTTCCTTGTGAGTTCATTACCCAAAATTTTCTACCTAGTACTGGGTATCCGGTAATGTTTCTTCACCTTTCGAGTATAT
Source organism: Lathyrus sativus (assembly GCA_963859935.3). NCBI lineage: Eukaryota > Viridiplantae > Streptophyta > Magnoliopsida > Fabales > Fabaceae > Lathyrus > Lathyrus sativus. The sequence goes on from OZ012737.1 coordinate 505,384,045, forward strand.
TGCCCTTATTGTGCTATCTATTGACCGATAGTCGGTAATATTTCTCACCCCCTTTGGTTTATTATGCTTATTTTCTACTCAGTAACCAGTAGAAGCATTTTACCTGTTCTCTTTGGATCGACTATATTCGCCCAGTAACTGGCAGTTGGTATCTCTTTCCCCGTTGAGTCGTTTCCTTTCCTTTATCGGAATAGGATCTTGCTCTTTTGTTTTCCCTTGTGGAGTCTCGCTTTTTCTCCCGAGCTTTTGTTTGTCTCCTGTGGCATTTCTCTCCCCACAAAGGTCTTGTGTTTGCATACCATTAGCATAATCATATCATTTTGTGGTCTCTTAGGGCCAAAAATTGGGTTTATTGTTATATTTAAGTCTCTTCTATCTAGTCGAGACAAAGATGTCAATCTTCATATCTCCGGATAGAAGAATCTTAAATAGGGGCAGCTGTAATACCCTAATTTTTACCCCTAAGATCCCACATTTCATTTGCATATCATTCCACAAACAAGGTCATACTTTTGGCTTTCGCACCCTTATGGGTTTCTTACTTTCTTTTTGTTGTTTATGTTTACTAACATCTAACCAAAATACCAAAAATATTTTTCAATTTGTCTGTTTCTTCTTCTCTGTGTGTTTAGGGTTTTGCAAGGAGATTAATGGCAAAGACATTCATTCAAGTTTAAATCAGATGGACGTTTGACCTCATCTTGGTCAAACTATCAAGAGTTTGCTTCAACTATAAGTTACCCGTGGTGGTGGGTTATTTTCTCAGGAAATGAGATTGTTCAAGGTCAAATTGTCTTGTATTGAAATCCAGTGGTTTATCAAGCAGTGTTCTATGAGAAGTTTGGTCCATGACTATTATGATCAAGGTTTATCAGTCCAGGTTGTGTTCATCTATGGATTTATTTTCCCAGAGATTAATTCAGATAAATTCAAAGAGATTCAGTTTTAACCAAAGATTCAAAAGTTTGTCTGTGCAAGTCAAATTTGATATTCATTCAAGTGTGCCATTTCCAAGTAAATTCAAAGTACAAGGAAGTCTGTCTGCACAAAGATAGTCCACTGGGAGAGACAATTCTTGAATGCTACAACTGTGGGTGCCGTAATGTGTTTCTCCTTGGGTTCATATCTGCAAAGACAGAAAGTGTAGTTGTTCTTCTTTGTCGTGAACCTTGTTTGAGTGTCAATGCTTTGAAGGATATGAATTGGGACCTTAGTCAATGGTGTCCCTTGATTGATGATAGGTGTTTCTTGCAGTGGCTTGTCAAGATCCCATCCGAACAGGAGCAGTTAAGAGCACGCCAAATAAGTGCACAACAAATAAATAAGGTGGAAGAATTGTGGAAGACAAACCCTGATGCTTCATTTGAGGACCTTGAGTGCCTAGTTATTCAGATGAGCCTAAGGACAAACATTCTGAAGATAAATTAGAGCTTGAAGAAGATAAGGAAATAAGCTTTGTTTCTTGGGCATCTAATGATGGATCAGTTGACGCAGTTGGTTATGTAGATGGTGATATAATGTTCTGGGATTTGTCAACTGCTGACTCTCCAATAGATCAAGAAGATAAAAAAATGTCAATTAATGTTATCAAGCTTCAATTATCATCGGCAGATAGAAGGCTCCCTATTATTCTTCTTCACTGGTGCACCAATAAATCTTTGAGCAGCAGTGGGGGTGAACTTTTTGTCTATGGTGGTGATGAAATTGGGTCTGAAGAAGTTCTGACAGTTTTGAGCATTGACTGGTCTTGTGGAATAGAAAGTCTCAAGTGCACTGGCCACATTGATGTTGCACTTCGTGGTTCTTTTGGTGATATGGTTTTGTTGTCTAGTGATTGCCATGCAGAAGGAGATTGTAATATGCTATTTGTATTGATAAATCCTGGACAACTGGATCTTTACGACAATAATTGTTTATCTTCTTTGATGTCTGAGCAAAAAAGGAAGACTTCTTCTCCCACAATGCAATATACCGTCATCATTCCCACTCTTGAACCGCAGATGACAACAGTAAGGCTTGATGTTGTATGACAGGATATGAAGTTATTTACGGCCCTGTCTGAGATTCTTGTAGTAGCAAAGCAGCATTCATTACCAAATCAGACAAGTATGGAGATGAAGTGGCCTCTGACTGGTGGCGTTCCAGGTCAGCTTTTCAAAGAAGACCATCTTATCATTCAAATATACATAGCAGGTTACCAAGATGGATCTGTTCGGATATGGGATGCTTCATATCCTTCTATGTCACTTGTTTACAACATAAAACCCGAGGTGAATGATGTTAAAATGGGCAGTGCAACTTCACCAGTGTCAGCATTGGATTTCTGCCCGGATACTCTCCATCTGGCTGTTGGTGGTGAAAGTGGTGTTGTTCGTCTATATGGGCTAATTAGGAGTTCAGATGACACAACTTTGCATTTTGTGACAGAAAATGGAACTAATGTTCATAATGTGAATCAAGGGGATGGACCTTATTGCAAAGCAGTGTTTTCCCTTCAAAACTCAGCTGTATGTGGGTTACAGTTTGCAAATCATGGAGGGAAGCTTGCAGTTGGATATGAAAATGGGCAGGTGGCCATGCTTGACACAATTACATCATCAATTATGTTTCTTACAAGTGCTGAATCTGACACATCTTCAGCAGTAGTTTCTCTGAAAGTAAAATTTTCAGACACTTCTAGCTTAAACATTTCACAGGAATCTGTATCGGATATTTCTGACAACTCTGGAAAAGGGCTAGTCTTTGTTATGACAAGGGATGCACACTTTGTTTCCATAGATTCTGAAACAGGGAATATGGTTTGTAATAGGTCAATACACCCAAAAGTAAAGTCAAATGCAATTTCAATGCACATTATAGATGGTACTTCTGAACTATCTACTGAAAAATTGCAATCCAGGTCACCTCAAAAGAATGGTTCTGAAACGCAAGCTAACATGCAATCCGAAAATACACGAGACAAAGTTGAGACTACTACTACCATAGAAAATTCATATTTTGGGAAGAAAGAAAGCTTGCTCGTTTTATTTTGCTATGAGAGTGAATTGAGCTTACAATCTTTAAATTGTGTGATTGAGGGTAGCACTAAGTACACATTGAAGGTGCATCTTGTACAACAGTGCTGCTGGACTACCATCTTCAAAGATGACAAAGAATATGTTCTAGCTGTTCTGTACCAGACTGGGGACATTGAACTAAGGTCCTTACCAACTCTGGAAGTGTTGGGAGAAAGCTCTTTAATGTCAATCCTAAGATGGAACTTGAAGACCGACATGGAGAAGACAATATGCTCTTCATCAAATGGACAAACAATTCTGGTCAACGAAAATGAAGCTGCTTTCTTATCACTGTTGCCCTGCAAAAATGAATTCTGGAGTCTGGAGTCTTTTCCTTCTCTTCATGGTGAAGTTCTTGCAGCCGCAGTAGATGTTATTGAGAGAATATCTCCAACCCAAAATGAAAAACAGGGAGTACATGCTATCTTCCATAATATAGCCAAGAATTTCAAAGCAAAGAAAACCGGTCACGATACAGATCAAGCAGTTCATAATAATTATTTGGAAAATTTGGAACGATGTTTCTCCAGTCCTCCATTTTTAAAGCCTTCTTCAGGTACCGAAGATAGGTTGGATGATTTTGAGCTTGACATAGATGAAATTCATATTGATGAACCTATGGCCTTTTTATCTCATCAGAAAATCCATGTTGACAAGAAAGAAAAAGCAAAAGAAACTGACAGACAAAAGTTACTTGAGGAATCAACCACCGACTCAAAACCAAAAGCCAGAACTCTCAAAAGTCGAAGTTTGGAGCCGTAAGCCTAAACCAGAAACAGTTGCAGTGATTATGAAAGCTAGACTGCATAAAGACCAGACAAAATTAAGAATCATGAGGTTTTGATAGGATCTGTACCTGTTACACGAGCCACTTGCAACAGGGTGAAGGAAAATTCATCACATAGACCAAGCCGTGCCAACCGTAAGTCAGCCATGAAAGCCAATCCACGTCAGATATTTAAATCTGAGCTGAAATGAAAAAGCAAGAATCCACGTCACATTCAAATTACAACAAAAGCTGAAAGAGAAAAATCAAAACGACGTGAAAAAAAATACAACCATTGGTCACGCATAACTTGAGTGACCAAAACGCAGAAAAATCCTAAAACGGCAAATCACTCACCCTCACTCTCAATCTATAAATACAAGCCACATTCATTCATTTTTCTGAAGCTTTTGAAGCCAAAAAATCTCTGCTAATTTTCTTCCTCAAATTCCTCACTACCAAAACTTTCGTTCACTTTTCTTCTCCAACTTCCTTCCATCAATTTCACTCTCATTGAAACCAATTTCGAACTAGAATTCATTCAGAAGAAGAAGAGAAGCAAGAAGAAGTTTGGATTGATTTCTTACCTGTGACTTTGAAGGTAGTTCAATGGATTTCGTTTTCTCCATTCGAGTCTGTCATTGCATATTTCCTTGAATTGTTTATACTGTTGTGAAGAGCTCTTGATTCCGATCCATTCTGTGTGATTTTCGTGTCCCGCCGCTTTGATTTGAGCAAGATTTAGCATTCATGGCCATGGTAAACAGTGTCGTGAGAACTTGAAGAAGAAGTTGTATTATGTTTTTTTTTTCTTTCTCTTTTCTTTCCTTTTCATTTATTTTTATTTCAATTTTCTTTTCTTTTTTTTAATTTCTCTTTTTTTGATTTGTACGTGGAGCTTTCCACTTTTTCTTTTTCTTTTTTTACTAGTTTTATTAATAATATTCTTTAAAAAAAAGTTCTTAAAAAAAATCATTTAAAAATATTTTGATTTGGATTAATTGTTGGTTGTTTTAGATCTTGAATTTTGATAAGATCTCATCAATATCAATGGACTTTGGGTGTCGATTTTATCCACCAAGAGAGGTGATTGATATTGATGATGATTTAATCGATTTAAAGATTCAAATTGTGGTTTCTTTTTAATTCTCTTTCTTCTTCTTTTTTTATTTTTGATCGATGAAATCTATGGATCATAGATTGTTGATTATCAAGGTTGTTTAATCTTCATTATTTCAAATCTATGGATGAATAATCATTGAGATAATTCTCCGTACTTTGGAGTAGTGATAGATTTCCTTTGATTAATTGATTAAAAATCTTGATTATGATGAGATCACTACCTCTTTTCTTTTTGTGTGGCATGTTTTAGGAGGGTGATTTACATATCACTTCTCTAACATGTGTTAACACTAACATTATTATTGACCGGCCTCAGATAGTCGTGGTTTCTACATAAACCCGATTACGATTGCTTAACATAGCGCTAAAGTGTCCCTTAATCGGAAAATGATCATTCGTGGCTCAAACTTACGTTTGAAAGCCCAAGTATGTTTAATTGTTTGTCTTAAGTCCAATACCTATGAAAATCATTGTTAGGAGGCTTTGATTCTATCAATCCTCTAATGAGTTTTCATTAACCTTGGTCTAAAGTGCAAGAATTAATCATCATTGATCATATGTTCTAACCACTAATTACTAATTCACTAACATTATCTTTGTTTAATTTTGTTTATATTCTCTTCTTACTCCTTATTTCTTACTTTTATGCTTCCATATTATCATTTCATATCATATCTTTGTTTATGTTTATGTCATTTCTCTTTTGTCCACTTGGACCATATCTTGTTCAAAACACTAATAAAGGATAAAAAATCTCTAAAAAACTTGGTGTTGTTAACTTTGTGGTTATGCTCTTGGACTACTCTTAGACCTTGGACTTTATGGACCTTTGGACTTAGAATTAGGGCTTTCATTCCTATGCTTGGAGTATTGTGGATCTTAGCCTTTATTTGGCTCGCTCATTAGCTTATGCTTTAAATCGGATGGAATTCTTTTTGCTTGCTATGGAGTGTGCTACAAGTCGGTTAGATCTTTCTTACCTCTAGCTCTTATTTTGGTTTCTAGGATAGTCACTTCATCTCCTCCCCTTCTTAAATTTTCAAAACTTTCTCCCTCTTTCAAAACCTTCTTGGTTTCAAACTTCAAAACCGCTTTCGCAATAAAACCTTGACTTTCGTCAAGTGATTTTTAAACTTTGTTTTTTTTCTTAATAAAAGTCAATCAATGTTAATCATGCTTTGACCAATTTCAAAAGACATAAAAAATACAAAAACTCATCAACTCTTTTTGTGCCTTTATGCACTTTTTCACTTTAAAACTTTTCATAAAGTTTAGACATAATTCATTTCTATAGTTGAGATGTAAATCTCCTATTCCCCATATTATTAAGACTTTGACATTTTCCACGTTGATGTTGAGTGATAGTCTTGTTGATAATCCAAGCAAATCCTCCATCTTTATGTGACGCAAATGTTGTCTTAATACTCGTGGGTGGATAGTCGCAGTTTTCTCCTTGAAATGACGACTTGTCTTTACATCTAAAATCAATCAAAACCAACAAATTTTTGTCATTTGTACCACGAACTACGGGGTTTTGAACCCATATTGCACTTTGTGGGTACGTAGGCATGAGGCGATAAGTCTCTCCAAACACAAAAATCTAAAAAATAATTCTCTTCTCATCTCTCCAATCTCTTTTCAAACAAACCATTTTCAAACCAAAAAACGTAAATATTTCAAAGGGCTCCTATAGAGTACTATAGACGTTTTGGGTGCTAACACCTTCCCATTGCGTAACCAACCCCCTTACCCCGATCTCTGTCTCGTGTTCTTATTTTAGAACTCTTTGGTTTTGTTCGCTCTTTTTCCTTTCCTTTATTTGGATAAAATAAAAGTGCGGTGGCGACTCTTGTTTTTTTGAGTTAAGTTAATTAATAACTTACGCTCACGATTTTTACCGCTACACCTACCCGCTTCGTACTTCTCAGCAGCTTTTTCGTCAAACACGGCGTTGCAACTTAGGAATAATACAACCTTCGACCCGCTCACCCTACATTTCTCTTGGAAATCAGTCAGACTTTTGCTAGCTTGAGGGTAGACTGTCTCGAGTTTCTCCTCATACTTCTTAGAATATAAGGCTTCTTCAACCTTCAGAGGATCTGTGTCCACTTGTATCTTTGACTTTTCACCAAATTGAAGTCGACCTTCTTTCAAAGCTTTCTGTACCAAGTCCCTGAAAAGAACACATTGAGATGTCTTATGACTAAGGAAATTATGAAATTTACAAAATCCTCTTTTCTTCTTGTGTTCTAAAGGGGGATCTTTTGCTCCAGGAGGGACAATAGTCTGACCATTTTTAACTAATAAATCAAATATTTCATCGCACTTAGATACATCAAAAGTATACATTTTCGCGACATATTTATCTTCTTTTTCAGTTTCGACATGATTTTTTTCATTCGATGGTTTTAATAATTTACATGTATACGGAGGCCCTGACTTCAATTCAGCCACGTTAACCTCGTTTTCATCGACGAGCTCCTCATCGTTAGAAGAGTAATCGTCAGTGGCCATGTATGAAAATTTCTCTTTCTTACGATATCTGTTAGCCTGGGTTTTTTCATTTTTTAAAACGTTCGACCTGTCGAACCCTATCAGCTAGCTGCGCCATATCTATGAGATATTGCTTGTATAACTTTTTTCTGATCGAATAATCTAGGTCGCCAGCCGCCATCTCGACTAGCTCATGTTCAGGGACTTGCATGAAGCATCGCGCTTTCAACAGTCTAAACCTGTTAAGATATTGCTCCACCGACTTTGTGGCCTTTCATTTAACGCTAGCTAACTCTTTCAGACATATTTTCAATTGTCCCATGTAAAATTGTTCATGAAACAATCTTTCCAATTGTGCCCAGGTATGGACAGACTGTAGGGGTAAGGTGGTGAACCAAGTAAACACATTTTTGGTGAGGGAACTTGGGAAATGCTTCATTTTCAAGTCCTCGTTGTTTACTATGTCGCCAACTTCAATTTGATATCTGGTAACATGTTCGACAGTGGACTCTTCGGTCTCTCCGGCGAATTTGGTAAACTTTGGCACCTTCCACCCTCTGGGAAACTCTATTTGCAGAAAAAAATTCTGGTAGTGCAGACGTATATGTTGGTCGTCGAAGGCCTGGGTTCGCCCTGTTTCGAACCATAATACGTTCCACCATAGCTTCTAAGTTGGGTTTGCCAGCCATGGCTTCTGGCCGAGCCTGTCTGACCATATAGTCTGGGTCCGGGTTCCTATGAACTAAAACAACGGGAGGCCTTTGGGCCATCCTAGGTGTGTGTTCAACCTTATGAGGTTGTTGGTCAATTGTTTTGTCGAAGACCTCGTCTTGTTGAATTGGCGTCTCTGGTCGTGGCGGCAGCGTCTATCGACTCTGGGCCCTAGGAGCGCCTAAAAAATCACCTATCTGTGTCATCTGAGTCGCCAATTATTGGTAACTCTGAGTCGAATCTTGTATTAACGGTCTTAATATGGTGCCCATTTGCTGGGTCAGCATGTGGACCATTTTGTGATTACTTTCCTCCATCTGTTGTCTCATAACGGTGACAGAACTTGAGGTGAAGGTTGGAATTGAATGTGACGGAAGACTAAACCCTTGGGGCCTAGTAACTTGGTTCGCCAAAGGCCCTCACCCCTGATACGGAGAAAAAGCTGACAAAGAGCTTTCTCCAAAGAGTGGGCCGCTGTGATGTAGGCTCGACATGAACTATGTCGACATCCCAAAGGCTCGGGGTGTGGGTATTGTGAAACTAGGCATACATTTCCCCCAGTTCCTGTCATCATAGGCCTAGGTTCAGGTCGACGTGGCATCACGACATGCCCACTATGAGCAGTCAAAACCGCAAACACAGGGTCAGCGCCAATGTCGGTTGTTTGAGTCACAACTGTAGTTCCCTATAAAGACGGTTCTTTGTTTAAACATGGTATCACCATCTTACCACTGCGTAAATGCATACACCCAAACCGACGGGTCCCACCAAGTGTGCCAATTTGTTTGCACACAGTTTTTGCGCGAATAACCTCTAAACTCCTAATACAGGTTTACTTATGGAACTGGCCAAACAAGTCCCAGAATGTACCAGTCGAGTGTATGAGATGATGGTGGAATGATGTTGTTTAGAATAGGTTGAAGACAAATTTAAGAAAGACTGTGTAGACTTAAATAAATACAAATGAATAAATAAGAAAAGACAAAAACAAAAGACAAGAAATCTTTAAAGCTGGTAATCTAAATTGCTATTAAAATGAAATATGGATGTTATCATACATTTTGCATGAATGAAACTCTTTTCTCTTAACGCTTGGTACTCAGAGTGTTTTTCCCTTACAATGTTACAAAAATGCCTCCCCTAAAATGAACATGGGTATTGCCTTAAATAGGAAAATAAAATAACTGCTATGTTGATATCGGTGGCGCCATCTTTCCTTCCACCACTTCTGTAACTTCCCACATTCCCAGCTTTTCAAATTTTCTTCCTGCTCAAACGTTCTTTTACTTCGTGTCGGCTTCCTTGCCTGAGACTCACAAAACTCCCTCTGCTGGCGTCGACTCACATTGTTTTCCCTACCACCTTTCCCAGTCTGTCGATCCACAAGCCAATCTCTTTGTCGCATTTCCTTAGTCAAAACTTCCAGCCAACAGTGTCACAACTTTATGCCTACCTATTCTCAAGCATTATGAAGAATCAAAGTATCATAGTTCGTCTAGAAAATGTTGCGTGTTTGTTTATTTAACTTATGAGAAGATTTCAATGGACATGGGCAGGGAAAAGTTTAATTGAAAAAAGGGTCTCAATGCACAAGGGCAGAAGAGATATCATTTGGGTGTGATTGAATTGATTTTAAGTCATTGATTGATAAAACGTGACACCAACCAATAAATTTAATTTGCAAAATTATATTTTTAATTTAGTTTAGAAAATAAGGTCATATATACATAGTTATTAATCTTATTGTTTTTGAATATTTTTATTATTTTGTTTTTTCATTTATTCATTGTTTGATTTTATGTCTAAATATTTTAATAAATTACTATTATAACCTAATCAAATAAAATAGAAGGACATATTTTTATATTTTTTTAAATATTTAACTTTATGATAAAATAATTTACTGAAGCTAAAAAAAATAAAGTATGATGTATTTGCATTTTTAGAACTAAATATAAAAATAAATACTTTTTTTATTATTTGGATTTTTTTGTCATATTTTTAAAACCATAACTAAATATAAAAAGAATTATATTTTTTGTTTCTTCTTTATGATTTAATAAAAAAACTAGATTAACCTAAACTAACCTAATTAATTTAATTCTAAATTAAAACTAAAGCTTAATAAAAACCTAGAGAATTAACTAATTAGTACTAAATAAAATAAGCGAGACAAGAAAATGTTTAAGAAATCATCCAAGGCTGGGGTATAAAGTTTAAATTAGTAGTAACATATATCATGAACCTCAACCATGGGAGGCAGAGCTGATTTGGATCACTAATATAACAAAAGGAAAAGGATGGAAAGTTGATGTTTTGAAAATGTTAGTAGCTGAAACCATCTACGACATCTGGGGTTATCGTAATAGTAGTACTTTTGGAAACATTGTAGATAATACAACCATGGATACTAATATCATAGATAATGTGATCTATAGAGGGTGGCAAAACCTTAGAATTAGAAAGCATCTGGTTAGTTATATGATGTAAGTTGAGTCTTTTTGGTGGGTTGGATCCTCCTGGATCACCTATTTTTTGTATTGACTGTTTTTTGAATTAATATATTCTTTCGTTGATTCAAAAAAAAAAGTTTAAATTATGGCGTGGACTTAGTAAAATGATGGAAAGACCCAAAACACAAGATAATCTTAATTTAAATTTAAGTAATAAACCAAAATAATAATAATAACAATAATAATAATAAACCCAATTAGGACAAGTGGCAAATGGAGAGAGAAAAAAAAACAAATTAATAATTGATGCAATCAACATTAGTAAGAGGGAATGGTCAAAATTGGGAAGTCATAATACAAATACTAAAAATATGTCATAAAGAATGGTCCAAACATATGAAAGTGCTAATGATAAACTCTCACTAACTCAAAATATCATAAGAGTTACTCTAAAATTTAAAGGTCATATAGTATCCATATAGAGATACCCTATTACGAGAGTAATTAAATCTAATCATAAGTACCCCGACTTAAGAAGCCACACGGTGGCAAATCCGTAAATATTTGAAACTTTGTTATGTCGTGTCTATGTTTAAGTGTCTATGTTTAACCGACCTATCAAAGGTTAAATAAATAAAAAATGTAATTTACATCAAATTTCTTAAGTCGGTTCTTTTACTGAAATGACTTAAGAAGTTTATTTATTAAGTCGCCTGTTATGAGGAATCAAACAGATGACCTCAGCTTCCCAAAAATGTAAATTTACCACCAAGCTAGCTAACAATTATGATATATTTATTGAAAATATATTATATATAATTAAAATAAATTTTAGTTAATGAATTTATTTTTTTGACAAATACCACTGAGTGAATTTCTTAGGTTCTGCAGTGTCTCTCTGCCTTTGCAGTGTCTTTCTGCCCTAACTACAATGTCTTTCTGTCTTTCTTATGTATTGATATAGGTTTCTTCACTCTCTTATCACCGCTATACATTTTCAGATTTAGGTTTCATCATTCTCTCAATCTTTCACCATAACTTTCGTTTTCTCTCCAATCGCTGCTACAACGTTTCACTTTCTTCGCTGTTGCTACCACTGTCACCATACTCACTCTTTTTTCTCCAAGTTCTCTCTTCTCTTTGCGGTTTTAAATGTTAGGTTTTGATATTTCAATGAATACATTGTAAAGAGTATTTTTTGTTTTCAAATTTGAAGCAGGTACTTGTGGAAAATTTGTTGGAGGTTTTGGTGATACTAGCAAAGGCTTTGAACTCTGCAAATTAGGTATGTTTTCATGATTATTCATGTATGGTGGTTCAGTTTCTTTGAATATTTGATGGAGTATTGATGAAATGTTATTGTGAAATTGAAGATGGAATTGATTTGAATTTTAGATTTATTATTATACTTAAGAAGAGAACCGGTTTCCAGTTACTACTGCAGTGATGCTTTTCTGCAATCTCATGATCTCTAGCTTTCATTTACTGAAACAGAACTTGTTCTACTGAACCCAATTCCTTCTTCTTCTTCTTCATCTGCTTTTGCGGTTGTTGATTATCATTATTCTGTCTTTAACCTTCGGTCTCCTCAAACTTTATACTCTCTCTACTTTCTCTCTCTCAACTTATTTTATTTTCGTCTTTCAAAGTTCCAGCGGCGTTTGGCTTCCGCTTTTTTAAGTACTTTTGTGGAAAATTTCATTATGACGTTTTTGTTGTCCTTTCTCAAAATTTGTGTATCTGCATTAATCTTGATGTTGAATGACATAATCTAAGAACTCCTGAATTGTATGTTTAATGCTGATTTGTCTAATAACTAGTATAATATGTAGAAAAAATAATGGATTTTTCAGAGGAGTCTCAAAATACATAGGTGTAGCAAGGTACATAGTATTTTTAGTGCAATGATTATTACTTTATTGAGAAGTCTGGGGGTACATTTTTCAACAACGTAACTATGCATATACCGCGCCTGTGAAATGAACACATAGTATCTTGCATAGTTAGTCTCTTGTTTTGGTTTATAAGACAGTGATGTATTTATTATGTGTCTATGTAATTTATTGCCAACCAAATAATATAAACCTTTTAGTTCTTTGACACACAACATACATTGTTGCACTCTCTTTGATAAACTACATGCAACTATCTCTTTAATAATCTCTTTTATAATGGAAAGTATGATATGTTTGAATACATAGAGTGTATCATAAATGGCTTTGAATTACTAAACGTGTGTGCAAGTATTTGAATACTAAATGTGTATACTGACTGTAGTTGCTTTTTGTTCTGATGCTTGATGATCATGTTGTCGTTGCTTTTTCTGTTCTTGCTATGATGTTCCTTCAAATTCTATATTATTGATGACATGTGTGTATGGCCTGAAGTTATATTTAAACCTATAGTTTTGTAGTTGTTGTTCTGTTGCACGTAGTTGCTTTTCCTCTATTCTGCTGCCTGAGTTGTGCATGAATAATTTCTTTCTTCATGAGTTCATGGTTACTTTCTGCTGCATGTTCTTGCCTTTTTATCAAATGCTACTTTTTCTTGAGTTTTGATGCCTGAGTTGTGCAGAATATGATGTTGATAACAATTACGTGTGTATCGTATGTAGTTGCTTTTTGTTCTACTGCCTGATGATCGTGTTGTCGTTGCTTTTTCTGTTCTTGCTATGATGTTCCTTCAAATTCTATATTCTTGATGACATGTGTGTGGCCTGAAGCTATATTTAAACCTATAGTTTTGTAGTTTTTGTTCTGCTGCACGTAGTTGCTTTTCCTCTATTTTGCTGCCTGAGTTGTGCATGAATAATTTCTTTCTTCATGAGTTCATGGTTACTTTCTGCTGCCTGTTCTTGCCTTTTTATCAAATGCTACTTTTTCCTGAGTTTTGATGCCTGAGTTGTGCAGAATATGATGTTGATAACAATTATGTGTGTATCGTATGAAGAGTAATAAATGAATAATTTTTATGTGGGGTGTAGTGTTTTGTATTATATGTGATTTGATGCAAGGTTCATTGCTTGAGATTGCTATTGTATAAAGCATTGCTTGAGATTTCTAATAACTGAAACAATTGCTACTAAATATATATTGAGTTATGCTTCCGACTTTTTCTTCTGTTTCAACAATATTTAACAATTGCTACTAATTTTTATGTAGGAAACATGTATTTTTCTTCTGTTTCAACAATACTAACAAGTTATAGAACAAAATGTTAGGAAACATGTATTTTTCTTCTGTTTCAATATCATGTCTATACGACTTGACTTGGCATATGTAGTAATCATAGTTCTCATTATTTTTAATATTGCTACCGCACAATGATTTAATTGAGGCATCAGAGTTCTCATTGTTTTCCCAATAATCATTGTTTTTCTAAGAAATGATTATTTTTTTCAGAAATAGTTATGGATCGTAGTTGGATGAAAGATAATCGTTTAGGTGCAGAATACGATAAAGGAATGGAAGCATTTTTTCAATATGCTCGTGAAAACCTTCCTAATAATAATAAGTTTTATTGTCCATGTGTTAATTTTTTGAATAGAGAGCTGCCACTTTTAATAGATGGAAAGTACGAAATCATCTTGTTTGTGAGGGCATTTGCCAAAGTTATACCAATTGGATATGGCACGGTGAACGTCAAATAATACGTCAAGTGGGTCAGAAAGGGAGGTAGTTGATGTAGATATGGACAATCGGCTAGAGGACATGATCAATGATATTGGACTCGAGGTCTTTTCAGCTTGCTCATATGTACGATACTTTGTGCAGTGACAATGAAGAGTCATTGTATTCGGGATGCACTAACTTCACACGGTTATAGCGGTGTTGAGATTGTTCAACTTGAAGGTAAGAAATGGATGGACGAATAAAAGTTTTTACCGAACTACTTGAGTTGTTGTGTGAAATGCTTCCTAAGGAAATAGATTGCCTAATCGTAATTACGAAGGCAAAAAAGATATTGTGCCTGATGGGGTATGGAGTACAAGAAAATACACACATGTCCTAATGATTGCATATTATACCGAAATGAGTATGAAGAGTTGAAGGAGTGTCCCCACATGCGGGCAATCACGTTTCAAAGTGAAAGATGGTGATTTGAATAGTGATGAAAACACAAAGCGTCTTCCTGCAAAGGTGTTGTGGTATCTTCCAATAATTCCAAGGTTCAAAAGATTATTCGCTAATTCAAAAGATGCAAAGAATATTATATGGCATGCGATTGAGAGAGAACGTGCTGGACAACTTCGTCATCCAGCTGATTCTTTGTAATGGAAGAAAGTTGACGATTTGTATCCGGATTTCGGTAATGAGGCAAGAAACCTTAGGCTTGCACTTACTACTGATGGAATGAATCCATATGGAAACTTAAGTAGTAATCATAGTTCATGGCCTGTTCTATTATCATCTACAATTTGTCTCCTTCAATTTGTATGAAACAAAAATATATTATGTTATCCATGATGATTTCGGGCCCAAGGCAGCCAGAAAATGATATAGATGTTTATCTAAGTCCTTTGATTGAGGATTTGAGAATGCTCTGGGAGAAGGTGTTGATGTGTTTGATGGCTATTCCCACGAGAAATTTCAAGATGCGTGCAATGTTATTTTGCACTATCAATGATTTCCCGCATATGGGAACTTGTGCAGTTATAGTGTTAAAGGACATAAGGTGTGTCATATATGTGAAGATAACACATGCTTACAACAATTAAAACAAAGAAGAAAGTGTACCTTGGGCATCAGAGATTTCTTAAACCTAATCACCTATATCGTAGGTTGAGAAAAGCGTTAATGGAGACCAGGAGAATGGAATTGCTCCAAGAGCATTAACTGGAAAGGAAGTTTATGGACGGGTGAAGGATGTCAATGTTCTATTTGGAAAGAACCAAAACAAACCACTCATACAAATATATGGTAGAAGAAGTCAGTGTTCTTTGATCTACCTTATTGGTGCAACTTAGATGTTAGACATTGTATTGATGTGATGCATATGGAGAAAAATGTGTGTGATAGTGTAATTGGAACACTTCTCAACATTCATGGAAAAAAGGATAATGCAAATGCTTGTTTAGATATGGTTGAGATGGGTATACGACAAAAATTAGCTCCACAATCAGCTGGGTAAGCGGACATATTTGCCTCCAGCTTGTCATACTTTGTCAAAAAATGAGAAGATAAGCTTTTGTGAGTGTCTACGTAGCATAAAAGTGCATCATGGTTACTCTTCAAATATAAAGAGTCTTGTCTCAATGAAAGATTTGAAATTGGTTGGCCTAAAGTCTCATGATTGTCACATATTGATGCAACAACTACTACTAGTTGCTATTCATGGCATATTGCCTAAAAAGGTTAGAGTTGTCTTAACTAGGTTTTGCTTATTCTTCAATTCTATTTGTAGCAAAGTCATTGATCCTAAAAATTAGATGAGTTAGAAAATGAAGCTGTTGTTATCTTATGCCAACTGGAGATGTATTTTCCCCCTTCTTTTTTTGATATCATGGTGGCACCTAATTATTCATCTAGTGAGGGAGATTAGATTGTGTGGTCCTATTTATTTGAGGTGGATGTATCCAGTTGAGCGATACATGAAGATCTTAAAAGGGTATGTGAAGAATCAATATCATCATGAAGCATCTATTGTTGAGAGATACATCACAGAAGAAGCTATTGAGTTTTGCTTCGAATACATGTCTGAAGAAGATGCTATAGGAATTCCTAAGTCTCGTCGTGGTGGAAGATGTGGAGGTATTCGAGGTTTAAAAACTTAAGAGCATAGGCCGAGTGGAAGTACTTCGAGCACAAATGTATATATTGAATAATACTGATGAAGTCCAACCTTACATTTCTGGTCACAAAAACATTGTCAAGGAAACATTTCCTTGAATGAATGAAAAATGGGTGTTGAATGAGCATAACAAGACTTTTTAAAGTGGTTTAAAAAAACCATTTTAGCTAATAATACATGTTCTGAAACATTGAAATGTCTAGCAAGGGCGCCTAAATTTGATGTCATAACTTGGACTGGCTATGATATAAATAATTTTACATTTTATACAAAGACCTAAGATGACACTAGTAGTGTGCAAAATAGTGGGGTTATGGTTGTAGCTGAGTCCATGCACTTCTCTAGTTCAAAAGATAAAAATCATGTTATGGCATCAATAGCTTACTATGGGGTCATAGAAGAGATTTGGGATATCAATTTCATTACATTTAAAGTACCTCTATTTAAATGTAAATGGGTTGACGCAAAAAATAGTGTTAAGACGGATGAATTTGGTTTTACATTGGTGGACCTTGAAAAAGTAGCCTATATGGATGAACCTTTTATTATGGCATCTCAAGCAAAACAAGTGTTTTTATGTTAGGGACCTTTCTAACAAAAAATGGGTAGTGGTTCTCCAAGGTAAAAGAAACCACAAACCTAATGATAGTGAGCATGCAACGCTAGATATTTATGAGACTCCCTTCTTTTTCTCAACGGGTGCCAACTTTAGTTGAAGATACTATTGGTGACGAGGTGTATGCCACTCGTGCAGATCATCAAGAAGGGATATGGGAAAATATTCAAACAATACACAATTAGTTAAGAAATGGTGAATTTTTATCTAAATATGTAGATTTTAAGTATTTTTTATTGTCTCATGTACAATAGTTTTGTCATATAATTTCATATATTTCATATTATTGAGATTGAATTATTACTAACCATTATTATGTTTTTTTCCTCTAAACAGACACATGGGTGATGCATCAGCTCCTTCACAAAGTGGGTTGAATACTCTATCAACCAAAACAAAAGGAAGAGGTTGCACCAGGATGAAAAAGTTGCAACTTTTGACTGCATGGGATGAGAGAATACCCATTGATTTCAATTAAGATGGACATCCATATAAGGGAAGTTGCAAAAGATTTCAAGTATCATGTTGCTTGTCTCCCTCGAGAGTAAATCAGTATTCTGATTGATGAATGGGATAAGGTTGGCAGTGAAGACAGGAAAGAAATTTGGAAAGGACTTGAGGTAATTTTAATTGCATTTGTCACAATTATACATAACTTCAATATTTTGATATCTACTAACTCTTTTATTTGTTGTGTAACATAGCAAATATGAGACATTTCTAAAAATGATGTTGTTGATAAGAAAACGATGATATATGCGGGTGAGC
Source organism: Lathyrus sativus (assembly GCA_963859935.3). Lineage (NCBI taxonomy): Eukaryota > Viridiplantae > Streptophyta > Magnoliopsida > Fabales > Fabaceae > Lathyrus > Lathyrus sativus. Next base: position 505,401,820 of record OZ012737.1, read on the forward strand.
GTTGGAGGTCCTTTACAAACAGCTTAACAAGTGATATTTAAATAATGGAATTAAGAGTGGAATGTCTGCTACTGATTATTACTCTTATATTGATGAAGAAACGTGGAAGGATTTTGTTAATCGCGAGAGGACCCTTCCTTTCTGGTTAGTTGGCTTTATTATTTAGTTCATGAATCAACTAATTTTTAGTACAACTTAATGAATCAACGTGCAATATAATAGGAGAAAAGAAAGAAGGGACAAGAGACTCGGTCTTATAATAAATATCCCTATAGGTTGTCCCAAGGGGGATATGCTTGCTTGAGAAAAATATGATGACAGATAAGTTAAAAGAAAGACAAGAAGGCAGCTGGAAGGTCAGAGGTTCCACCTCCATCTCCACCATAACAACATGAGAAGTGGAAGAGAGCCCGACTGAAACCATCAAGAGAGTATACATCAGAAGACACACGTCTTGTTGCAGAAAAAAATGTAAGTAGTGTTACTTTGTTTTGGTATGCATCATTTCAATTCAACATATGTATATATTTACTTTTACAACTCTGCCATGGTGACAAAATGTGGGTACTATGACGGTGAGAGAGAGAGAGAGAGAGAGAGAGAGAGAGAGAGAGAGAGAGAGAGAGAGAGAGAGAGAGAGAGAGAGAGAGAGAGAGAGAGAGAGAGAGAGAGTCTGTGGGGAATATGAGAGAGAGAGAGAGAGAGAGAGAGAGAGAGAGAGAGAGAGAGAGAGAGAGGAGAGAGAGAGAGAGAGAGAGAGAGAGAGAGAGAGAGAGAGAGAGAGAGAGAGAGAGAGAGAGAGAGAGAGAGAGAGAGTCTGTGGGGAATATGAGAGAGAGAGAGAGAGAGAGAGAGAGAGAGAGAGAGAGTATGTGGAGAGTGAAGGGTATGTTTGCACCTCCATGTGTGAATTCTAGTATTGGAGGAGGTGGATTTTTTGAATTGGCTTTGGAGTAGAGTAGATGTCATATTAGTAATGGAACTATTATTCGTAACCGTTGATCAAGGTGTGCATAATGCATGTTTTCCAATCCATTTACTTACAGAAAACATGTAACAACATTAGGCATTCGAACATGAAGAAATTATTCAGAAATTAGGATTCTTCATTCATATTTTCTTTACGGAGTAAAATACACTTACGACTATATAATTTGCCACAGTTTTAGCTAGAGGAAAAATCACATATCATTTTGCAACTCAGACAAATTGATTAAGAAACTCATCTACAGTGGTGTATTTAACATCAGAATAGAAAGTTGTAGCTTCCTTAGATAACAACTTTATCTCTTGGTGGAGCAGTGGCAGCATTATACTTTCATTTAAAATATCACAATTTAAAATTTGTTCATTTGTTCAAATTCCCTTTCATTTAAATTTTGAACAACATTATAATTTGAACAGCATTTAAAATATCAAAAACTTTGATTCTATAAGCAGCAATTCCCTTTCATTTGTTCATTTAAAATTTTCCAATATTGGATTCATCTAAATAACAGTATTATACTTTATCATCACAAAATATCACTATTTGTTACATCATTGAAAAATGTCATTATCTATCAAGATGTTGTCAAACTGAAAATTGTTAAAGTTTATTATGGTGGGAAAAAGATGCAGTATCATAACAATGTGATGTTCTATGCGGTGGAAAAAAGAATTAATGCACCGACATATCAGTTTTTACTATTTTTTGAAGTTGAATTGACGATATTTGTAGGATACTCTGGTGTTGGAAGGGATCTTTATCCCACAAGGACAACAAGATATTTTGACAGAAGCCATAGGGCGAGGTGAGCACCCTGGTCGTGTTCGTGTTATTGGTCGAGGTGTGGGGATTCGACAATTCTTTGGATCCCATTCTCATAAACATTTTAGTACCCCGCCTATTTTGAATAACGACCAAATAGAGACCATAAAGGTCGAGCTTACTAAGGAGATTAGAGAGCAAGTGATGCAGGATATATCATCTTTGCCAGCTTTTTCTCAAAAATACCCAAATGACCTCGTTTGTTCTCCTAATACCAATTTACAATATGCAAGCACAAAGGGTAGTTGTTCAAGGGTGTCGCATATGCCAAATGATGATCAAGAGGATATTCCTGAAGAATATGAATTGTATGTTGATGGAAGCACTCATTTTGTGGCATATGCTAATGTGTATAAGTTGGGGCCTAATATACACAATCAGGTGCTGAATAATGATATGGTGAGAGTGGTTGTTACCAAGGTGATATATGAAAATGCTAAAGTACCAGTGCCCACAGATGAGGTTACAACGGTTGGTGAGGCCTCCAATACTTTCATTCAATGGCCGAAAAGACTTTTGCAACTTACTTCTAATAAGGTATTCATTATATTTATTATTCTCGTTTTACACAATTGAGACCTTTTTAATATGTTGTCTAATATTTTGTTATATTTCACAGGTTCGGTCTAAGAAATATGATGTTCCACCAAAAAAGTCAGAACCTATCTGTCAAAAGTTGGTAGTAAAAACAATGTATATGGATCAAACTTTGAAGTTTAACGGTGAATTCGGTGGGACATATGCCTCTATTGAGCTCCTAAGGGAAGATATTGTAGACTTGTGTATGGGTACAAAAGAATTAGGCATCACTATCTTACAAGTGTGGCTCATGTAAGTATATTTTATTTGTAAATTTAATAATTTATCATTTACTTAATTTCATTTATAATGCAAATAACTTTCAATATGTTATAGATATCTACACCGCCTCTGTATGGAATTGGGCAACAATAATGTTTATGGATTTATTGATTCAGGTTTCACTCATAGTCAAAATGAGCGTGGTAGTGTTCAGTCCTACATACAAAAGAAGATGTGTGATGATATAAAAGAATGTTACCTTACTCCTTATTTTAACAAGTAAGAATTTTCTCTTGTTATAGTCAAAACGACTGTATGTCAATCACTTATTGTATTTTGTTCTTGTAGTCATCATTGGCAGTTGTTCATCATTAATCCTAAGAAGTTTGAAGTAGCCTTTCTATGTTCTTTGGGAAAGAAGCAAGATAAATTTTTTTATGACATTATTGAATTGTAAGTCTATACTACATTTGTCAATTGATTCAACTTGTAAGTAAATAATATAAAAGTGAAGTAGTAATATTACTATACTATGATTTTTAGTTTCTTGTTTCTGTTGCAAATTGATCAAATGATTTATGGTTCAAAAACAAATGTAAGTATCTTATTTATTTTGTTAATTATAAATAATTGCAGAGCTTTGGGAGCTTATAATAAGTTACAACGTATGAGAAAGCAGAAGAAGGTAGAATGGTTTTATCCCACTGTAAGTTGTTTACTTTACATACAAATTAATAATTCCATATATATATTCTATAACAATTTTTGAGTAATATGTATTGACTATACGTTCACATTTGATAATAAATTTTAGAGTCAAAAGCAACAAGTTAGTTATGAGTGCGGTTATTACATCATGGCTCACATGTTGAACATTATATCTGCTACTGTTGTTGGTTCATGGACACATGTAAGTAATAGAATATTTTTAGCAAGTTGTATCAATTAATTAAAAAAAATTATGTTGATATATTAATTTAATTTTATGTCAACATTTATTTATTTAGATATTTCAGGATTCAAATCCATTACAAAAAGAAGAAGTTAAAAATGTTCAAGAACTTTGTGCAAACATGATATTGGAACATATTGAAGTAAGTGCAGAATATGATATAAATTAGGTGCAATTCTTTTGGATGTTGGTTGTTGGCTGTTCAGAAGATGATATGATTTTTTCAGGCCAATTTTAAGGTTTCTTATTTTGATGATGTTTTGATAAGTACGTACTTGGTGCTTTAGAATTAACATGCACATGTTTGTTTGTGTATTAGTATTATTAATATACGTAATTGTGTTTATAAGTTGCTGGTTTATTTTATTTGATAATTAAGAGTTTTACTGTGATTTGTGTTGTGTGATTTTTTTTTGGTGAAATTTGTTGATTGAGTTGGATAGTCTGATTTGGGGGTAAATTGTTAAATAGGAAAGCTGCATCTGATTTGTGTGATTATCCAAAAAAAAAAAAACTTCTTAGGTCGGTTAGTTATACCCGATTTAAGAAAGTAAGTTCTTAGGTCGGGTATAAATGACCCGAGAGGTTTCTTCAGGCTAGACTTATTAAGTCGGGTTCTGTCTAACCGACCTAATAATAGTTTGTTAAGGCAGGTCCATAACTAACTTAAGAAGTCAAAACTTCTTATGTCGGTAAGTTTTAGATCGGACTTGGACCCGACTTAAAAAATTATTTTTAACCGACTTAAAAAGCTTTTTTTCCACTAGTGAATAACTCAATATTATTACTAAAGAATTATTGTTTCTTTTCAATATCGACCTAAATATTAAATTATAATGTTTCTTGAGATTAGGGAATAATATATATCTTAACACTATGCCAAAACAGACCTTTAGCAGCGCTTTTTTTGACCTTTAGCAGGGCTTTAAAGCGCTGCATAAAGTGGCGCTGCTAAAGGTAAAGGCAACGCTTTTTTTGTGGAAAAAGCGCTGCTAAAGACATCACCTTTAGCAGCGCTTTTTTACCCCTTTAGCAGCGCTTTTTAAAGCGCTGCCTAATCTCCCCCCCCCCTCCCCCCTTTAGCAGCGCTTTATTAAAGCGCTGTCTTAGACCCCCCCTATAGCAGCGCTTTATGAAAGCGCTGTCTTAGACCTCTCTTTCCCCACCTATAGCAGCGCTTTTTTAGCAGTTTCTCTGTCCCCTTTAGCAGCGCTTATACATAAAAGCGCTGTCTAATGTGCACGTTTTGGAAAAAAAATTCCTGATTAATGACATTTTTTATATATTTTTCAATAAACCTGCTTATATTACAATACCTGCTTATATAATTTAGCCCTTTATTTCAGCACTTTGGCTTTATATACACAATTCAACACTTTGGCATTATGTGCACAATTCAACACTTTGGCATTATATGCACAATTCAACATCACAAATTATATACAATTCCACTTTAATATATATAATTCAAAAGCTTCACAATTCAACATCACAAATTATATACAATTCCACTTTAATATATATAATTCAAAAGCTTCACAATTCAACATCACAAATTATATACAATTCTCAACTCGAAATTCAACATCACAAATTATACAATTCTACTTTAATTTCTTCCAATCTTCATTGCTGGCCATAATATACCTGTAATTCAGGAAAACTAAAGTATCAAATGAATGACATTCAAATATGTAAATAAGAAATATATATATATATATATATATATATATATATATATATATATATATATATATATATATATATATATATATATATATATATATATATATATATATATATATATATATATATATATATATATATATATATATATATATATATATATATATATATATATATATATATATATATATATATATATATATATATATATATATATATATATATATATATATACACACACATAAGAAACGTATAAATAAGAAATAATATGTTATTTTATTGAATGAGACAATATGTAATTTTACAAGTACCTTTAACATCTTTTTCTTTTTTTAGTTCGAAGGTGCTTTACTTGTCTCTTAACAACACGGACGGATGGATTGATCCAAATTCCCTCGCTATGATCATTTCTAATATATGATTCGTCTGCTATAATATTCTCATCTGGATCATCCCTAACATAAGATTCATTCTCAACATCAACCTCCCCCTTTTCTCCAATGTTATCGTTGATTACTTTGTTGGAAAAAAGAACTAGAGACCATTTCGTACTTTTCGGATCAGTGACATAGAACACTTGTTTAGCTTGTGTGGCTAGAATAAAAGGCTCATCTTTGTACCCCACCTTATTAAGATCCACTTGCAAAAAACCTGACTTATCCATACGTATGCCACTATTACTTTCAACCCACTTGCATCCAAAGATAGGAATCTGAAACTTCTCATAATCAAACACCCAAATGCGCTCGATTACCCCAAAATACGAGGAAATGTGCATTGATTCGGCAAGCACAGTGACACCACTATTTTGCATTGTACTTTTATCATCTTGCTCCTTGGTATAAAATGTGTATCCATTAATTGCGTATGCGCTATAAGAAAACACATGCAAAGTTGGACCATATGCTAAACATCTCAACCTTTCTGTTATTGAAGCGGGATCAGAATAAAACTTTGAATAAATATGCTCTTTGAACCATGTTATAAAACTTCGATTGTGCTCACGTACTATCCAATTTTCATTTCTATTCAGATTTAAACCTCGGAGAACGTCCTTGTGCAATTTAACGTACTGCTCAACCTCAATGTCATTGTGCAGAACATATAAATGCACTTGCTCCCGTTCATCCCTTGAAACTGTCACAACTTTATTTCCAATTAACTGTTTACCTACTACTTTTTCAACAACATCAGATTTTGGGAGGCCAATGGATTGAACGTTGGACAAATATTCAGTACAAAACTCAATAGCTTCTTCAACAATGTATCGTTCAACAATACATCCCTCTAGTCGACTTCGGTTTTTCACATACCCTTTCAATATTTTCATATAACGTTCAACTGGATACATCCATCTCATATATGCAGGTCCACACAGTTGTGTCTCTTTCACGAGATGCACAACTAGATGTACCATTATGTCAAAGAATGACGGAGGAAAATACATTTCAAGCTCACACAAAGTAATAATTATATCTTTTTGCAATGTTGGTAAGATCGCAGGATCAATCACCTTACTACAAATAGATCTGAAAAAGAAACACAATTTTGTTATTGCGCCTCTCACTTTTTCTGGCAAAATAGAACGTATACCTATTGGTAGAAAGTGTTCCATAAGAACATGGCAATCATGTGTCTTTAAACTCTTTAACTTTAGGTCTTTCATAGAAACAAGTCTTCTAATATCTGAAGAGTATCCTTCTGGAACTTTAACTTCACTAAGAAACTTACACATTATCTTTTTCTCCTTTCTAGACAAAGTATATGCAGCAGGTGGTAGATAAGTGCGATTTCCTTTCTTCTGGGGTCCTAATTCATTTCTTATTCCCATTGCTACCAAGTCTTTTCTTGCTTTAAGGCCATCCTTAGACTTTCCTTGTATATTGAGTAACGTACCAATAACACTATCAAATACATTTTTTTCAATATGCATAACATCAAGAAAATGTCGTACATACAACGACTTCCAATACGGCAACTCAAACAAAATTGACCTCTTCTTCCACCCACGCGTGGTAAGCGTATGAGCAAAAGGCTTGCCAAACTGAGTACTCACATCTTTCACCTTTGCAAAAATTTGATCGCCGGTCAATGTAGGTGGTGCTCTACGTTGTTCTGAATTTCCATTGAATTCTTGTCTCCACCCACGGTACTGATGATTAGAACTTAAGAATCTACGATGACCAAGAAAGACATTCTTCTGACCAAATTCCAACCGCGTCCAATCTGTGTTTTCTTCACAGATAGGACACGCACATTGACCTTTAATGCTATACCCCGATAGATTTCCGTATGCTGGGAAATCATTAATTGTGCCAAACAACATGGCCCTCAAATTAAAACTTTCTTTCCTATATCCATCATAAACCTCCACACCGTTCTCCCACAAACTTTTTAAGTCTTCGATTAAAGGTGTCAGGTATACGTCTATGTCGTTTCCTGGTTGTTTAGGGCCAGAAATTAACATAGATAACATCATGTACTTACGCTTCATACATAGCCATGGAGGTAGGTTATAAATCATAAGAATTACAGGCCAGGTGGAATGGGAGATACTTTGCAGACCGTGCGGATTCATTCCATCAGTCGATAATGCCAAGCGAAGGTTTCTAGCTTCTTCTCCAAAATCAGGATAATCATTATCAATTTTCATCCACTGTGGTGAATCTGCCGGATGTCGATACTTCCCATCTATAATTCTATCATCTGCATGCCAAGTAAGGTGTTTCGCATCTGTTTCACTACGAAACATGCGTCTGAATCTCGGAATTATAGGAAAATACCATAAGACTTTTGCTGGTGACAACTTCTTCTTATACCGAGATACACCGCATTTAGGACACTCGTTTAATGATGCATACTCATTTCGAAACAAAATGCAATCATTTGGACAAGCATGTATCTTATCATAGTTCATACCAATAGAGCATAACATTTTTTTAGCTTCATAGGTTCGATTGGGAAGAACATTATCCTCCAGAAGCATCTCTTGAAGTAGGGCTAACAACTCTGTGAAACTTTTATCCGACCATCCATTACCCGCCTTTAAGTTGTACAACTTTAATACCGCAGACAATCTTGTGAAAGTAGTGCAACCTTTATACAACGGCTTCTCTGCATCGCTTACCAACCTCTCAAACATCTTTGGACAATCTTTAAGATCTTCTTCAAGTGCTTCTGCAATATCTTCGACTCGATCACAATCGTATGTATCCCTACCATTGTCCTTTGAAGTAGAGGTCGTATTGTTCTGGGGTTCAACATTCTCGTTACTTATCTCACCGTGTAATGTCCAACATGTGTAACTTCGATCAATTCCATGTCTCATTAAATGAGATTCCAACTGAACCGCGTCAATTCGACGCCCATAACAGCAACCTAAGCAAGGACATGTGATCCTACTGGGGTCTTTGGCGTGTTCAACAGCAAACTTAACGAAGTTCGATACCCCATTCTCGTACTCTTTTGACAATCGATTAACAGACATCCAATTTTTATCCATACTATGAAAGTTAGGCAAAAACAGAGAATACCTGTAAAGAAATCACTACTTCTAAGAAAGTTGTACAGTAGGATGCTTGGAAACAATCACAACCTTGCTCTTCTCAGGTAACCCCTATAACAGACAATATATACATTTTATTAAAATCATATTAATAATTAACCAAAACAAAAAAACTAGATAATCCAACAAAACAAATCATATTAAAAAAAAGTAGATATACTATAATAAACTATTCTACTATTAAAGCATACTTTCATTAATATGATTTTAAACTATTCTAAACTATTTTATAATGCTCAAAATGACATGGACTAAATTAAAGCATACTCTCATAAATGGTGGAAATGGACTAAATTATTCTAAACTATTCTAAACTATTTCATTAATATGATTTTAAACTATTCTAAACTATTAAATCATACTCTCAAAAATGGTGGAAATGGACTAAATTATTCTAAACTATTCTAAACTATTGCATTAATATGATTTTAAACTATTCTAAATTATTAAAGCATACTCTCAAAAATTTTGGTAATGGACTAAATTATTCTAAACTAATTTATAATGCTCAAAATTCATTGTGGCATTTCAACAAACACCTTGCATACAAAACTCAAGCCAATATCAAAAGAGTAATGCTCATCAATGGTATCAACAAAAACAAGTCAATAACTCAAAAAGAAGTAGCACTAACATCATCTAATCCAGAAAAATGCAATACTAAGACAATAATCCATAAAAATGCCGTAACAGTCGCGGATTTACCGTAACGGTGGAGGAGAACGAACGGTGAACGGCGGCGAAAGGGAACGGCGAACGGTGGCGAAAACAAATGGAAGACGGCGGCGCAAACGGACGGCGACGAAAGCTTCAACGGAGGGCGAAAATGGAAGATAGGGCAATGGAGAAATGAAGAAACGAAGAAGAAAACGAAAAAACGCGTGTTCTGTTTCGTTTACAATTCTGGAGGGTATATAAAAATTATTATACTAATACCTTTAGCAGCGCTTTTTAAAGGCCTTTAGCAGCGCTTTTAAAAGCGCTTTCATAGGGTGCATTAGCAATGACATATAGCAGCGCTTTATAAAAAAAGCGCTCTCGTAGGGTCCCCTTTTAGCAGCGCTTTTAAAAAGCGCTTTCTAAGGGTCCCCTTTTAGCAGCGCTTTTTAAAAAAGCGCTGTGTTTGGTAGGTAATTTTTTTCTTTTTTTTTACTGACTATTTAGCAGCGCTTTTTTTAAAAGCGCTGTCTTTTGTGCGCTGCTAAAAATCAATTTTGGCGTAGTGTAATATAGTATAATAAGACTTCTTAGAATTATTATATATTTTGAAATCTTTTTAAAATATGTCATATTATAACACAAAAATATATGACAATACGAGAAAAATAATTTAAAATTTTAATTATATAATTATGTGCACATGCACTCTCATTGATCTAATAGAATAAAGATTTATCATAATCTACTAGTATTAAATACTTTGATTATGCTATGAGATATTAATTTTATTTTTAATGCAAAACTATACAGAAAAGTAATTCTATATCATTATTAGAGTTCTACAAACTCAACCAAATATTTTGCACGTAAATAGAGTATTATTGGTTAAACAATTTCACATTGAAGAATATGATGGTCATATAAAATATTTCTCATCATTTGAGAGAGATCAAATCTCTAAAATTTTAAATATAGAATTATACGCACTCAAAACTCAAATGTTGCAGTTATATCACACATGAGAAACATATTATATTATGCACAGCGAAAAAATATAAAACTTAATTTTAAGTATTATTGAAGACACATATTACAAATAATCAAACTTTATTACTAACGTAAAAATATAATATCCTGAATATAAATCTTTATAAAATAATAAATAAATAATATTTATTTCTCAATTTTATACTATGACATAATAATTATGTTGAAAAAGTATATTTATTACTTAGCTAATAAATAGAGAATTAATAAAAATAATACTTAGAGAATTAATAAAAAAATTAAAATTATTAAATTTCATAATTATTACATATACTTAAAAAATAATTTCAGTAATAATCAATAAAAAATTTAACAATAATATATTATGGCATAAAAAATTCTAATACCTCTGAATCATAATTTACATCAGAAATTATGATATACATATTCATTAAAAAAATTATATTAATAATAGGGTATAACTTATGAATATAATATATATTATAATTAAAATAAATTTAATAATTTTATTGAACAAAATTTATAAAACGATATCCACGTAAGTTACAATCATATAACGTTGATTAGATTTTATTCAAAAAAAAAAATTATAATCACAATATACAAATTAAAAGTTATTATATAATTATCCATAATAAAACTCTCAAAATAATAAGATTTCAAATATTTATATAAAATAACTTATTTTAATGAAGCGTGATATATTTTGAATAAAAAATTTATATATAATAAATATTTTATAATTTTCAAAAGAATATATAATATTATATATTAAAAACAAAATTTTTGATTTTCTGTTTTTCATATATGTAACTTCAAAGAAAATGGGCCGGTAGAGTCGGTAAATATTGATAGACTTCAGAATTACAATGTTATTTATTTATCATAGAATAAAATTAAATTCTTAATAATACATAGAGAGAAATTAAGAATCTAATAATAAAAAATAAAAAATATTCACAAAATATTTTATGTCAATAAATTAAAAATTCGATAATTAAAATTCATTTTCAACTAAAACCAAATAGAATATATTTTTCGTCAAAATTCAATGCCAAAATAATAGAAATAATAATTAGCTATTATTTAGTAAAATATGAAGACTTTATACGAGAAATGTATACTTGTCAACAAGCATAATACTACTATTTCTACAGTCAATGATTTTTCTGTAACTTTAAAAAGCTTTATCAAATAGGTTGGCATCTAAAGTGAATAAAAATTAAAATATTAGACTGATTTTATGAATCTAAAACTTAAAATCAGAAGAACTTCATGGTAATATTGTCTTGTCCTTCTTGAAATGATTAAAATATATATAACAAACTTGTATATTTTGTATATTTATGAGTATATCAAATGCTTTGCAATAAGTTAAAGTAAAGACAAAAGTACTAGATCATTTGAATGTCAAAATAAAAATGTAATACTAGAAGAGAAGATAGAGTAAAACCAAAACTTTCATATGCCACACTGAACGATCAACCACAGTATTATTCCATTGATTATTTATTTGTTCATTTCCATACACACAATTAAAGCAGAGCCTAAGGGACTTTGTTTAATCACATGCATGATACATAGTTATACTTGCTCAGTTGTTAACGAGCACCTCCTTCTCAGAGTTGTGACATGCTTTATAGCAGAATTTGTGAGTATCAAAGCACTGGCACTGTGGAGGATAAGATAATGCACAAATGCAACTGTTGCATGCTGAGTGACAAGTTTCTCCAACATCAACACAGCGACAGGTAGGAGGGTTTGATTTTGTGCAAAGGCAGGTGTCACAGCATGCTGATTTGGCATCATCACCATTGGAGAGAACTTGAGTTATGAACGAAGTTGAATCGAAACGAGCGTTAACAACATTTGCTGTGAAGCCCAAGAGGAAAAGCATTAAAGCTAACTTCATCATTGCCTTCTTATTCATCAACTCCATTCTCACTCTTTTTCTCACTTGCGCTCTTTTTCTTTCTTTGCCTTGTGAAGAAGCATGAAGCTACATAGATCTATTTATATTGGTATTTTAATTCCATTTTTATTAATTTAACTATGTTTATAGACGTAATTATCCTATATTACATTATTAACTTCTGGTTCATCTTACATACGTGTAGACATTTTTCTGACGAAATGCATATCTGTAGACATAAGGTTTTGCATGTATAAGAAGATATATTATTCATGATTGTCTTTTACACGTGTACAATGTTATACAATAATAAAATAATTAGCAATTGAGAGGCAACAATAACATGAAGCTACATAGATTTATTTATGTAGGTATTTTAAATCCATTTTATTAATATAAGTGTGTTCATAGACGTAATTATCCTTAAAAAATATTAACATAATGTAATTTTATAAGAATACCATCACAACTTGTGCTAGAAATGTTTAGGATTTCAAGTTTAATATTTTTTTTCAGGTCAATATGGGATCTCAAATTTACTAAATGGTGAACTTAAAGACTAAACTGTTATATGTTATTTGTGTTTTTAATAAAAGTTTAATGGTAGACATTGTAATTAAAATATTTTTAAATAAATCTAATTGATATATATTTCATAGTGTAAAATTTTATTTTACATTGTGAGTTAATCACAACCACAGTTTATTTAAATGATTTGACTTTTATTTTAACTATTTAAAAAGTAATACAAACGAATGATTACGATCTATTGATAGTTTAAAACTCTTTTATACTGATAGTGCATATAATTAATCTCTTTTGAAATATTAAATCATATAAATAATTTAAAATTTATAGACTGACTTGACGGGATACATAGTTATTATTGACTGACAAGATAATAATAATTTACTATATCAGTGCACCATCCTTTTTCTCTTTTAATAATACAAAATTGTTGGAAGTAAAGCCTTTTGTATTTAGGAAAAGTATATGAGAATATTAGAGGTTTAAAGAGAAACTTGATAGGTAGGAGAATTTTGTATGGAAGAGAGAACTTTGTATTTTGCTTGATACAAAAGTGTAGAATTACATCTCTATTTATAGTACTCTAAGGAGAACTCTAGACACACAATTCTAGAGAGTTCTCAACTCTAGGAATTCCAAGAGCATTCTAGAAAATATTACAACCCTAAAAAATATCTAGACACTTCGAATATTACAAGAGTTTCTAGAAACATTGATTAACACTACCTAAGGTCAAAATAACTAAGCCCAAAAATCCAAAACACAAATAATAAGGTTAAGGTCAAATCAAGTTTAATCTTTCAACATCCCCTTGAGCATGTGACTCCAAGCATACTCCTTAGCTTCACGAAAATTTCCAACATTAGTGGCTTGTTGAAAATGTCGGCAACTTGATATCGAGACATCACATACTTCAACTTCACCTTGTACACCCATCTTATTCTGATTTATTTGTGTCCTCGCAGAAGTGTAGTAAGTTCTCACGTATCATTCTTCGTGATTGACTTTATTTCTTCATCTATGGCTTCTCTCCACTTTATGTTTTCAATAACTTCTTGATAGATTAGAGACTCACAATCACCAAAAAGACAAAAGAGGTTAATGTCATTTGGGTTTTCGGTTACCTCATAAAGCTCTTCAATGCTCCTTAGTTGTGGTGTCCTCTCACTTGAGCTTGTTTCATCCAACCTTGGTGCCAATGAGGCAGGTGGTGTAATATGTTCCTCTATCATTGGTTGTTGCATTTCATTTTCTTCTTCTTCTTCAAAGTAAGAAAGAAAATCGTACTTGTCTTCTTGAACACTTCAATCCCAACAATCTTCCTCTTTGAACTCCACATCATGACTTATGACAATATTTCCACTATTTGGATTATTGAGCTTATACCCTTTAGAGCTTGAGTCATAACCCACGAATACATACTTCTCACTTTTATCATCGAGCTTTGTTCTCCTTTCATCTGGAATGTGGTTATAGGAAATGCTTCTAAACAGTTTGAGGTGAGAGATCCTTGGCTTCCTTCCACTCCATGCTTCTTGTGGTGTTTTCTCATACACACTTCTTGTTGGGGAACGGTTTATCAGGTAAATCGCACGTGCCACTACTTCGGCCGAAAAATCTTTCGGCATCTTCTTACTCTTAAGCATGCTTCACACCATATTAAGAATGGTCTGATTCGTTCGCTCCGCTACTCCATTTGGTTTTGGCGATCTTGGCAATGTTAGTGGGTGGCAGATTCCATGGTCTTCACAATATTTGTTGAACTCATTTGAAGTAAACTCTCCTCCTCGGTCAGATCTCATGGCTTTAATGGAAATACCACTTTATTTCTTTAAAAGGGCTTTGAACTTCTTAAAGTTTTCAAACACTTCCGACTTCTCCTTCAAGAAATAAACCCACGTTTTCTAGAATAATCATCAATAAAGAGGAGAAATTATTTATTCTTACCAAAAGAGTTTGGATTGATTGGTCCACAGACATTAGTGTGTATGAGCTCTAGCAGTTTTGTCGCTATTGATGTTGATTCCTTTGAAAATCTTTTTTCGGAATTGCTTCCCAATTAGACATACTTTACATAGTTGGTCTAGGTGGTTTATACTAGGCAAGCCTCTCACCATCCCCTTCTTTGACAAACATTCTAGACTACCGAAGTTGAGGTGTCCAAATCGTAAATGCCATAGCCACGAAGAGTCGGTATAGCAAGCTTTGAGACACTTTGCCACATCATTTTGAATGTTCAAGAGGAACATTCTATTCTTTGACATAGGCACCTTGGCAATCAAGTTATACCCATAATCACTTAAGAAAAAGACTATGTTCTTTCAAGTGGATGTCATAGCCTTTTTCTTTGCCTTTGACTGGTATCTTTGAGTCATCTCCAAATGAGACATTTCCAATTGTCTCTTCATTGATCTCTACGAACATGATTCGATCGCCGCACATGTGGTTGCTGTCATACCCCAAATTTCTCCTACTTATATATCACCTTCATCTGTTCATCTACTCACCAACCATTATTTAGAAAAATCCAAAAATTATGTTGCTTCTATCTCGAGGTTGAATTGAATCAAATCAAGGTACATTTGAGGATTCATCCTGAAGGTATATGGGAAATGATGGTCATGCAAGGGTTTGGTTCAAAGTCAAAGCATGGATGCAATTGATTCAAGTGGTTGTGCCTGAGGTTTCAATTAGGGTGTGTGCCAAGTCAAGACAGTTATATATAGATTAGGATATTGGGGCTTCATGATTGAAGAGCTATCAGAGTTCAGATTATTTTACATCTAAGGTTTTATGCAATATATTGAGGAGCATGTTTCAAGTCACAATTATTTGATCTCAAGTCATTTCCTGTTCATTTGGGTTTACGATGAAGTATTTAGTTTATTAATATTCAGAAGGACAACTTCAGATAGATCCATTGATTCAAGTCTTCAATTTGTTTCAAGTTCAGTTCAAAATATAATGTGATTCAGGAATCAAATTCATTCAAAAATCCAAAGATTTGTTTCAACGGTGAATTCGTTCCAAGATTAATTCAAGGTTCCGATTCGTGTTCAGGATATGTTCATATGTTGTTTCATTGCATCAAAGACCGATTTGAGGCTATAAAGTGAGGAAGTCAAAGGCATTGAAATTTGATTTTTTGATTGAGATAAAGATCAAAGTGTGAGGTGAAAGAGGAATAACTCTCATTACCATTTTCCTAAGCCTATACAGCATTTCATCAAATAACAAAAAAAAAATAACAAAAAAGCAAAGCCCGTTTTGGTAGGCCCATCATCATTACCACCATGAAATTAACAAAAATAAGAAGAGGGCCCATAAACGTTTTCTTTCTCCATTACAATATTCTGCACAAAAATAATAATGAACTTTTCATTGTCAAAGTGTTGTCTGGTACAATACCACCTAAACCATGAAGCTATTACAACAAAACCATATTACAAAAAAAGGGAGGAGATTTAAAATTATCCAACGGCCAAATGATATCCAGCTACAATTTTCAACCATCAATACTGATCAGTGATTTTTATACGTTATTTTACCATTGGTTTTAGTTAATCATTTGTTATGTCTTGTCGCATTTTATTTGTTTTTATTGCATTTTACGCGTCGATTTGGTATTTTCACTGTTTCTAGGTTCAGGTAAGCAATAAAAGAGAATCAAAGCGAAAATCGGGGAAAACAACATGAATTCGGAAGAGTTTTTAAAGTGGACCAGGATCCTGACACTGCCCGTGTCAGCATGCCTGGGGCAAAAAAAGTTGATTTCTTATAGGCAGTGAGCCAACACGACTGCCCGTGTCCGCTGACACGGCCCGTGTTGGCTAAAGCGCTTCATCTTCTAAATTTTCTTAGATTTTTTACCTTTTTGATTCCTAAGGGTATATTGGGTATTTTCCTATTACTGGGTTAGACCTGAGACTATTTAAGACGTGTTTTGAGAAGGAAAAAGGGGCTTTTGGAAAAGAGAGGATTATACGATCAGAATTAGAGAAATCAAGAGGATTGGAGAACTTAAGGTTTTCATGCGCGGAAGCAATTGAAGATCAAAGCAATCCGATTATCTTGTAATGTTTATCTTTTATTTTGTATTGCTTTTAATTGTTATGAATAGCTAAACTCCCCAATGCTAGGGGAATGTACCTGAATTGACTATGGAATGACCTTATTTCCTTTGAATTAGTAACTTCACTGCTCTCTAATCATCGTTGTTTTCGTATAATGTTCTTAAGGCTTTTCTTATCTGAAAAATATGATTCGATTTACGGTTAACTTTAGGTTTGTAAAAACAATTGTTAACGCTTTTATACGATAATACTATAGTAGATATTACTTAGGAATGGGGATACCCTATAGTAACCGTAATGTTTTAGATCAAACAAATTGCTTGATATCGTTCCTATACCGCCAAGGAATTGGGGTATAGGAAGAATACCAAAGGGTTTTCTGCTAAGGAATTAGAGTCAACTAATCTTTAAAACCGGTAATGATTGAATTGAGCGGTGATTTTGTGACTTAGGATTAGTGTTATTACAAGGACGTTCATACACCCTACCCTAACATTGTTTCTCCTTCTGTTCAAAACGTTTATTTTACTCTTTTTGCCTTTTGTATTTTATTTTTACAAATTAAAACCTTTGAAACCCCAAGGCTTTTGTTTAACTTACATAAAACCAGAGTTCTATATCGTCAAGCAGTTCTTGAGATCGACATTCGGGAAATTTTTCGTTATTACTCAATTGGAAAAATAGTACACTTGCTATTTTTCCGATCAAGTTTTTGGCGCCGTTGCCGGGGACTGCCTAAGATCATAGATTTTTAGAGTTTTATTTTAGTTAAAATTTTGTTGCTCCGCAACTAAAATTTTGTTTTATTTTTTTTTTTAATTTTATTTTATTTTTATTTTTATTTTAGTATAAAAACAAATTTAAAATATATATATATATATATATATATATATATATATATATATATATATATATATATATATATATATATATATATATATATATATATATATATATATATATATATATATATATATATATTGTAGATTATTGTTACTTCTTGAATTCTTTTATACCGTGCTACTGATAAAGTGTCTCAATTTTGTAGTTATGAATGTTTTTTTATACATTGCCACCTGTATCTCCTGCATGTTGGTCGCCTGATTCGGGAATCAGTTTGGAAGATGCGACTAAAATCTTTAACGCATATAGGAGGGAGGTAAGAATCCTTATGAATGAATGTAAGGAAGCTAATTGTTACAAAGATAAGTTTATTTGGAGAGAGTTCAAGTTGAGAGAAGAATGTGTGAATGAAGAAGAGCAATTCATGACGTCAGACGAAGAAGATGCATTAGAAATAGAAGAATCTGAGGTGAACAAGAAATACAGGGATAAAGAAAGAAGGCAACTTGAAGATGATCTACTGCTGGATGAAAATACATATATAACAAATTGTGTAAATATAGACATCCAACAAGAAAATCTTCAAGAAATTAGTATCCCTAAAAACTATTTTAACAAGGCAGATGAAAGACAAGAAATTGACAAAGTATTGGATTTCATTTATGCCTTGTTCACTAAAGCACATCTGAAAACGATTTGGAAGCAACATCATCAATACCTCAAATTCATGGGATTGCTTCCAAACAAAAGAAAGAAAAAAGATGATGTACTCTTTGTTTCATATATGCCACCTTAACAGAAAGTGAGTCGCCGAGCCATGCGACGTTAAACGAAGCGCTGCGTGGGAGGCAACCCACAAATTTTAAGAATTGATGCTTTTCTTTTTGTTGTTATTTTATTTTTGCAGGAAATAAATGAGAACTTGCAGGGACAAACGAGGAAGCAGCAAATTGGTGTTGCATTACCCGTCAACTTCTCTGTAAGGATCTCTGTGAGTACATCTTTTCCTCTCTTGTTCCAAAACATTGAGGCCAGTGTTTAGTGCAAGTTTGAGGGAGGAATTACTATTTTGAATTTTCATTTTAATTATTTTTTTATGTTTGTTAAAAATTGCTTTGATCTCTCCCCATATGAAGACCGTAAAAAAAATTCTTGTGAATGCTATAATTGTGTGAGGTAGGCAGAAATGTATATAGAGTTTGAGTGAAGAAGAGTTAGAACTAGGAATTTGGGAAAGTTTGAAAGTTGAGGTATAACTTGAACACCCTAGGTTCCCCGGAATAAGGAAACGAGTCCAACGTGTAGATTTGTTCCATAGTACTTGGATTTGAGAAGTATTCCCTGATTAGTTCATAATGATAGTCCGGCATGATTAAATAGAATTGCATGTTTAAAGATTGATTGTGAGAATGACTCATGGCACCAAAAAAAATTGAATAATGACGGTAAAGATAACTAGTCCTTCTAAGTTGGGTAACCCTCACCCGGGTATTTAGCCTAACGACGGTTGAATCGCTATAGTTGTCCCAAAGTGGACTAATAAACACCAATGAGCAAGAGAAAAAAAAGAATAAAGGTGCCACGGAAAAAGTCTTGATCAAAATTCTACATGTGAAGGAAAGTAATAAAAAATGCCTTAATCTGATTATCCGAATGAAAGGGGTAGAAAATCGAAGAAAAAACTTAAGCCCAAAGCATAGTTGGAGAGGTGGCCGAAAGGGGGGTTTAGGTCCGTGGTTTTACCGTGGTGTGTGTTTGTGTAATACCTTCGTTAACAGGCGATTACCAAGAGAACTAGTTTTAGCCGATCAGAACAAAGACTCACGTATGAGTACCGACACACCTTAGATTCATAAGTCCTTCATTTGATATGTTGTTTGATCTGAAAATTATATATCCAAGCTGATTGCTTGAGGTCAAACAATGGTTTAAGTTTGAGGGAGTTTGATCAGTGGTTTTTATACGTTATTTTACCATTAGTTTTAGTTAATCATTATATATGTTTAGTCGCATTTTATTCATTTTTATTGCATTTTACGCGTCGATTTGGTATTTCCATGTTTTCTAGGTTCAGGTAAGCAATCAAGAAGAATCATAGCAAAAACCAGGGAAAACATCATGAATTCAGAAGAGTTTTTGAAGTGGACCAGGATCCTTACACTGCCCGTGTCAGCATGCCTGGGGTAAAAAAAGTTGATTTCTTATAGGTAGTGAGCCAACACGGCCGCCCGTGTTGGCTAAAGCGCTCCATCTTCTAATTTTCTTGGATTTTTGACCTTTGTGATTCCTAAGGGTATATTGGGTATTTTCCTATTGCTGGGTTAGACCTGAGACTATTAAGACGTGCTTTGAGAAGGAAAAGGGACTTTTGGAAAAGAGAGGATTATACGATCAGAATTAGAGAGATCAAGAGGATTGGAGAATTGGAGGTTTTCATGCGCGGAAGCAATTGAAGATTAAGGCAATCTGATTATCTTGTAATGTTTATCTTTTATTCTGTATTGCTTTTAATTGTTATGAATAGCTAAACTCCCCAATGCTAGGGGAGTGTCCCTGAATTGACTCTGGAATGACCTTATTTCCTTTGAATTAGTAATTTCACTGCTCTCTAATCATCATTGTTATCGTATAATGTTCTTAAGGTTTTTCTTATCTGACAAATATGATTTGATTTACGGTTAACTTTAGGTTTGGAAAAACGATTATTAACGCTTTTATACGATAATACTATAATAGATATTGCTTAGGAATGAGGATACCCTATAGTAACCGTAATGTTTTAGATCAAACAAATTGCTTGATATTGTTCCTATACCGCCAAGGAATTGGGGTATAGGGAGAATACCAAAGGGTTTTCTGCTAAGGAATTAGAGTCAACTAATCTTTAAAACCAGTAATGATTGAATTGAGAGGTGATTTTGTGACTTAGGATTAGTGTTATTACAACGACGTTCATACACCCTACCCTAGCATTGTTTCTCCTTTTGTTCAAAACCTTTATTTTACTCTTTTTGCCTTTTGTATTTTATTTTTACAAATTAAAACCTTTGAAACCCCAAGGCTTTTGTTTAACTAACATAAAACCAGAATTCTATATCTTCAAGCAGTCCTTGAGATCGACATTCGAGAAATTTTTCGTTATTACTCAATTGGCAAAATAGTACACTTGCTATTTTTTCGATCAGTTGGATATGAGATGCACCAATGATATGTTGACTCGAGGTATTTGTCCATCTTGCTTGGGTTTGACCTTTTATGTTTGAGGCTTTGATTTTGATTTGTTTATTCTTCTGTTTGCATATACATTTTGTTGTTCCTTGTGCCTCTTTCTTCTTCATCTTTCTTTTTCTCTCTCTTTGAGACTTCTTTTATCCTTGTTTTCATTTGTGATTGAATTGGATATTATTTACTTGTGTTTGCTCACATGATCCCTTAGGATTCCTAGCCCCTCTGTTTAAGATGGGAGTAGGAGAGATACTAGGATTTTAATCCATTACATGATAACAATTAGGATAGTCCCTTTCATCTCAACTCTAGATCCATTTTGTATGATAACATTAGGTAGACTTCCCTTTCATCCTAACCTTAGGACCATTTTGTATGATAACATTAGGGTTTTTAGTTTCCCTTTAGTGTTTTCTTGTGTCTTCTCTTCTCATCTCAAACTTCTCTAAGACACTTAATAAAGAATGACAAACATTGTACGCCACAAGCCTTAAGTACATGAGAAATGATGAGTGTGGGGTTTCTCCTCACTTGTCTAGAGTGTTTAGTGTATGCTCTTTGGGCAATATGCGACACATTCGCTCCAATGTCATAGTCTTCAGTGCAACGTGAGTCTCAAACTAACTCAATCCACTTCACTAAAACCAACAAACCAAATTCAAACCTTTTTATCCTTCGGGATTTGTTCTTCAAATCGTTTTCAGAAAAGAGTACGCTACTTTTCCGTTCTACCTCAAACATGCATCGATCCTAACTTCTAGAATAGGAACTTAGCGCTGCTCATAAAAAACACTCAACCAACCAGTGGTCTAGTTTGCTCGAACTACGTTTGCTCTGATTTCTCATACCAGATGAGAATACATAGGCACAAGACGATGATGTCTTGGAAAGCAACCTTCCCTCCATCACCCAAAGTTTTCAGAACTATGTTGACTCTGACTTTCCCATTGCACGAGGGAATACGTAGGCATAGGGCGGCGATGTCCTATTGAGTCTTTTTATTTTCTTTTTCCTTGGTTTAGTAGTAGTTTTTAGATAATCCCTTTCATAGACATCAAGCATGGATCCTGTTGAATACAACGGATGTGAGGGGTGCTCATACCTTCCCCTTACGTAACCGACTCCTAAACCCAAGATTTGGTTGCAATGACCTTGTCTTTTCCCTTTCTTTTAGGTTTTCTTCGATCGTTTCCTTTCCCTCCCTTTGGGAAAAATAACGTTCGATGGTGACTCTTCTATTTGTTTCCGCCAGCCTTTTTCACAGTTGCGACAGTCATGTATGTCAGAAAAATGTCCACCCATACTGACAACCATCAGTTACTGATTCATTATTTCTAAGATAGTTTTACCGGTGCTGCACTGAAGTGGTACATGGGACTTGATAGTTCCCAAATCAAGACATTCAATGATCTCGGAGAAGCTTTTATCCGTCAGTATAAGTATAATCTAGATATGGCGCCGGACTGTGATCAGCTCTGCACAATGTCTCAGAAAGAGAAGGAAACTTTCAAAGAGTACGCACAGAGATGACGCGAGATTGCAGCTCAGATAAGCCCTCTGCTAGAAGAGAAAGAGATGACCAAAATCTTCCTAAAGTTTTTGGGTATGTTTTACTATGAAAAGATGGTTGCAAGTTCTCCTAGTGATTTTACGGAGATGGTTAAAATGGGAATGATATTAGAGGAAGCTGTCCATGAGGGACATCTGACAAAAGAAGGTAGTTCTAGAAGTGCGAAGAAGTTTGGTACTGGTTGTTCTAAGAAAAAGGATGGAGAAACCAATGCCATGTCTCAAGAAAGTTCTAGAAGACATAGGGTAATAAACAACAGTGGTCATTATCGTCAGCAACAAGTAGCTTCTGTTACACTCGTCATCAGTGCCGCTCCTTCCACTCAAGCTGCTTCAAATTCCCAACCACAGTTTCAACAGAAAACACACCAAAATAATCAACAAAGTCGTGTGCAGAAGAAAGTGCAATTTGATCCCATTCTGATGGCATATGCTGAATTATTTCCGGCTTTGATAAGGAATAATTTGGTTCAGATTTGTGATCTGCCGGATATTTCTACAGATATTCCATGGTGGTATAAGCCAGAGGCCCATTGTGCATTTGATCAGGGCATCCCTGGGCATGATATTGAAAATTGTTACTCCTTGAAATACGAAGTGGAAAATCTTGTAAGAAGTGGTATTTTGTCTTTTGAAGACACCAATCCTAATGTGAAATCAAATATGTTACCTAAGCATGGTAACATGTCTGTCAATATGGTTCAAGGTTGTCCTGGCACGTACCGTACTTTTTCTACAGCTGCAATTCTTGAAGTTGACTCTGAAGATTACATCTCAGAAGGTTTTGAAGATGATTCCATTCCTGCTCAAGACTGAGAGCCTTATTTGGAATATCCTGGATATGGTTCTGGGACAGAAGATGCATATGTACCCTTTTACTCTCCTCGACCGAAGCTTAAGGAACCTGAGTATTAAGTCAGTGCCATTATTGAGGATGATCAAGAGGAGGAAACGTCCAACTTTGTGACATGTGAATTGATATGCCAAAATTGGTTTGTTGTTGACATTCCTACTGCTGTTCATGTTTCAATGTAATTTTCTTTTGTTTCTCTCAAAAATCCTTTCATTTTGCCCAAGGTGAAAGTGAATTCGTGAGGGCTTTGTTTCAACTTTTATCACCATCAATAAAATTTTATTTTGTTTATTCTTATTTTGTTTTCCCTTTTTGCTTTATTCTAAAAAATGGTAACATAAAGAACCAAAAAAATAATAATGTGTTAATCACTTTTATCTGCATGATATTTGCACTTCTTGTTCATATTCTAAAATCAAACATAAATAATTGTGCAGGTTGTTTGTTAAACCCATTGAAAATAATGACCCTATGCTCTCTCTTTCTCTCTCTCTCTCTCTCTCTCTCTCTCTCTCTCTCTCTCTCTCTCTCTCTCTCTCTCTCTCTCAAGTTTGAGTTCCTTGTGTTTGAAGCAGAAGAAGAGGATGTAGAAGAGATTATAGATGAAATTTCTAGATTGCTTAAGCACGAGGAAAAGACCATTCAGCCTCATGAAGAGCCGATGGATTTGGTTAATTTGGGTTCAGAGGAAAATGTAAAAGAAGTCAAGATTGGGGCACTGCTTCAGTCAGATGTTAAGAAGAGGATGGTAGAGATTTTTAGAGAATATGTTGACGTGTTTTCTTGGTCCTATCAAGACATGTCTGGTCTTGATACTGATATTGTGGAGCACCATTTTCCATTAAAGCCTGAATGTCCACCTGTGAAATAGAAATTGAGAAGAACTCATTATGACATGGTTGTGAAGATTAAAGGGGAGGTTTAGAAGCATATTGATTTTGGTTGTTTTGTGACTGTTGAGTATCCTCAATGCGTGGCCAATATCGTTCCTGTTCCAAAGAAAGACAGAAAAGTTTGAATGTGCGTTAACTATAGAGATTTGAATAAAGCAAGTCCGAAAGATGATTTTCCACTATCACACATTGATATACTAATAGACAATACTGCTAAGTTCAATATCTTTTCTTTATGGATGGATTTTCTAGTTATAATCAAATAAAGATGGCACCCGAGGATATGGAAAAAACAACATTCATTACACCCTAGGGAACATTTTGTTACAGAGTGATGCCCTTCGGTTTAAAAAATGTTGGTGCAATGTACTAGAGAGCTATGACTACTTTGTTCCATGATATGATGCATACAGAAATTAAGGTCTATGTGGACGATATGATTTGTAAGTCAAAGACTAGAGAAGATCATATTGAATACTTATTGAAGTTGTTTCAACATTTGAGAAAGTTTAAGCTCCGTCTGAATCCTAATAAATGCACTTTTGGTGTCCGTTCTAGAAATTTGTTGGGCTTTATTGTCAGTCAAAAAGGCATTGAAGTTGATCCTGGTAAAGTTAAAGCTATTCAAGAAATGTCTGCGCCCAAAACAGAAAAATAAGTAAGAGGATTCTTGGGACGTTTGAACTATATCTCCCAATTTATATAAAAAATGATTACCACACATACTCCGATCTTCAAGCTTCTCCGTAAGGATCAGGGTTGTGTATGGATAGAGGATTTTCAAAAACTTTTGAAGGAATTAAAGAGTATCTGCTTGAACCTCCTATTTTGTATCCTCCCATGGAAGGAAGACCTTTGATTATGTATTTGACTATGTTGGAAGAGTCTATGGGCTATGTTCTGGGTCAACAAGATGGATCTGGTCGAAAGGAATTTTCCATTTATTATTTGAGGAAGAATTTCACCGATTGTGAGTCTCGGTACTCAATGCTTGAAAAGACATGTTGTGCTTTAGCTTGGGCTGCCAAGCGCCTCCGCCAATATATGTTGAATCGTACAACTTGGTTGATATCTAAAATGGATCCAATCAAGTGTATCTTTGAAAAGCCTTCTTTAACTGGGAGGATTGCTCATTGGAAAATGTTGTTGTCAGAGTATGATATCGAGTACCAAACTCAAAAAGCAATAAAAGGAAGTGTTTTGGCTGATCATTTGGCACACCATCCAATTGATGATTATCAATCTATCAGGTTTGATTTTCCTAATGAGGATGTGATGTATCTAAAGGTTAAAGATTGTGAGGAACCATTACCTGAAGAAGGACCTGAGCTTGGTTCTTGATGGGGATTGATTTTTGATAGAGTTGTTAATGAGTATGTGTCGCTTGCGCGAAAATAAGGTGCCGGCATGACAGAAGAGTCGCCACCTTTCATTATTTATCCCTCAGAGCGGGAAAGGAAACGATCGGAAAAACCTGACGAATAAGGGTAAGACAAGGTCATCGCAACCATCGTCTGGGTTCGGGAGTCGGTTACGCAAGGGGAAGGTATTAGCATCCCTCATGTCCGTCGTACTCGACGGGATCCTCGCTTGTTTGTTTACTTGGACGGGTTGGTTATAATCTATCTACCTATCAAGGCTGGCTGAAAAAAAGAAAAGAAAAATGACTCGGCAAAGCCTCGCGCTTTATGCCTACGTATTCTCATCAGAGAATGAGAAATCAGAGTCAACGTAGTTCGACCTACGAAGGGTTACGGGGGAAAGGTTGCTCGCTAGGACGTCGCATCCTATGCCTACGTACTTTCATCTGGTATGAAAGATCAGAGCAAACGTAGTTCGGGAAACTACGAGTTATCTCCTAAAAGAAGTGTTTTTTTTTGTGTTTGCGATCTCAACCGCACTAGAGACTATGACCTGAGAGTGAATACGTCGCATGTCACCCAAAGGGTACCATACTAAACATCCATCCTCAGATAGCTTAAGGCTCGTAACGTACGAAAGAAATCATTCATGATTACTGTATCCTTAACTGCTTTGAGATGAGAAGAGAACAGGCCCAACTAGGAGGGAGACTATCAAGTCCTACTGTTATCATGCCATGGATTCATCCTATGGTTGAGGTTTGAACAGGGAACTCCTAGATGTTGTCATGCATAGGTTTCAACCTAAAAGTCTATCATCAAATCCTTATCAAAGGAAATGAGAGTCCTAAGGGATCATGTCAATGATACACCAAAACAGACAAAAGCATCAGCTTTAACAGTAAAATGCATGCAATGCAAGTGAGGGAGGAAATGTGTGTGGGGCTTCAGCCTCCACAAGCTCGTCTCGACCTCAAGCCAGTCATGAAATAACAGTAATCATACTGAAGATAAACAACATGCTATCAAGCAATAACAGATAAACTGCAATCATACAGATAAAAGAAATGAAGTGCCCTCAGGCAAACAAAATATATGCCTGAGAAAGAATCATCTACTCTCTAATCCTAACCCTAACACAGAATCTGAATCAACTCTAAGCAAAGCCCTAAAGCAACCTAACCAAAAGAAATCAACCCCAGTCTTCAAGCTTCAAAACAAGCTTACCAAAGAAAGGGAGCTAAGTAAGCAGACTCATAGTGTCTTCCTCAGGAAAGCACTAGGAGGTGTATACTCAAGAGTCATATCCTACGTGGCTCAACCACTGTGATCAGTTTACATTCCTCCTCAGGAGAAACTAAACTCGCAAGCAGGCTCCAACATCACTGGATATTTAGGAAATCCTATCTGAACTAGTGGAACTAAATGAACAGACTCATAGGACCTTCCTCAGGAAAGTACTAGGAGGCTTCCACTTAGGAGTTGTATCCTATGTGGCTCAACAACTGTGATCAGTTTACATTCCTCCTCAGGAGAAATTAAACTCACAAGTTGGCTCCAACATCATTGGATACTTAAGAAATCCTAGATAAACTAATGGAACTAAGTGAATAGACCCATAGGACCTTCCTCAGGAAAGTACTAGGAGGCTTCCACTTAGGAGTTGTATCCCATGTGGCTCAACAATAGGTGATCAGTTTACATTCCTCCTCAGGAGAAATTAAACTCACAAGTTGGCTCCAACATCATTGGATACTTAAGAAAGAGGTGAGAAGAAAGAATGAAAGTCATTCATAGTGCCTTCCTCAGGAAAGTACCATGAACTCCCTTCAAACTTCAGGATCTCAAACCTCACAGACAGGGAATAATCCCCAAGCTCTGGGTCTCTGAGCCTTGGTCTTCAATCTTCTCTCCATCATGCTCTCCAAGACAACACAAGCCCCACAACTAATTCCCCAAAACAAACCCCAGAGATGAACAGATAACCACAAAACAGACAAAATCAATAGGCAACTTCAGAAAATACCTAAAAATACTAAACCACGAGGGAAAAATCTATCAATTACTCACAAGGGTCTACACCATCTACCCCTAACATCCACATATGCCCCTACCCAAAAATCAAGACAAAACTATCTAAAGAAAATGAATTTCCTTACCTATGCACAACCTAAACCCTAATTATGATACCCTAATGCTACCCTAATTAAACTAATCAATTTTTAATCTAAAAATCAAGAACTAAATCCTATGGGGAACTATGATTCAATATCTAATTACACAAAAAAGAATGAGTCAAAAAGACTAAGGGAAAGTCTTAAAAGAAAATCTACAAAATCATGTACAAAATTAATCCCATTTTAAAAGCTATTTAAAAGAAAAATCTATTAAAAATATGAAAAGAAAATAAAATGGAGATTTTATTTATTTAGAATTTTCTAGACAAATTTATGAACACATGAAAAAAACAAGAATTAAAAAATATTAAATTTTCTATTTTTTATGAATTTTATAAAAGACAAACAATAAAAGAAAATAAAAAAGAATTAAAGGGGACGGGGGGTGAAAATAGCAAGGCAGGCTAGTTCAATTTCAGAATGGGCTAAAAGGGGGGGGGGGTGCGCGTAGCAAGTTGGACCCAGGCCCAGGTTTTCAGCTTTAATGAAACGCTGCGTTGCAGCGGGGAGGTTTCCCTCCGTTTTCATTTTAAAACCTGGCCACACGATTAGAGGAAAAGGTCAAGAATTCAGAGAGATCCAACGGCCAACAGCCATCGTCCCCAAAACTGATCTAGAGTTTTCAGAACCCAGAATCCATGCATGGATTTTCTCCTTGCTCGTTCTCTCTCCACACTTGATGGTTTTCAAAAATTCCAAAAGGGAAAATGGTCTACAGATTAAGAGGAACAAGGCTATACGAGTAGTTTTCATTAATTCTCCTTGAATCATTCAAACAGAAAACTTCAAAGCTCGGGTACCACCATATTTTCCTGAGATCAATGCTTCTAAAACTCAAATTTAATGATCCAATCTTGTTCTTTATACTACCCTAACCATGCTAATCTAATCTATGCTAACTAAAACTCACTACAAAGCTTGTTCTTGGAAATTAAAGAATCTTGCACCTGCCATGAAACCTCATACAGAGCTCTCAAACTCATGGGAAAAGATCAACTAACCTAGTACACTAATTCTACACCTAAAGAACTAATGGAAACCCCATAAATAAGGAGATTCGTGGGAAGAAAGAAACCTGTCAAGGTTCAATGGTGTGTGTAGCTAAGGCTTGATTCAGAGCTTGCAAGGGCTTCAAGATGATCCTTTGATGATGGACAGTCTTCTGTTTGCACTGGTTTTGAAGGAGAAGCCTTGTGGTGGAAGAAATCGTGTGTTGCTTGATCTTGAAGGAAACTCTTCAATGGCAAGTTCTCTCTCTCTTTCTCCTCTGAATTCTTCCTCCTTGACCAACCTCATACTCATCATGATTCACTCTTTTTATAACCATCATTGGAAAAGTCTAGGACCATCTAGAATGATCTAGAAAGTCCTTGAAATCTCATGTGATGACATATTGAATTTCTCTCATCTCATGCCTTATGCCTTACAATTTGGTGTCAAAATACCTTTACATGAGATAATGAGAAGATATGTGTGGAAAACAAGCTCACCTTTGGCTTATGTTGAATTTTGCAAGGGTGCCTTAATATGCAAGTTTCAATTTTACAAAGCATGTCCCATTTTAAAGCCTCAAATGAAAATTATATTTAAACCAATATTCTCAAAATGATATTTCCAATCAAAATGATATATTGGATGACCTATTTTGGATTTGTGGATCTTCCAAACCAATTTCCAATTTCAACTTTTCAAACTTATAAGCCATTTTTAGTTCATTTTTGACCAATCATGCAAATCCATGCTATGAGCTTTTCCAACAATCCATGACCTTCTTTCTAGACTTAAAATCACATTTTGAACAACTTTAATGTTTTGAGTTTTTCCATTTGAGGCTTGGAAATAGGAGATATGGCCTTTGCTTAAAATGACCTATAACTGACAAATAACCAAAATACCCCTGTCTTGTTCAAACCATAAGTTGAGTTCCACAAATCCTATCAAGGACTTCTACCACTCAAATTAAAGCTAAGGAGATGCCCTTAAACATTCATGTTGACCAAGAGATCATAGGAATCATCCTACTAGGGAAAACGTTGTCTGCAAGTTGGGTGACTTTCAAGGACCCAGATTCACACACCTCTGCTGACCTGTAATTTGTCAAAACCATAAATTGAGCTCTGCAACTCCTATCAAGGACTTCCACCACTCAAATTAAAGCTAAGAACAAGCTCTACAACATTCATGTTGTGGGGAAGATGAGATATCAATCACATCTAGAGCTAAAACTGCCTGGAAGATAGGGATCAAATTAGGGTTTTTCACTGACAATCCTTGGAAACCCTGACTTGAAACTTCTCAAACTCCTCAATCATGATGAGTTGGTCTAGGAATCACCTTTATAACATCTCTATGCATCATTCCATGATCTCATGGCCCTTGTATTAAGTCTCAACCTTCTCCAAATTTTCAGTTATCCTAGGGTTGACCCAGTCAAAACCCTAATTCTACCATTCATGGTTGAATCTTCTAAACTCTTGCACAATGACTTCTATGGGCTTCATGATGGCTATCAAGACATCTCATAAGCTTTCTCAAATCTCCAAGTTCATTCTCAAAGTCTCAGAATCATCTGAGGAGCACCCACAACTCTCAAGCTATGAAGCACACAACCCTGGTTTCAACCCACTCCTCTAAGGATCTCTTGAACTGTCTGGTGAAGGTATCAACCTGCTAACACTTGATGGATAAATAATTGTTGGTCAAATTTTGGGGTGCAACAGCTGCCCCTATTCAAACGGCTTGAACCTGACTGGGTGAGAAGCGAACGGCTCTCAACCAATCAAGGTGCGAGACGATTGAATACCGGTAAACCCGAAAATTTGCCAACCGCACGAGCACATGGTACTCCGCGGGGAACAACTCTTCGACTATTGCAATGCTAGCTGCACGGCAACTAGCTGGAGAGATACTGATCTGACATCGCCGCCAGTTATCCACGTTAACTTCTTCTGACGTTGCCTTCAGACAACCACAACACCCAACATCGCCGCTGGAAGACTAAACTGCCTGGCCTTACCGTCAGACAAGATTCTGAGGAACGCCCAACATCGCCGCTGGAACACCAAATCACCTGACATCGCCGTCAAGAACAACCATAACTCGGGGAAACAAGCGTCCAACATCGCCGTCGGAGACCTAAACCTGAATCACCAAAATATCCAACATCGCCGCTGGAGAAAATACAACAATGAACAAAATATCCCGCATCGCCGCTGGAGAGAATACAACACTGAACAAAATACCCCGCATCACCGCTGGAGAAAATACATCTCTGAATTAAGTACCCCGCATCGCTGCTGGAGAACTACATCTGACATCGCCGTCGGACAATCAACATACCCTGCATCGCCGCTGGAGAAATAAATCTGACAGAATACCCCGCATCGCCGCTGGAGAAACACATCTGACAGAATACCCCGCATCGCCGCTGGAGAACTAAAGGATCTGCATCACCTAACATCGCCGTCAGAAGACTGGATCACCTTGACATGCCCAACATCGCCGCTGGAAAACTGAATCTGACATTGTCGTTGGAAACAAACATCCTCTTAGAGACACTCGACATCGCCGTCGTACAAACATCATCTCTGATGGGGATTTAAAGAGTCTGACCTCGCCGTCAAACAAACATTCAACCTCGCCGCCGAACCAACATCCGACCCCGCCGTCGAACAAACATCCAACCTTGCCGTCGAACACAAACCCGGTCCGGGAATCCGAAGTATACATCTCAAAGGTACAAAACCTGAGCTTGGGATGGAAACAAACACTTCCAACGGTACACATCCTAATATTGGAGGCAAACATATCCAAAGGTACGAAACCTGAGCTTGGAGGCGAACATATCCAAAGGTACGAAACCTGAGCTTGGAATCAAACATATCCAAAGGTACGAAACCTGAGCTTGGAATCAAACATATCCAAAGGTACGAAACCTGAGCTTGGAATCAAACATATCCAAAGGTACGAAACCTGAGCTTGGAATCAAACATATCCAAAGCTACGAAACCTGAGCTTGGAATCAAACATATCCAAAGGTACGAAACCTGAGCTTGGAATCAAACATATCCAAAGCTACGAAACCTGAGCTTGGAATCAAACATATCCAAAGGTACGAAACCTGAGCTTGGAATCAAACATATCCAAAGGTACGAAACCTGAGCTTGGAATCAAACATATCCAAAGGTACGAAACCTGAGCTTGGAATCAAACATATCCAAAGGTACGAAACCTGAGCTTGGAATCAAACATATCCAAAGGTACGAAACCTGAGCTTGGAATCAAACATATCCAAAGGTACGAAACCTGAGCTTGGAATCAAACATATCCAAAGGTACGAAACCTGAGCTTGGAATCAAACATATCCAAAGGTACGAAACCTGAGCTTGGAATCAAACATACATGCTGCTATTCTCTTGACATCTTGTCAAGTCGTTGCTAAATAAAAGCAAACACGCCGGGTCACCGGACATAATCATCAAGTTAACAGCTCTGTTGAGGAGAGAGGAATGAGGGTTCACCCAAACAATCCTGACGACTCACTGGGGAAAAGGAAGAAGGGTTCACCCAAACAACCTTGTAGACTTTGTTGCAGAAAGACGAGAGAGTTCACCCAAACGACTTCAACAACTGTTGGGGAATAACAACAGCGTTCACTCAGACGATTCCTACCAACTTTACTAGGGAGCAAGTACTTCTGTACGGTAACGACCTGGTTTATGCTTCATATGTAAATGCTGGAAAAATGGGCGTAAGGCTCCGCGCGAAACGAAATGCTACGCTCTTGAATAAATGTTATGCAATCATGCAAGGAAATGCCCCAGCAAAATAAATGTTGGGAAGAGGAACCATCCACTCGGGGAGAGTAACCCTTATGCTGAGGAAGAGCTACCCTTCAAGGGAACTGCATTTTCTGCCAATCTCGTCTGGACTTACACTTGAGGACGACGGGCTCCTTCGGAGAACACAGCACATCAGGCTGATCAACACACTATCCTCTGCTATACTCTGCATGGGGAATGCGATAAATGCCCTGAACGACTCTCTGAGGAACGACCCTTCTGGGGAACATAGCCTTCAGGATTCAGGATCCGCTTGGGGAAACATTTCATCTACCACTCATGGTTGTGCTCGGCTGGGGATATTAATCTACCTGCCTGCTGCTGGGGAAACATTTCATCCACCACCCATGGCTGTGCTCGGCTAGGGATATTAATCTACCTGCCTGCTGCTGGGGAAACATTTCATCCACCACTCATGGCTGTGCTCGGCTGGGGATATCAATCTACCTGCCTGCTGCTGGGGAAATGTTTCATCCACCACTCATGGCTGTGCTCGGCTGGGGATATCAATCTACCTGCCTGCTGCTGGGGAAACGCCAGCCACCTGCTGGGGAGAAGATCCTTACTCCGTTGGGGATTCCAAGAATTATTCTGGGCAACTCTTGCTGGGGATGCTACTGGGGAGCTCAAGAATCATCCTAAGCAAACCACTCGGAAAACTGCGCTGAGGTCTTAAGCAAACGGCCCCGCTGAGGGATTCGAGAATCATCTCGAACTGAAGACTTCGTCGGGGTTCTCAAAAATCATCTTGAGCGAGCGACTGTGGGGATTACACCGGGGTCTTAAGAATCATCTTAAGAAAGCGACCTTGTTGGAGAGAATATCAGGAATCATCCTGAGCAACCGATCCTTCGGCCGAACACCTGTAAGGCAAGAATAATAATGACCTAGATCATGCTTATGATGCATATGCTTCTGCGCTATGCCCCACACGGTGGGAATGATATGCGTTTATGCTAAATGCCATGCAATTATGCACAATGCTATGCAACGTTAAATGCTATGCAGTGTTAAATGCTATGCAGTCATGCACAATGATGCGATCCCGTCCGCCAAATAAATGCTGGGGGGAGGAAACCCTTTTGTCAAGGAGACAAGAACTACTCAGGTAGAGGAATCATCCTGCTGAAGAGAACGTGGACACGCTGGTATCAATTGGCCTCCGTCTGGGGAATTGATCTTCCGGTTGACTGCTGCAGGGCAAACAACTTCAGCTGACTGCTGCAGGGGACGAAGCTCTACGAGAACCCGAACCTGCTGAAGGAAAGCGATGTCAATCGCGGGAATGAACTGCGCGGCCGCCATGGCTACTTTTCTGGGGATAACAACTCTGTGGGAAAACAACTTCAGCTGCTACACATTCCACTGGGAAAAATCAATCATGATCTGATCAACTTCCAAGGACTCGGCTCTCTTGGACATCTGCAAACTCGGCTGAGGAAGGAGGAGTCATTCTGCTTCGCTGGAGAGAGTGCGACTCCGGGGAAATACAGCATCAGCTGTTCAATATCTGCTAGGGAACATCCATTCAAGGTCTCAACTGCTTCCAAGGATTCTGCTTTTCTGCGGACTCCGCCGGGGAGAGAAATCATTCTACTTCACTGGAGAGTACGACTCTGATGAGGAATTTCAATTTCGCTAGGGAAGAAAGAATCTTCTGACTTCGGGGGAGAGTACAACTCTGCAGAGGAATACAACATCAGCTGTTCCAGCACTCTACTGGGGAAGAGGGAATCATCCAACTTCAGGAGAGAGCATGACCCTGGTGGGGAATCTCAATTTCGCTGGAGACCTCAGTCTGGCACCATCAGTTACTGCATACTTCGATATACGAACAATTCCCTACGAAACCTGCACTTGTGACCCGGTGCTGGGGAAGACACCTGCTTCGGTGACTTTACTGGGGAAAACACGAGCTTCGGCACCCGAACATTCCTATGAAATCTGCACTTGTGACCCGGTGCTGGGGAAGACACCTGCTTCGGTGACTTTACTGGGGAAAACACGAGCTTCGGCACCCGAACATTCCTATGAAATCTGCACTTGTGACTCGGTGCTGGGGAAGACACCACTCTTCGGTGCTTGACTCAGCTGATGAGGTGACGCTCCCTCAGGATGCGTCTGCTTGGGGAAGAGAATCCTCTCCGCCTGGGGAGATATATCAATGCTCACCATTCTGATTCTGATTCTATGGAGGAGAGACTACTGAACTCTGCTGGAGAAGGAGGACTCGCTCCGCTTCGGGGATGCGCACGGCACACTGCCTACACCTGCAACCACACAAACAAACAGACAAGATACCCTCCTCAAAGGGGCCTATCCAGGTTATTATCTCGTGACAATATTCAGCTAATTAATTGTTTCAACAATCAATGGGTCTAGGCCCGTAAGTTTATGTATGCGCATTTTATTAAAAACATCGGCGTTTTCGTTCGCAAACAAAACAGATAAATGCTAAACAGGCAAGCAGAATTGCTGAATAATGTGCATTTTATTGATGATGAACCCCTGAATGGGAAAAAATGTTTTACAACAGAGGCAAGCTCCTGGGATGAGGAAGCCGCGCAAAAATAAAACATAAATATACATCAGTATATACAAATGTTGGCAACGAGGCGTAGACGAACACCATGAGTTGATCCCTCTAAGACCCACTCGACTTCGATACTTCTCCGATGCTTCAGCTTCAGAAGAGATTGATTCAGATAAACGGCCCTCAGGTCCTCCAAACCACTAAACAATGAAAGTCCACACGCGGAACGCAGTCATTTGCTTATTCAAATCCCTAACTTTTGCGTGAACCGCCCTTTACGGGTTTTCAGTTCACCGGGATACCCTTTTTTGCCGAAGCCGCCCAGTGTAGGTTTTCGACTTCGCGGGTGTACATTTTTTCAATATATCCCTAATTTTTGCCCGAACCTTTTATTCTGTTTTTGGTTCGCCGGGATGCCCCTTTTTTGCCTGGACTCTTTCTTTTTTGTCCAACGGGTCTCTTTCAAGCAAAGTATTTTTTAACTGCGTCCGCGTTCACTAGGGATGCAAAATCTTCACCATCCATCGTGGATAACAACAAAGCTCCTCCTGAGAAGACCTTGCTGACGACATACGGCCCCTCGTAATTCGGAGTCCATTTGCCCCGGTGATCGGAGTGTGGCGGAAGAATCTTCTTCAGGACGAGATCACCCGTCTGAAAGCTTCTAGGACGCACCTTCTTATCATAAGCTTTCTTCATTCGACTTTGGTACAGGCGACCAAATGCAATCGATGCTAACCTCTTCTCGTCCATCAGGCTGAGCTGGTTCAAGCGATTCGTAATCCATTCTGCCTCGTCGAGCTTTACATCAACCAAAACTCGCAAAGAAGGAATCTCCACTTCTAATGGTAGGACAGCTTCCATACCGTACACCAAGGAGAAAGGAGTTGCCCCGGTCGACGTACGCACCGTCGTACGATAACCGTGCAAGGCAAACGGCAACATCTCGTGCCAATCTTTATACGTCACAACCATCTTCTGAACAATCTTCTTGATGTTCTTGTTGGCCGCTTCAACAACGCCATTCATCTTCGGCCGGTAAGGAGATGAGTTGTGGTGTTCAATCTTGAAGCTCTGTCACAGCTCCTTCATCATCTTGTTATTCAAATTCGAACCATTATCAGTAATGATCCGCTCAGGAATTCCATAGCGACAGATGATGTCCCTCTTTATGAATTTAGCTACCACCTGCTTGGTCACATTAGCGTACGAGGCTGCCTCCACCCACTTGGTGAAGTAGTCGATGGCTACCAGAATGAAACGATGACCATTGGACGCAGTGGGCTCGATCTTGCCTATCATGTCGATGCCCCACATGGAGAACGGCCAAGGGGAGGACATGACATTCAATGGGCACGGCGGCACATGAACTTTATCAGCATAAATCTGGCATTTGTGACATTTCTTCGCGAATCTGAAGCAATCCGACTCCATAGTCAGCCAGTAATACCCTGCTCTCAGGATCTTTCTCGTCATGGCGTGCCCGCCGGCGTGCGTACCAAATGTGCCCTCATGGACTTCTTCCATGAGCATACTCGCCTCTTTCTCATCTACACATCTGATCAGCACAAGATCGTGGTTTCTCTTATACAGCACTCCATCAGGATTGAGATAAAAGTTTCCAGATAGCCTCCTTAGAGTCTTCTTATCCTGGGTTGACGCACCCGCAGGATACTCCTTAGTCATAAGGAAGGTCTGGATGTCGTGGAACCATGGCTTGCCGTCGGCGGCATCCTCGATTGCAAAGACAAATGCTGGTCTGTCAAGACGCGAAAGCACAATTCTTGGAGCCTCATTCCAATAATTGACTTTATACATTGAAGCCAGCGTGGCTAAGGCATCAGCCATTTGATTTTCAGCCCTGGGTACATGATGAAGTTCCACTCGATCGAAGAACGGAAGCAGCCTCCTGGCATAATTCATGTACGGCACTAAATTCGCTTAACGAGTTTCCCACTCCCCTTTAATCTGATTGATTACGAGCGCTGAGTCACCATATATGTCTAGATTCTTTATTCTCAAATCAATTGCCTCTTCTAGACCCATAATACATGCTTCATACTCGGCTTCATTGTTGGTAACTGGAAACGTCAGTCTCGCAGTAAACGGGATGTGGCATCCGTGAGGAGTCGTGATGATAGCCCCAATACCACTTCCATAGGAATTAACCGCTCCGTCGAATATCAACTTCCACTGAGACTTCCTATCTGGCCCTTCATCGGGCAATGGCTCATCGCAATCCTTCGCTTTGAGAAACATAATGTCCTCGTCAGGGAATTCGAACTTCATCGGCTGGTAGTCTTCGATTGGCTGTTCGGCAAGGTAATCAGACAATACGCTTCCCTTAATGGCTTTCTGAGAAACGTACTGAATATCATATTCCGTTAACACCATTTGCCATCTGGCAATCCTGCCTGAAAGAGCCTGCTTCTCGAAGACGTACTTGATCGGATCCATCTTCGAAATTAGCATAGTGGTGTGATTGAGCATATACTGCCGTAGACGTTTGGCAGCCCAGGCTAATGCACAACACGTCTTCTCCAGCATCGAGTATCGAGATTCACACTCGGTGAACTTTTTACTCAAGTAATAAATGGCATGCTCTTTTCTGCCCGTCTCGTCGTGCTGACCGAGAACACACCCCATACTATTCTCCAGAACCGTCAGGTACATGATTAATGGCCGTCCCGCCACTGGGGGTATCAAGATTGGAGGTTCTTGAAGATACTGCTTTATTTTGTCGAATGCCTTCTGGAAATCCTCATTCCAAGTAATCGCCTGATCTTTCTTTAAAAGTTTGAACATCGGTTCACAAGTGGCCGTGAGCTGAGAGATAAACCTTGCAATGTAGTTTATTCGGCCCAGGAAACCACGAACTTCTTTTTCTGTTTTCGGTGCTGGCATTTCTTGGATAGCTTTTATTTTCGCTGGATCAACTTCAATACCTCGTTCACTAACGATAAACCCCAATAACTTTCCGGACCGCACTCCGAAAGTGCACTTGTTAGGATTCAGCCTCAGCCTGAACTTCCTAAGCCTTTCAAACAGCTTCAATAAGTTGACCAGATGCTCTTCCTCCGTTTGGGACTTTGCAATCATGTCATCAACATAGACCTCGATCTCATGATGAATCATATCATGAAATAAAGTTACCATTGCTCGCTGGTAAGTGGCCCCTGCGTTCTTCAGACCGAAGGGCATTACCTTATAGCAGAATGTTCCCCAGGGGGTAATAAACGTTGTTTTCTCCATGTCCTCCGGTGCCATCTTAATCTGATTGTAACCGGAGAAGCCATCCATGAACGAAAACACAGAAAACTGGGCTGTATTGTCGACCAACACATCGATATGAGGCAACGGGAAATCATCTTTAGGGCTCGCCCTATTCAAATCCCGATAATCAACGCACATGCGTACCTTACCGTCCTTCTTCGGTACAGGCACTATGTTGGCGACCCACGGAGGGTAGGTAGTAACGGCTAGAAATCCTGCGTCCAACTGCTTCTGGACTTCTTCTTTGATTTTTACAGCCATGTCTGGTCTCGTCCTCCTAAGCTTCTGCTTGACTGGAGGGCAATCTTCTCGCAACGGCAAGCGATGAACCACGATGTCAGTGTCAAGTCCGGGCATATCCTCATATGACCAAGCAAAGACGTCACTATACTCTCGAAGCATCTCGACCAGTCTATGCTTGACATCATTCTGCAGCGCAGCCCCTACTCTAACATTTCTGACGAGCTCCTCAGAACCCAGATTTACAATCTCAATATCCTCCTCGTGAGGCAGAATAACCTTTTCCTCTTGTCTCAACAAGCGGGCCTACTCTTCCGGAAGGTCTTCGTCTTCATCAATCTCATCCTCGGCTTGATAGATCGGGCAATCAAAGTCGTAGTGAGCCGTAGAGGGTCCAGAGTCGATGTCGTCTGTTACGTGGATCCTGCAATAACAAGGGTTAAGTTTAAAGCAAGAATATGCAGGTTAGCACAAACCTCGTTGCCATTTTGCTGTTTTTCGAAATAAACATAAAACAGGAATAACAGAGAACACAATATTTGATTACGAAGAAAACTCCTTTTATTTATTAACAAAATGCATACACGTAATCCAATAAGGCCCTGGCAGTAAAACCACTATGCCCCGGGCAGGACATAGGGTTGTACAAAGATTGTAAAAAGCAAATCATTACTCTTCACTTGTCAGCTTGATAATCTCCTTGATGGTCCAATTGTGGAGGCGCTCGCCCGGCTTGCTCGGTTGAATCTAGGCGTCAAGATCACAATCACTATCCCCGCTGTCCTCCGACGCGGCGTTGATGCTCTCGAAAATTACTCCCCCCTTGGTGAATAGGATCGGCCCTTTCCCACGAGACGAACTGCCAGAAGAAGATGAAGCTTCAGCTTTAGGAGAATATCCCAATCCAAACTTATCCTGCTTGATTGGTATATCCAAGACATGCCCCCAGCCTGGGGTGGAACCGGCTTCGACAACGGCCCGAGCTTCCTTAAACGAGGAGAGATTCATCTCTTGCTTCTCTGCGACGACAGGAGCTACCTCTTTCACCCTGACGGTTTCAAATGCTTGGCAGAGCGTTTCATGGATCTCGCCATCCATTTCAACGTATTTAAAGGACGACAGGTGGCTCACCATGATGTCCTCTTCACCACAGACGGTTACTATGCTGCCCCCAACAGCATATTTAAGCTTCTGATGCAGCGTGGACGTCACGGCACCAGCGGAATGGATCCATGGCCGACCTAAGAGGCAACTGTAGGCGGGCATGATATCCATGATATAGAAAACCGTATTGAATGTCTCTGGACCAACTTGAATTGGCAGGGTCAACTCTCCAAAGACGTGGCGCTTAGTCCCATCAAAGGCTTTCACCACCAGGTCACTGGGCGTGCAAAGCAACCCACGGGTATCCAACTTCATCAGTGCCTTCTTCGGGAGCACATTAAGCGAGGAACCCGTATCCACCAGGACATGTGACATAATCGTGCCTCTGCACTCTATTGAGACGTGCAAGGCGCTGTTGTGATCTCTTCCCTTAGGAGTCAGCTCTAGATCTGTAAATCCCAGCCCATTACCAGCATTAACATGGGCTACCACCTCTTCGAGCTGATTTACTGATATCTCCTGCGGCACGTATGCAGCGTTCAATACCTTCAGTAACGCGTTGTGGTGCGCTTCAGAATACAGCAACAGGTTAAGAATAGAGATCTTTGACGGAGTCTGATGAAGATGATCTACAATCTTGTAGTCACTCTTCTTGATTAGTCGCATGAACTCTTCAGCATCTTTGACTAGCAAATCTTTTTCTGCCCCAGCAGGGACCTCTTCGACAGCTTTACCTTTACCCTTATCCACAGCGTCAGCCCGGACCACTTTCTCTGCTGCAACCTCTGTTGGCGCAAACACTCTACCGCTTCTAGTGATACCACTGACCTCGGCAAGATTCTGCACAGTCGATCCGAACGGCTCTAGCTCTATCTTCTGACCATTACAATAAACTTCGGCTTCATAATGCCATGGAACGGCATTAGTACTCTCGAATGGGATCGGTCCGGCCCTGGTGATAGTAATAGTAGGCGGTCGGGGTGCCGAAATAGTGATAGGGTGGCGAGGAATGGTAATGGTAGCAACTTCATCTGCCTGCTTCAGTACGACTTCCCCCGATGCACTTTCAACGCTCTGGCTGAATTGCAAAATACCCTCGGACATCAGACTTTGGATACCTTCGATCAGCTGCTCACACCCATCAGGAAGTGTAGCACAAGCCATACATAACTCTCCGCATCCAGGAAATAAGCCCTTCTTCAGCAACTTAGCCTTGACAAAACTCAACGGCGTCTTCAAATCTTTGACATCAGTCAGCAAGTCTGAACTCTCCTCAGTGATAACAGCATTCACTCCGCCCCCCTTATGATGAGGCATGGGGTTTTTGGTAACGTTGGGCACGCTATCAGAAAAGTTGATAATCTTGGCGTCCACCAAGTCCTGGACTTTGTGCTTAAAAGCTTTACAATTCTCAACCGTATGGCCAGGTGCCCCAGTATGGAACTCACAAGTAGCACTGGCATCATACCCCGGTGGTGGTGCCCCTGTTAAGGGGGCCATTGTCCTCTTTTGCACTAACTGGAGCTGAAGCAACGTTTGCAGAAGCTGTGCATACGACATGGGTGGAGTTTCAAACTGACAATTTGTCATAGGAGCCCGATTCTGATATCTCCTATACCCCTGCTGATTCTGCTGCTGAGGCTGCTGCTGCTGCTGCTGCAGCTGCGGTGGGGCAGCTGGGATATTTATGCTAGCGATCTGAGGCTGAGGACCCTTGCCCTTTCTCCGAGTATTAGTGACGGCACTGGCATCTCCTTCTCGACGCTTGCCAGTATAGGGTTTCTTGCTAGCTCCTCCAACTGAGGATGATTCGCCCTGAATTTTTCCAATCTTTATACCGTTCTCAACATGCTCGCCCAGAGTGATGAGAGCCGAGAATGTTCCAGACATGCCGCTGACCAGCTTTTCATAATAGATTCCGGGAAGGGTAGCCACGAACATTTGCACTAGCTCACGCTCAATCATCGGCGGTTGAA
Organism: Lathyrus sativus; assembly: GCA_963859935.3. Taxonomy (NCBI): domain Eukaryota; kingdom Viridiplantae; phylum Streptophyta; class Magnoliopsida; order Fabales; family Fabaceae; genus Lathyrus; species Lathyrus sativus. The sequence continues at coordinate 505,443,703 of OZ012737.1, forward strand.
CCCGAGCAGCCAATTCACGCCACCGCTGGGCGTATTCTTTAAAGCTTTCATTGTTCCGCTGTGAAAGATTCTGAAGCTGAACTCGGTTGGGAGCCAAGTCGCTATTGTATTGATAGTGGAGGACGAACGCTTCTGCCAGATCTCTCCAGGTGCGCACAGTAGCGGGCTCCAAACCCATATACCATTCGAGCGATGGACCAGAAAGACTATCCTGAAAAAAGTGCATCAGCAGCTTCTCATCGTCAGAGTAAGCGGACATCTTTCTATAATAAGATCGGAGGTAAACACGGGGGCAGGTAGTACCCTTATACTTCTCAAAGGTAGGCACCTTGAACTTGTGAGGTACTTTAAAGTCAGCAATCAGCCCGAGCTTGGACATGTCAACGCCCAATGTGTTCTGATTTTCAATGTCTCTCATCTTGTCTTCCAGCGCCTTGAACCTGAGTCGAGCCTCAGCATTCAACTCTGCCTCTACACCTCTCTGAGAGAATATGTCATCCTGATGGTCCTCCAGCCACGGTTGAGGCACCAATAGATTTCCTGCACCAGCATTGCCGTTGACCGACCCCATGTTAACATTGGCTCCCAGACTACCATTGCCGACGCCTGCCGCATTGAGTCCGAGATTAGTCATCAGATTGCCGTTAGCACTGCCGTTGCCCCCGGCAACAGGATCAATATTCTGTGGGGCGTCCACTGGAGGAGGAGTGGGTACGGCCCCACCGTGAAGTATGCCATTACTGTCAACCCTGGAGATCAGAGGTTGAACCAAAGTGCGAAGCTGGTCCTGACCATTCGCGACTACTTGCATCAGCTCCATAAAACGATCCATCCGTTCACGGAGCTCTTGAACATCTGATTGCACCTGGTCCATTATCCTTGTCTGATTAGCGCGAGTTGAGTAGCGGTGGATGAGTCTTTGATCAATCCTGGAGATCGAAAGCAGCGCGGAACCTGTGTACCTGAAAAACCTGTCAAAATTAAAGGTTAGGAAAAGCCACAAAATGCATGTCATGCAAAATGCTTTATGCATATGTATGCGTGTGTCTGTGTGCTTGAGAGATTTCCCCCGATCCTGGCGCCTTAGTATCAGTGCTGACAATAACAAGGAGGGGAATCTGGGCCCAGTCATGGAAACAGCAACCTCACATATACACAGGAAGCCTATAACATTGGTGATAGCCAACTCCGACACATCAAGGATCTAGAACTCGTACGCAATAGTCTTGCTGTAATAACACAATAAGAAGCGAGAGATCCTGGATCGGGGAAACAGTACCCTTCACAGACACACGCCAATGGAATGCGAATGATTATGCAAACTAATGCAAAATGCAGGCATGCAACAATATATCCAGGTGGCTGCTGCGGAGATTCGGTATCAACAGTCACTGATGAGAAGGAAACCCCGGTGTAAAACCACTGATCTAATCTGTTGAGAATAACCATCTGATAGGATCGAGATCAAAATTCTGCCCTGACAAGAATAGGCGCCTGATAATAAGGACCCGGGATGCGTGATCAAGAGATATCTGCTGATGAAGTCTTCAGACCCCAAATCAAAAATCTGCCCTCTCAAGAACAAATGCACAGCTGCTAATGAGATCTTCAGACCTCACTCAAAAATCTGCTCCATCTAGGACAAACCTCTGATAACAATACCCTGATCGAAACCTGCTCTGTCAAGAACAGACATACACCCGATGATAAAATTCTCTGATCAAAAACTTGCTCAGCCAAAAACAGTCACATCTGCCACCGAGAACCGTGATACCAACATAACTGATCCACTGTCGAGAAAACCAGGTAGTCTGGAGGTCAACGTTTCCTGCAATATCCCGACCCCACTCACAGGTATGGACCTAATCCACGGACAAAGGTATGGCATCCTATGCGGTCATCAGCGTCACAGACTTTCATGAGTGACGATACGATTCCCAGAAGGAGTGGCATCGTCAAGTCATGAAGAGGCCTCTCTTAGCTGACTTCCAAATGATCGGTCCCCAGAGTCGACAATCCTCACGTCTGGACTCCCCTCAGATCCTCAGGACCGGAAAGGAGCACCTCTGCAAGAATCTCGTCTGAGCGCAGATTTTCGTAGGGAACTGTGCCTGCTCAGCAGACAGGTTCGTCTACTACTTCTCCGCAACTATATCTAGGTGTGTACTCAAGCCCAGGTCCGGCTTCTCACTCATAGTAACATCCCTCTCCCACAGCAGCACAGATAATCATATCGAACTGGAAATAAAATGCGGGAAATAAAATGCGGGAAGTAAAAATGCGATAAATAAACGCAACCCAACAAGCAAACACACAAACGATAGGATTGACTCTCATAGGGAACCGGGGAACCAGAGATTCTGGGTTCGGTCCCCAGCAGAGTCGCCAGCTGTCGCTTGCGCGAAAATAAGGTGCCGGCATGACAGAAGAGTCGCCACCTTTCGTTATTTATCCCTCAGAGCGGGAAAGGAAACGATCGGAAAAACCTGACGAATAAGGGTAAGACAAGGTCATCGCAACCATCGTCTGGGTTCGGGAGTCGGTTACGCAAGGGGAAGGTATTAGCACCCCTCACGTCCGTCGTACTCGACGGGATCCTCGCTTGTTTGTTTACTTGGACGGGTTGGTTATAATCTATCTACCTATCAAGGCTGGCTGAAAAAAAGAAAAGAAAAATGACTCGGCAAAGCCTCGCGCTTTATGCCTACGTATTCTCATCAGAGAATGAGAAATCAGAGTCAACGTAGTTCGACCTACGAAGGGTTACGGGGGAAAGGTTGCTCGCTAGGACGTCGCATCCTATGCCTACGTACTTTCATCTGGTATGAAAGATCAGAGCAAACGTAGTTCGGGAAACTACGAGTTATCTCCTAAAAGAAGTGTTTTTTTTTGTGTTTGCGATCTCAACCGCACTAGAGACTATGACCTGAGAGTGAATACGTCGCATGTCACCCAAAGGGTACCATACTAAACATCCATCCTTAGATAGCTTAAGGCTCGTAACGTACGAAAGAAATCATTCATGATTACTGTATCCTTAACTGCTTTGAGATGAGAAGAGAACAGGCCCAACTAGGAGGGAGACTATCAAGTCCTACTGTTATCATGCCATGGATTCATCCTATGGTTGAGGTTTGAACAGGGAACTCCTAGATGTTGTCATGCATAGGTTTCAACCTAAAAGTCTATCATCAAATCCTTATCAAAGGAAATGAGAGTCCTAAGGGATCATGTCAATGATACACCAAAACAGACAAAAGCATCAGCTTTAACAGTAAAATGCATGCAATGCAAGTGAGGGAGGAAATGTGTGTGGGGCTTCAGCCTCCACAAGCTCGTCTCGACCTCAAGCCAGTCATGAAATAACAGTAATCATGCTGAAGATAAACAACATGCTATCAAGCAATAACAGATAAACTGCAATCATACAGATAAAAGAAATGAAGTGCCCTCAGGCAAACAAAATATATGCCTGAGAAAGAATCATCTACTCTCTAATCCTAACCCTAACACAGAATCTGAATCAACTCTAAGCAAAGCCCTAAAGCAACCTAACCAAAAGAAATCAACCCCAGTCTTCAAGCTTCAAAACAAGCTTACCAAAGAAAGGGAGCTAAGTAAGCAGACTCATAGTGTCTTCCTCAGGAAAGCACTAGGAGGTGTATACTCAAGAGTCATATCCTACGTGGCTCAACCACTGTGATCAGTTTACATTCCTCCTCAGGAGAAACTAAACTCGCAAGCAGGCTCCAACATCATTGGATATTTAGGAAATCCTATCTGAACTAGTGGAACTAAATGAACAGACTCATAGGACCTTCCTCAGGAAAGTACTAGGAGGCTTCCACTTAGGAGTTGTATCCTATGTGGCTCAACAACTGTGATCAGTTTACATTCCTCCTCAGGAGAAATTAAACTCACAAGTTGGCTCCAACATCATTGGATACTTAAGAAATCCTAGATAAACTAATGGAACTAAGTGAATAGACCCATAGGACCTTCCTCAGGAAAGTACTATGAGGCTTCCACTTAGGAGTTGTATCCCATGTGGCTCAACAATAGGTGATCAGTTTACATTCCTCCTCAGGAGAAATTAAACTCACAAGTTGGCTCCAACATCATTGGATACTTAAGAAAGAGGTGAGAAGAAAGAATGAAAGTCATTCATAGTGCCTTCCTCAGGAAAGTACCATGAACTCCCTTCAAACTTCAGGATCTCAAACCTCACAGACAGGGAATAATCCCCAAGCTCTGGGTCTCTGAGCCTTGGTCTTCAATCTTCTCTCCATCATGCTCTCCAAGACAACACAAGCCCCACAACTAATTCCCCAAAACAAACCCCAGAGATGAACAGATAACCACAAAACAGACAAAATCAATAGGCAACTTCAGAAAATACCTAAAAATACTAAACCACGAGGGAAAAATCTATCAATTACTCACAAGGGTCTACACCATCTACCCCTAACATCCACATATGCCCCTACCCAAAAATCAAGACAAAACTATCTAAAGAAAATGAATTTCCTTACCTATGCACAACCTAAACCCTAATTATGATACCCTAATGCTACCCTAATTAAACTAATCAAATTTTAATCTAAAAATCAAGAACTAAATCCTATGGGGAACTATGATTCAATATCTAATTACACAAAAAAGAATGAGTCAAAAAGACTAAGGGAAAGTCTTAAAAGAAAATCTACAAAATCATGTACAAAATTAATCCCATTTTAAAAGCTATTTAAAAGAAAAATCTATTAAAAATATGAAAAGAAAATAAAATGGAAATTTTATTTATTTAGAATTTTCTAGACAAATTTATGAACACATGAAAAAAACAAGAATTAAAAAATATTAAATTTTCTATTTTTTATGAATTTTATAAAAGACAAACAATAAAAGAAAATAAAAAAGAATTAAAGGGGACGGGGGGTGAAAATAGCAAGGCAGGCTAGTTCAATTTCAGAATGGGCTAAAAGGGGGGGGGGTGCGCGTAGCAAGTTGGACCCAGGCCCAAGTTTTCAGCTTTAATGAAACGCTGCGTTGCAGCGGGGAGGTTTCCCTCCGTTTTCATTTTAAAACCTGGCCACACGATTAGAGGAAAAGGTCAAGAATTCAGAGAGATCCAACGGCCAACAGCCATCGTCCCCAAAACTGATCTAGGGTTTTCAGAACCCAGAATCCATGCATGGATTTTCTCCTTGCTCGTTCTCTCTCCACACATGATGGTTTTCAAAAATTCCAAAAGGGAAAATGGTCTACAGATTAAGAGGAACAAGGCTATACGAGTAGTTTTCATTAATTCTCCTTGAATCATTCAAACAGAAAACTTCAAAGCTCGGGTACCACCATATTTTCCTGAGATCAATGCTTCTAAAACTCAAATTTAATGATCCAATCTTGTTCTTTATACTACCCTAACCATGCTAATCTAATCTATGCTAACTAAAACTCACTACAAAGCTTGTTCTTGGAAATTAAAGAATCTTGCACCTGCCATGAAACCTCATACAAAGCTCTCAAACTCATGGGAAAAGATCAACTAACCTAGTACACTAATTCTACACCTAAAGAACTAATGGAAACCCCATAAATAAGGAGATTTGTGGGAAGAAAGAAACCTGTCAAGGTTCAATGGTGTGTGTAGCTAGGGCTTGATTCAGAGCTTGCAAGGGCTTCAAGATGATCCTTTGATGATGGACAGTCTTCTGTTTGCACTGGTTTTGAAGGAGAAGCCTTGTGGTGGAAGAAATCGTGTGTTGCTTGATCTTGAAGGAAACTATTCAATGGCAAGTTCTCTCTCTCTTTCTCCTCTGAATTCTTCCTCCTTGACCAACCTCATACTCATCATGATTCACTCTTTTTATAACCATCATTGGAAAAGTCTAGGACCATCTAGAATGATTTAGAAAGTCCTTGAAATCTCATGTGATGACATATTGAATTTCTCTCATCTCATGCCTTATGCCTTACAATTTGGTGTCAAAATACCTTTACATGAGATAATGAGAAGATATGTGTGGAAAACAAGCTCACCTTTGGCTTATGTTGAATTTTGCAAGGGTGCCTTAATATGCAAGTTTCAATTTTACAAAGCATGTCCCATTTTAAAGCCTCAAATGAAAATTCTATTTAAACCAATGTTCTCAAAATGATGTTTCCAATCAAAATGATATATTGGATGACCTATTTTGGATTTGTGGATCTTCCAAACCAATTTCCAATTTCAACTTTTCAAACTTATAAGCCATTTTTAGTTCATTTTTGACCAATCATGCAAATCCATGCTATGAGCTTTTCCAACAATCCATGACCTTCTTTCTAGACTTAAAATCACATTTTGAACAACTTTCATGTTTTGAGTTTTTCCATTTGAGGCTTGGAAATAGGAGATATGGCCTTTGCTTAAAATGACCTATAACTGACAAATGACCAAAATACCCCTGTCTTGTTCAAACCATAAGTTGAGTTCCACAAATCCTATCAAGGACTTCTACCACTCAAATTAAAGATAAGGAGATGCCCTTCAACATTCATGTTGACCAAGAGATCATAGGAATCATCCTACTAGGGCAAAAGTTGTCTGCAAGTTGGGTGACTTTCAAGGACCCAGATTCACACACCTCTACTGACCTGTAATTTGTCAAAACCATAACTTGAGCTCTGCAACTCATATCAAGGACTTCCACCACTCAAATTAAAGCTAAGAACAAGCTATACAACATTCATGTTGTGGGGAAGATGAGATATCAATCACATCTAGAGCTAAAACTGCCTGGAAGATAGGGATCAAATTAGGGTTTTTCACTGACAATCCTTGGAAACCCTGACTTGAAACTTCTCAAACTCCTCAATCATGATGAGTTGGTCTAGGAATCACCTTTATAACATCTCTATGCATCATTCCATGATCTCATGGCCCTTGGATTAAGTCTCAACCTTCTCCAAATTTTCAGTTATCCTAGGGTTGACCCAGTCAAAACCCTAATTCTACCATTCATGGTTGAATCTTCTGAACTCTTGCACAATGACTTCTCTGGGCTTCATGATGGCTATCAAGACATCTCATAAGCTTTCTCAAATCTCCAAGTTCATTCTCAAAGTCTCAGAATCATCTGAGGAGCACCCACAACTCTCAAGCTATGAATCACACAACCCTGGTTTCAACCCACTCCTCTGAGGATCTCTTGAACTGTCTGGTGAAGGTATCAACCTGCTAACACTTGATGGATAAATAATTGTTGGTCAAATTTTGGGGTGCAACAGTATGGGAATGTTATTGGGGGAATTATTATTACTTCTCATGGTTCTCATATTCCTTTCACTGCAAGGTTGATGTTCACTTGTACAAATAATGTGGCAGAGTATGAAGCATTTATTATTGGCCTGGAAGAAGCTATTGATTTAAGAATCAAAATCCTTGATGTATATGGAGATTTAGACCTGGTGATTAATCAAATTAAAGGGGAGTGGGACACACGTCAACCTGATTTGATTCCTTATCGTGATTATGCAAGAAGGTTGGAAACTTTTTTCAATAAGGTTGAGTTTCATCATATACCCAGAGCAGAGAATCGAATGGCAGATGCTTTAGCGACTTTATCCTCCATGATTGTGGTAAATCATTGGAATGATGTGCCAAAGATTGATGTTATGCGTCTTGGTAGATCAACTCATGTTTTTGCAGTTGAAGATGTTGTTGATGATAAACCTTGGTATTATGATATTAAATGTTTTCTTCAGAATCAAGAGTACCCACTTGGGGAATCCAAGAAAGATAAGAAAACTTTGAGAAGATTGGCTGGTAGTTTCTTCTTGAATGACGGTGTGTTATATAAAAGAAATCATGACATGGTCTTGCTAAGATATGTAGACAAGCATGAAGCAGACGTGTTGATGGAAAAAATTCACGAAGGATCCTTTGGTACTCATGCCAATGGACATGCAATGACTAAGAAGATGTTAAGGGCATGTTACTTTTAGCTGACAATGAAATCTGATTGTTGTAAATATGTGAAGAAGTGCCATAAATGCCAAATTTATGCTGACAAAATTCATGTGCCTCCAACTCCTCTCAATGTTATCTCTTTTCCATGGCCTTTCTCCATGTGGAGCATTGATATGATTGGAATGATTGAGCCTAAAGCATTGAACGAACACCATTTCATTTTGGTGGTTATTCACTATTTTACCAAATGGGTTAAAGCATCATCATATGCCTATATGACTAAGCAAGTAGTGGTCTGGTTTATCAAGAACCAAATCATCTGTTGACATGGTGTTCCGAGCAAGATTATTACTGATAATGGGTTAAATCTGAATAACAAGATGATGAAGGAATTACGCGATGAGTTTAAGATTGAGCATCATAATTCTTCTCCCTACAGACCCAACATAAATGGGATTGTTGAAGCTGTTAATAAGAACATTAAGAAGATCATTCAGAAGATGGTTGTTACATACAAGGATTGGCATGGTATGCTCCCTTTTACTCTGTATGGGTATCTTACATCCTTCCGTACTTCAACAGAGCAAACCCCTTTCTCTCTTGTTTATGGTATGGAGGCAGTGCTCCTAGTAGAGGTTGAAATCCCTTCTATGACAGTTTTGATGGAGGCTGAATGGTGTCAGAGTAGATACAACCAGTTGAATTTGATTGAAGAGAAAAGAATGACGGACTTGTGCCATGGCCAATTGAATCAGCAGAGAATGAAGAAAGCTTTTGACAAGAAGGTTTGACCTCGTGTATTTAGAGAAGGCGACCTCGTGCTAAAAGCGATCTCGACTTTTACCACTGATTCTAGGGGCAAGTGGACTCCTAATTATGAAGGCCCGTATGTTGTTAAGAGAGCATTCTCTGGCGGTGCATTAATTCTTACAACTATGGATGGTGAAGAGTTCGCTCGTCCTGTGAATGTCGATGCAGTCAAGAAATACTTTGCCTAAAAAATAAAAGAACAACTCGCTAAGTTGAAAACCTGAAAGGGAGGCTTAGGAAAAAATGAGCGTCTCGGTGGATTAAAAACCCGAAAGGGCGGTCCAGGCAAAATTTAGAGACAAAAATAGAAATAATTGTCTCGGTAGATTAAAAACCTGAGAGAACAATCTAGGAAAAATTTAGAGATTATGGCAAGTAACTGCATCTGGCCTGTCTTGATCGTTTGGAATAACATTTCCTATCAAGGACTCTACTTCAATCATCCTCAGCTAAAGTCTCAAGCACAGTGGAATGCAAAGTTGTGAGGGAGAATAGTGATCATTGTATTTCAATGTAGCCTCTTCCATTGTACTTACCATTTTTCAAACTTTATAATGATCCATGGAGTTACGCCATTTGCGAACTACTATTCTATCAATAAAATTTGGGCCTTTCCCTTTATTTGCAATTTTTATTTTGTTTCTGTTTGCAGAGTTTCATTTTATTTTTGATGATGATTTTTGAAACAAAAGTGAATAATTGATTGAAATTTTGAAAATTATAAAATCATTTTCATTTAATTTATGAATATAAAAAGTAATGTCAATAGTAATCCCAAGAATGGTAAAATTTCGAAGCGCAAAACCTAGTGTTATCTCCTCAGCAGAGTTTGTTCTCATTGATATTCTCCCGAGTAGAGTTTGTTGATGTTTTCCTCAGCAGGATTCATTCTTACTCCTTTGATAGAATTTATTGGCATCTCCCCAGTAGAGTTGGGTTGATGTTTATCCAGTAGAGGTTGTTGATATTTCCTCAGTACAGTTTTGTTCATATGGATAACCAAATGAGTAATGTTTAGTTTTCCCCAGCTAAATCTTGATTCAAATCTTCTCTAGCTGAGTATGTTTCCTTCACCCATTCAGGTTATGGTCAGGCAGTTGAGCAGTTTTGAGGTCCACCTCTCCTTGATGTTCATTCCCACGTCGAGTTTGTCCTTGATTATTCCCAGTGGAGGTTATGCATATTTACATTAGATGTTTCCCAAGCAAAGAGTAATGTTGATTTCTTCTAAGAAGTGTTGATATAGCAGTCACCTGTTGGGTTTTCGCTTGTCTTGTGTTGGGTATTGATTTAAAATCCCCCACAACGTGACTTTTCGCTATGATGTTAACTTCTTATACCACCGACAAGTCCAGAATGTTTCTGTTGGAGTCGGATAGTGTCGCTACTGCGAAAATCGGCGCCGGCTGAACAGAAGAGTCGCCACCGTGCGTTATTTATCCCACAGGAGGGAAAGGAAACGCTCAGAGTAAACCTACCGCAAAGACGGGAAAGGTATGGTCATCGCAACCAAAACCTGGATTCGGGAGTCGGTTACGCAAGAGGAAGGTATTAGCACCCCTCACGTCCGTCGTACTCGACGGGATCCACGCTTGTTTTCGGGTATGGATTGTTATTTCTATCTACTCTATAGGTCAGGGGTTAAAAAGAAAATAAAATGACTCGGCAAAGCATCGCACTTTATGCCTACGTATTCCCGTCTGGAACGAGAAATCAGAGTCAACGTAGTTCGCCTACCTACGGGAAAGGAGGGGAAGGTTTCTCGCTAGGATATCGCATCCTATGCCTACGTACTTTCATACATCATGAAAGATCAGAGAAAACGTAGTTCGGGCCACGTACGACACAAGTCTGTCTTGATTGTTTTTTTATTCCTTCTGAAAAAGGTCTTTCTGATTAACAGTCCAAGCGGACAAAAATGACGTTTTGATGAGTTCACATTCTTTTACGGAAGAAGTGTCTTTTATTGTGTTTGAAATATTTATTATGTTTTTCTGTTTGTTTTGAGAAAGAAGAGACAGAACTCTAACCTACGGTTGCGAAGGGAATCAAACTATCCTAATGTTATCATGCATGGGTTAAGACCTAGTGTCTATCATGCTCCTCTCTTGCACAGAGAGAAACATAGATTCCTAAGGGAATATACGGAAACAGAAACAATGGCAGATATATACAATAACGCAGTAAAATGCATGGATGCAGCAATACAAGCGAGGCAAGGGAGTCCCACTCAACCTCGAACCTAGAAAACAATAGGCAAAAGTGAACAGGATTCACTTTCAACCCAACAGGTTAAACAGCAAACAATACAGTCAGGGAAAACCAATACATCAGAAATGAACAGCAAGAATAAACAGCCACAGCAGCTCTGCATCAACACCTATCTTCAGGTCATCTCCAAACAGCTACAAGCTTCAGCATGCATCAATCTCCATCTCCACAGTCTTCAAGCAAGGTCTTTGATTATCAGTCTTCCATCTGCAATGGCTTTTCTTCCCATCTCAATCTCCAAGAGGAATATCAGTCAACAAGATGAGATGAATGTTAAACAGTTAAGTGCTTACCAAAGGTGGCTCATTAATTGTTAACATTATACAGACAATTTTCCCTCAAAAGTTCTATCTTTCAAATACATTTACTGATCCTTCCAAAGGAAGGAGGTGGATATTTGAAAGAGACTTTGAATCATAGAGAGAGGATAGATGCAGACAAAGCATTCCATGTTTGTGAATCAAGCTTTCTAATCTAGAGCTCTGCCTAGCTCCTAAACCCTACACTCCTCAACATCTGCTAGCAAGAATCTCCTCATCAACTCTGGAAGTTGGTCTTCATGCTCTTGATCCCCAAAGCAATCCCAATACCCATACAGACAAATCATAATCCCCAGAGAAGGCACACCACACCAGTCAAGCAAATATAGACAGTATACTAATAGCAGTAGGGGAATCCTAATATTTTCTAAGGGATCTAATATCTACCCATAATCCCTATAGTCCCATACCCCAAAAATTCAATCTCTAACTCCTAAGGGAAATGAACTAATTCACCTATGTTATCACCTAAACCCTAATTTTGTTCATGTCATTCACACCTAAACAAATCTCCTAAAATTAATTTCTAAAATCATGAGCTAAATTGTATGTACAAGTTGAGGACCTAAACTAATCACCCTAAAAAGAATGAATTAAAAATGCTAAAGCATCTACTCAAACTAAAATCACCAAATTTAAGCACTAAACTAAACTTAATAAAATGCTATTTACAAGAAAAATGCATGAAAAATATTAAAACAAAATAAAATGCCATTTTTATTATTTGGTATTTTTCTAGACAGAATTATTGACCTAGAGAAAAAAGAACCAATTAAAACAAGCCATTTTCCATTTTTTATGATTTTTTAAAGATGAGAAAAATATCAAAGAAAATAAAAATTGAAAATAGAAATTAAAAGGGGAGGGGGTGTTATAAGCAGCTTCGCCCAGTTATTATTCACCATTGGGCCACTAAGAGGGGTGCAGATATCATGATAGTAAGGCCCATATGCGCTCAGAATTTAAATGAAAAATAAAAAGAGAATTGAAAAACCAACGGTGTATTTAGCAAGCGGTTTTAGTTGAAATATGGATTGGGCCGCGGGGTAGGGTGTGAGTATCAAAGTTTTTCTGAGCCCAGGATTCATCATTAATTAAAACGCTGCGTTGCAGCTTAAGTTTCCCTCCGTTTCTGAAATTAAATTGGAGCCGTTGGATTAGATGAACAAGTCAAATAGAGAGAAAGATCTAACGGCCCTTGAGTTGTCTTCTCCAAAATGCCATTAGGGTTTCAGAATTCTCTTCCATGCAGCCATGTTCATGTGCATCGTTCTCTCTCCTCAGGCCATGAAATCAAGACTTGTAAAGAGCAAAGTTGCTCTCTTCTTTCCCCTGAACACAATGATGCCTTTAGTTTGGACTGAAACTATCCCTAGGATGAAACCCGATAGGTGGAACCTCATGAAATACCAACTGCACTCATCAATGGAACCTCACAATCCTTCAATATAACTGTCCTATCTTGTTCATCATGCTACACTGATCTCCTCAAACCATTTCATGCTCATTAATACTCATTATATAACCTATCCTCGATCATCAAAGTCAATGCACCCTGCCATGGAACCTCACAGAATTCTCTCTATCCCTCAGAAATCAATCACTTATGGTCTCTAAGCATGTTGATCTTAACCATTCCATCTAATACTGCCTAGATAAAGAGATGTAGATTGAAATGCATACCTTGAGATTTGATGAAACAGTTGTGAATCTTTGCACTAGAGACCTTGGCAATCCTCTTAAATGATCCTTAGAGTATGGTGAGCTTTCTGTTTGCAACAATTATGATGATGAGTACTTGGATTCTTGGCTGCAACTCTGGTGCACAACTTTGAATCTTGGACAACAAATCCTTAAACCTCCATTGATGGACCTTGCATTATGCTCATTCACCCTCACAATATACCAAAGATTGGAAATGAAGAACTCTCTTGAACAGAAATGGAAGATTATGATAATTCTCTCACTTTCTTACAATGGAAGCAACCATGAAATTCTCTCTTTTCTCTCCCTCTTTTCACCAACCCCTTGCACCAATGATTTACTCTCAATATATAGATTATGATGGACAGATCTAGAAAGTTTTAGAATGATCTTAGAGGATTCTAGAAAGTGGTGGAAAGTTCATGGAATTCTCATTTGATGATACTTTGAATCATCTCATATCATGCTTGCATCCTTTGGATATTTGTGTCAAAATCTCCTCTCATGAGTTATTGACATGGTGTGAGTGAAAAAACCAAGTTCCTTGCCTTGAAAAGTCATTTATGCCAAGTTTTCCATACTTGCCTTATTATGCAAGTAACAAAAATACAAAGCAAGTCCAAAATTTAACCCCTAAATCAAAAAAGTGGCTGAACCAATGTCTCTAAAATGATGTTTGGAATCAATTTGGTATATTGGATGACCCATTTTGGATTTGTAGATCTCTCAAACCAATTTTTCATTTCAACTTTTTCAACTTATATGCCTTTTTTAGGTCATTTTTCACCAACTTTGGTCAAGTCTCATTCCATGCATTTCCAAACTTTCATGTCTTCTTTTCTAGACTTAAAATGGCATTTGGAGCAAGTTTGATGTTGTGAAGTTTTTCATTTGAAGCTTTCTTGTATGAGTTCTAGGCATGGGCTAAGAATGACCTGTAATCCTCAAATGACCAAAATACCCTTTGCTTTCCAAGACCATAAGTAGAGTTACACAAATCATATGAAGTCATACCATACCATTATAGAAAGCTAAGACAATGAGGAACAACTCTTATGTTGGCCAGAAACCCATTTGAAATATCCTGGAAGGTCAAAAGTTGCTTGGAAGACAGACAACTTTCACAGACAAATTTCAGTGCCCTCAGATGACCTGTAACTTGCAAGAGCCATAACTTGAGTTCTACAAATCATCTTGATGACTTCCACCACTCAAATTAAAGCTATGAAGATACCCTACAAGTTTCATTTGGATCATAAATTCATATGAAGCTTGCATCTTGAGTTACACTGCTTTGAAGTTTGACCTAAATCAGGGGATTTTACACTGAAACCCTAATTTGGTAACTCCTCTTCTCCTTGACTCCTCTTGATTTCTTCTTGGCACATCACCATATCCTTCTCCACTTGTCAAATGATGAACCCCACATCTCTCCAATAGACCTTGATGCCCTTTAATCAGTCAATTGACCTAAGGTTGACCGAGGGTTGACCCAGATGAAACCCTAGTTGACTGTCTTCAACTGCAATTCTTGTGATCATATCAATGACTTGCCTCCTACTCCAAATGACTTTCTAAGTATCCCATGATGTCTAGATACTCTCCATGCTCTCAATTCACAGCTCACATGATCTTCAGATACCCTCAAATAGGAGATAGATGCACTGCTTGATCCATTGACTTCTTAGCTTTCAAATTCTTTCTGATGACTTGAATGAGATTGAATTAGAATAATAACCTCTTGATAGGATCATAGAGATGAGAATAATGATTGTTCCCTGTTGGATGATTTTCTATGCTATGATATGCAGATGATTAGACTATGTACATGACTCTATATGCAAATGCTAATGCAACTGAAACATAAAACTAAATGAATCAGGTTGAGCAAATTTTAGGGTGCAACAGCTGCCCCTATTCAAGCGACTTGGACCGGATTGGGTGAAGAGCGAACGGCCTTCAACCATTCGTGGTACGAGACGGTTGAATACTAATAAAACCCGGAAATTTGCCAACTGCAAAAATAAACTGTACAAAAGTAAACAACACCACTGCTTGGGAAAAACACTCCAAAGAACCGAATCTTGGTTATTACAGCAACAACCACCCAATCATCTGATAAAACCACGGACCTTGACCGACCACCTCTGTTGGGGTGACTTGGAAATGTCGGAACCTGAGTGTTCAACGAACACAAAATTTGAATCTTTCTACGCAATTTGCTGGAGTCTGAGCCCTTAACGCAATAACAGGATCACACCAAAAATGAATATCTATCGGAGTCGGGATGCTCAACGTAATGACTGGGACCAAAATGCTTGATAAACTATAGGAGCCCGGATACTTAACGTAAACAACAATCGGAGCCACAATCTCAACGAACAACCATTATCGGAGTCGGGATGCTCAACAAACCACCGGAGCCAGCACGTTCAACGTCACATCTATCAGAGCCAGCAAATTCAACGAACAACCGTTATCGGAGTCGGAGAGCTCAACGAACAAACATCATCAATTATCGGAGTCGGAACACTCAACGAACAAACATCACTAATAATCGGAGTCGGAAAACTCAACAAAACATCGGAGCCGGAAAACTCAACGAACAACCGTCAATCATCGGAGTCAGAACACTCAACGAACAAACATCGGAGCCGGAAAACTCAACGAACAACCATCATCGGAGTCGGGGAACTCAACGAACAAACATCATCAATTATCGGAGTCGGAACACCCAACGAACAACCGTCATCGGAGTCGGGGAACTCAACGAATAAACAACATCAATTATCGGAGTCGGAACACCCAACGAACAACCATCATCGGAGTCGGGGAACTCAACGAACAAACATCAATCATCGGAGTCAGAACACTCAACGAACAAACATCGGAGCCGGAAAACTCAACGAACAACCGTCATCGGAGTCAGAGAACTCAATGAACAAACAACATTAATAATCGAAGTCGGAACACTCAACGAACAAACATCGGAGCCGGAAAACTCAACAAACAACCGGAGCCAGCACGCTCAATGTCACATCTATCGGAGCCAGCAAACTCAACGAACAACCGGAGCCAGCACGCTCAACGTCACATCTATCGGAGCCAGTAAACTCAACGAAACAACCATATCGTAGCATAGTCTACTGGGGATACTCTGGAAAATAACCTCCCAACACCTGTATCGATACCAAGTGACCACTTCTGAAATTTGATTTTATGAAAGCCACGTGCCAATGCACAACAAACTTGAAGAAAACATCCCGCTGACCGGGTACAACAACGCCTCAATTGGCAACTCTGTGAGGGATATAATAAACTGAACTACATCACACGTCTCCTGGCGAGACCTCGATTGTCTAGTAACATCTGAGCTT
Source organism: Lathyrus sativus (assembly GCA_963859935.3). Taxonomy (NCBI): domain Eukaryota; kingdom Viridiplantae; phylum Streptophyta; class Magnoliopsida; order Fabales; family Fabaceae; genus Lathyrus; species Lathyrus sativus. Next base: position 505,460,136 of record OZ012737.1, read on the forward strand.
TAGAACTCCATACTCCTATTGAGAACCACACCTGAAAGCAAAAGGTCAACCAACCTGATCGATGCTTCAAAATGCATATGTTTGGCAATGGCGTAATGCTCCATACATTATGGAAATGCTACGCTTTTTTTTTTTGGTAGATGCAAATATGGCACTATATGCCGATGCAAATATGACACTATATGCCGATGCAAATGTGACACTATATGCCGATGCAAATGCAGGCTCGAGCTGCTGGGAAAAGCTCTGACGAGCTTGTTTCATCAATTCTGCCGTTGAGGACAAACACCACCATGCTGGGAAATGGACGGGTATCACAAAGTATTCCGGCAAAATAAATGCCCGGACATACAAACAACTCTGCTGGGGAGAGCTTTAACCTTTGATTTCCAATGGGAGGAAAGAACCACACTTGCTGGGAAGAGAGAACTCCGCTGGGGGAAACGACTCTCTTGGGGAACCCATAACTGACTCCGCTGGGGGAGAATAAAGGACCCTACTGTGGAAGGGAAAGGTGAACTGTCTGAATACAACCTTCGATCTAGGGACCGTCGATCTCTGCTGAGGATAAATGACCTTGCTGAAGAATGTCCTTTGGATAACTACGGCTAGCTGGGGCAATTGATCCTTCTTCAGTGAGGAACATTGTCATCTCGGAGGCGCGACCTGCGTGGGGATCGAATCTTTCGTTACGAACTCTTGGTCCATACTGCAATCTTTTGATAGCCCACCTTCTCAGAACTCTGCTTCAGGGATACTAACATGCCCCAGTCTGGATTCTACAATACTTCTTCTCGAAAGGAAATCCTAGTCAGGACTCTATCTTGAAATAGCTTGCCCCTGAATCTGCAATAATTTTGGAATGGACCCTGTAGTCTTTGTATCCTGACGGCCAGACATGGACCGCTTCTACAATTTCGACCCTCGAAGAGGTGCTCTGTCAAAAGTAGCTCTTGTGCTCTTAGGGTGACCTATCTTGGTCTGGTAATGGCTTTGCCCCTGATTGACTGATTCGTGGAACAATGCCCATAACTATGAGAGATTTGCCAAATCTTGACCTGACTGCCCCAGATTTACTGATTCTAGGATGACTGACCCTACCGGAATTAATCAGTATAGCTTGCCCCAGTTCACGAAACATTTGGGCATTCTGCATTTTATCCCGATCAGACCTTCCACTGTAGGAATCTTTCCTGTCGGCATGCGCTTACTCGCAAGTAACACAAGTTGTTCTGCATAAAAGATATATTAAAACGCAATGCATATGACAGTTTCAAAATCCAAGTCTGTTCACTGGAAAAAATTTTGCGACATGTAATGAATCAATTATCAAAATGTCAATATGAAAGCTGGTAAGAGGAACCCTTTTAGGAGTCAGAATCGACGCGATCTTTACCGACGTATGCTCTTGACCAAAACCTGTTTCAATTAGGACTTTTTCGGGTTGTAACGTGGTCAGGTTCACGGTTAACAAGGAAAGACAAAGGCTCGAAGTTTATTTTAACCCACCCATTCTCCATAATGTTCTCCAATCCTATGTTCAGCTAATCTGACTTCAGCATTCACCTCTGGGAGGTTGAAGTATGATAGGAGTGATGGTTCAGGATACCACACATTCTTTTTGAGTGACAGTCATTTGCTTTTCGTCTTTGGGTGCCCAGAGTCGCACGACTTTGTCCTTTTCGAGGATTTTTCTTTTCTTTGACAATCCTTTCCGTCTTTCGTTTTTTTTCATTCCCTAACTTTTTCCTGGACTGAGTATCTTTTGAAATTCTTTTGATTTTCCAGTCCAGCGGGATGCCCCTATTTTTGCCTAAGTCATTTGTTTTCAAGTTTTGACTTAGCGGGCTTTTGATTCTTTTCGCTTTTCGTTTTTTTTTTGAACAAGTCGTGTGGCACTGGTTTGTCTGACTTTTTGTGGAATAATGTGACTGTTTCACTCTTGGGTTGGCGAACCTTAACCATTGTGGTTTTTTCGGCACGACCCATATGGGTGTGATTTATCCTCGAACGGACACTCCTTTCGCGATTTGAACGCTTGGCCAAACTAACTGACACCTACCCTGCCCCGGGTTAAGATTTAGGGTTTTTCATTTTCAAAAAAGAAACTCCTACTACTGGGCTCAAAAGGGGTTATCAAGGGATTATCTTCCTTATATCTTCGGTGTTTATGGATTGAAACAATGTCTGTATCTCATCAACAAGTTTTTTATCCAAAAGCATACAATCAGAAGATTATTCGTCATCTATTTTCGTCATCCTCCCCAGATTCCTGCTAAAACAAGCATTAAGCATTAAAGAAACACAAAGAGTGAACACGACTGGATTAATTCAAAACATGCATATTCATTTCGTTTATCAATATTAATTGAAAAAACAACGAGTTTTACAAGCGAAATTTGCAATTCAACAGGAAGGAAACTACAAATGCAAAGGCATGAACAAAATAACATGAAAAATGTCAGTGTCTCAGAACTGGGCTTCTTGCACTTTGATTTATTGTTGAGTCAACCATCCTCTGAAACTATCATCAGGGGTAGTCTGCTGTCTTGACCTATCTCTCAATGGCCCGACCAATCTAAAGAACCCTCTTTCGTCAGTTAGACTCCGGCTTGTCCGCGGTTTTGAGCCACATTGGGGACATCATTCAGAGAAGTTGATTGCCTTGCTGTCAATCAAGTCTTGCACCTTGTGCTTAAAAGCTTTGCACTGTTCAATCGAGTGGCCAGGTGCCCCTGAATGAAACTCACATCGCACTTTCTCGTCATATCCAGGTGGTGGCGCCCCTGTCAAGGGCGCCAAGGTTCTCTTCTGAACCAGCTGTAATCCCAACAAGGTTTGGAGTAGATCAGCGTAGGAAGAGTTCGGCGTGTCAAAATGTCTGTTTGCTGGCCGGACCGGATACTTTCTATATCCTTGTTGATTCTGCTGCTGCTGTGGAGCCGCGGGAATAGTGACACTATCGACCTGTTGCTGCTGGTTGCCCCAACGTTGATTCCCCCTTCTTCCACGGGAGCTGGACACGGAGCTCGTTTCCCCTTCTCCTTTCCTGCCACCGAAGGCTTTCTTCGCACTTACTGCTGAAGTAGGCTCACCTGCTTGGAACCTTCCTACCTTAATGTTATTTTCAATCTTCTCACCCATCAGAATTAAGTCTGAGAAACTGGCCAGAGATGTGTGAAACAACTTGTCATAAAACATACCAGTGAATGTTCCGATGAACATGTCATTCATTTCCTTGTCTTCTAAAGGAGGACGGACCCTGGCAGCCATGTCGCGCCATCTTTGCGCATACTCTTTAAAGCTCTCACCCTTCTTCTGAGACAACCCTTGCAATTGGACCCGGTTGGGTGCCAAGTCGCTGTTGTACTTATAGTGAGCTACAAATGCCTCTGCTAGCTGTTTCCATGTCTTGATATTAGTTGGCTCCAATCCCATATACCACTCTAGGGAAGGGCCTGACAGACTATCTTGAAAGAAATGCATTAGCATTCTCTCATCAGTTGAATATGCAGACATCTTTCGGTAATAAGCCCGCACGTGCACTTTCGGGCAGGTGTCCCCTTTATACTTATCAAACGTAGGAGCTTTGAATTTGATTGGCAACCTCAAGCCGGGTATCAGACCCATTATTGACATGTCTAAGCCCACAGCACTTTGGTTCAGGACCCCCCCTCATCTGCTCTTCTAGCATTCTGATCTTCTGGGAGTCATCCATCGGTCCCTCGAAACCTCCACCGGAGAAGGCATCCTCTTGCTGATCCACTTGCCAGATACCATTCCCAGCTCCATACCCATCGTATCCATTGTTACGGTCAGCTCTGATCTGATTCATCGCCGGGCCTCACCCTCTGTTGCCGTATCCCGGAGCAATTCCAGCAGGTCCAACAATCATTAACCCAGCGCCGTTTCCATTTCCGAAACCTCCGTAACCCTGATTGGTCATACCATATCCGTCTCGCCCCAAGCCTTGAGCATTGAAACCATATTTCCCAGCATTATCGAATCCCTGGTCATTGAAACCGAATCCCGTATTACCGAAGCCGTTGCCTCCCATATTATCACCCAGGTTGACATCACCAAGCCCAACATTATGGACAGCAGTCTCGTTCCCAATTCTAACGTTACCGTTCCCAGCAGCAGTACCGTTGTTGATATTAACAGCAGGTATGTTGACTACAGGCGAAGCCACTGGTGTGGGAGTACCATCCCCATGAACAGTGTCGACTCGCACAGACTGATGATCCTCATTTCCATGCCCAACATTCCTTGCCAACAGAGGCTGCACCATAGCTTGCAAATTCTCCTGACCTTTTGCAATAGTCTCCATGGTTTGCATGAAGAGCGCTAGCTTCTCACGCATATCTTACACCTCGTTCTGCATTTGATCCATTACTCTCTTACAATTTGTGCAAGTGGAATACCGATGAGGATGTTGGCTAGCAATTCTGTAAACACCTGTTGAGATGCAGGAGATGAGATACAATTTCGAACCAGTACCTGCAATGCAAAATGGATATGCAATATGCTACCAACATATGAATGAAAATGCGAATGCGTATGCACACAGTCAACAGGGATCAAGTGCCCCGGCTGAGAAGCCTGAACCATATCAAGAAGTCTCAGATAGACCCTTCAGAAGTCCTCAAACCCTGGCCTCAGATAGACCTACAACAAAGCTCCAACACTGGTCTCTGATAGACCCCTAACTCTGACTGGTCTCTAATAGACCTCCAATCATATCTCCCACTGGTCTCTGACAGACCTCAGAACTCTCCAACTGGTCTCTGACAGACCTCATAACTCTCCGACTGGTCTCTGACAGACCTCAGAACTCTCCATAAATATCCAGGATCTCTGATCAAGAAATAACCAGTAGTCTGAAGGTCTAGTTACCTGCATAACCCCAAACCCTCTCACAGGTAGGTGTCCTAGTAACTGACAAAGGTACGGCATCCTATGCGGTCGTCGGCGTCACAGACTTTCAGGGTTGATGATACGATTCCCAGAAGGAGTGGCATCATCAAATCCTGAAGAGGCCTCACTTAGCCAACTTCCAAATGATCGGTCCCCGGAGTCGACAATTCAGCTGACCAACAACCCCTTCGACCCAAAGGGTAGAAAAAGAAGCCAACCATAAGAACCTCGTCCGAGTGTAGATTTCATGAGACACTAATGCAAGCAAAGCCGGCACGCGCCCACTACTTTCTACTCTAAGTCTAGGTGCACTCAAGCCCAGGTCTGGCTTATCTCTCAATCATAGAATCACCCGTCACAACCCACTACAGCAATAATATCAATAATATAATGCTGAAAATAAAGGACAGAAATATAAATCCATACAAAATCCTCGACGGGAAAACAAGCGCTAGGATTGACTCTCTTAAGGGACGTTGGATCCCAAATGCATAGGGAACTATCGCAGTCCCCAGCAGAGTCGCCAGCTGTCGCTACTGCGAAAATCGGCGCCGGCTGAACAGAAGAGTTGCCACCGTGCGTTATTTATCCCACGGGAGGGAAAGGAAACGCTCAGAGTAAACCTACCGCAAATACGGGAAAGGTATGGTCATCGCAACCAAAACCTGGATTCGGGAGTCGGTTACGCAAGGGGAAGGTATTAGCACCCCTCACGTCCGTCGTACTCGACGGGATCCACGCTTGTTTTCGGGTATGGATTGTTATTTCTATCTACTCTATAGGTCAGGGGTTAAAAAGAAAATAAAATGACTCGGCAAAGCATCGCACTTTATGCCTACGTATTCCCGTCTGGAACGAGAAATTAGATTCAACGTAGTTCGCCTACCTACGGGAAAGGAGGGGAAGGTTGCTCGCTAGGATATCGCATCCTATGCCTACGTACTTTCATACAGCATGAAAGATCAGAGCAAACGTAGTTCGGGCCACGTACGACACAAGTCTGTCTTGATTGTTTTTTTATTCCTTCTGAAAAAAGGTCTTTCTGATTAACAGTCCAAGCGGACAAAAATGACGTTTTGATGAGTTCACATTCTTTTACGGAAGAAGTGTCTTTTATTGTGTTTGAAATATTTATTGTGTTTTTTTGTTTGTTTTGAGAAAGAAGAGACAGAACTCTAACCTACGGTTGCGAAGGGAATCAAACTATCATAATGTTATCATGCATGGGTTAAGACCTAGTGTCTATCATGCTCCTCTCTTGCACAGAGAGAAACATAGATTCCTAAGGGAATAGACGGAAACAGAAACAATGGCAGATATATACAGTAAAGCAGTAAAATGCATGGATGCAGCAATACAAGCGAGGCAAGGGAGTCTCACTCAACCTCGAACCTAGAAAACAATAGGCAAAAGTGAACAGGATTCACTTTCAACCCAACAGGTTAAAAAGCAAACAATACAGTCAGGGAAAACCAATACATCAGAAATGAACAGCAAGAATAAACAGCCACAGCAGCTCTGCATCAACACCTATCTTCAGGTCATCTCCAAACAGCTACAAGCTTCAGCATGCATCAATCTCCATCTCCACAGTCTTCAAGCAAGGTCTTTGATTATCAGTCTTCCATCTGCAATGGCTTTTCTTCCCATCTCAATCTCCAAGAGGAATATCAGTCAACAAGATGAGATGAATGTTAAACAGTCAAGTGCTTACCAAAGGTGGCTCATTAACTGTTAACACTATACAGACAATTTTCCCTCAAAAGTTCTATCTTTCAAATACATTTACTGATCCTTCCAAAGGAAGGAGGTGGATATTTGAAAGAGACTTTGAATCATAGAGAGAGGATGGATGCAGACAAAGCATTCCATGTTTGTGAATCAAGCTTTCTAATCTAGAGCTCTGCCTAGCTCCTAAACCCTACACTCCTCAACATCTGCTAGCAAGAATCTCCTCATCAACTCTGGAAGTTGGTCTTCATGCTCTTGATCTCCAATGGCTTCATCAACACAAGTCTTCAGCTCTCCCAATCCCCAAAGCAATCCCAATACCCATACAGACAAATCATAATCCCCAGAGAGGGCACACCACACCAGTCAAGCAAATATAGACAGTATACTAATAGCAGTAGGGGAATCCTAATATTTTCTAAGGGATCTAATATCTACCCATAATCCCTATAGTCCCATACCCCAAAAATTCAATCTCTAACTCCTAAGGGAAATGAACTAATTCACCTATGTTATCACCTAAACCCTAATTTTGTTCATGTCATTCACACCTAAACAAATCTCCTAAAATTAATTTCTAAAATCATGAGCTAAATTGTATGTACAAGTTGAGGGCCTAAACTAATCACCCTAAAAAGAATGAATTAAAAATGCTAAAGCATCTACTCAAACTAAAATCACCAAATTTAAGCACTAAACTAAACTTAATAAAATGCTATTTACAAGAAAAATGCATGAAAAATATTAAAACAAAATAAAATGCCATTTTTATTATTTGGTATTTTTCTAGACAGAATTATTGACCTAGAGAAAAAAGAACCAATTAAAACAAGCCATTTTCCATTTTTTATGATTTTTTAAAGATGAGAAAAATATCAAAGAAAATAAAAATTGAAAATAGAAATTAAAAGGGGAGGGGGTGTTATAAGCAGCTTCGCCCAGTTATTATTCACCATTGGGCCACTAAGAGGGGTGCAAATATCATGATAGTAAGGCCCATATGCGCTCAGAATTTAAATGAAAAATAAAAAGAGAATTGAAAAACCAACGGTGTATTTAGCAAGCGGTTTTAGTTGAAATATGGATTGGGCCGCGGGGTAGGGTGTGAGTATCAAAGTTTTTCTGAGCCCAGGATTCATCATTAATTAAAACGCTGCGTTGCAGCTTAAGTTTCCCTCCGTTTCTGAAATTAAATTGGAGCCGTTGGATTAGATGAACAAGTCAAATAGAGAGAAAGATCTAACGGCCCTTGAGTTGTCTTCTCCAAAATGCCATTAGGGTTTCAGAATTCTCTTCCATGCAGCCATGTTCATGTGCATCGTTCTCTCTCCTCAGGCCATGAAATCAAGACTTGTAAAGAACAAAGTTGCTCTCTTCTTTCCCCTGAACACAATGATGCCTTTAGTTTGGACTGAAACTATCCCTAGGATGAAACCCGATAGGTGGAACCTCATGAAATACCAATTGCACTCATCAATGGAACCTCACAATCCTTCAATCTAACTGTCCTATCTTGTTCATCATGCTACACTGATCTCCTCAAACCATTTCATACTCATTAATACTCATTATATAACCTATCCTCGATCATCAAAGTCAATGCACCCTGCCATGGAACCTCACAGAATTCTCTCTATCCCTCAGAAATCAATCACTTATGGTCTCTAAGCATGTTGATCCTAACCATTCCATCTAATACTGCCTAGATAAAGAGATGTAGATTGAAATGCATACCTTGAGATTTGATGAAACAGTTGTGAATCTTTGCACTAGAGACCTTGGCAATCCTCTTAAATGATCCTTAGAGTATGGTGAGCTTTCTGTTTGCAACAATTATGATGATGAGTACTTGGATTCTTGGCTGCAACTCTGGTGCACAACTTTGAATCTTGGACAACAACTCCTTAAACCTCCATTGATGGACCTTGCATTATGCTCATTCACCCTCACAATATACCAAAGATTGGAAATGAAGAACTCTCTTGAACAGAAATGGAAGATTATGATAATTCTCTCACTTTCTTACAATGGAAGCAACCATGAAATTCTCTCTTTTCTCTCCCTCTTTTCACCAACCCCTTGCACCAATGATTTACTCTCAATATATAGATTATGATGGACAGATCTAGAAAGTTTTAGAATGATCTTAGAGGATTCTAGAAAGTGGTGGAAAGTTCATGGAATTCTCATTTGATGATACTTTGAATCATCTCATATCATGCTTGCATCCTTTGGATATTTGTGTCAAAATCTCCTCTCATGATTTATTGACATGGTGTGAGTGAAAAAACCAAGTTCCTTGCCTTGAAAAGTCACTTATGCCAAGTTTTCCATACTTGCCTTATTATGCAAGTAACAAAAATACAAAGCAAGTCCAAAATTTAACCCCTAACTCAAAAAAGTGGCTGAACCAATGTCTCTAAAATGATGTTTGGAATCAATTTGGTATATTGGATGACCCATTTTGGATTTGTAGATCTCTCAAACCAATTTTTCATTTCAACTTTTTCAACTTATATGCCTTTTTTAGGTCATTTTTCACCAACTTTGGTCAAGTCTCATTCCATGCATTTCCAAACTTTCATGACTTCTTTTCTAGACTTAAAATGGAATTTGGAGCAAGTTTGATGTTGTGAAGTTTTTCATTTGAAGCTTCCTTGTATGAGTTCTAGGCATGGGCTAAGAATGACCTGTAATCCTCATATGACCAAAATACCCTTTGCTTGCCAAGACCATAAGTAGAGTTCCACAAATCATATGAAGGCATACCATACCATTATAGAAATATAAGACAATGAGGAACAACTCTTATGTTGGCCAGAAACCCATTTGAAATATCCTGGAAGGTCAAAAGTTGCTTGGAAGACAGACAACTTTCACAGACAAATTTTAGTGCCCTCAGATGACCTGTAACTTGCAAGAGCCATAACTTGAGTTCTACAAATCATCTTGATGACTTCCACCACTCAAATTAAAGCTATGAAGATACCCTACAAGTTTCATGTGGACCATAAATTCATATGAAGCTTTCATCTTGATTTACACTGCTTTGAAGTTTGACCTAAATCAGGGGATTTTACACTGAAACCCTAATTTGGTAACTCCTCTTCTCCTTGACTCCTCTTGATTTCTTCTTGGTACATCACCATATCCTTCTCCTCTTGTCAAATGATGAACCCCACATCTCTCCAATAGACCTTGATGCCCTTTAATCAGTCAATTGACCTAAGGTTGACCCAGGGTTGACCCAGATGAAACCCTAGTTGACTGTCTTCAACTGCAATTCTTGTGATCATATCAATGACTTGCCTCCTTCTCCAAATGACTTTCTAAGTCTCCCATGATGTATAGATACTCTCCATGCTCTCAATTCACAGCTCACATGATCTTCAGATACCCTCAAATAGGAGATAGATGCACTGCTTGATCCATTGACTTCTTAGCTTTCAAATTCTTTCTGATGACTTGAATGAGATTGAATTAGAATAATAACCTCTTTATAGGCTCATAGAGATGAGAATAATGATTGTTCCCTGTTGGATGATTTGTTATGCTATGCTATGCAGATGATTAGACTATGTACATGACTCTATATGCAAATGCTAATGCAACTGAAACATAAAACCAAATGAATCAGGTTGAGCAAATTTTAGGGTGCAACAGATAGTCCTCAGGGTCCTTTCTTGTATCCCTAGAAGATTTGTGTTTTTTCCTAGTGGAGTTTGTATAGCTGCTTACATGATTACATTCTCCAGCGGATCCATTATTTTCTGCAGCAGATCTCTTCATCCCTTTTAAAGCAAATTTCGAATGGATTTTCTTTTTATCATCAGGAAGAGTCAAGAATATTTCGGTTGATGTTCCCCCTAACAATTTATCTCTCATCTTTGAAGCAGAGTTCATGTTGTTATCCTCTTTGTGGATTACTGATTATTGAAGATTGATCTTTGGGTTTTTCCCCCAAGCAGTATTTTGCCCTCCTCAGCGAGATTTGAGCCTTGTATTAGGATTTATTTTCCTTTAACGGCTTTTGTTTATCTCTTGCAAGATTTCTTTTGTTTATCCCTAACACGGTCTATAGTGATGTCTCCAGCTTGTTGAGATTAGCCAGTATTCGGTGGTGTTGTGATGTTTGTTCATCCTCTGTTTACCTCTTTGTATGTTTTGTCAGCATATTCATACTCATATACATTGCATGCGCATTTATTTTGTTGAGCATAACATGCTTTTGTTGCATTGTGCATCTTTCATTTCTTGCGTGTTTTCCCTTTCTTTGGTGTTGTTATTCTCACAGAGAGTGAGTGTGTCATCTTTCCATTAGAGTGTCGACCCTAAGCAGAAAATGCATATCCTTTCTAATTTCCCACCTAGTTTATGCCTCGTGGAAGATGTTTTTTTAGCTTTCCTCCCCAGTTTATTATCTAGATGGAATTACCCTTAAGTTGAGTTATTTTCTTGTTGGGTCGAGTCATGTTTGACTGTTTCTCTCTAGTTTGTTCCTGGATTGAACTTTGGTCTCTTGCGGTGGTTATTTTGAATTTCTCCGGATTGTGAAACCTGAATGATGAGAAGGTATTTATTTCTCCTTTTGAGGATTTATTTTCCTCGGCAGAAATCTGTTTATTAATCCCCATTAGAAGATGAAGATTTGAATTTCCCCAGCAGTGGTATGATAGCATTGTCTTGGAAGTTTTTTCCTGACAACAAGTGGTGTCTCTTGAGCAGCTTGTGTGTCCCCAGCAAGGTAAACCTCACTTGGTAACAAGTGGAAGCCTCTTTATTTGAGTAGTTCGTGTAATCTCCAGGAATTTATTTGTATCTTTGCAATAAATGACATTTCTGTAGTTCATCCTCAATAGTGAAGTTTATTATGAAATGTTGATCCCTATCCGATCAGGTTTTCCATCAAATGGCATCTCTGTGGAAAAGTCTTGTTGAGAAGTTTGTTATGAAATCTCCAACAGATGGTTGTCACTTTATTTAAGAAGTTTATTGTATGATTTAACATGTCTGTATCTCTTTTGAAGATCCCCGACAGAATTATTGATCTGTAATTCCTAGCAGATGGCAGTCCCTTCAGCGGAGACAATTTGTATTTGGTCCTTTTTTCAAGTTCAAACTTGACTAAAGAAAAAGTTGAGACCTATCTTTATAGTAGAAACTTGTTATCATTCGACTTGGTTTGTCATTTGAACAGATGTTTATCTCCTTATATGGGGATCATGTTGTGATCCAATGAATATTTCATCCCTAATAGATGGTTGTCTCTTTATTTGAGAAGTTTGTTGTGTGATTTGAGCTTCCCAGTGACAGGTAGCTAATGATATATTTCTCGTCCTACCCAGTGACACGTATTCGAGTATGTTCATCCTATCCAATGACAGGTAGCCGACCTTTATTTCCTTCTTCTACCCAGTGATAGGTAGTTGAATTCTGTTTGTCCTACCCAGTGACAGGTAGTCGACCTTTATTTCTTTCTCCTGCCCAGTAACAGGTAGTCGAGTTTTGTTTACCCTACCTAGTGACAGGTAGTTGGTAATCTTTTAGTGTGAGTCCATTTCCTTAGTTTTTCTACCTAGTAACTGGTAGCCGGTAATGTTTCTTCACCTTTTGAGTATATCGCCTTTATTTTCTACCCAGTAACTGGTAGCAGGTAATTTTTCTCATTCTTTATTGGTTGGTTATCTTTGTTTTTACCCAGTAACCGGTAAAAGGTAATCCTTCCTCTCGAGCTTGTTGCCTTTATTTTTCTACCCAGTAATTGGCAGTAGGTAACATTTTCTCTCTTTTAATTAGTTATCGTTATTTTCTACCCAGTAACCGGTAGTTGGTAATCTTTACTTGTGGTAATATTTCTTTTCCTACCCAGTAATAGGTAGTTGATATTTTGTTTACCCTATCCAGTAACCGATAGTTGGTAACCTTTTCCTTCAGGACTATTACTCTTGCTAAACTACTCAATAACCAGTAGTTGGCAATATTTATTTTCCTACCCAGTAACAGGTAGTTGATCATCTCTCGTCAAGTGGATTAATTTTTACCCAATATCCGATAATAAGTAATACATCTCTTTGTTTTTCTACCCAGTAACCGGTAGATGATATTTCTTTTGTGTTTATTGCCCTTATTTTCTACTCAGTAACCAGTAGAAAGTATTTTACCTCTTTTCTTCGGTTTGAGTATCTCCGCCCAATAACCGGCAGTTGGTATCTCTTCCCTAGTTGAGTTGATTCCATTTCTTTATCTGAATGGAATCTTGTTCTTTAGTTTTCCCCTGCGGAGTTTTTTCTCTTTCCTTTTTCTTTTGCTCCCCAGTATTTGTTTGTCTCTTGTGGCTTATCTTCCGCACAGAGGTCTCGTGTCTACATACCATTAGCATAATCATATGATTTTGTGGCCTCTTAGGGCCAAAAACTGGGTTTATTGTTATATTTAAGTCTCTTCTATCTGGTCGAGACAAAGATGTGAATCTTCATATCTTCGGATAGAAGAAACTTAAATAGGGGAAGCTGTAATACCCTAATTTTTACCCCTAAGATCTCACATATCATTTGCATCTCATTCCACAAATAAGATCAAAAACTTTGGTTCTCTTGCCTTCTTCTATGTGTTTATTCTTGAGAGATCACCAGGCGCTCCTGTTTTCTTATTTGTTTGATATTTGTTTATGTTTATGTTTACTAACCATTAATTAAAATCCAAAAAAAATGTTTGTTTTTCCTTTACTAACTTTTTTAGGGAGAATTTGGATCAAGGATATCAAATACCAGCTGTTGTACCCCAAAATTTGACCAACCGTTTCTTGTACTTGGCTTATGTTTTCATTTCATTTTTGCATTTCTGCATGTCATAGCATTTGTTTGTGAGGCAGGGGATCAAGGTAGTTCTGTGGCTCAGAGCTCTCTTTTAGTGTAAGAGTCCAAACAACGAGCATCAGAGGCTCCAACATTTATTTTGCCCAGCGATCAAACGGTCGATTTTATTTTATTTTGTAGGATATTTTTTAGCTTCGAAGGCAACAATCAAGCTATCTCAAACATCCTCATAGTTATGATATTCAAGGGCAGGTTTCAGAGGCTAAACGGGGCTGAAAACGGGAGAAAACAGACAAATATGCAGATTTTCCTCCAGAAGGCGCAAAAATTCAAATTTATGAGCGGTTAACCGATTAACGAATATGGTTAACCGGTTAACCAAACAAAAATCAGAACAAATTCAAAATTTCAAAGGCGTTAACCGATTAACCAAAATGGTAAACCGGTTAACAGAGGCCAATTTTGCCTCTGCACGTGAGTTTTCAAAGGCAGCCACCTTTGGGGTCCATTTTAATCACTTGTGAATTTGATTTTACACTAGAAGAAGGATATAAAACCACTTTGAATTTTGATTATTTTTCAAAATTAATTCAAATTCCCTCCAATTTTCCATTCCTAATCCCATTCCAATTTTCATAACCACACTCCAAACCACATTCTACTCCTAACCTAGAGCATATTTAAATGATTTTGCTCCAAACCTCACAGAATAATCCTCACAATTTCATTTCATTTTCAGAATTCACTCTCACTCTTGAAATTTTTCTCTCAACTTTTCACTCTAAAACCTCCATTAGAGCTCTCACTTGAGTTCTTTGATTCTTCATTGGAATCATAGAATTCTAGAACTAAACCTCCATCCTTCATCTCCATTATCTTCAATTCACCATTCAATTTTCGTTTGGATTTGGATTTGAATTTGGAAGCTAGTTTGGAAGTGCTTATTTGGATCGTTTTTGCTTAATTTTGCTTGATCTTCATTTCTACAACAAGAAAGCTCTTGGATCTTGAAGAATCTCAGGGTTTCTTGCTTGGATCTACTCATTTCAAGTGAATCAATACTCACCAAAGCAAATCTCCGCTTTGTAGGTTGGTAATTCTAGATCCAATTCTGTTTTGAGCTTATTTGGATAATCACAATGTAGATCTATGACTTTTGATGCACTTTGATCTATTTTGTTGATTTTGATTTGTGATTTCAATGCTTGAATGTGTTTACATGTTGTTTGTTCACTGATTTTTGGTGTTAAATTCGTGCATAATTGATTACATGATCTTTTGGATTATTGCATTGGATTAATTGCTTAAAGTGCTTTTGAGTTACTGGTTTTCTGCTTTTGGTGCAGTGTTAATCGGCTAACCAGTTGCAATACAAACTGGTTAATCAGTTAACCAGTGCGAATTTTCAAAAAAAAATTTGGTTAATCGGTTAACCATTAGTGTTAACCGATAAACACTGAATCAGAATGACATATTTGGTTATTTTCAAGCATGTTTTGATGTCCTCTCACTTTGAATCTTCATGGATCGATATGATGCATTTAGGTGGGCTATTTTGGACATGTTTCACTGCTCTTGATTGTTTAATCTTGATTCTTCGACACGTGACGTTCGGTTTCCACTTGAATGCATACTTTGTGGATGTTATTCAAGTGATGAGTGTTTGTTTTCTTTGCTTGAGTTTCAAGAATTGTTTGGTTGAGATGTGCTTGCGATGGCTGCTGCCCTGAACTTTTTTTCTCCCACTTTTCTTTGATGATTGATTGTAATAGTTGTAGGAGCTTGCTTCTCCCATTTCATCTTGTCCTCGCATCTTTCTTGTTTGCATTTCATCTTTCATTTCTTTTCATTTTGTGATTGAATTGCTAAGTGTTTAGTTGGTCTTTTGCCCTGATCCCTTAGGATTGCTAGTCCCTCCGTTTAGGATGGGAGTAGGAGAGACATTAAGTGTTCAATCCAAGCATGCTAACATTAGGATAGTTTCTTCCCTCTTAATCTCAATCTTAGGGGCACATTGCATGATAACATTAGGGTTGTTTAGTTTCCCCTTAGAGTTTGTGTCTTCTCTTCTCATCTCCTAACATCTTAAGACTCTTAATAAAGGATAGTAAGTGTTGTACGCTACGAGCCTTAAGTACTTGAGGAATGATAGTTGAGGGGCTTCCTCTCAACTGTCTAGAGTGTTTAGCGTATGCCTTTTGGGTGATATGTGACGCATTCTCTCTCAAGTCATAGTCTTTAGTGCAACATGAACTATAAACTTAATTCAATTCACTTCTTCATCAAAAACAGAAAACAAAACACCAAACCTTTTTATCCTTCGGGATTAATTGAAAACTTTTTTTAGAAAGAGTTTGTTAACTCTTGGTTCTACCGCAAACAAGCATCGTTTCGAACTGCTAGAACGAAGGTTTAACCCTACTCAGTTAAAACACTTAACCAATATGTGGTCGTGTCAGCTCGAACTACGTTTGCTCTGATTTTTCATACCAGATGAGGATACGTAGGCACAAGACGGTGATGTCTTGGCGAGCAACCTTCCCCACCTTCACCCGTAGTTTTCTGAACTACGTTGACTCTGACTTTCCCATTGCACGAGGGAGTACGTAGGCATAGAGCGACGATGCTCTATCGAGTCTCTTTTCTTTTCTTTTGTCCCTGTCTGCCAGCCTTTTGATAGATTAACACCCTTTTAGATAGACAACAAGCATGGATCCCGTTGAGTATAACGGACGAGAGAGGTGCTCATACCTTCCTCTTGCGTAACCGACTGCCGAACCCAAGATTTAGTTGCGATGACCTGTTTTTTTTCCCTTTTTCGTAGGTTTTCTCTGATCGTTTCCTTTCCCATTCTTTGGGAAAAATAACAAATGGTGGCGACTCTTATGTCTTTGCCGGCCCCTCTTCGCAGCGATGCGACAGCTGGCGACTCTGTTGAGGACATCCTTCCCATCCCCTATGCGAGTCAATCCTAGCGCTTGTTTGTTTTACCTTTGGGTGTGTATATGTGTTGCATTTGTACTCTTATGGCATTTGCATTTTACTTTCGGCATTTCTATATATCATTATTGTTGTGGTGTTGGGTGGGAATGTTCCACTTTGTGATAAGCCAAAACCCAGGCTTGAGAATAACCATAGTATTAGAAGTGGAAAGTAGTGATGAACCTGTATGTTTGGCTTGCACTAGTTCTCACAAAATTCGCACTCAGACGAGATTCTCTTTGATGACTACCTTTCCAGTCTGTTTCAGATAGTTGAGAGGATGTTGGATCTGAGGATTGTCGACTCTGGGGACCGATCATTTGGAAGTCAGCTAAGTGAGGCCGCTTCGTTAGACTATGATGCCAAATCAAAAATGGTGAACGTATCATTGTTTCTCGAAAGTTTGTGACGCTGATGACCGCATAGGATGCCAGACCTTATCAGAGATAGGTTCATACCTATAAGTGGGGAGGGTTATGCAGGAAACTTTGACCTTCAACTACCTGGTTTTCTTGTCAATGTGAACTTTTGATCCTTGATATAGTGGGTTCCTTATGTCAGTGATGTGTTCTCACTAAAGCGAAGCGCTGGTTCATCTCAGTCAACAACACAACAATCCTGATCCCCTGTTTCACTTGCATATTCATTTGCATATTAACATTGACATGCATTTATGTTTCAGCTGCATATTCTTCCCTTGATTCTAGTAAACCAATCCACTACTGACATGGAGGGTTGTTTGAAGAAGACAGTTGTGTATAAGTTTCCAACACCAGATATAAGGTCTTTACTCAATTTGATTTCTGCTGTTGATCACAGTGTGATGGAAGATTTCAAGAAAGAGTATGGGAAGCTTTCAGGTTGTGTCTGCAAAGCTACAGTGTTTGAGATAGGAGGTCTTCACACCTTGCTTCAGTTCTATGATCCTCAGTTGAGATGTTTCACTTTCCCTAGTTATATATTGATGCCTACTCTAAAGGAGTTTGCCATGTTGCTAAGAGTTCCTATTCTGGATTAGATGCCTTTCTATCATTCTGAAGCAGAGCCTAACTTAACTATGCTTGCAAATTCACTTCATCTGGATGCTTCTGAGTTGGAAGGGAAGATGGTTAGGAAGAATGCAATGTCTGGTTTCCCATTGCATTTCTTGGTTGGTAGAGCTCAACATTTTGCAAAAGAAGGTTGTTGGATTGTCTTTAATGCCATCTTGGCTCTTTGTATCTATGGCATAATATTGTTCCCAAACATTCCAGACTTTGTGGACTTGGATGCTTTCCATATTTTTGTCTCGAAGAATCCTGTGCCGATACTCTTAGGTAATGTGTATCACTCTGCGCACTACAAGAATGAGAATAGGAGGGGGAAGAATGTCTCCTGCTGTGTACCTCTCCTGTATATATGGTTTGTGAGTCATCTTCCTAAGTCTGGTTCATTTGTCGACATCTCAGATACCGCTGATTGGTCAGAGAGGCTTATGGGGTTAACTTCTGAGAACATTGTATGGTTTAACCGAGACTTCTTGGGTATGGAGATAATCTCTAGCTGTGGTAATTTCCCTAATGTCCCTTTGATTGGAAGAAAGGGTGGTATTAACTACAATCTAGCTCTTGCAGTGAGGCAATTTGGTTATGCTCTAAGGGAACCTCCGAAGGAAGAATAAATACAGGAATCTCTATATTTTAACGGTTTGATTGACAGTGAGACCCTAATCAGATTGGAGAAGGCTTAGAGTAAAATTCACCGTAGGGGGAAATCTTCTTTGGGAAAAAGCAATAGCTGAGCATACGAACTTTATGTGAAATGGGTTCAGGAAAGAGTTGACAGACTATTGCTATCATTTCCATCTCGAGAACCTTTGTATCCCTTGATGATTGAAGAACCAGCAACAGTTAATATTCAGAGATACAATCAACTGTGGGCTGAAAAGGAGGAATTACGCTAGGTAAACGAGGAGTCGGAAAAGGAAATTATGCAGCTCAGAAGTGAGAGGAATCAAGCTACCTACTCATCCAAGAAGTAGACAGGGCTGGTGAACAAGATGGGTAGAGAACTAACAGAGGAGATTCGCGCCCGAGAGCGAGTGGGCCGAGACTTGAAGAGTGTTAGTGATGTTCTCAGAGAAAGGAAGAAAGAACTAGAGAGAGCACATCTAGAGATATATAAATTCAATGCTCAATGGAACGCTATTCTGACTAACAACAAAGAACGAGAAGATGGACAGCGGCAACAAATTATCAGGTTGAAGACTCAACTCCGGGTGAAAGATGAGAAAGATATAATTGAATCCTCACGCCGATGCGAAAGTGACCGCAAGTTGAACAAAGCTCTTGCAACGTTGGAAGAGTACAAGTTAAAAGCAGATCTGAAGAGGCCTAAGCTTGAAGAAGCATTTGGGGAAGGCGCCTGGGAAGATTATGCTCAGGGCTTGCAAGCTACCATTAGTCGGAGGGAGTTGCTCATCCAAGGATTGATTGCTAGGCCATACCATCCTGATACGAAGGAGTTATTGGAGGAGTTCCAGACTTGCTGTCGTACTTGATGTATTTTCTCTTTTAGTATTTGTTGTTATGTTGCATCTCGACCATCACCAGGATTGTTGGACGGGGTCATGTTTGATTCTGTTGTATTTCCTCAGTGACGTGATGTGTATTGACTCAGGTCCTCGTTTTATTTATAAGAAGATTGTGTGACTTCATTTGTTAGCTCTCCATTGTCCTGTTGTTCCCGTGAAACTAGAATCAAGGGGAAATTTTCCGTAAAGCATACTTGCATGTGTGCATACCGCATCATTTATCATTTTGTATCGCAGGTGTTCCAGGATTTGTTAACCTTACCTCTCTCTGTGGTTTGTTCATCCTTGTTTCAGGATTGAAAACTAAGAGATTCATCGCTACTCTACAAGGGGAAATCAACGAAAAGCTATGGACCAAATCCAACTCGAGTTGCAGGAGTTCCGTGACCGCATGGCACAATTCATGGACATGATGCAAGGGGTCTCCAACGGCCAGGAACAGCTGAGAACACTGGTGCAACCTCTGATTGCAAGGGTTGATGGGAGTGGGGTTCTTCATGGCGAAACTGTTGTCGTTCCTCCTCAAAATGATGTGGGTACTCCACATGCTAACGCTATCCCAACAGTGGTGGTCCCTCCGGGCGGAGGAAATCAGACTGGAGTTCACATTACAGGTGCGACGTGTGTTGTACATGGGATTACTGGCCCTCAGTGGAATGAGGATGACAAAGATGATGTTTTCTCTATGAGAGAGCTTGGTGTTGGTCTGCGATCTGACGCAGACAGAAGGTTCAAGATGATAGAGGAAAAGATGAGGAGTTATGAAAATCAAAACTCGCTTGGCCTAGATATGTCAAATCTGGGGCTGATCCCAGACCTGAAGATTCCTCCGAAGTTTAAGGTTCCAGACTTCGATAATTATAAGGGGACGACCTGTCCTAGGGTGCATCTCCGTTCTTATTACCGAAAGATGTCTGCATACTCCGACGATGAGAAGATGCTCATGCATTTCTTCCAGGATAGCCTTTATGGTCCATCCCTAGAATGGTATATGGGTTTAGATCCGGTTAACATTAGAAGTTGGAGAGATTTGGCTGAAGCTTTTGTCAGGCATTATCAGTATAACAGCGATTTGGCGCCTAATCGCGTACAGTTGCAGAACTTGTCACAGAGGAGTAATGAAGCATTCAAGGAATACGCCCAGAGATGGTGTGAGCTAGCAGCAAGAGTTCAACCTCCTATGGTGGAAAGAGAACTTATTGACATGTTTTTTGCTACACTGCCTAGGGTGTATTATAAGAAATTAATAGGCAATATGTCAGGAAACTTTTCAGACTTGATCATTATAGGTGAACGGGTTGAAAATGGAACCAAACTGGGGAAGATATAGGCCGGAGAAGGATCCTTAGTTGGAGGAGGTAGGAAAAGTTATGGTAAGAAGAGAGAAGGGGAAACAAATGCGGTATCAGGTTTCAGAAACCAGAATAAGAATATAAATCAGCAATATCGTCAGCAGCAACCTCAAGTTGCGAGCATTTCAATTCCAGCTGTACCACCACCGCAACAACAACAACAGCGTCCACAGCAACAACAACAAAATTATGCTCCGCGACGATTCCAAGACCGTGGGAGAGTAGTGAACAGACACTTTGATGCACCGCCGATACCTTACTCGCAGTTACTTCAACATTTTATGCAGTTGCAATTGATCCAAAAAAGGATGCTAGCTCCTTTAACCAGCGCACCACCTCTGGGGTATGATGCAAATGCCAGGTGTGACTTTCATTCCGGTGCTCTCGGCCATAAATTGATAATTGTAAAGCCTTCAAGCATAAGGTGCAAGACCTTATCGACAATAAAGCTATCAATTTTTCACATGACGCGCCTAACGTTATGCAAAATCCTATGCCAAATCATGGAGTGGCTGGGGTAAATGCCATTGTTGAGGAGGAAGGTTTGTATCTGGTGACCAATGTTGAAGAGCTGAAGACTCCTCTAAGTTTTGTGAAGGATAGGCTATTGAGTGGAGGGGTATTTCCTGGTTGTAAGAGAGATTGTGCAAGTTGTTTGGCTCATCCTGAGGGATGTAAAAATTTGAAGAATCATGTACAAAGGTTAATTGATGAGGGTGATCTACAGTTTGATAGAGTTTTGGAAGAGAAAAGTGCAAAGGTGATTAATGAAGAAAGGGATGAAGTGACCACAATTTCTATTCCTTATAGAACGATCAATATTTCTACGGCACCGAGGTCACCTACCATTATAATCACTAAGGCGGGACCAGTGCCCTACGAAAGCACCAAGGCGATCGTGTGGAACTATGGGATGAGGTCTATTGTAATGGTCAGAAGCAAGAGCTGAAGAGTATGCCGTTTGATTCTGTTGATAATCTGGTAGGGACCAATGGAATAACCAGAAGTGGGAGGGTGTTTGCACCTCTAGAAACGAATGTTGAAAGGTCGGATAAGGGAAAAGGGAAGGTTGTGGTTGAAGAAAGTTCTCAGCATGGTGAGAAAGAAACTTTGTTGAAAGACGCGGAGGAATTTATGCGTCTAATCAGGAAAAGTGATTATAAAATTGTAGACCATTTGCAACAAACTTTGTCGAAGATTTCAATATTATCATTACTATTGTGCTCTGAAGCACATCGGAATGCCCTCTTGAGGATTCTGAACACTGTGTACATGCCACAAAAAATCTCAGTGAACCAACTGGAAAGAGTAGTGCCACACGTGAACGCCGGAAATGGGTTAGGATTTACTGACCTTGATTTCATGCCTAAAGGAAGAGACCATAATCACGCCCTGCATATTTCTATTGAATGCAGAGGGGCTGTGTTGTCGCATGTGCTGGTGGACACTGGGTCTTCACTTAATGTGTTGCCCAAGAAAGCTTTGATGAAGCTGGATACCCAGGGAGTAATGTGCACCCCAAGTGATTTGGTTGTACGAGCGTTTGATGGGACAAGGAGGTCCATTTTCGGAGAAGTGACTCTTCCAATCCAGGTTGGACTAGAAGTTTTTGATGTTGTGTTTTACATTATGGATATTTAGCCAGCGTATAGCTGCTTGTTGGGATGACCTTGGATTCATTCGGCGGGAGCTGTGACGTCAACTCTACATCAAAAGCTGAAATATATGGTGGGTGGTAACATTGTCACCATTTTTGGGTAAGAGAATATTATGATAAGCCATTTGTCCTCATTTGAGTATGTGGAGGTAGACGGGGAGATTCATGAAATGTTGTGCCAAGCTTTTGAAACTGTCCAGATTAAAGAGAAGACGCCAGTTGTGAGCAGAGTGTCTGAGGTTTCTATGTTGTCTTTCAAGGAAGCGCAAGCGGTGGTGAAGTCTTGATCATCTCAGGGTTGGGGGCAAGTTTTGAGCATCCCTAATAAGCAAGACAAGTTTGGAATGAGGTACAACCCGTCGTCATCTTCTTCTTCACAAAGTGCTTTGCGCTATAGGGGACCAGCCCAATTCACAAGTGGTGGGGTTATTTTTGATCGAATCAACACCGTGTATGACGAAGAAGGTGATAGTGACTGCGACATGGATGCATGGATCCGACCATGTATTCCGGGCCAGAGCTTGAACAACTGGACCATTAAGGAAGTTATCCAAGTGACTTGTGAAGATTAATTTTCCTGTTTTCTTGATTATGTGTAGCCCTATGTTCTACCCAGAGCATAGTGGTCTGTGTCTGAAGGGTCTTATCTTTTATGTCTGAACATTTGTTTTATCATTAATCAAAGGGCGTTTTTCTCGCATTCAAATATTGTGATCTCTGTTCTTCTTGTTTTATTTTAACAATAAAATGGCAATGTGGTTTGTGCTTGTTTGCATATCATTTTAAGCATTAAATCATCATAATTGCAGGTTTCACATTGAAGATGCCACTGATTCAGACTCGTCTATGTCTCGGTATGACTTTGATAATCCGATCTTTCAAGATGAAGAAGAGATTGAGGAGGACGAAGACTTGCCTGAAGAGCTCGCCAGGCTACTGAAACAAGAAGAGAATGTTATTCTGCCTCATCAGGAGGAAATCGAAGTCGTCAACCTGGGCACAGAGGAGGATAGAAAGGAAGTCAGGATAGGGGTTGCGTTGCAAGATAATGTCAAACAAAGACTGGTAGAAATGCTCTGAGAGTATAAAGATGTCTTTGCTTGGTCATACGAAGATATGTTCGAACTTGATACGGATATCGTGGTTCATCCCTTTCCTCTTCGAGAAGAGTGTCCACCTGTGAAACAGAAGCTAAGAAGAACCAGACTGGACATGGCAGTTAAGATCAAAGAAGAGGTCCAGAAGAAGTTGGACACCGTATTTCTTGCCGTGACGAATTACCCTCCGTGGGTCACTAACATTGTACCTGTACTAAAGAAAGATTGTAAGGTACGAATGTGTGTAGATTACCGTGATCTCAACAGAGCGAGTCCGAAAGATGATTTCCCGCTCCCCCACACTGACGTACTTGTTGATAATACCGCGCAGTATTCAGTGTTTTCCTTCATGGACGGTTTTTCCGAATATAATCAGATCAAGATGGTCCTGAAAGACACAGAGAAAATAACTTTTATCACGCCGTGGGGGACCTTTTTCTATAAGGTAGTGCCCTTTGGATTGAAGAATGCAGGGGAAACCTATCCGCGGGAAATGGTGACTATCTTTCATGATATGATTCATCATGAGATAGAGGTCTATGTTGATGACATGATCACGAAGTCACAAACGGAGGAGGAGCATCCAGGGAATCTTTTGAAGCTGTTCGAGAGGCTAAGGTAATTCAGGTTGAGGTTGAATTCGAACAAGTGCACTTTTGGTGTACGGTCAGGAAAGTTACTGGGGTTCATAGTCAGTGAAAAAGGAATTGAGGTTGATCCTGCAAAAATAAAAGAAATTCAGGAAATGCCAGCGCCGAAAACAGAGAAAGAGGTTCGTGGTTTCTTGGGTAGATTGAACTACATTGCAAGGTTCATATCTCATCTCACAGGCACTTGTAAACCAATGTTTAAGTTGTTAAAGAAAGATCAAGCGATTGTCTTGAATGAAAATTGCCAAAGGGCATTCGAAAAAATAAAAGAGTATTTGCAGGAGCCTCCAATACTAATGCCTCCAGTGGATGGAAGACCATTGATAATGTATTTAAAGGTTCTTGAGAATTCCATGGGTTGTGTTCTCGATCAACACGATGAGACAGGAAGAAAAGAGCATGCCATTTATTACTTGAGTAAAAAGTTCACAGATTGTGAGTCCAAGTACTCAATGTTGGAAAAGACGTGTTGTGCACTCGCTTGGGCTGCCAAACGCCTAAGGCAATACATGCTAAATCACACAACCATGCTAATTTCAAAGATGGATTCGATTAAGTATGTGTTTGAAAAGCAAGCACTTTTGGGAAGGATTGCTAGGTGGCAGATGGTTTTGACAGAATACGATATTCAATATGTCTCCCAAAAGGCCATTAAGGGGAGTGTTCTGTCAGAGTATCTTGCAGAGCAACCGATTGACGATTATCAACCGATGAAGTTTGAATTTCCTGATGAGGATATCATGTTCTTAAAGATAAAGAATTGTGATGAGTCGTCACCTGATGAAGGTCCTAAGCTAGGCTCCCAATAGAAAATGATTTTTGACGGTGCTGTTAACTCATATGGAAGCGGAATTGGGGCAATCATTACAACTCCCCATGGTTCTCGTATCCCATTCACTACCAGGTTAACTTTTCCCTGCACCAATAAGGAAGCTGAATATGAAGCATGTATCATGGGTATTGAAGAAGCGATTGATTTGAGAATTAAAAACCTTGATATTTATGGTGATTCAACTTTGGTGGTCAATCAGATCAAAGGAGAGTGGGAGACTCGTCAGCCTAATCTGATTCCTTATATAAAATATGCAATGAGGTTGTTACCTTTCTTTGACAGGGTAGATTTTCATCATGTGCCAAGAGAGGAGAATTAGATGACAGATGCCTTGGAAGTCGAGATTCCTACCATTGGAAGTCGAGATTCCTTCTTTGAGAGTTCTGGTTGACGTCAAGCTTGATGAGGCAGAATGGGTGAGAAACAGATTGAATCAGCTCATCCTGATGGACGAGAAGAGGCTGGCATCCATTGCATACGGTCGATTATATCAAAGCAGGATGGAGAAAGCTTTTGATAAAAAGGTGCGTCCTTGGAGCTTTCAGGAAGGTGATTTAGTGTTGAAGAAGATTCTCCCTCCACAGACAGATTACAGGGGCAAATGGACTCCCAACTACGAAGGTCCATATGTCATAAGGAAAGTCTTCTCAGGAGGAGCCTTAATACTCTCAACCATGGACGGAGAAGATTTCACATCCCCTGTGAACGCGGACGCAGTTAAAAAATACTTTGCTTAAATAGACCCGCTGGAAAAAAAAATCCAGGAAAAAATGGGGCATCACGACGAACCATTAAAAAAATGGGTTCGGGAAAAAGTTAGGGATAAAAATAAAAGATGTAAACCCGCAAAGTTGAAATCCTGAAAAGGCGACTTTGGCAAAAATGGGTATCCCGGTGAATCGAAAACCCGCAAGGGCGATTCAGGTAAAAGTTAGGGATTTGAAAAGCAAATGACTGTGGGATGCATATTAATCTTCAGAGTATAGTGGATTATGAAAAGGACCTGAGGGCCATTTATTCAAATCAGTCTCTTCAAAGGACTAAGCATTCGGAAAGCATCGAAGTCATGCGAGTCATAGATGAATCGACACATGGTGGTTGTCTATACCACATTGTCGACATGTTGTATATCTTTGTGTATTGCTGTAATTTTTGCGCAGCTTTCTCTTTTCAGGAGTTGCATCTGTTGTAAAATCTACCTATTTACACCCCATTGATCAATGAAGCATATACTATTAAGAAGATAATTGTTCTTGCTTTAGCCTTTACTGTTTTGTTTGCAAAAAATGCCTGATGTTTCTTATAAAACTTTGCATACATAAACTTATGGTCTTTGCCAATAATCATTAAAACTTTGATTTGCTTGAACGATGTCATGGACGATAACCGAGATAGCTCTTGTTGCATACATGATGTCGTGTTTGTATTTGTTGTAGGGTTCTCATTCTTGAGACTATTCCAGAGGTGCATCCCCAGCAGGTTGAGTCTGGACGTGATCAGGGTTGATATCCTCTATAAAGTAAGGTCATCCTCAGCAGGTGGAACTTGTATATCTAGTCTCAACAGTCCGAATGCATATATCTTATCTCTGGAGGTTCGAAACCGAGGTTCACCAGAAATGGTGTGTATTTATCCCTTGATAGGCAGATTTAGTTTGTTTCCTCAGCAGCGGGACGAGTTCAGGGTTGTATATCCCCAGAGTCTGAATCCTAGATTTCTTTCCCCTCAGAGTCTAGGTCTTTGACTCATTCCCTCATTGCTTAATACCCAGCAAAGTTGGTGGAGTTGGTTTGTTCCCTGCCGAATAGGGTTGATTCAGAGATTGTTATTTCTCATCCTCAGCAGAGAGAGTTTGGGTTGGCTTCTCAGTAAATCTTATTCGTTTATCCCTAGCAATTTGGATCTAATCTCCAGCAGAGCGGAATCTCTGGCAGAGTAGAGTATTCCCAGCAGTTTGCTTTGTACCCTAGAAGAATTTTGGTGTTCTAGGAGGCCATCCAGGGCTGATTGCCCCAGTAGAGTTGAGTTGATCTCGGCAGTTGGCTGCATTTCTCAACCGAGTCTTTTGTTCCCCCAGAAGAGTTGTATTCTGGTAGGCCATCCAGGGCGCTTTCCTCAGCAGAATTTGAGTTGATCCCCAGCGGAGTGGATTTTTGTTCTCGTCAGAGCAGTATTACCCAGGAAAGTACTTTTCCAGGAGGCCATCCAGGGTTTGTTTTCTCAGAATAAGTCCAATCGTAATTGGCACGTCCTATTTTTTCCTCGGCAGGGTTGCTTTCGTCTCTCCAGCATCTGTTTTGCTGGAGTGGTTCCTTTGCATTTGCATTGTGTATAGCATCCTCCCAAACACGTAGCATTTCCATCTCGCATGGAGCATTACGCCATTCTCAAACATATGCATTTGAAACATAAGTCAGGTTGTTACCTCTTTGTTTCTAGTAGACAGCAGTGTATTTCTTAAAGCCCGTACGCTATCCAGACCCCGACAAGCATATTGGTATTTTTCTTGAGCCTATATGGTATCCAGCCCCCCAGCAAAATCTTTGGTGGATGTGTCCATCTTATTTCCCCAACAGAGTTCACTTATTCAAGTTTGCTCCCCCAACGGTACTTTTCTTACAGATTATGAATCGATAGATTATGTTCTCAACTTCGTGTTGAGCCGGCCTTCGGGTTCGATGCTCGCTTTTATTTAGCGAATTCCTGCTTGGATTAGCAGATGTTCTCAACTTCGTGTTGAGCCGGCCTTCGGGTTCGATGCCCGCTTTTATTTAGCGAATGCCTACTAGTTAGAAGATGTTCTCAACTTCGTGTTGAGCCTTTGGGTTTGATGCCTGCTGGTTAGCAGATGTTCTCAACTTCGTGTTGAGCCGGCCTTCGAGTTCGATGCCTGCTGGTTAGCAGATGTTCTCAACTTCGTGTTAAGCCGGCCTTTAGGTTCGATGCTCGCTTTTATTTAGCGAATGCCAGCTGGTTAGCAGATGTTCTCAACTTCGTGTTGAGTCATCCTTCGGGTTTGATGCTCGCTTTTATTTAGCGAATGCCTGCTTGGATTAGCAGATGTTCTCAACTTCGTGTTGAGCCGGCCTTCGGGTTCGATGCTCGCTTTTATTTAGTGAATGCTTGCTGGTTAGCAGAGGTTCTCAACTTCGTGTTGAGCTGGCCTTCGGGTTCGATGCTCGCTTTTATTTAGCGAATGCCTGCTGGTTAGCAAATGTTCTCAACTTTGTGTTGATCTGGCCTTCGGGTTTGATACTCGCTTTTATTTAGCAAATGCCTGCTGGTTTGCAGATGTTCTCAACTTCGCGTTGACCTGGCCTTCGGGTTCGTTGCTCGCTTTTATTTAGCGAATGACTGCTGGTTAGCAGATGTTCTCAACTTCGTGTTGAGCTAGCCTTCGGGTTCGATGCTTATTTTATTTAACAGATGCCTGATGGTGAAATCAGATGTTCTTACCGACTTAGTGTTGTTGCCTGCGTGTTAGCAGATGTTTCTTCTGGCTGCGTGTCGATGTTTTCTAATTGATAATGAGTTAGTTCATGGTCCTTACAACTATCAAATACAGTTTCTCTAGTGATTCTATTTCCACTTCGGTGGACAGTTCTACAGTTCTCTTTTGCGGTTGGTAAATTTCTGGGTTCTTTTGGTATTCAACCGTCTTTCACCTTGAATGTTTGAAAGTCGTTCGATTTTCATCCCTTCAGGTCCAAGTCGTTTGAATAAGGGCAGCTGTTATACCCCAAAAGTTGACCAACCGTTTCTTGTACTTGGCTTATGTTTTCATTTCATTTTTGCATTTCTTCATGTCATAGAATTTGTTCGTGAGGCAGGGGATCAAGGTAGTTATATGGCTCAGAGCTCTCTTTTAGTGCAAGAGTCCAAACAGCGAGCATCAGAGGCTCCGACATTTATTTTTCCCAGCGATCGAGCGGTCAATTTTATTTTATTTTGTAGGATATTTTTAAGCTTCGGAGGCAACACTCAAGCTATCTCAAGCATTCTCATAGTTATGATATTCAAGGGCAAGTTTTAGAGGCTTAACGGGGCTCAAAACGGGAGAAAACTGACGAATGTGCAGATTTCCCTCCAGAAGGCGCCAAAATTCAAATTTATGAGTGGTTAACTGGTTAACCAAAGCAAAATCAGAAAAAATTCAAATTTTCAAAGGCGTTAACCGATTAACCAGAATGGTTAACCAGTTAACCAAGGCCAATTTTGCCTCTGCACGTGAGTTTTCAAAGGCCACATTTGGGTCCATTTTGATCACTTGTGAATTTGATTTTACACTAGAAGAAGGATCTAGAACCACTTTGAACTTTGATTAGTTTTCAAAATTAATTCAAATTCCCTCCAATTTTCCATTCCTAATCTCATTCCAATTTTCATAACCACACTCCAAACCACAATCTACTTCTAACCTAGAGCATATTTAAATGATTTTTCTCCAAACCTCACAGAATAATCCTAACAATTTTATTTCATTTTTAGAATTCACTCTCACTCTTGAAATTTTTCTCTCAACTTTTCACTCCAAAACCTCCATTAGAGCTCTCACTTGAGTTCTTTGATTCTTCATTGGAATCATAGAATTCTAGAACTAAACCTCCATCCTTCATCTCCATTATCTTCAATTCACCATTCAGTTTTCGTTTGGATTTGGATCTGAATTTGGAAGCTAGTTTGGAAGTGCTTATTTGGATTGTTTTTGCTTAATTTTTCTTGATCTTCATTTCTACAACAAGAAATCTCTTGGATCTTGAAGAATCTCAGGGTTTCTTGCTTGGATCTACTCATTTCAAGTGAATCAATACTCACCAAAGAAAATCTCTGCTTTGTAGGTTGGCAATTCTAGATTCGATTCTGTTTTGAGCTTATTTGGATAATCACAATGTAGATCTATTGCTTTTGATGCATTTTGATCTATTTTATTGATTTTGATTTGTGATTTCAATGCTTGAATGTGTTTACATGTTGTTTGATCACTGATTTTTGGTGTTAAATTCGTGCATAATTGATTACATGATCGTTTGGATTATTGCATAGGATTAATTGCTGAAAGTGCTTTTGAGTTTCTGATTTTCTGCTTCTGGTGCAGAGTTAATCGGTTAACCAGTGCGAATTTTTCAAAATTTTTTTTGTTAACCGGTTAACCAATAGTGTTAACCGATTAACACTGAACCAGAATGACATATTTGGTTATTTTTAAGCATGTTTTGATGTCCTCTCACTTTGAATCTTCATGGATCGATATGATGCATTTAGGTGGGCTGTTTTGGACGTGTTTCACTGTTCTTGATTGTTTAATCTTGATTCTTTGACATGTGACGTTCGGTTTCCACTTGAATGCATACTTTGTGGATGTTATTTAAGTGATGAGTGTTTGTTTTCTTTGCTTGAGTTTCAAGAATTTTTTGGTTAAGATGTGCTTGCGATGGCTGCTACCCCGCACTTTTTTCCTCCCACTTTTCTTTGATGATTGATGGTAATAGTTGTATGAGCTTTCTTCTCCCATTTCATCTCGTCCTCGCATCTTTCATGTTTGCATTTCATCTTTCATTTCTTTTCATTTTGTGATTGAATTGCTAAGTGTTTACTTGGTCTTTTGCCATGATCCCTTAGGATTCCTAGTCCCTCCATTTAGGATGGGAGTAGGAGAGACATTAAGTGTTAAATCAAAGCATGCTAACATTAGGATAGTTTCTTCCCTTTTAATCTCAATCTTAGGAGCACATTACATGATAACATTAGGGTTGTTTAGTTTCCCCTTAGAGTTTGTGTCTTCTCTTCTCATCTCCTAACATCTTAAGACACTTAATAAAGGATAATAAGTGTTGTACGCTACGAGCCTTAAGTACTTGAGGAATGATAGTTGAGGGGCTTCCTCTCAACTATCTAGATTGTTTAGCGTATGCCCTTTGGGCGATATGTGACGCATTTTCTCTCAAGTCATAGTCTTTAGTGCAACATGAATTACAAACTTAATTCAATTCACTTATTCATAAAATACATAAAACAAAACACATAACCTTTTTATCCTTTGGGATTAATTGAAAACTTTTTTTAGAAAGAGTGTGTTAACTCTTGGTTCTACCGCAAACAAGCATCGTTCCTAACTGCTAGAACGAAGGTTTAACCCTACTCAGTTAAAAAATTTAACCAATCTATGGTCGTGTCATCTCAAACTACGTTTGCTCTGATTTCTCATACTAGATGAGGATACGTAGGCACAAGACGGCGATGTCTTGGCGAGCAACCTTCCCCACCTTCACCCGTAGTTTTTCGAACTACGTTGACTCTGACTTTCCATTGCACGAGGGAGTATGTAGGCATAGAGAGGCGATGCTCTATCGAGTCTCTTTTCTTTTCTTTTGTCCCTGTGTGTCAGCCTTTTGATAGATTAGCACCCTTTTAGATAGACAACAAGCGTGGATCCCGTTGAGTACAACGGACGTGAGGGGTGCTCATACCTTCCCCTTGCGTAACCGACTCCCGAACCCAAGATTTGGTTGCGATGACCTGTCTTTTCCCTTTTTCGTAGGTTTTCTCTGATCATTTCCTTTCCCTCTCTTTGCGATAAATAACGAACGGTGGCGACTCTTCTGTCTTTGCCAGCCTCTCTTCGCAGCGATGCGGCACCAGCCCCTCAGCTCAAATGAAATTTCATCTAAACAATGTCAAAGTTGATATGCAAACAATTCAAAATCATCTGATCAAGGGTTTCCAAGGTTTAATTGATAATTATTCAAGAGACTCCAAGGTTCATGTGTTTATTTCCATGTCTTCTTTGACAAGAAAAAAGAATCAAGCCAGAGCCAAAACAACACATGAAAAAGCAATTTTTCACAATATTTGCATGTGGTAAACGATTACCAATATTAGGGTAATCGATTACCCTGTGCATTTTTTGTGAAAATTTTCCAAATTCAAATTTAGAAGCATTTTTGGCACCAAATTCAAATGCTTCATCATGAGAATATTCTAGATCACTTCATTATAATTCTCTTTACCTCATCATAATTAATTCCCACCGTACAATTTCACTAATCACCATTTGATTTTGATTTTGCCTCCAAATCCAAATTCCAAGCCTAATTTTGGTTCCAAACTAAACTTCAATCCACCAAAATTTCCAAGCCTAAATCTTATAAATAGAGGTCTCATTTCATTCATTTAACAAGCTTAAAATATCCAAATTCACCTTGTCAAATTCCTTTTTGACTCTCTCAATTCTCTCCAACTACCAAATTCACTAAAGCTCTTTCTTCCTTTGAAAGTTAGTTAGTTCATCATTAGAACTTACTAATATTTGAGCTAAACTTTCATCCATTCACTTTTTATTCATCAATTTCTATATATCAAGGCTTTGGAGTATGGTTTTTGGAGTTAATTTTAAGAATTTTTAGATTAGAAGTGCTAATCTCTTGATTCACCATTGTTCATCTTGATACATCCTTCACAACATGATCTATTGTTGATTCTTGTTGCATGATCTTTGAATCTTGCAAATTGTGTTCCATTGGTGTTGTTTGATATAATTTTACTTGAATTTTCGTGCTCAATTGCATCCTTGATCATGAGGTGTTTGGAGAAATGATTGATCAAGTTTTTCACATTTTCAGAGTGAATCTGTTGTTGTTTTAGCAGTGGTAATCGATTACCAACATGAGGGTAATTGATTACGCAGTGTTTATTTTGCCTTTTTCCTTTGTTTTGGGACTGTTTTGGTTCTTTCTTCTTCTTCTTCCATTTCCATTTGGTTTTTTCTTTGGATTGCATTTTTAAAGGTCTTTTTCCTCTTTAAATTCATTTGACTTAGGGTGTAGATGAAGTTAGATGAATATTCACTAATTCAAATCTATCTTTAAGTGAATTGTTCAATTCATTTTAGGTGCTTTGATTTAATGATATGTTAATTCTTTAATCCACCAAGATAAGTGGATGAACTTAAAGATAGACTGATCTTGAAATTGTAATTCAATTTGGCATTCCCTCTCCTTTTCTCTTTTTTTTAATCGATGAAAATCTTCAATATCATTAGAACTTATTTTAAGTTCTTGATGAAAATGAGATCGTTACCTATTTTCTTTTTATGCGGTATTGCTTTTGGGGAGTGATCTACATATCACTTCTCTAGCTTGCATTAGCACTAACATTTTTATTGATCGGTCTCAGATAGTTGTGGTTTCTACATAAACTCGATTATGATTGGTTAACATAGCGCTTAATTGTTCTGTAATCGAAAAGTGAACATTTGTGGCTCAAAATTATGTTTGAAAGTCCAAATATGGTTGATTATTTGTCTTAGGTCCATCACTTATGAAACTTGTTGTTAGGAGGCTTTGATTTATCGATCCTCTAATGAGTCTTTGTTAACTTTGGCCTAAGGGCATAAGTTAACCATCGTTGATCATTTGTTCTAACAGCTAATCACTAACTCACTAACAATATTATTGTATTAATTTTGTTTATGTTTCTTTCTCGCTCCATATCTCTCTTTTATTTTTATGCTCCATTATTGTTATCTCATATCATATTATTGCTTGTGCTTCCGTTCTCTTTTTCTTTTGTTCAATTGGACCATATCTTGTTCAAAATACTAATAAGGGATTAAACCTCCAAAAAAAATTGATGCTCTTAATTTTGTGGTTATGCTCATGGATGGACTTAGACCTTGGACCTCTTGGACTATTTTTGGACCCTTGGACTTAGAATTAGGTCTCTTAACCATCGTTGATCATTTGTTCTAACAACTAATCACTAACTCACTAACAATATTATTGTACTAGTTTTGTTTATCTTTCTTTCTCACTCCATATCTCTCTTTTATTTTTATGCTCCATTATTGTTATATCATATCATATTATTTCTTGTGCTTCCGCTCTCTTTTTCTTTTGTCCATTTGGACCATATCTTGTTCAAAATACTAATAAGGGATTAAACCTCTAAAAAACTTGATGCTCTTAATTTTGTGGTTATGCTAATGGATGGACTTAGACCTTGGACCTCTTAGACTATTCTTGGACCCTTGGACTTAGAATTAGGTCTCTTTCCCTATGCTTGGAGTATTATGGATCTTTGCCTTTATTTGACTTGCTTATTTGCTTATGCTCAAGGTGGAAGAACTTCTTACTTGGCTTGCTATGAAATATGCTACAATTTCGTTAGATCCTTCTTATCTCTAGCTTTTATTTTGCTTTCTAGGATAGTCACTTCATCTCCTCCCCTTCTTAAATTTTCAAAATCATCTCCCTTTCTCCAAAACCTTCCTATTTTCATACATAAAACCGCTTTCATAATAAAACCTTGACTTTGGTCAAGTGATTTTCAAACTTTGTTTCCTTTAATAAATCTCAATCAATGTTAATCATACTTTGACTAATTTCAAAAAGATATAAAAAACACTTCACCTCATTCAAACTTTTTGTGCCTTTGTGCTCTTTTTCTTTAAAAACTTTTCATAAATTTTAGGCATGAGTCACTTTCATAGTTGAGATGTAATTCTCCTATTCCCTATAGTATTTAAGATGTTGATATTTTCCACTTAGATGTTGAGTGATAGACTTGCTGATTTTAATCCAAGCAAAATCCTCCATCTTAAAGTGATGCAAATGGTGTTTTGTACTTGTGGGCGACTATTCATAGTTTTCTCCTTAAAATGATGACTTGTCTTTACATTTAAAAATCAATCAAAATAAACCAGTTTTGTAATTTGTACCACGAACTACGGGTTTTGATCCTATATTTCACTTTGTGGGTACGTAGGCATGAGACGATAGATCTCTCCAAACACAAAAATATCAAATATATTTCTCTCCTCATCTCCCAATCTCCTTTCAAGCAAACATTTTCAAACTAAAAAGCATAGATATTTCAAATGGATCCTATAGAGTACTATAGACGTTTTGGATGCTAACACCTTCCCATCGCGTAACCAACCCCCTTACCCAGTCTCTATTTATTTGTTCTTGTTTTAGAACTCTTTAGGTTTTGTTCGCTCTTTTTTCTTTCCTTTTGGATAAAACAAAAGTGAGGTGGCGACACTTGTATTTATTAGTTTAGTTAATCAATAGCTTACACTCACAAATTTCCCCGTTACACCCGGGATGGATCCAGAGGTGGCCTGCCACCATCTCACCATCGACTCTGCCGTTAGGGAAGTAGTTCAACATATGCGCAAGCAGTCCCCGGAAAAACAGAGGCTGCCGAGCAAGTTGTAAAAGACCTCCTAGAGGCAAACTTCATTTCGGAAGCCAAGTACACTACTTGGCTGTCCAATGTTGCACTTGTGAAAAAATCTAATGGAAAACGGAGAATGTGTGTTGACTATACTGATCTTAATAGGGCCTGCCCTAAAGACGCCTATCCCCTCCCAAACATAGACAAATTAGTTGATAATTCTATCAGTTTTAGATTATTGTCTTTCATAGATGCAT
Organism: Lathyrus sativus; assembly: GCA_963859935.3. Taxonomy (NCBI): domain Eukaryota; kingdom Viridiplantae; phylum Streptophyta; class Magnoliopsida; order Fabales; family Fabaceae; genus Lathyrus; species Lathyrus sativus. Next base: position 505,495,174 of record OZ012737.1, read on the forward strand.
ATCCGTGGCCAAAATAAATAAAAGGTACACAACCTTCATAACCGAATTGCATAACTATTACTATATTGTAATGCCCTTCGGCTTGAAAAACGCTGGCGCTACCTACCAAAGAATGGTGAACAAATTCTTTCAAGGAGAGATCAGGGATATGCTTGAGGTTTACATGGATGATATGATCGTGAAATCCCTTGAGGAATCTGACCATACGCTCCATCTAAAGAAGGTCTTCGACCAGGCTTGGAAGTACAAGATGTGTTTCCATCCAAAGAAGTGCACGTTCAGGGTACGGGCAGGAAAGTTCCTAAATTTCTACCTAACAGAATGAGGAACCAAAGTCAATCCTAACAAATGCAGAGGCTTCTACGAATTCTCCACATCGAGTTCAAATTTTTTTATCTAATCTCTAAATGGGATGCTCACCTCACTATCCCATTTTATGTAAAAATCTGCTCAGCACGCGCTCCTCTTTTTCAAACTCCTCAGCAAAGAGGCAACTTTTGAGTGGACGAAGGAATGCGACAAAGCCATCCTCCACCTAAATCAAGCACTATCGGAACCATCTATCCTCTCCCAACCGGATAACGGGGAGACTCTTTATCTCTATCTCACCGTTATAATCGAAGTTGTCAGCGCAACCCTCATTCGTGAAACCCCAGAGGGGAATTAGCTCATATACTTCGCTAGCAAGGCGCTGTAAGGACCAGAATTTAGATATCAATAGATCGAAAAAGGAGCCTGACCCTCATCAATGCAGCGAAAAGGATGAGGCACTATTTTCTAGCCCACACCATCATGGTGTGCACAGACTAGCCCGTGAGGAAACTATTAGGCCGCCTAAACATGGCCTGTAAAATGCTCAAATGATCATGGAGCTGTTCGAGTTCAACATCAAGTACGAGAGCGGAAAATCCCTCAAAGCCCAGGTGTTGTCCAACTTTGTGGCGGAGATGACCTTTCCTGCCTCCTCGACTCGCGGAGCTCGTAAGTGGACAATCTTTATTGACTGGGCATCCAACTCGACGGGGAGCGGGGCAGTGGCCATCTTTGAAAATGAGGAAGGTATCCTCGCTGAGGTCTCTCTCTCCTTGTATTTCCTCACCTCCAAAAATTAGGAAGAGTATGAAACTTTCCTTGCGGGTCTACGCCTCGCTGAAGACCTGGGAGCCGAGGAAGTCATAATCTGCATATACTCCCAGCTCGTGGCCCTCTAGGTACGGGGAGAGTATCAAGCCAAAAACGATAAATTCTCCTAATACTTGGCCTTGGTTAAAGAAAAATTGATGAAGTTCACATTCGTGGAAGTAAAGCACGTTCCGCGCGAAAACAATGTCTAGAAAGATGTCTTGTCGAAGCTAGCGAACACAAAAAGGAAATGAGGAAACAAATATGTCATCCAGGAGTTACTTCCTCGAACAAGCATCAAGAGAACTCCCCCAACCCTCGCATAAACGTCATTGGCGACAACGACTGCTGGATGACCCCAGTCTACAACTATGTTGTATAGGATGAGCTGTCATCGGACCCAAAGGAATCCAGCATGGTCAGGCGCAAAGCTTGTTCCTATGTCCTGGTTGAAAATAAGCTTTCCAGACGAGGGTTCTCCATTCCTCTCCTCAAATGCGTCAAGAAAAACATGGTTGCCCACATCCTATACGAAATTCATGAAGGAACCAATGCCCAACACCTCGGAGGAACATCCCTTGCCAGGAAAGCTCTACGAGCAGGATATTATTGGCCAGCCATGCAACATGATGTGAAGGAGCATGTGAAAAAATGTGACAAATTCCAATGTCACGGGGACATGCACCTGGCACCGCCCAATGAGCTTAAAACAATGTCCTCCCCGTGGCCCTTCGCATGGTGGGGCCTGAACATCCTAGGATTATTCGTCATAGGATCAAATCAGAACAATACTTGATAGTGGGTGTGGATTATTTTACAAAGTGGATAGAAGTAGAGGCTCTAGCTAAATAACTGCCTAAAACATACTTCGTTTTTACAAGCGAAACATTCTTACCCGCTTTGGCATTTCCCAAGAAATCGTCACCGACAATGGGACACAGTTCACAGACAAAAATTTCCAAAAATTCGTTGCCAAACTGGGCACCAAACAACACTTCGCGTCCGTCTATCACCCGGAGACAAACGAGCAAGCCGAAGTAGCAATCAGGGCAATCCTGTGAGGTCTCAAACGAACGCTAGATGAAATCAAAAAAACAATGGGTCGAGGAGCTGCACAACGTGCTCTGGGCCTACCGAACCACACCCCACTTGACAATTGGGGAAACCCCTTTTCGATTAGCATACGGGACCGAGGCAGTGATCCCTATCGAAACACACATGCCATCTAGGCAGACTGAAGCTCCCTTGGATGAGGAGGAAAACAGTGAGGCACTAAGGGAGAAGCTCGACCTCGTCGAAGAGGTCCGATCAAGAGAAGCCCTCCACGAGGCCTCGTTACAATAAAAAATCACAATTAGGAATAATGCCAAAGTCATATGACGAGACTTCCAAGTAGGCTTTCTCATTTTGAGGAGAAATCACAAAGATTCTCGCGAAGGCAAACTTGCCGCAAACTGGGAGATACCCTATCGTGTTCAAGCAAAAACAGAAAATGGGGCCTACTACCTAGAATACCTCGATGGGGAAGAACTCGCTCGACCATGGAAATCTGAAAAGCTAAAACAATATTACAGCTAAGACCACAACAGTCGACGTGCTTTGTCAAAATGACGAGCACAGTGTACCAAACAGAAGTGCACTCCTCGATACAAGCGTTGCATACTAAAATCAATAAAGTCAGGCTTTTACTCTAGAACGAGCAAAACCCCTGTCCGACAACGGTCCCTCGAATGACCCCATCATCGCCGCCGTACCGCAAAAGGCAGAACGCCTAGCTCGCGATGGGAAGTTCACGTTGCAGAACATAGGCCACAAACATAACCTGAGCTCCGCTCTCTTGCCCAGAAACTACCCAGGCCTTTCGACCAAGTCCCTGGACTTTTGAACAACTATTTATCGAGAAAACCCCGAAACACAGTGAAAAACAATTCACAAAAACAACCTATATAAACGGGCACTCACGATGAGCAGCGCAAAAACGTACACGCATAAATATCTAAAATAAACGGCCACAAGGACCGCGATTGTAAGGATATTACATAAAAAGGGGCCACACCCCCATCCAGAGACAAAGATACGACCACGAATGCCGAAATTTTTTTAAAAACTATATAAAGGGGCCAAACCCCATCCGAAGAAATTACAACATACGACACACAAGACGAAAAGGAAAAATAAAAAATCAATCAAAATTTAGTTGCGGCTCCTCGTGGACAGGCTGCTCGTTCTCCTCGCCCAACCTGAGGAAATGAAGAATGACAATCTGGCCATTCGTCATGCTGTGGAGGAACCCTGTCCCCGTGGTAACTAGCTCAACCCCGGGGTTCATAACTTTCAACTACTCCACCGCGTTGTTGAAGACCTCCTCAGCATCCCCCAAGCAGTCCTTATTGGCCTGGTTGATTCGGGAGACAAGTTCGGCATGAGTCTTTAGACTCTTCACCTTATTGCTCTCGTCCTTGGCAGGAGCAGCGGCAACCCGTCAAGAAGCAACCACATCCTCCAAGGCTTTCTTCTTCATAGCCAAGGTATCCCACTCCTCGGTAACCTTGGCCAGCTCCTCCTTGGATGTCTTCACTGCGTCCTCCACAGCCTTCAGCCTCTCCTCTAGAACCACGTTGGCAGCCTGAGTCTTCTTCAGCTCCACTTCTTGAAGGGCTCATTCCTCTGCATAGACCACCGCCATGCCCAAGACCCTCATTAGGGCAGTGGCATCCTGGGCCAGCAAAGTCCTTTTACTCTGACGATCGAGCTTCTCGAGCGCCAAAGACTCTATCTGATGGAGTGTAAGGGAGGAGCCTCTGAAGAAATCCCTCTAGTGGAAGCACGAAGGCAACTCGTACTTGCTTTTATCCTATTTGCTGATCAGATCGAGGATATCTTTCATCCGGAAGCTCTTGTGCCTCGAAGTCACCAGTAACAAGGAAGTCTGGATGGTAGCTGCGGCAGATGAAGAGGTCCCCGGTCCCGTCGGAGGCAAGACTGCTTGCTCGCCAAGGCGGATTTTGTCGACTTTTCTCCCTTGCTTGACCTTGGTCGTTGTAGTTTTTACCAAACGTTCTTGAGTCGTGGACATCTTGGCTGCAAAACAAGGGACACATGTTAGTAAACCAAAAACAACAAAACAGGACAAGCTAAAAAGAAAAATGGTTACCCAAAAGTTCCAAAGCATCTCTGTGCATGCCACAGCTGAGGAGTTCCTTGGTGCTAATATATTGGGCCTCTACCATGGGCCCCGTCATCTTTAAGAATAATATCCCCACCCCTGGTCACGCACTGGGAATGGGGAAACTATCAACAAAGGCCACCAGCTTGTTATAGCTAGCTAAGTCGTCATCCTCCATCATGGCGGGCCTGAAAATATTCTCCTCGATTTCCCTGGATAAGTGGTCCTTGCTCCAGGCGGAACGGAACTTCTATGCCCGACGCTCCTCACCCTGCCTTGCTGGTTGCGAAAAAGCTTCCTGTTTTCATCTGTAAAGACTTCCCAGAGAAACAAAGAGTATTTGGCCCTCTCCGACACTAGCTCTAGTACATAGTACCTTTCCTTGAACGTCTTGATGGACTCTGAAAAGGCTTTGAATAACTTTCTCCCATGTTTTAGGGAAAACCATCCAAACTGCCATTGCACGACCTGGCGTTAGAAGTGGAAGACAGTGAAGAAGAGGGAGAGAATGGATCTAATCTCTAAGTATTCGCAGGTAATCTCGAATTCTCGGATAAAGGCAATCGATTTTGGATGAAGCTGAGAGGGTGCCAAGTCCAGATGAAAGAAAAGTGCCACCTGAAGTTCTGTAAATGGCAGCCTCAGCCCCATCTCCTTAAAAACATACTCGTACATAGGAAAATGTTCGATGTTGTAAGCAGAGCATATTAGATCATCCTCCCCTGAAAAGTGGACCTTCTAATCTTCCTCGCCCCTACCATCGTGAAGGCATTCTGAGTATAGAAGGCAATGAGTGAGGCATGCTCCCGAGGCTCGGGGGAAATCCATTCCTCCCCGGGACTCCCGGGAACGGTTTCCTCGGATCTGTTATCCTCTAAAGTGCTCTCATCGGATAGCTCCTGCTCGAGTATAATGTCATCCTCAGTGTTGCTCGACATCTCCTTTACCTTAAAAATAGAGGACAAAAGTGAATTCGATGGAAAAATCAAATCCACCCTTTCACCGCTAGTCAAGTGAAAGGGCGCATGAAGGCTCAAGGACAACGTCCTCGACCTAAGTACTTACTCAAACAACGCAATGAAGGTGCGAGGAGATTCTCCATGGCAATCCCTTAAACCCTCAAGGGGAGATGCTCCCCAACACTTTACCCAGAATTTCATCGAAGATCCAGCGGAAAACTCATAAGTACACTGAAAACTTCATAAGTTCCGCCGGAGACAAACTCATTCGTCGTTGCAACAATACCAGAATCAACAGAAATACCTAAGTTTCTAACAATTCGACGACGACGTCGGCCGTAGAAAGTGGCTCAACCACCGCCAGACATCAACATCAGACGGAATGCGCCTACTATACCCAATTTGTGTCCTATATGCATGCAAATCTAAGCAAAATGAGACTAAAGCTTGTGTAAAACAAAGAAGGATCAGAAACTTACATGGATGAAAAGAAAGAAACTATGGTCGGAGAAGCTTGGTCGGTGCTCGTACGACTATGTTGCAGCGGTGGACAGCGGAGAACGATGGCCACTGTAACGCCCGTTTTATTTCGATTAAATTTAGTTATGACTTTACCGTGTTTCGTCGCGTTGTATTCGTATTTGAAAATGTGTTTGTTTCGAATAAAGGAATTGAATCGGTCGAATTTCGGGCAAAAGTGCAGAATCCCGTAGCAGTTTTAAGGAAAACTTCGAAAAATCATATCTCTTGATCCATAAGTCGATTTTAGTCCCCGCTCGAAGCGTTGGAAAGCTTAAGAAATGTTCTGTCTAAGAAAAATGACATTTTACTGATGTGACGGTTGTCACAGGCATGTGAAGGTCGTCACAGGCATGTGACGGTCGTCACGGTCGTGACGCTCGTCAAGAACTTGTTACGATCGTCATAGTAATAAAATCCAGAGAATTGGAACGTGGGGAATTTTAGTACGGTTATTCCACATTTCACTTACTCTCATTTCGTCAGTTTTTGGAAAAGAAAAACATAACTAAAAAGAAAGTATCGTAGCTGAGAGAAGGCGAGAATGGAAGAATCATCGATCGGTGAAAATTGGAAGAGAATTGCAGGAGAGTTACCGTAAACCAGAACCGAAACCGGAAGTGTGGAATTGGTCTCTATTCTAAGGTAAGGGTGGGGTTCAATTCTATAACTGTGGGTATGATCGAATTCATGTGGAGAATCGAGTCATAGGTATAGTTTTCGTTAATCGATAAATGTTAAGGAAAAGGTTCCCCTAATGGGACAAGATTTCTATGTAGGAATAAATGTGTTATGTAGTTATTAGTGCGATGCTCTAAGGTTTTCGTTATGGGAAAATACGTAGAACGAATATGCTATACGGTTATTCGTACAACGCTCTAATGGTTTTCCCTAATGGGCCAAAAAGGACAGTTACCTGGTTGTGATCGATTTGTAATTAATTATGTGAGAAAATGCCGTAATGTTGTTATTACGATAAGATGCTGAATCCTTAATTGTGGAACTGATGTTGATGTTATACCTGTATAGGAACAGCCGTTTTGTATGAACACTTTGAGTTCTTATTTGTTGGTACGATGTTGTAATGTTCTTTACATGAACAGTCGTAAATGTTGAAATTATGTTGCTATTGTTCCCGTATGTGAACGGGTAGAAAGTGATGGTTGTATGAGTGGTATGATGTTATGATGCTCTGTTATGGACATTCTAGTTGTAGGCGTAATGTCTTGTTATATGGTTGCTATGGTTGTGTTGTAGTCCATAATAGATGCATTTCATGGCATAGCATTTGGCCTGGATTGGCGACGGTTGTGCCTGTATTGGCGTTATTTGGAGTGTTGGCTCCTAGATGGGTTCGGGGTGTTGGCCCTGTCCCGAGTTTTGGAGTGTTGGCTCCTAGATGGGTTCGGGGTGTTGGCCCTGTCCCGAGTTGTGGAGAGTTGTCTCCCAAAATGGTACCACATGCATATGCATAGTTGAGTTGCATTGATTGAGTCGCATAAATTTGCATGATTATGTTGGTTGTAGGTTGTGGTGGCATACGTGAGATATGGTTTTGCTTGTAGATGATTGTTTCTGATATTTATAAGTTTGCGAAGATTATATTGCTGTGATACGATTTCTAATATGACTTCTATCATGCCTTATGTTATATTGTTGATATCTCACCCTTTTACGTTGTATGTTACCTCCTCTGGTGGTAATTTGCAGGTAGTTCAGAATGAAGTTCCGCTTTGTCGATTAAGTTGTCGTTGGTCGCTCTGATACGTAGCACTCTTGGGGGGATGAACGATTGTAGTCATTGTTTTATTTATCTTCTTGTTGCTGCATTTTACTAAATGTTTTCATTGCATTGGGTGCCTTTGTTAATGCGCCGAATGTTGGTTGTACGCACTAAGCCGGAGAACCGGTAGTGCTGAATTTTGATGGAAAACAAGTTGTTTTAATGAATATATGCAAGTTGAAGTACTTGCTGAATTTTAATGGAGTTTTGTTTGTGATTTATGGTATTACGTTGATTATCATAAATGTTGAAAGTGCATGATGTTACGCTGCAAATGAATATGTTGCTATGTGATTAAGATGTTATATGAGTTGTTATTAGATGTTCATCCAAGATTATGTGCTATGTATCATCACTAAATGCATGTTGTCCAATTAAATGGTAAAATGTATGTTTTTGTAAGTTGAATATGTGACACCTCTGTTGCGTCTCAGTTCTTGTGTGTGTGACGGTCGTCACGACTCCATGACGGTCGTCATGCCTGCAAAATTCGTGCACTCTGATTTTGATTTATTTTAAATATGCGTTGGGTTAGAATGGGGTGTTACATAAGTGGTATCAGAGCAGGTCGGTCCGTCCGGCCAAGTTGTCTAATATTGTTGTTTCCTAGTATGCGGCATGTGTGTGAAAACACTGCCGGTACATGTTTGTTGTCTAGCCTTGGTTTGCAGAAGTGGGAATGATTCAAGTGGGGGAGAAGCTTGTGTTTTCTCCAGAATGCTGCAAGTGTGGAGTTGTAACTCAGTATGAAGTTGAACGCTCTTATGGTTTGGTAAAGATGGTTTATACCCAATCATGAATTTCGACTGTCTGTTGACAAATTGAGGAACTGATCATCCTTAATCTCTTATTAATAGTAGACGGGATTGTGTTGGATGGGATAGACGTGTCTTGCGAGCTTATGTGGCGTGAGCAGTGAATTGGTTGGAGTGGAGCTAAGTGCTCAAGAATTGTTTTGATGAGTCGGTCGATGTAAGAAGGTGCAGAGATGTGTATTTTAATTGGAATTTCGAGAGTTGATGGGATTAGGAAGTTGGTGGTTTTCCAATTAAGTATACTTGTCCGGAAGTTTCATGAGGAGGGACGTGAATTACTACCGGGATGTGAAGTGAAGCTTATACATCGACTTCGTTCTTGGAACTAGTTCGTTGTTGGTGGTCGAAGTTGTATCGCATTGGGAGATATGTTAAAGGTAACTTCGGAGAGTTTAGTTATGCTTTAAGGCAACTTGAAGTACGTAAGAAGAATCATCTGACCAGTGTTCTAGAGTTGGTTGTTGTTGTAGTTGTGTTGGAGTTGGAGGCTAAAATCGTGTAATCTGTGATTTTGTGAGGAATCGATGTTTTACTGACGAAAGTCGGATTAGATTTCGTAGTTGTGTTGGGTAATATTAAGTCGTGATTGAGTATGCTTGTTTTTATCAAATTTAGTTGATTTTGTAAGTTTTTGCATTTTTGGAGATTTGAAGGTTTAAGATTCGGATTGAAATCGGACGTCGTAGAAATCGTGTTTAATGGTTCTAATCTAATGCTATATGTTAGGGGGGTATGCATATGTGTTTGTTTTGAAGAAAAGAATTGAATCGGTCGAATTTTCGGGTAAAAATGCAGAATTCCCGTAGCAGATTTTGGGCAAAATTCTGGTTTTTCGGAAAACTTCGAAAATTCATAACTCTTGAACCATGTGTCGGTTTTGACTCCCGTTCGAAGTGATGGGAAGCTAACGAGATGCTCTTTCTGGGAAAAATAGTTTTTATGACAATGGATGATCCAATTGTAGCAGAAAATTCAAAACGCGTCATTTTGGCAATTTTACCGTCGTGAACGGGTGCGGTTGATGTGTTATCATACTGTATGTTTTCGGTATATAACATGGTAGTTGATGCTTTGATTTGAAAACCTTGCCTATACCGATGATGATGGTGAAACGAGTTAGAACTGATTGAGCAGTTGGTGATGTGAGTTGGTCGGTGAAGAGACTTCTTATGGAGTTAAGCCTTGTGTGTTAGACCTTACTGGTAGTATTTTTGAGGAGATTCAAGAAGGTCATAAATTTGGGTTGAGTTGGTAGATTAGTTGAAGTTGATGAATCAAAGTCGAAGAGTTGATTTTCGAATTTGTGGAAGTGGTATCGCGATATGTCGTGATGGAGTTTGTGATCGACTTAGTTACGGAAACTAGTCCGATATTGAGAACTCCACATTGTATGTCTGTTTGGATGGTCGAGGAATTCATTTGATTGAGTGGTTTTGAGACTTGTGTCTGGTGTGTATTCTAAGGCAGCAGATTGTGAAGTCGAGTAGATGGTGGACAGTGATTTATGGTGATTGTGAGAAGAGGTTGGGCGTGGAAAGCAATATTGGTGTACTTGAGGTTTAAAATATTTCAAGTTGAAACTATGCTGAATGGTTTCCTAAGTGTGAAATTGTTGTTATACGTCGAATTCCAAGATCTCATCTTTTTACGGAATCGAAATCGGACATACGGAATTCGTTTAACGGTCGAAAATAGAAATCTGGACTGTCATGTTCGCCGAGAGATTCGCCTAGCGAAGTGTCCTGGGCAGAAAAATGTTGTGGAGTGGAGTAAGAATACTCTTGAAGAAGTGACTTGAGATAGATGGAGTATCCATCCAAGTTCCATGAGGATGTGACCGAATTTAAGGAAATTGTTTTGGTGGCCATCAATAGAGAGTCACAGGAGTAAATGGTGAATTCTATAGATGTTCATCCAAGATTATGTGCTATGTATCATCACTAAATGCATGTTGTCCAATTAAATGGTAAAATGTATGTTTTTGTAAGTTGAATATGTGACACCTCTGTTGCGTCTCAGTTCTTGTGCGTGTGACGTTCGTCACGACTCCATGACGGTCGTCATGCCTGCAAAATTCGTGCACTCTGATTTTGATTTATTTTAAATATGTGTTGGGTTAGAATGGGGTGTTACAGCGACAGCAGAAGAAGCAAAGAGCAAAGACAAAGAAGAGAGAGAAGCAAAAAGTGAAAACGAATGCTTCCTCCCTCTATTTATAGACGAGTCAGAAGCACGTGCACGAGCATGCGTGTGCCTAGGAATACATATGGGCATCATTATAACCTTAGCATATATATCATTATGCATTAACTACGACGCATGGTTTGATGCATGCATGACACTCCATCCATTTAAGTCCCATCGGTCGTTGGACTCCTCGCTCGCTGGACACATAGGACAAAGTTTCGAGTTCCTCGGGCACATGTATCCTCGAGCACCACGAAACGACCTTGTCTCATTGACAAGTGTCGACCACGCTTACTCCTCCTCGGGATCACGGGTTGCCCTTAAGTTATCACTCTTATGCTCAGGAGCAATGACTTTAGGGGCTCTTGTTCCAGACTGGACCAATGGCTAGGCATGGCCCAATCCACTTCGGCATCCAGAATGGCCCAATAGTTTAAGCCCTGCCAGTTAATGGCAAAGAAAAGCACTTTTTCTTCTGCCCCTTAGCCGAGAAGGGTTGGCCAGCTGACCCCTAGGATCAGCTACCCTTCGTCACATCTTTTCCCGTTACGCACAGTTCAACCAACCAGGAACCGCCACAACGCGCTTGCCCACAACCATGCTCCTGCTCGAATCAACGACTAGTTCCGAGCATGTCTGCTCATCACAACGACTAGTTTCTAGAAGTTACCTATTTTTAGGGAGTGAATATCTAGGCCCGAAAATAAGGACCATTGGCCAAGCGCTGGGGGCATTATAAATACCCTCTCCTTTGAGAGGGTCTGGTATTCCAAAATCACCCTAAGACATTCTTACTTTGAACTTGCCTTCTCCTCTCCCGATTCTTACTTTGACTTCTAAGTGCCTTGCAGGTACACCCCCATCCTCCTTGGATTCCAGCATCGAAAATGAAGTCTCTGACTCACTTCAGGTTCCGATCATCCGAAAAGACCAATTTTAATCATATTTTATCATAAAATTTAAGTCAAATCGATTTGAAAAATAGTAAAATTAATTCACTCTAGTTCAACTAACTAAAATTTGTAAATTTTAATATTTATTTTTAAATAAAATATAATATGATTTTTTCTAAAAGTAGATATTTTATACATTATGTTGTATTGTAGGCTTAAGATATATCCATTGTCAGAGTGATACGTTGAATTTTGATGATTTGATTTGATTTGTTGTTATATATAAAAACAGTCTATCGCAATATTTAGTCGATGTCAAAAGTGAGATTTATTTTAATGTTAGAAAGTGTGTTTATGAATTCAAAGATCCGATTTAGGCTTTCTAGCCTTCTTCTAAGATTGCAAAGATACAAAAATAGTATAGAAGATATATAAAAAATTGAAAAGGTTACACTACTAAAACCAAAATATTTTATGATAAATCTTTCACCTCATTCAAACAAGAACTCGAAATAAAGTTCTAAGACGTGCTATGTTATTTTTTAAAAGAAATTATCATCTATTCTCTTGGTTTATGAAAAAATCTGAGGGGTAAACCAATTTAGGGTCCATGCTTCGAGTCTCAGGCAACTGCAATTTTTGTTTTTTCTTCTTCTTAAAAAGTGACGTCTTTCTTATTATTTAAGATTTTATTTTATTTTTAAATATTATATTCCATCGATTTCTCAAGTAACTAAGAGGTGTGATATCCATATTTTACTATAATAGGATTCTTTCACTAAGTTTTACCCTAAACCTAATTCATAAGTTCAGTCGCTCCATACTCTTAAACATTATTATGTCTGATGGGTTGCGAGACACTCTTTTTGGTTCTGTGTTGTTTTTCTCTTACACCAATCTTTAACAAATCATTTTATGTGTTGGCAATTTATCTCACGTAATGGTGGTGTTGTTGTTCTTGTGGTTGTGGTTATTCATGTCAATGTTTATTGGAATAACTTTTCAATGTTGTTAATCAAAGAAAACTTTCTATAATATATATTGATTTCTTCGATTGACAACATTGAGAAATTTATTCTTAATCATATGGCCACACACAAATGAATTGGTGAATGATAAAAAAAATTGAAAAATAAACAATACATTTTACTTCAATTTTTTCCATTCACCATTTTTTTGCAATAGAAGTCATTTATTACCTCAGTTCTTTAGAAACAAAGGTTAAAAGTATCAAATTTATTGAATTCCTTTTTTTAAAATAATTTTTTTACCATGGGTTTAAGTCATGACTGAAGGGAAAAATAAATGTGTTTTTTTTTGAGTTTCTCGCAGTCCTTAAACAAATGTTTGTCATTCATTTAATGAGTATCAACGCTCAAGTCATTGTCATTAGTGATATGCTAAAACTTAAAAGACATTCATTCAGAAGACTCATGCTACATTATAAAAGCATTTTGAATATCAAAAATTAATTATGAAAGCATTTGTTATTAAAACAGAAACTTATTTATTTTATATCAGAAACATAGAAAAATTGTTGTATATGATGTATTGCAAGAGTAGAAAAATATTTTCTAAAACAAAAGTTTGATAAAGAAAAGTGAGGTGAATTTTTGTTATTGTTGTGTAAAACAAAGAAATAAGTGTGTGTAAAGAGTGAACACGAAAGGATTAATTAAAATGATGCATGGTCAATTCAATAATATTATCATTCAAAGAGCAATAAATTTAAAAGAAATTGAGTATTCAACAAGCAAAGAAATTACAAATGAAAATGTTGGAATAGCCAAATGATCATCAGTGTCGAGGATAAACTCACCTACTTAATTGATACACAGTTGGGTTGGATTTTTTCCCACTCAGAGATTGAAGTCGATATGTTTGCCAAGGAAGAGAACGTGTTTCAGTTTTCATCATGATTTGACATCAAAAGTCTTCCTATTCTTTAGGCTCTCCTAACATTGGGGTCTCGACTATTACAAAATTTAGAAGACTCTCTTTCTTCCTTTGCGTGCTGTATTCTTTTTTGTCTTCTTTGAAAACCCACAACTTTTGCCTGAATTACTCTTTCGAGTTTTTGATCCACCGAGATGTTCATTTTTTCCTAAGTCTCCCTTTCGGGGTTTTGACTTAGAGGGTTTTTTCTCTTTGTTAGGCATAATATTTTTCACTGTGTCTGAGTTCACGGGGAGTGGAAATTCCTCTCCATCTGTTGTTGTAAGAATTAAAGCTCTAACAGAGAAGTTGTTTCAAGGTACAAACTAGTGTTAGGGAACCAGCTTGCAAATTATGAACAAAAGGTGGGACGAATTTTTTTTTTGGTTTTTGCATAAAAGTGTGTTGATGAATGCAGATGCATGAACTTTATTTTTTTATATGTCATTTTTTTATAAAAATGCAAAGTCATGTATGGATGCAATACATCATGCGTGGGCCTAAGATAATGCCATTTCAAACAGTTTGATTATAATTTCTCAAGGAGAAAGATTTTAGGTGTTAGTTAAACAGTAAGTCCCAAATAGGTGAGCTCTGGGGATTGATAAGGTTCCTAAAGTCATGGATCCCATTTGAAAAATTTTCCGCCATAATGAATACTCATTGGACAAAAATACCTTCAAGAGGATCTACTATATGTGAGGTCTTCGCACCAACCAAACGAGCCTACATCTCAAAGGTCATCACTACACAACCATCGAATCCAAGGTTCTAGACATTGTTCCCACTTAAAAATATTGTCACCATAATAACTACTCATTAGACAATAATACGCTCAAGACGATCTATTATAAGTGAGGTCTGCGCATTAATCGAGCGAGACCTATGTGTCAAAATCAACAATACACAACCATAAATCCTTACAAAAAGTTTAAGGTTCTAGAAAAAAGGTCCCTAGAATCACGGATCATAATTGAAGATATTCTCGCCATAATGACTACTCGTTAGACAATAATGCCCCCCAAAAGGATCTACTCTAGGCGAGTTCTTCGCGCCAACAAAGAAATACCTACATCTCAAAGGTCAACACTACATAACTACCATCTTAAAATTAGGTTTTTTCTTCAAGATCTGGTATAGAGCTTCACTCATATTGCACCAATGAAATCACCCAGAGAATTCCATCCACGACATATAAGAAATCAAACAGCAAATGAATAAACAAAACACAAACACATAGGAAATGAATAAACAAAACATAAACAAAGATAACATTCATCGTAAAATCCACTAAACTAGACTTGACCCTCTAATTACCTAGCATAGTTGCTAGCTGTCGTACTGCAAAAAAAAAACCTGAGCGTAGGAGCGCTCAAAATCCAACAGAGTCGCCATTGAAGTTTACTTTTAAAAGGGAAATGCGGAGTCGTCGTAACTAAATTCAGGTTCTAGATTCGATTATGCTAGGGGAAGGTATTAGCACCCCTCACATCCGCTGTATTCTTAAACATCATTATGTTTGATGGATTACAGGATATTTTTTTTATTCTGTGTTGTTTTTCTTCTTACATCATCCTTTAATAAATCATTTTTATATACTAACAATCTATCTCATGTAATGGTGTTGTTGTTGTTCACACCATGTTAATTGAAATAACTTTTTAATGTTGTTAATCAAAGAAAACTTTATTTAATATATATTGATTTCTTTGATTGACAACATTGAGAAATTTATTCTTAATCATATGAAAACACACAAAGAAATTGGTGAATGATAAAAAAAAATGAAAAAGAAACAATACATTTTACTTCAGTTTTTTCTATTCACCATTTTTTTGTAATGGAAGTCATCTATTACCTCAGTTCTTTTAGAAACTAAGGTTAACAGTATCAAATTTATTGGAATTTTTATTTTAAAATAATTTTTTTACCTCGGGTTTAAGTCATTACTGATGTGAAAAATAAGCATGTTTATTGAGTTTCTTCTGAGTCTTTAAACAAATTTTTATCATTCATTTAGTGAGTATCAACACTAAAAAGACTATCATTAGTAATCTGCTAAAACTTAAAAGACATGCATTCAGAAGGCTCATGCTATGTTATAAAATCATTTTGAATATTAAAAACTCATCATGAAAGCTTTTTGCCATTAAAACATGAAACTTATTTGTTTTATATCACAAACATTGAAACATTGTTCTATATGATGGATTGTAAGAGTAGAAAAATATTTGGGTTAATGGTTTGTGTTCTTAAATAATCAAATAACACACAAATAAGCATGACAACAATCAAATGAAATATTTAATTAAAAATTAGGGTGTTATAGTTTACATCATCCTCCATTTAATCTTTGTTAAAACAAAAGTTTGATAAAGAAAAGTGAGGTGATTTTTTGTTGTTGTGTAAAACAAGGATATAAGTGTATGAAAAGAGTGAACACGAAAGGACTAATTCAAAAGATACATGATCAATTCATTAATATTACCATTCGAAGAGCAACAAATTTAAAAGTAATTGATTACTCAACAAGCAAAGAAATTACAAATGAAAATGTTGGAAAAACTAAATGGTCATAAGTGTCGAGGATAAACTCTCCTACTCAATACATTGTTGGGTTATATTTTTACGCACTCAAAGATTGAAGTCGATATGTTCGCAAAGGAAGATAACGTGTTTGAGGTTTCATTGTGATTTGACATCAAATCCTCCAAGTCTTTCTATTCTTCAGGATCTTCTAACATTGGACTATCAACTATTACAATGTCTAGAAGAGCGTCTTTCTTCCTCTCTTATCTTTTTGGAGCAAGCTTGCATGTTACAATCTTATTTGTCTTCTTTGAAAATCCCTAACTTTTACCTGGACCGCTTTTTCGAGTTTTTGATCCACCGGGATGTCCACTTTTTTTTCTAAGTCTCTCATTTGGATTTTCGACTTAACGGATTTTTTCCTCTTTGTTAGGCATAATATTTTTTGACTACGTCGAAGTTCACTGGGAGCAGAAATTCCTCTCCATCTCGAAGCTCCCCCAAATAAGTTATTTTGAGTTACAAATGAATGCTAGGGAATCAGCTAGCAGGTTATTGACAAAAGGTGAGATGCATTTTTTTTGCAAAAAAATGTGTATGCATGCTGAATAATGCAGATGCATGAACTTTTTTATATATGCCATTTTTTAAATAAAAATACAATGTCATGTATGGATGCAATGCAACATCATGTGTGGGCCTAGGATAATGCGATTTTGTAGAGTCTGAATATGATTTCTCACGGTAGAAGGATTTTAGGTGTTAATTAAGAGTAGGTGGGCTCTAAGGTTTGATAAGGTTCCTAGAGTTATGAATCCCATTTGAAAAAATTTCTTCCGTAATGACTACTCATTTGACGACAATACCTTCAAGAGGATCTATTAAAGGTGAGGTCTTCACACCACCCAAACGAGCCTACATCTCTAAGGTGAACACTACACAACCATCGACTCGAAGGTTCTAGACGCTACTACAAATAATGCTTATAACATTGCACGCAAAATATATGTAACCTCGACTACCAAGTCGACGTAACGAACGTTGGCATGAAAAGTTTCCACTTAACACCTCGGTAAATAAAAAACCGAGGGATAAATTTTAATGATCATGGGTTTAATCGCTAGCATCTACATTTTTATTATTTACACAAACAACGCCTCAAACCTCTCGGTTTATTTAACAATCAAGGGGTTACAAAAAATATTAATAAAATAATTTGTTTACAAACCACAATGTTTACAAAGAATATTACATTGTTTACACAGAATATTAAAGTAAAAATATTATTCTTCATTGTCATCGTTGTCGGTAAAGAACAAATGTTAGATATCTTGGAGAAGACAAAATGTTGGGGATCCTCGTTTCATAGATCAAATGCAATATATTCTCTATGAATTGCATTCATTTTTTCTGATATAAAATTAAAAAAAGGTTATCTAAATAAAATAAATATTTAGTTATACGATTATTTAAGAAAACAAACCTTAAAATCAAGTAATTGGCTGCTCTTGCAATCCATCTTAGAGAATTTTTTCAGACGTCTTTATGTTTCAAGCGCTTCATGTTTCGTTTAGGTTAGATTTTCAATATTAAACATGCTTTTATAATGGACATTCCTTAGGATTCACGCACGAAGAACTGTCCAGCGAACGTAGCAGAGTTTCGCGAATTGTGTTCTTGTGCAGTGCTGTCTTGATGCTTTGATTCTGTGATTTTCTGGATGAATTACCTTGAGTATGACTGTGATTCATATGTGGTTAATACATGATTGTATGATGATTCCTATGAGTAATGATGATGATTTATGATGTTGATTCCATGAGTTTTTTTATGATTATATGAGGACATGATTATTATGATAATTTTGATGAATGATGATGCACCTAATGAGTTTATTATGAGGATGATATTGACGTGTGCATCATGCATTCATATGCATTCCGGACTTCGGTCTAGTGTTTGATTCTTGTGGCTTCAGTCCCATTGTGCGGATGTGAAGTATTTTATTGTGCTTTGGTTCTTGTGTAGAATCGATCCTATTGATGGGGATCTATGGAGGGTTGATGGCTCAGTGTCCATCGAACTTTGATGAATTGGTACCACATGCATGAGTCTTGTTGCATTTGCATTTATGTGACAATTTAGTGTAATTTATGATATTATGGCTTTTATGATGATGTTGAATACGAAAATGACGCTATTTTATATATTGATTCCTATATTGATTATTATGAATCGTTTTACTCACCCTGTCTGTTTGAATGTTGCCTCCACGTGGGTAACGTGCAGATGACCAGGTTTAGCCATGGATGTCGTCAAGGACTTTTTAGAGTTTTTGGCTTTTGGTTGACTTAGAGGGTCTTGCTCTGATAGTGTAACATCGGGTTGGGGTCTTTGAGTTAAACCATGTTTTATTGATTATTGTTATTTTGATTATGTTGTTGCGCAAGGAAAACTTTGAATTTTTCCTTTTTGAGTTCCGCTGCCTTTTGAGCAATTTTTGAGTAATTTTGGGAAGACCCGTTGTTTGCGGAGAATTGACTTTTATTTGAGTTATTAAGAAATGTACGCCCTTTGAGGTGATTTTTATTGTGTTTAATATTTTACTCTGATAAATATGATTGATTTGCCATTATATTCGTGGGATAGAAAAAGGTGTTACAAGCACCCTTCACATCCGTTGTACTTAACGGAAACCATTTAGTTATTTTTGTGAAGAAAAGTGTTATCGTGATGTTATTTGTTTTCCTTCTAATTATTATGATATGTTTATAAAAGAAATAAATGAGTAAAATATAGGTTTTTATATTAGGGTGCTTGACAAGATTGCGACATTTTCTCCTACGTATCCTCAAGTGTGATGGGGAACTTGAAGCTACATACTTCTTGGTAGAAAATGTTTGCTTTTTGATTGCTTTTAGTGAACGATGTTTAGGTCGCGTTCTAGCAGTTAAACATTTCCTGTATGCTCACGTATGAGAGGTTGAAGCTTTTGTTTATATATCGCATCAAAATGGATCCTATTTGATTGCATTCCAGCGATTAAAGGTTGCTTTCTGCTCGGGCATGGTAGGCTAAGAGTTTGTTAATATATCACGTCAGAATTGATAAAACACCGTTCATTAATGAAAAAAATGATTTTTTAATTGCGTTTGGGCAAAAATGAGTTTGATTGGCTGAGTTTATTTTTGAGTGGAAGGCGAATATTCGAACTCCATGCTCTATAGATTGTAAATAAAAACTCGGGGAGGAAAGACGCTTTTTCCCAATTAATCATTTTTCATCCGAATTTATTGTAAAATATGTGAGGCTAATTAATTATTTTATCTTAAATATTGTTGAATGGGTTTTTAGCCATTAGGCCTTTTAT
Organism: Lathyrus sativus; assembly: GCA_963859935.3. Taxonomy (NCBI): domain Eukaryota; kingdom Viridiplantae; phylum Streptophyta; class Magnoliopsida; order Fabales; family Fabaceae; genus Lathyrus; species Lathyrus sativus. The sequence goes on from OZ012737.1 coordinate 505,514,452, forward strand.
CTTACTACCCACAATAATGCTATATATGTACTCTCATTGAGAGATTTGAAATTATCAATCAAATGAAAAATGTTCATTTAAATTTTTGTTATGTTAGTTTATTGTTCTTTCTCCTTTTTATTATTTAAATCAATATTTTAAAAATCGGACTGGAGATCAAACCCGTGAAACTTACCGTTTAAGGTTCAATTGGTTAAACCGGTTAAACCTACGGTCGAACCGTTTATTAAATAAACTAATAATATGAAACTAAATTCCATAGATATGTCACACATTATTATATGTTCTCAATTAATAAAATAAATATTTTAAAAATTCATTACAAATTTAATACAAAAATATCAATAATACATAACATAACATAGTTCTACACTTCATTTCAACTATCATTTAAGAATATTTTGACCAAACTAATGAATTACAATAAAATAAATTAAACTAATTCAAACAAAAATTAAAATAATATAATATAATAAATAAAATAAAGTTCAAATAATTAAAAATACCTAAATTAAATAAGATTGAATACCAAAATATAAATAATACAATATACTTTATTAAACAACAAAAAATCGAATTTGAGTTGAATTACGACAAACAAGTCTTAATTGACAACAACAAATAATATTGACTTGAACGATAATCAATAAAGTTGGACATCGTGACTATATTTGAAAGAGATGTATGCTTATGATGGAGTGTGGTTGAAAGAAAAACTATAATAGAGTAACAAAACTTAGAAGTTTGTATATTTGTAAAAAACACACGGAATTCTTTTTTGTGATTGAGGAATGTGTGTTAAGTTTTGATTTAAATTTTTTAAAAAAATTTTAAAAATGGTCAATTTGTTGAATTTTTTTGAATCGGGCGGTTTTACAAAACCGGCTCCAGTTCTTTGGTTTGAACGATTTTGAACGGTCCAATTTGATTTTTCCGGTTTAACTTCGGTTTTAACCCACTAGTAGTTTTAAAAGGTTGATCCAACCGGATTTATCTCTAGTTCCCGGTCCAACCGGTTGAACCGGCCAGGTCGGTTCAGTTTTTAAAACATTAATTTATACTCTAGTTTATAACTTTTATCAATGGGTGTTTTTCTTTTCGATCTCTTGCCTTGATTAATCTAAATCGATATTGTGAGGGATGAATATTCCAAATTTTGATGCAAATGAAGATGCCTACCGGTGAATTTTGTGCATAGAAAAAGACTTCAAATCTACGGGTACAGTAGAAGTAGAAAAAATGTCTCAAACTGCAAAGGCAATGAGAGACCTAACTCTTAAGTGGTGGTTATAGTGGTCTCAACTTCATCTTTCATTTACACCTGATGTTGTCAATGTTGATTTTAGTTGTGTTTATGTGAACAAATGCATTAAGGCGTTGTCTTATGAAGAGTTAAAGTTATTAGTCTTTAAAGATGATATAAATTCTATTGGTGAGGATATCAATGTTGAATTGTTTCAAAAAGCACATAAGTTGTATATGTTATAAAAATGGACAATACTGGATTTCCATTAGTAAGTTTCTTTGGTATCTATACTTTAGAGATTATACTATGTTAGAAAAGCCACTTATTGACACAGGGCAGAAAACTAATGTGACTATTTCCTTACATCTTTTCCTTGCTATAGTTGATGAGTTTAGTTATTTCAATCACAGTGTGGGAGACTAAGTGTCATTTGAGATTATTTATTGGTTGAAGATGGACGTTAGAAATTATTTTGCTTGGATTGAGTTATCTTTGATATTCATGGTTGGATATTCTTGGTGTTAAATTTTATAGGGTATACTCAAGCATTAATGGCTTCCAAATTTCGTTTTATTGTTGCTCTGCACCAGTGTGTGGATTTTCTTCACAAATTCTAAACAAGGAGGGATATCAATTGGTTCACTAGATGAATTCCTTTACTCATTTTCGCCAACTGGATTATTCAAGAAATTCAAGTAGAAATATAAATATCTCTATTGTTCATCTTTGTCCTTTTCTTGATTGTTTTGAATTTGTTGTTTATAGTTCACAGATAGAGATGGAGGGTAAATTTAGCCTTTGTATTTGCAAATACATTACTGTTTTCAAAATCCTACTGATAGTTGTAATCTTTTACTACGTTGGTTTATGTAACTAGATCAATCTATTAGTCTAAAGTAAGGTTGTCAAAATCGAGATCTTACATGAGATCGATAGAGAATATTAAGATCGTAAAATATAAAATCGTAGTTAAGATCGGAAGATCCTACACAATTATTTTTGTAAGATCCAGATGGAGTAACAAGATCGTAAAACATAAGATCGCAACAAAAATTGTAAGATTCTAGTAGAATGAAAAAAATAATACTGTATATTTAAAGTATTTTTTGATGACATATATTAATAGGCAATTGTATTAGTAAGAAAGTGTCTCTTTTTCATATTTTTTTAATATGTATGAATGAATTTTTATACTTTATTACCACTACATGGAACATTTGTTAGACATTAAGGACAAACTTGATCAATTATTAGAATTATCATAAGTCAAATTAGTTAAAACAAACTTTGTAAGTGAGATGTTCATTTTCAAAACCTAAAATCTAAAACTTCATAATTTCAAAAAGAATGCATTTGTCTCCATCGAATCAAAATTGTTCCGCCTCTGCATCTTGTCATCCTTCTCACCTTTTAATGATAGTGGTCGAAAAACAGCCGAAACTGACAATGATCCCACAAAACCAATGAGTTTACGATTTTTTTTTTCACAATTTGGCTACAACACAATATTCTACTTAAGATCCGAATCGTTGGAAGTGAATGAGATGGTAAAATCTTAAGATTTTAAAATCTAGATCAAGATCTTGACAACCATTCACTACAAGAAACATTGCATTTTCCCAAATGATTTTCACGTCACTAACCCAAAAAACACTTCAGTAAGCAACATTTGTGACGTGGGTAAAGCACGTGGGAAAAGCAATGGTGGGAACATTTTTCCACGTGAAAAACACGTCACTAAGTTGTGACATGGGACTCACGTCTCAAATAATAAAAATAATAGAAAAAGTTCCCACGTGAAAAACACGTCACTAAGTTGTGACTTGGTTTTCACGTGGAAAACTACCTTTCCTAATATGTTTATGCACGTTATGTCTGACACGAATTAAACATTTTCCCATGGGATTCCCACGTCACTAATTAGTGACGTGGTTTGCATGCCACAAATGAAAATATGTTTTATATTAGTGACATGGGTTGCACTTCACTATAAAATTTAATAATAAAAAAAAAATATATTCACTAAAAACAACTATAAAATTAAAATAAATATTAAATATTAACTATAAATATTAAATATTAACTATAAAATTTAAATCTCACACAACGGTGTATTCATTTCTTTCAACAATTGATAATTTTGAATCTGCCGACCCCTCAAACAACGGTGTATTCATTTCTTTCAACAATTGATAAAATCTTTGTGCTTCCTCATTCGGCAACTCTTTCCCATCAAAATTCTGAGGTTTATCATATGTCACATTTACTCCAAATGCATTTCCAACCATATCATCGATCAGATTAAAATATTCATCAAATTCCATATGTGATCGATTGCTTGATGTGTGTGTATTAGTTGTCTCTACATATACGTTACTCGGCAGTTGCTCTCCATTATATGTCCAAACCCAATAATTTTTAATGAAACACTTCCTCTTCAAATGACGTTCTACTTCCTCTGGGTCACTAACTATAGGTCTACATTCACATTTAAGACAAAGACATCTCACTCCTCCTTCACGTCGACAACATTCTTGTGCAAATGCCCACGTGATAAACCCCTTAACTCCTTTCTCAAAATTTGGTGTAGGTCCACGTCTGCCTAATAACGTTCTATTGTACATCCAACTACGATAGTAACGAAAATATTCTATACTGCACATTTGTACTATCATTATATATCATTTTAATAAAATATGTAATTTTAATATGCAAAATAATATAATTCTATTCACATTAATTTAACAAATTTAAATCTATTTTTTCTATTTCGACACCAACCTAATAAAATATGTTCACTAAAATCTATTTAGACACAAATTTAAATCTATTTTTTTTCTAAAATAATATAAATTATGTTTACTAAAATATACTACATATTCTCAAAATATAATATTCTAAGATATAATATATAATTTGTTTATTAAAAATAACACAATTAAAATATAATATATATTCGTTATTTTAATGATAGTGGTCGAAAAACGGCCGAAACTGACAATGATCCTACAAAACCAATGAGTTTACGATTTTTTTTCACAATTTGGCTACATTACAATAACTTAAGATCTGAATCGTTGGAAGTGAATGAGATCGTAAAATCTTAAGATTTTAAAATCTAGATCGAGTTCTTGACTGCCATTGTCTAAAGTTTATCCTAGTCAAGTTTCAACTTTATTATCCAAGAGTGATCTAAGTCACAATTTGTTGTGAATGAGAAGATCCTTCTTACAATTATTGTTGCCTCAAAGGTGGATATTTTGCTGCCATGTAATACTTTCAAACATAAATTTGCATCTAATTGCTCTCAAGCAAAGAATAAGATTGTCAACAGCTACTCAGACAATGAGATTCAAGGTGGACCACCACTAAAGACAAAGATAAAACTCTCTGAATCAGAAACTAATAAATTGCATAATAATGATATTTGTACTCCAATAGCTCCTTCCCGTGCTTACAATCCTGCACTAGCTGTCTCTTAGACCAATGGTGGTCTTGGACCTAGAATTGATGAATATAGAAGGATGTAGTTTGGGGAATTAGCTCAACAATTACATCCAACTTCTTTCTAATAGAGTGTTGAAAGATTAAACTTGATTTGAGGCTAAACATATTATTTGGATTTTTGGGTTTAGTTATTTTAGACTTACGTAATTTTAATTAATGTTTCTAGAAAAGTCTTGTAATGTTTGGAGTGTCTAGATATTTCTTAGGGTTGTAATATTTTCTAAAATGCTCTTGAAATTCCTAAAGTTGAGAACTCTCTAGAATTAGTGTGTCTAGAGTTTTTCTTAGAGTACTATAAATAGAGATGTAATTCTACACTTTTGCATCAAGCAAAAATACAAATTTCTCTCTTCCATAAATAATTCTTCTACCTATCAAGTTTCTCTTTAAGCCTCTAATATTCTCACACACTTTTTCTAAACACAAAAGGTCTTATTTCCAACAAAGTGGCATTAGAGCTTGAAGGTCCTTAAAAGATGGCGAATAGAGGTTTCCCTTTTCTAATGTTGATGCTCACAAAGAACAAATATGACAATTGGAGTATCAAGATGAAGGCGCTACTAGGAGCTCAAGATGTGCGGGATATCGGTGAGAAAGGCTTCAAGGAGTAAGATGAAGCCTCCTTAAGCCAAGGTGTAAAGGAGACATTAAAGGATTCAAGAAAGAGAGACAAGAAAGCTCTCTTCCTCATTTATCAATTGGTGGATGAAGTTACATTTGAGAAGATCTCCAATGCAACGACAACCAAAGAAGCATGGGATAAGCTTCAAACTTGCAACAAAGGAGTGGAGCAGGTGAAAAAGATTTGTCTTCAAACTCTTAGAGGTGAGTTTGAACTTTTATTTATGGAAGAGTCTGAGTTAATTTCTGATTATTTTTCTCGAGTATTGTTCGTAGTCAATCAACTTAAAAGAAATGATAAAGATGTTGATGAGGTGAATGTCATGGAGAAAATACTTCGCACTTTAAATCCAAGTTTTGACTTCATTGTTACCAGCATTGAAGAAAACAAAGATTTAAACACCATGACTATTGAGAAACTTATGGGTTCCTTACAAGCATACGAAGAAAAACAAAAGAGAAAAACTAAACAAAAGGAGACTATGGAGCAACTACTACAACTCAATGCAAAGGAAGCAAACTATGCAAATTACAAGAGTCAAAGAGGACGAGGTCGTGGCTAAGACCGTGAACATGGACGTGGACGAGGACATGAAGGAGAAAGAAGAGGCAGTTACAACAACTACTCCAACAACTTCAATAATGGAGAAAGAAGTTGGAATCCACAAGCAACAAGAGGTCGTGGAAATAGAAATTCATGGTCAAGGTGCAACAAGTTACAAATCAAGTGCTTCAATTGCAACAAAATAGGTCATTGTGCATCTGAGTGTAGATTCTCAAAGAAGGTTGTGGAGAAACCTAACTTTGTAGAAGAAAAAGGTGGAGAAGAAGAAACTTCACTGCTCGCGTGCCAAAACCAATTTGAAGAGAAAAGAAACCAGTGGTACCTCGACACTGACGCAAGCAACCACATGTGCGACGATCGAAGTATGTTCATAGAGATCAATGAAGCGAAAACTGGAAATGTCTCATTTGGAGATGACTCAAAGATACCGGTCAAAGGCAAAGGTAAAATTCTCATACGCTTAAAGAATGGGAGTCATCAATTCATATCCAATGTCTACTATATTCCTGACATGAAAAATAATATTTTGAGCTTGGGACAATTATTGGAGAAAGGATATGACATCCACTTGAAAGAACATAGTATTTTATTAAGAGATTGTGGGAATAACTTGATCGCTAAGGTGCCTATGTCAAAGAATAGAATGTTCCTCTTGAACATTCAAAATGATGTGGCAAAGTGTCTCAAGACTTGTTATACCGACTCTTCGTGGCTATGGAATCTATGATTTGGACACCTCAACTTCTGTAGTCTAGAATGTTTGTCAAAGAAGGAGATGGTGAGAGGCTTACCTAGTATAAACCACCCAGACCAACTATGTGAAGGATGTCTAATTGGGAAGCAATTCCAAAAAAGCTTTCCAAAGGAATCAACATCAAGAGCGACAAAACCACTAGAGCTCATACACACTGATGTCTGTGGACCAATCAATCCAAACACTTTTGGTAAGAATAAATAGTTTCTCTTCTTTATTGATGATTATTCTAGAAAAACATGGGTTTATTTCTTGAAGGAGAAGTCAGAAGTGTTTGAAAATTTTAAGAAGTTCAAAGCCCTTGTGGAGAAAGAAAGTGGTATTTCTATTAAGGCCATGAGATCTGACCGAGAAGGAGAGTTTACTTCAAATGAGTTCAACGAATATTGTAAATATCATGAAATTCGCTACTCACTAACAGTGCCAAGATCACCACAACAAAATGGAGTAGCGGAGAGAAAGAACTGGACCATACTTAATATGGTGTGAAGCATGCTTAAGAGTAAGAAAATGTCGAAAGAGTTTTGGGCCGAAGCAGTGGCATGTGAGATTTACTTGACAAACCGTTCCCCAACAAGAAATTTTCATGAGAAGACACCACAAGAAGTATGGAGTGGAAGGAAGCCAGGGATCTATCACCTCAAAGTGTTTGTAAGCATTGCATATACCCAGTTCCAGATGAAAGAAGAACAAAACTCGATGATAAAAGTGAGAAGTATGTATTTGTGGGTTACGACTCAAGCTCCAAAGGATACAAGCTCTATAATCCAAATAGTGGAAAGATTGTCATAAGTCGTGACATGGAGTTTGAAGAAAAAGATTATTGGGGTTGGAGTGTTCAAGAAGACAAGTATGATTTTATTCCTTATTTTGAAGAAGAAGAAGATGAAATGGAACAACCAATGATAGATGAACATATTACACCACCTGCCTCACCGACACCAACGTTGGATAAAACAAGCTCAAGTGAGAGGACACCATGATTAAGGAGCATTGAAGAGCTTTATAAGGTAACTGAAAACCAAAATGACATGAACCTCTTTTGTCTTTTTGGTGATTGTGAGCCTCTAAGAAATCAAGAAGTTGTTGAAAACGTAAAGTGGAGAGACGCCATGGATGAAGAAATAAAGTCAATCACGAAGAATGATACGTGGGAACTTACTACACTTCCACGAGGGCACAAAGCAATCGGAGTAAGATGGGTGTACAAGGCGAAGAAGAATGCAAAAGGAAACATGGAGAGATACAAAGCAAGACTGGTGGCAAAAGGCTAGAGTCAAAGATAAGGAATTGACTATGATGAGGTATTTGCCCATGTTGCTCGTCTTGAAACTATTAGACTTATCATTTCTTTGGCAGCTCAAAATGAATGGAAGATCTATCAAATAGATGTGAAGTCGGCCTTCTTGAATCGTTTTCTCGAAGAAGAAGTTTATATCGAGCAACCATAGGGATATGAAGTAAAAGGGCAAGAAGAAAAAGTCTTCAAGTTGAAAAAGGCGTGTACGGACTCAAGCAAGCACTGAGAGCTTGGAATGTTCGAATCGACAAGTAATTTCTAGACAAGAACTTCATCAAGTGTCCATATGAGCATGCACTCTATATTAAAGCGCAAAGTGAAGATATTTGAATTGTGTGCTTATATGTAGATGATTTGATCTTCACTGGGAACAATCTAAGCATGTTCAAAGAGTTCAAGAAAGACATGTCAAATGAATTTGAGATGACAGACATAAGGCTCATGGCATATTATCTTGGCATTAAAGTAAAGCAAGAAGATAAAGGAATTTCCATCACCCAATAAGTCTATGTAAAAGAAGTCCTTAAGAAGTTCAAGATGGATGATGCCAATCCAGTTGGCACCCCGATGGTATGTGGCAGCAAATTAAGTAAGCATGAAAATGGAGAGACTGTGGATCCAACTCTTTACAAACGTTTGGTTGGAAGTCTACGTTACTTGACAAGTACAAGGCCAGATATTCTCTATGTTGTAGGAGTCATAAGTCGTTACATGGAATCTCCAACAACAACTCACTTCAAGGCGGCAAAGAGAATCCTTCGATATATCAAAGGTACAACAAACTTTGGCTTACACTATTACTCTTCTAACAATTATGAAATCGTGGCTATAGTGATAGCGATTGGAGTGGTGACTTGGATGATAGAAAGAGCACTACTGGTTTTGTGTTCTTTATGGGAGATACTGTTTTCACTTGGATGTCAAAGAAGCAACCTACCGTTACACTGTCAACTTGTGAAGCCGACTATGTTGTCGCTACATCATGCGTTTGCCATGCAATTTGGCTAAGGAACTTGTCGAAAGAGTTAAAAATGTCATAAGAAGATCCTATGGAAATATGTGTTAACAATAAATCAGCACTTGTTTTGGCAAAGAATCTTGTATTTCATGAAAGAAGTAAACACATCGACACCTGTTACCACTTTATAAGAGAATGCATCGAGAAGAAGGATGTGAAGTTGAAGTATATGATGTCTCGAGATCAAGCTGCCAACATTTTCACCAAGCCACTCAAGTTGGAAACTTTCGTAAAGTTAAGGAGTATATGCTTGGAGTTACAAATCAAATTTAAGGGGGATGTTGAAAAATTAAACTTGATTTGGGTCTAAACATATTATTTAGATTTTTGGGCTTAGTTATTTTGGATTTAGGTAATTTTAATTAATATTTTTAGAAAATTCTTGTAATGTTTGGAGTGTTTAGATATTTTTTAGGGTTGTAATATTTTCTAGAATGCTCTTGAAATTCTTAGAGTTGAGAACTCTCTAAAATTAGTGTGTTTAGAGTTTTCCTTAGAGTATTATAAATAGAGATGTAATTCTAAACTTTTGCATGAAGCAAAAATACAAAATTCTTTCTTGCATAAATAATTATTCTACCTATCAAGTTTCTCTTTAAACCTCTAATATTTTCACACATTTTTCCTAAACACAAAAAATCTTATTTCCAAATTATTTCCAAATTGAGATCTTCTACAATTTTGACATCACAATTGCTACATGCAACACGTCCAAATCATTCTCTTTCTGTAACAAACTCTTCAACTCTTCTCAGAAATCATAGAACTGTACCAACCCTTCATTCAAAGAGTGTTTGAAGCTGCTCAAGTTGTAATGGTTATCTTGTCTCAATTTAAGCAGCGGGATCCCACAAGAAGAGGAAAAAATAGTGCATTAATTTTATAACTTGAAGACAATGTTATTCTTAAATGGATGAGTAATAATAAGACGTAAAATATATATATATATATATATATATATATATATATATATATATATATATATATATATATATATATATATATATATATATATATATATATATATATTAATTTTCTTACCTTAGTTTATTATTCTTTCTTCTTTTTATCAGTGAAACCAACCACGAGAAACATCAACAACAAAAAAATGCACCAAAACCACACCCCCGAAACCAAGCCAAAATTCTTGATTCTCTATCTATTAAAGGAGATGATAGAATTCAGTTAAAAAAATATTTCTTCCTCCACTATTTTTATGTTTGTTAAAGAAACAGCAGAAATATATATATACTAAAAGAGAAGATATACTAAAAGACTATTCATATGCAAAACTGCACGATCAGGCAGTATTTATTATTCCATTGATTATTTATTTATTTATTTCCATACGCACAATTAAAAACAGAGTCTAGGAGACTTTGTTTAATCACATGCATGGTAGTACATAGTTATACTTGCTCAGTTCTTAATGACCTCCTCCTTCTTAGAGTTGTGACATGCTTTATAGCAGAATTTAGTTGTATCAAAGCACCGGCACTGTGGAGGAATAGAAGCTGTACAAACGCAACTGTTGCATGCTGAGTGACAAGTTTCTCTAATATCAACACAGCGACAGATAGGAGGGTTTGATTTTGTGCAAAGGCAGGTGTCACAGCATGCTGATTTGACATCATCACCATTGGAGAGCACTTGAGTTATGAACGAAGTTGAATCGAAACGAGCGTTAACAACATTTGCTGTGAAGCTCAAGAGGAAAACCATTAAAGCTAACTTCATCATTGTCTTCTTATTCATCAACTCCATTCTTACTCTCTTTCTTTGTTTGGCTTGTGAAGAAGCATGAAGCTACATAGATCTATTTATATTGGTATTTTAACTTCATTTTATTAATAACTTTTGGTTGATCTTAGATACGTGTAGATATTTTTCTGACGAAATGCATATATGTAGGCATAATGCTATGCCATGTATAACAACATGTATTATTCATGATTGTAATTTACACGTCTACATATCACAATAAAAATAAAAGAATTAACAATGGGATATTAATTTAAGTATGTTTTAGATGTAGTTATGCTATATTATATTACTATTAACTTTCGGTTGATCATGCATACCTGTAGACATTTTTCTGACAAAATGCATATCTGTAGACATTTGGCTATGACATGTATAAGAATCTATGTTATTTCTTAATATATTTTACACGTGTACAATATCAACCTAAAAATAGGATGACTAACAACTGAGAAAAATATATTTTAGTAATTAAATTTAATTTAGTTTAGTTTATAGAATAATAAAAAGTTATGAATAACAAATAGTTATATATTTTTCGTACTTTTTAAAATTATTTATCTATTTATAATTTTTTGAATTCATATTTTTTTAAATGGATCGAAAATGATACTTCTAATTGACGAGGGTAAAATGATAGAAAATTAAAATTAAAATGTTACAATGCTAAATTGTAAAATTGATTGATTTGTAATTTTTTTATTAATCCTAAAAGTTCACTAAAAACAACTATTTAATGAAAAGCAAAGAGTATATCAACAAAGAAACAATAAAAAAAACAAAGGTGTGTGGTTGATATTGGAATTGAATGAAGAAAGTGCAAGAGATCAACTCCCTTTATTTTATTAGGAGATTTTCTTTAACTTTTCATGTGATCTAGATTTTTAATAGTTAAATTTTTTATAATTAATAATAATTATAAAAAATTTGTATTAGAATGACTATGACATGTCATTTAATTTACTAACTTTTAGTTTTCGGCAATTATATAGCTAATGTATGCTATTTATTTTGAAACATATAATATTATTATTTATATTATTAAAATCTTGTAATTTTTTGAAAACAACGGTCATATATTTTTTAAAAGAATAATAAATATTTTATATATTTTATTTAAAATAATTAAATTAATGGTAACTTTAATAAAAAAATAATTACAATTAAAAAATATAAAATATAGAGTCAAGTTTTAGTTTTTTTATAAACAACTATCATTAAAGTAAAAACAACTCAAATCAATTACAAATTTTTTAACCCTGCTTCACACGGCCCCCAAGATTTTCTCTCGTACTGAGTCGAAGGTTAATGCTAAGAAGGAAAGGAAGAAGAGTAAGCTGGTTAGAGAATTTTCAGGCTCTTTTACTGCTCTAATGTGTTGTGAATCGATTACGGATACTGACGCGGAAAGAGGCAATTCGAGATGCAGAAGGGCCATTGAAGATGTTCCATAAAAAATGGGCAAATACCTTAAGGTCCTTGGAATTCTAGGCGAAGATGAAGAGAATCTTGGGCATATTTTGAGGAAGTTGGACATGGTAGATAAAGAGGTTGTTCTGGGTAAGGAGGCTGTAGTTAATGTTGATCCATGAATATTGTATCCTTCAATGTTAGAGGATGTTGTAGTACTCTGAAGAGAAGGAGAATATCTCAAATTATTCAGAGGGGAAATGCCGATATATGCATGATCTAGGAAACCAAGGTCAATAAGATGGAAGCAGGTACTATTAACAGCATGTGGAGTATTGTTGACAAGGATTGGTCTGCTCAGAATTCTGCTGGCAATTCTGGTGGTATCTTAACTATTTGGAAAACTACCAAAATCTCAGCTTGCTCTGGCTTCAGTGGGAAAGGTTTCTTAGGACTGCATCTAGTTTGGAATAAACATAACCTAATTGTTATCAATGTCTATGCTCCTTGTGGACCAGCTGATAAGAGGATGTCGTGGAGAGATCTGAATAAAATTAAAAGTGATTAACCTGATGTAGGTTGGATTGTGGGGGGTGATTTCAATTCGGTGAAAATGGGGAAGAAAGGCAAGGTTTTAGTGGTAACAACAGTAGGAACATGAAGGAGTTTAATGAGTTTATTGAAGACTTTAATGTATCGGATCTGCTGGTATTTGAAATCCATTTCACTTGGTTCAACTATAATGGTAAGAGCAGACGTAGATTAGACAAAATATTGGTTGATGACCGGGTTATATCATTGCTTTCTTTGAAGAATCAAGTGGTGGGGGACAGACACATATCGGATCACCGACCGGTATGGCTGAAGTCCAACTTTGTAAATTAGGGGCCAAACCATTTAGGTCTTTTAACTGCTGGTTTTTTCATAAGGACTTTATCCCTTTTGTTACGAAATCGTGGAACTCGTACCAAGTTTCAGGTTCTTACGGCAACATCCTGTTCAAAAAATTACAAGCTTTGAAATCAGACCTCAGATCCTGGAATCATAACGTTTTTTATTGGCTGGACTTAAATATTAAGGAAAATATTGTTGAGCTTAATAAGCTGGAGCTGACTTCTGCCGAGGATTCTAGCCTGCGTGATAACGAATTGGCTAGAGAAAAGACAAGGCATCAGGAGGAAATGTGCAGAAATATGAGAATCAAAAAGAGTATGCTGGCCCTGAAATCCAGAGTCAGATGGCTGCAAAATGGGGATCTTAATACTAAATTCTTTCACGACTCTCTAAAATTGAGGAATCGGTCGAATCATATCTCAGCTATCATAGTGGGAGGTAGGAATGTGGATGACCCTGAGGAAATTAAGTTCGAAGTGGCGAAGTTCTTTAAGGATAAATATATGCAGCATAATTTGGCTAAAATCAGAAGCGAATTAGTTTTGGCTACCTGTCTTGGTGAGGAGGACAAATGTCTTCTTGAAGCAGACTTCACCCCTTCTGAAGTGAGAAAGGTCGTATTCAGTTGCGACGATAATAAGTGCCCTGGCGTTGATGGCTTTAACTTTAAATTCATAAAATCATTATGGGATATTGTTGGACAGGATTTCACCAACTGCATTCTAGAATTCTTTAAGACAGGTGTTCTGCATAAGATGCTCGTGTCTTCGTTCGTTTCGCTGGTGCCGAAATTTTTTAACCCCCAACAATTTGAAGATTTCAGACCAATCACTTTGGTTAGCTGTATTACTAAAGTTATTTCCAAGATGCTAGCTTTTAGATTGAGCAAGGTTATTCACAAACTAATATCCACGTCCCAAACAGCTTTCATCCCGGTCGACAAATTTACGACGGAGTGCTTTTGGCCAATGAAATAGCAGACTACGCTAAGAGGTTTAACAAGGCTTATATGTTCCTCAAAGTAGACTTCGCTAAAGCTTACGACTGTGTCAACTGGTCTTATCTTGACGAAATGCTCATCAAGATGGGTTTCGGTTCTAATTGGATGAAATGGATTCGAGGCTTTGTGTTTAATAGCTATGTGTCGATTCTTATTAACGATAGCCCTTCGAAGGATTTTAGGGTAAGTAGAGGGCTGAAGCAAGGAGATCCGTTGGCGCCTTTTCTGTTCGCCATTGTTGCAGAAGGTTTGTCCTGTGTGGTTAGAGTTGCGGCTGCCGGTAACTTGTTATTAGAATTCAAGATCAACGGTCATACCACTGTGAACTTGCTCCAGTTTGCAGATGACACTCTGCTTATAGGAGATGCTTCAATTTGTAATATTTTGACACTCAAGGCTATCCTGCGTGCGTTTGAATTGAGTTCTGGTCTGAAGATTAATTTCTCAAAAAGCTTCCTCTATGGGATAGGTGTTGAATCTGTTTTTCTTGCTGCAGCAGAATATTTCCTGCACTGTAAAACTGGTACGCTGCCTCTCAACTTCCTTGGTCTTACGATTGGAGGTAATCACCGTCGGCAATCTTTTTGGATTCCGGTTCTGTCTCGGTTGAGGAGCAAGCTTTCTAATTGGGCTGGGAGAAATTTGTCGATGGGAGGTAGAGTATCCCTCATTAACTCGGTTCTTGTTAACATGCCTATTCATTCCTTGACTTTTTTCAAGGCTCCCAAGAAAATTGTAAACGAAATTATTGCAATCCAACGGCGTTTTCTTTGGGCTGGGAATTCTAATAAAAAATTCATCCCTTGGGTTTCGTGGAATTCTATTTGCAAACCTAAGGAGCATGGAGGCCTTGGTATTAAACATGTTGGTCACTTTAATAGTGCCCTTATAGCAAAATGGTTGTGGAGATTTTACAGCGGCGGTAACGAAATTTGGAAAAGGTCTTTAAATCTCAAATACAGAAATTTGAGTTTGAAGGTGCAGACTTATATTGATGCGGACGGCTCGAAATTCGATCCAACCTAGATGAAGGATATCATATCCAGTTCAATCAAAGGTTCTCATGTGGATTTCTGTAAGTTCACGACTTGCACTATTGGAGATGGTCGTGACACGACATTTTAGAAATCTAAATGGATTGGAGATTTGCCGCTTAAAAGTAGATTTCAGCGTCTTTTTCAGGGTTGTTCCAGGAAAGTCGCAAGTGTCAGTGAGATGGGAGCTAGGGAGGATGGCCAATGGATGTGGAATTTGAGAGAAACGTCGATAGATGCGGAATCCATGTACGAACCAGAATGGACTGAGAGTAGGACTTTATTGGATCAGATTGCATCTAACATTAATGTTGCTGATAATTGGAAATGGCTTCTTGATGATTCTTATTCGTACAAGGTTAGTTCATTCTATTCTGTTTTATCTTCTTCTATTTCTGTTAATGAGCCCCAAAGAGATAGTGCTAACCTCCTGAAAATCCTTTGGAAAACGGCTCTTCCGGCAAAAATCCAAACTTTTACCTAGAGGATGACGCTTGATAGGCTGCCTACTAAATCTAACTTGTTGAAAAGAAGGGTGATTGACGACCCCCAATATACAGAATGTGCGCTTTGTTCGACTTGCTTCGAGGATATCTCTCATCTTTTCTTCACTTGCTCTAAATCCTTGAAGGTTTGGGATAATATCTGCGAGTGGGTAGATATAAGGTGTATATCGGAGGAAAGTTGTTATCTTCATGCAAAGGTATGACTCTCAAGAGTATCGGGCCGGTGCAAAGAGAATAAGATCAACTCTATTTGGTTTATATCTTGCTAGATCTTATGGAGGGCTAGAAATATCATTATTTTCAACAATGAAACTATTGATGTAGACGACATTGTTATCGACATTAAAGTGTCATTGTGGAATTGGTTGATTCTAGGTAGAAAGGATAATAAGTATTGTAGTCTGTACGATTGGTTTAAATTTCCGTTTGATTTTTTGTAACTTTCTGTCTCTGTTGGTGGTTGTTTCCTTGTTTTCTTGAGATTTTCTTAATCTCTTTTTAATAAATCTTGCTTATAAAAAAAAAACTATAAATTTTTTAAATCTTACAAATCACTTTAGATCCACAAAAATATCTTGTTTATCCAAATAAAATACTTCCACGAAAGATGCTCTTACTTCTCCTCATTGTTATAATAAATCTCTTTTATTTTATTTTATTTTTTTAATAGGCAAATATATTTTGAAATAATCAAACTCACTTACACAAAATTTGATCTACTGAATAATTTAATACATATGAACCGTATATCAATCCTAAAAGCTACAAACATAATGATGATTACTTTCTACACTTAGCTATCTTCAAGATAAGAATTTTATCGATAATAGGCATTCTTCGAAGTTTAGCTCTTTCTCGTTGAAAATTCTTTCGTTACGTTGTAGCCAAATAGCCCACAAAGTTGCCAACCAAATAATAAACATAACCTTCCTATCCTTCTTGTCTTTTACCATTGTGAGAATCAAGTAATAATCTGCCATCTCTTGTATTGAAAGATCCTGTTCCAAACTTCTGGTTGAAGACAGAATCTCCTATTAAATGGTCTATAGTCTCCATTTCTTGATTACAGAGAACACACACTAAATCTCTATCATCTTTCACAATGCCTCTAGCAGCTAAGAGGTCTCTAGTTGGGAGTCTATTGATAATTCCTTTCTAACCAAACATTAAGATTTTAGACGGTATCTTAAGCTTCCAAAGATATGATAACGCGTACTTTATATTTTCCGTGATCCAACATGCATTGGCTCTGATTGCTATGTCTCTGTAGCAAGATTTCACCGAGATAACCTCATGCTATAACAGAACAGTCTAGAATTGGGAGATTAAGAAATTCCACTGTTGAACAGTTATTTATACTTAATGTTTTTTTCATCGACAAATTAATTAGTAAAATGATATCAAGTCATATTTGAGATGTAGATAATGTTATTGGACCTAATGCTGTTAAGAAACAATTAATATTGGTAGACATATGATATGGTTAGTTTTGACAAACGTATTTTAACTTTCGTTAAAATCTTTTAGAGTTGCAACTTTGTCGAAGATATTAGAGATTGTAATCTAATAAAGAGGATTGTCACTATCAAGAATAAGTTATTTTATATCGGTTAGTAAATATTTTACCTTGATTTGATGGCAGAGGTAAAGAAGGGTGTCATAGAAAATGCGCTACTTTTCTCTTCCGTTGAACTGCTAACTAATGAAAAAAGTAGACTCGGTCATGACTTCGATCCCCAACAACATTTTTAGATTTTTAAAATTGTGCTACTTTTTACATCGATTGTAAATAATACCATGGTTGAAATACTCTTGTTTAGATAATCTTTGTTTTAACTCTTTTTTTTTCATTTAAATCTGCAAAAATTCTGAATCTTCTCACCATCGTCGTCATCATCAACAACAACACATTAAATCTCAACAACAACAATAACTTAATCAATTTAATCTTTAAACAATAAATGTCTATAATAACAACAACAACAAATAAACAAAATCAATAGAATTGTTAAACATTAAATCTCAACAACAACAAAAACGACAACTATATTAAAGTTTTTACTTGATACAACAACAACATTAAAAATTTAACTTGACACAACAACAACATCTAACATTGTTAAGTTATATCTGTGCTTTAATAATTAACATTAAATATATTTAACTAACGATTATAAGAAAATAGATTACATTAAGGAACCAATTATGCTACTGTTTGTTTTATGCAATTTTGATTTTAGTTCACGAAAGAAACCAATTATGCTATGTAAATAATCCTCCTCCAAATTAACATTATCACATCCACTTTTGTAAATCGAAGTATGATTTTTGTTATCTTAATCAACTCATTATTATGAATAATACATTTCATGATAAATCTTTCACCTCAGTAAATTAAAAACTGAGTTAAATGCCTTGGAGTGAGAGCTTTTAATATATTTTTTTATAAAAATAAGTTTATCCCCTCGGTTTTTTGGTTCATCGACAAAAAATTATCGCTCAAAGTTTGAGCTTCGATTCCCAGCTTCTACAATTACGTGTTGTATTTAGAACCAAAAAGATATCCTTATTTTATTTATTTTTTAATTACAATATAGATCATCTTTTCCTCGACTTTTCGGTCCAACCATCAAGAAATGTCGCTCAGGGTTTGACCTTCGATTTTCAAATCCTTCAATTTTGTATGTTATTTAGAACTAAAATGGCGCCCTTATTTTTTTTAATTACAACATAAACAATTTATTCCCTCGATTTTTTTTGCAATCGAGAGCAAACTTTTCTCATTATTTTATTTAATTATAATAGCAATCATCTTTAACTTCGGCGTTGACTGCCAACCGAGATATAAATGCTAATTCTCATTGATTTTTCCATTTCTCATAAACTTTTTGCGCCCTAACAAACAAAGCACCTTCTTCGTCTTCTCCACCTAGAAAACGAAACACCTCTGAGTGTACTTTTGGATTTTGAATGATGTCAAAACTAGGATAGTGTAGCGTTATGCATATTATACGGTACCTTCCCATTCTAAATGAGCATCTTAGTATTAGGAAGCACTCAAATGATTTGGAAAAGGAGTTTACATTATACATGCACTGAAAACTTAGTTTTTGTGAAAAATGCATTGATAAACAAGTTTTTGGGTGGTCTACACATTTCAGGCCAAAACATGCGCAAACAGATCAACCTATAGAAGTTTCAACTTCAGTATAGGTCGACACATAATTATTTCAGGTCGGCTCCCACAGATCAATATTAAAGATTGTATTCACTGCCTACAGGTTGCCTCGCTTAGGTCAACAAATGGTCAGCTCAAAATCTCCACAGGCCAACCTGAAACCTTCATAGACCGACTTGAGTACCTTCATATGCCGACCTATTTCTTATGGCCATGCAAAATGAACTAAACCAATTTAAAAGAAATGATGTTTGGGAAGTTGTCCCTCGTCCTAAATATCATTAATTAATTGGCACCCGATGGGTTTTTAGGAACAAGCTTGACGAAAATGGAGTGATAACCCACAAATAAATCCTGGCTAGTTGCTCAAGGGTATAACCAAGATGAGGGCATCAATTATAAGGTTACTTATGCTCCAGTTGCTCGCCTTGAGGCTATACGCCTTCTTCTAGCCAATGCTTGCACTATAATCACCTGATTACAAATGCACTAGCAACAACTGGTGACTAACGAACCATAATGATACATTGTCGAAGTCTTCTCAAGGATTCTAACCTAACTGGTCCCTTAAGGAAATACAAACAACAAGTTTGAATTAAGATTATGTTACAAGTTGCTTCTACACAAGCAGATTTTACACAAGTGAAATGCAAACACTTAAAGAAAATAAGCACAAAGTTGTAAGCTTTTCACATAGAAACAGTCTTGTAAAAATTGACTTATTATTCAAGTCTACAAGTCCTCTTTATATAGCATGAAAAAGGAACCGTTGGAGGGCAAATCAGGAATACGAGAAATGTAGTCGTCCACTAACAAAATAATGACATGTGTGAAGAATAGTACAGTCATTTCACCCACAAAATCAGGTAACGGAAGGAATATTTTCATTTTCTACCATGTACTATTTTTATCACGTATTCTTTTATCATTAGGTTCATGGTAGAAAGTTGATGAAGCATGAAAAGAAGAAACACGTAGCTGGAATCAAAATCTTCAGAATCATCAATCAGAATCTTAACAGCATTAGCGTCTGACTTGAGATCTTCAAAAACTTTTGGTAGGAACATAAACTTCAGAAGTTTTCCATTCTTCAGAAGCTTGACGGTTCAAGTCACATCCAGAAGCAGAACTGGAGAGAACGCTGCAGCAACAACATAGCGTCTTTCAGAAGCTTCTTAGGAGTGAATCAGTACAAAAGCGAATTTTTAACACAAAGTTCAAAAACTAAGACATTGCACATCATATTCTCATAATCATAACTAGCTTTTAAAGCTACACAATAACAAACTGTTAGGGTACCAAAGTTGTTCTCACACAAATACTACATTGTTATCATTAAAACTTAAAAGTACAAATGCAGTACCAAATCATGTTCTAACAATCTGCCCTTTTTTTATGATGACAAAACCATGTATTTTGATGAATAATTTATATAGGGTAATCACATAAAGATACATAAAAAAGAAGCACGAATCTCCCCCTGAGATGTACATTCCAAAAAGATAAAATCAGAATGAAAGAGAACTTTTCAGATTAACCTTTTTGGAGAGCCATAATGATCTTGTATTAGAATCTAATTTTCTTCAAAAGTTATTTGAACTTATCCAGAACACTGGTTGTCAAAGTCAACACTTCTGATGAACTTCACTTCAGAAGCCTGATTTCACTTAATGTCTGGTTCTGTTAAGTTTTTATTGGAATTCTTTCTCAATCCTTGAAGTTAATTCTTCTAACTTAGAAAGTAAACCATTTCTTCAGAAAGTAATCTTAAGTTTTGATCTGAAAAATCTCAAGAGCTTCTTAATTGCATGACTTTCTCTGAAAAATAGCTAACAGAAGTATTTTTGAAGTAATTGTTAGCAGAAACAAAAAAATTTTGGGTTCTAATTCATGAACATATATATATCAAAATCAATACGTTTCTCCCCCTTTATCATAGCTCAAAAAGAAAAATTATAAAAAGAAACAATAACAACAAAACAAAAAAGAAAATAAACATAACATATATTTAAAAAATTCCCGAGGGCACAAGAG
Organism: Lathyrus sativus; assembly: GCA_963859935.3. Classification (NCBI taxonomy): domain Eukaryota; kingdom Viridiplantae; phylum Streptophyta; class Magnoliopsida; order Fabales; family Fabaceae; genus Lathyrus; species Lathyrus sativus. Next base: position 505,535,280 of record OZ012737.1, read on the forward strand.
TATAAGATGATCAGAATAGAAAATAAAAAATAAAACAAAATAACACAATAAGTGCATAAATTTTTTGAAAGACTAGGGGTTTGGGTTCTACAGAGAAAGTCTGGAAATGATAAGCTTAAACATCTGATCCTGCCTATCCAAGCGTTGTTTGACCATGACCTTATCTTCTTTCAACTCAACAAGAGTCCTCAGAATCTCAGGAATCACCCTAGAAGATGATGAATTTCCATCAACATGTTGATTATCATAAACATTATCCTCAAGTTTCTGTCTTTTGAAGTCCGTCTCTACTTCACGGTATATACGACCAACATAGCAAGTACACACCTTGTACTTGGCAACCTCTTCGCTAACCTCTTTCAAGTCTTCTTTTAGGAAGATCCATGCAATATCTCCAACAAGGAGCGAAATCAGGTTGATAAAAGCATTATTCTCAGCCTTCTCAGCATGCATCGTAACAGATATATTCATCATAGTTTTCTTCCTCATAAGAACCACTTAATCTTTGAGAAGTATAAATAGAAGAGTTGGAAGCGTTAGCTTGACACCATCTTCTAAAAAGAATAAGATGAACTTATGGGGAGTGTTGATATAGTTAGCTGAGTTGATTCTAGATCTATGAAAAATGCTACCCAAAACAATATGGAACCATACCCTTAAAGTATCCTTCAAATCCTTTGCAGTAGTACTCTTCACTTCTTCAAACACAGTTCCCTCATTAAAAAATGTTGAGGTTGTCATTGCATCTCTTTTAGGTTTATTTTCGATGCTAAGTATCCTTTTTCCTTTACCATCTTGAGAAATCAAATCAGCAATGGTCTTCTCCGTAATCTCAAGTTTTCTGCCAAATATATAGGAGGTAGTCTTTTCCTTTTCAACCATAACATGAATCCAAAACTGTTTAACGAGGTATGAGTATACTGGACCCTTTAGCCTTTCAAAGAAAGCATTCTAGCTCTGGAATTCAAGCGTTCCAGTTTGGTTAAGACTGTCTTTCAGATTTTAGAAATCGATGATAGTCTCACACAACACATGGAGGTCATTAACTAGAGCGTTGAGAGTGATGAATGGTTCTTCAGGAATGACGACGAAATGAGCTTGTTGTTGAGGTTGTTAAGAAGATTCAACCATTGTTGACTGTTGAAGGTTGAAGGTTAATGAATAAAGACGAACAGTTACAAAGAGCAGTTTTAGGTTTGAAAGAGAGAAAAGTGTGGGAGCAATGTAAGCGTAGTGTGAAATGTGAGTGAAGTGGGTTTATATAAACGTTTTGGAAATAAATACAATAATTATCATAATTACAATAATTAAAAAAAGTAAATGCGCAGACATAGGGGGAATGCGTAAAGATTTAACCTATTTTCAAGAAATTACTAAACCCAATGTGTCACATCATTAATACGCATGCTTGGAGAGTGGGACAACTACCACCACTGAGAACCACATGTTATTAAATTAAAAGACAACCATTAAATATTGTAACTGTTTAGAATCCAAAACAAAAATCGATAGGATTTGCTTCTGATCAGAACCTTTCTGATTCATGAGACTTTCTCACTTCAGAAAGCTCATGTTTTAGAATCAAACAAATAACACAACTTCGGAATATTAATCAAGAATTCTAATAACTTAACATTATGATAATATCTTTTATTCTATACAAGGTTTCATAAATATATTTTTCATAATGAAAATAAATCTATCTTCAACAAGGGTTTTGTAAAGATATCAGCTCACTGATGGTCTGTATCAATAAATTTAAAATGAAAAATACCCTTCTAAACATAGTCACATAAAAAATGATGTTTAATCTCAATATGTTTAGCCCTATAATGCAAGATAAGATTATTAGATAAACTAATAGAAGAAGTATTATCATAGAAGATAACAATGTTACTCTCAAAGATCTAATAATCTTCTAGCTGCGTATTCATCCAGATTATCTGAGTGCTACATCCAAAAGCTGCAATGTATTCAACTTTGGCTTTTGAAAGCACAATTGTTGATTGTCTCTTGCTGGACCACGAGATCAGAGTATCTCCCAGAAATGACAACTTCCAGAAGTACGTTTCCTTTCTATTCCGTGTCCATCATAGTCAGCATCATAATAGCCTAATAACTTATATTCACTTAATTTTCTATAAAACATACCAAGATTAGTAATACCTTTCTGATACCTAAATATTCTCTTAACAACAGTTAAGTGAGTCTCCTTAGAATCTAATTAGAAGAGAGCACACAAACAAACGCTGAATAAAATATCAGGTCTAATAGCATTTAGATAAAGGAGAGAACCTATCATACCTCTAAATAGCTTTTGATCTACCTTACCACTTACCTCTTCTTTCTCCATAATACATGTGGGATGCATTGGTGCTTTTTCTAGCTTACATTCTGACAAGTTGAGCTTCTTCAGAAGTTCTCTTGTTTACTTGCTTTGGTGAATATATGTTCCTTCTGAATGTTGATGAATTTGAATCCTAAGAAAGAACTTGAGTTCTCCCATCAATCTAATTTCAAATTCTGCATACATTAACTTAGCAAAATCCTTGCACAATGAAGCATTAGCAGAACCAAATATAATATCATCAATATAAATTTGCACAAGCAGAATATCATTCTTAAAGGTTTTTCAAAAGAATGTTGTGTCCATTTTTCCTCTAGTGAAATTATTTTCCAAAAGGATGTTACTTAGTCTTTCATACCAAGCTCTAGGAGCTTGTTTCAGACCGTATAACTAATTTTTAAGTTTGAAGACAATATCTAGGTTTTCATAACTCTCAAATCCAGGGGTTACTGTACATACACTTCTTCAAAAACGTACCAATTTAAGAATGCACTCTTAACATCCATCTGATACAGAATGATGTTATGATTGACTGCAAATGAAACTAAAAGAAGAATAGATTCTAACTTTGCAACTGGTGCAATGGTTTCTGTATAGTCTATCCCTTCTTGCTGACTATAACCTTGTGTTACCAATCACGCCTTATTTCTGACGACCTCACCTTTCTCATTGAGCTTTCTTATGAATATCCATCTGGTTCCAATGACATGGATATCTTTTGGTTTCTAAACAAGATCCCAATGTCATTTCTAGTAAATTGATTCAGTTCTTTTTGCTTATCTAGAATCCATTCATTATCTAGAAGAGCTTCATCAATAGATGTTGGCTCTATCAAAGATACCAAACCTTGAAGAGTATCTTCAGAAGGTTTGAATGAAGATTGAGTTCTGAATGGTGAATCTTTATCTCCCAGAATCAATTCTTCAGAATGAGAAGTTCTTGGTCTACTCTTCTTCTGATGAGATGGACTAACAACAACTTCTGGTTGAGTCATTTTTGAATCTTTTGCTTCAGCATCCTTGTCTTTGCCTTCAGAGTCTCTGTCTTCTGAATCTTTGTCTTCTGAATCTTTGTCCTTAGATTCTGAGAAGTTGATCTTCAAATCTACAAGTTTCTCAACTAGCTTTGACTTTTCAGGGACAAGCTTATCATTGAATCTAACATGAATTGATTCTTTAATAATTCATGTTTCAGTGTTATAGATTATATAGCCTTTTGAGCGTTCACAATATCCTAACAATAAACACTTTTGTGCCTTAGAATCAAACTTGTCAAGATTCTCTTTAGTGTTCAACATAAAACAAACACAGCCAAAAGGATAGAAATAAGAAATTTTAGGCTTTTTGTTCTTCCATAATTCATAAGGAGTCTTACCCAAAATAGGTGTCGCGGTGAAATTTGGATATCAAGCTATTGATGAGCTTGAATCTAATTCATTTGCAACCGAACTTTGATTTGTCCAAAGGAAGAGATAAAGATCAAAATTCCCACAATGCAAGCTAGAGAGTTATAGGTTCGGGGGGTTGGTTAAACTTAGGAAAGGTACTAGCATCCTAAGTTTCTGTATTACTCTATAGGAACCTCTTGTTTTATGTTTGTTTTATTGCTAAGGGTTATCTGCTTAATGGTTGAAAGACCTAGGGGTTTATTTCTAAGTATACTCGATAAGATATCACATCTTATGCCTACATATCCTTATGGGAGTGGAATCAGAGTATCTGTAGTTCCCCTAAAGGGTTTGAGGAGTTCTTTGACTGTGGTCAAAGTTCCTACGGGTTTAGGGTAGTTGATTGATTGATTTTAGGAGAAAAGATGAGTTGTCATTTTAAGGGAGATTACTTGATTTAACCGCCACAACTTTGTAGGAAAATAGTATTTGCATCGTCTTAAGAGAAGGGCTCAAGTACTCGAAAATTAATCGACAAGTATGCCATTATCTCTCTTAAGGCAAAGTCCCTACGAATTGATTGATTGAATTGTTATGGGATATGAGTTTTATCTCGCTTAAGATAATTAACATCTTATTCTCTAAGGTGTTTAAATAGTTGTTTGATTGAGTTGAATTGTTTATTCTAAGTTGTAAAGATAAAGGTCCTTCCTATGGGGTAGGATCTAAACTTAGAAGATCGACTTGAATGGGATCAAGGATCAATGGGGAGAATGATGCAAATGAGATGCAATACACACAAGTGTTGAATCATGTGTAGGTTCTTCCTTTGGACGGAATGTGATGCAAGAAAGATAAATACGATAATTGTAAATTGCAGAAAGAAATAAAAGCAGATAAAGTAAACATACACACGCATGAAAGCGCTAAGTGTATAAGTGTGTAAATACGTGAACGGAGTGTGAGCGTGCACGTTTGATTAAGTCAGGAGAGGTGGACCTTGTGGGATATTGGATTGATTTTATTAGCGAGGAGATTGATTTTAAAAGGGTTGAATTAGATTAGGTGAATTGATTTTATATGTGAAATTGATTTTTAGGAGAAAAAGTTGTATTTGATTATTAATAGTGAGATTGGTTTTATAAAAAAGGTTATATTAATTTTACATGGAATTGAATTGATTTGTAAGAAAAAGTTGATTAATTTTAGTTGAATTATGTTTAAAATATATTATTGGCGGGATTAAATATAAATTAGATCTTACTGGTTTTTATTTTGGATTAACTTAATTAGATTTTAAAAGACAATGTTTTAAATAAAAGGGTTTTTTAAAATATTAAATAAGTGGTTTTTACTATCCTAAGTAATGAAATGGTTTATTATTTTTAATAAAAGTTGTTTGTTATTACTATTGTATAAATTACAAAAGGTTATTAGCTTTTATAAAAAGTCTAATTAAAGTGCTGGATTAATTAGTTAATAGAATAAATAAAATTAAATGGTTTATTAAATAAATAAAAGAGTTACTAGATTAAAAAGAGTCACTATCTTAATTTATAAAAAAAGATTAATTAAGGTTAATAATAGTTCCTAAAAAAGGTTTTTAAAAAAGCTAATGGTCGATTAATTAAATTTGGGTCATTTAATTATTAGTTTGAAGGATTAATTAAAGAAATAAAACGTGGTTAGAGGGCAGATTAAAGGGTTAATTCGATGGGGCGCGAGATTATGTGCGGTAGGGTAGTGAGAGTATACGATGGAGTGCGATTTGGGGCGTACAAAGTGGATCCGTTGGAGGTCGTGTGAGTGTGCGTGAGGGTTCATAATAATTAGTATGTGTGGGCATACATAGGATTACAACAGAAACAAAAAACCAAAAACGAAACTCAAATCCCTAATTTCTTCGTTCTTTCTTCTCCGCCCCGTTTTCGTTCGACGATCTCGGTTCTTCTCTTTGCGCTTTCTTCTTCTCTCACTCGCCTCTTCTTTCTTTGTTTGCTTCCAATCCTTCATCTCTTTTATTATTCTTTCCTCCTCGATTTGTTACCGTCTTCTCTCATCTTCTTTGTTCTTTTGCTTTCATTCTCATAAAACTTATCAAAACAAAACAAAGATTAAACACAACAATATGAATATCACTTGAGAGAAATGTTACCCATGGTCAAGGAAGTGTCCAGGATGCGGATGCGGTGCTATAACAGCGACAATGGTTTCCGGCGGTACTATAACAACGACAATGGTTTCCGGCGGATTCGCGGTGGCTATGGATTACAACTGCTATGGATTCGTGGTCAGAAAGCCATCACGAGCTAAGTCTTCATCTCCTCTCCTATTTTCGGATTTTAGGTCTCTCTGAATTTGGGATATCTGTGAACTATGTTTTTCTTATGGTTGCAATTTTTTGTGAATCGATCCCTCTAATCCTTGAACTCTTCTTCTTTTATAGGCTCCTCCCAATCAATACGGCTTTGAATGAGTTTCTGGATTTTGTTAGACATGTTTGGACCATTTTGGAAGGTAAATCATCTCTGGTTTAATTATGTTTGACAAATACTTTTAGGAAAATTTAGTCTGAAATTGCTGATGAATTTCGGTTTTCCCAATTATGTTGGCTGCCTTGCGAATCTTCATGTAAGCTCCAACGTAAAAACAATAGCTTTAATTCAAATAACTCCTATTGAACCTTGTTTTGGAAACAAAAATCAAGAGTTAAAAAATCCTGTGCTGAGTTATGGTTTACGATTGCATTCCCGATTTCATAAGAGTGTGTCATGTTTTAGCAAGTAAAAGCTTGTTGTATTAACGTTCAGTCACATTAACTCCTCTGTTGTTCTTTGCAGAATTATCCCCTTATAGTAGGAACGTGATAGATGGAATCTAACAGCTGCACATAAAGCTTCTCCTCGTTTTTATATAATCAGAAAAGGTATTCAATTCCAATGTTTTGGTGTGATTATATCTTAGAAGTCAACAACCTCTTTTGGTTTCTGAATAACTGGTAACTCGCAGGTACCCTTGCGGCGGCATGACAAAACCCGCATTATGATGAAGTTGCAACAGTGTGGGATTCAATATTACTCTCAATATTATGCTGAACGTTCAACATTACGACCCGTAGCAACGTTCTGCGACTTTCCCCGCGAGTATACCTACTGTGAGCATGCTTCTTGGTGATGTACAATGTCTGTTGTCATGTTGTAGGTCTTGGTGCAACAACATCATCCATGTGAGGATAAAAGGACCTCAAAATTAGCCGTGCTTCTATGACATCACTTTATGTTCTTTGAAAACTGATAATGTATCTTCAATGGATGCTTGTATTTAACTTGAGCACAAACACTTCGGTGCAGGGGATGATTGGAGAGATGGCGCATGGATTATGTCGGTAATAGTAATACAGTTATGAATGAGTTACTATTAAAGTGTGATTGTGTCGGAGGTCCATTAACCGTGTCTGTGTTTCGGTTTGCAGGAAATGGTGACCGAGTGATATTGTGGTGTTGTTATTGAGTTGTTGATGAGGAGCGAAGGTTATGCTTGTAGGCGGTATGGTTGCGGTTCATCTGATTTAGGAGATGGAGTTTCCCCCTCCTGCCTGCAAACTTCAAAACCAGTAGCACCTCTCAAAGGTACAAAGCTTATTCCTTGTTCCCTGTCATGACTTGAAATATCAATCCACAAATATCAAGTCTCATCAATGCTTGACGAAGATGATTTCACAACTTCAATTCTGAATCGTTACTCGTTTGTTACTCTTACTTTTGTCTCTCAGTTGTTAGGAAGCTTCAAGGGAATGAATGGCAAGCTGCGGTGAATGATTAAGCCTACATGTCTTCGTTCCATCGTATTAGAGAAACGTGGTCAACGCTCCAAGTGTCCTTCTATTTGTGACCGTGGTCTGCAGTGGGCGGGAGGAAGATAATTTCACAATCGAGCTAGAGCAATGACCGTCCTTGCCTTGTAATACCCTGCTGATCTCGTTGCGTCAGCCATCACTTTCTAGAAGGTATCGCATTTGACTTTTTCATTTCTAGTCGAAACTCTTTTCTTAGGAGTCTGCTCTTTGGATTATCACAACTTTGTCCCCTTTCTCTTAATTTGATCTGTTAAACCAAACTGCAGGTTAACTTTGGTCTCGCAACCGTATGCATAGCCCTTGGATTTTCATGGATTTGCGGTATGTCATAGTTGTGCTATTGTTTGATCTATTTACTGTGACTGTTTCCTGTCTAAAATTATAACCCAATTGATTTGTTGCTTTATGAGTTATGATGTCTGCTACTTGCTTTTGCCCTGTTAATTTTGATGTGAATTTGTTTCAAATCAATCTTAATTCCTCTGCTGTTTTTACCATAGGCTGATATTTTTTTCGGTACGTAATCTGTATGAATATTGTGAGCATATTGCTGTGATTCTCTGATGCTTGTGGCCTTCTGCAAATCGTGTGTATGTGTGTTATGCAGGTGAGAAAAGAGAACACATGTGCTGCTGGAGGGATTACCGAGAGGCTCTCGTAAGCTTCTCAATCTGTTGTGCAAGTTCCCTTGATTATCTAGTGTCTCAAGCCAAATATTTTACCATTCCACAGTATCGATGTCCTCTGCTTTTGTTCATGCGAACTTCGTCACTGGATGCTTAGTATATAATGGTTGTTGAATCTTTGGAAGCACTCCAAGAGCATCTTCAAGAACCACTTCTGACTGAAGAAGCTTCACTTGCAAACTCTTATTCTCCTTTGACAAATTAATTTTGGATTGGATAAACCTTTCCTCACACTTGGGATTCAAAGTATTATATGCATTTTCAAGTTGAAGGTATTCAACTAGGCTAGACAAAAGACCATCTATCACAACAACATCTACTTGCCAATCAGCATCATTATTCCCACTGCCAACTGGATCATCCTTGCGACCGAAGACCTTTATGGCATGCTCAAATATGGAAGTAACCTTCTCTCCCATTTCAATAGCATGGACAGTATAGTTGTGTTTAATTTCTGGGTTTTGCAAAATTGGACCCTTGCAGGAGGATTCTTTGTAACTTTGTATTCCGATGTAATATGTACTTGGTTTTAACTTGTCTTTTGGAATTTGTGTTGAGCTTATTTTGTGAAACTTTGGGATTCAATTAATGTGTCGATTTCTTTTGATTGGAGACAGCTTATTTGTAATTACGTCGACTTGTGTAGAAATATAATGAAATTCCTTCATCGTAATCATAACTTTATTGACTTTGCAAAATGCGTTGAGATTTTGGGGTTCATGGAATTATTGCGAATTGTATCCTATTAAATAGCTTATAAAAACTTGCTCAAATTGCTTGTAAAATATTGACTCCAACACACACACTTCTTGTGAAAAACAGAAGCTCTTTGGTCCTGAAAGACAAAGCTTGGTGGTCTCGAAGTTTGTGTAAAAGTATCATTCTTATAATTGAACCATTATAGCAAAATCATAAATCCAACTTATGATCCTTGAGAGAAAATTGTCCTTGTAAGGTGAATTTGTATTGAATTGTTAATTGACATGGAATCCTTCGAGTAAGTTTGAATAATGAACATTCCATTTGTGAAAGAGTTTGAACTGGAACCTTAAAGTATGAACTCCCCTTAAGATCCAATTCTTTACACATAAATCCAGACTGCCTTTAATTTCAAAGTCAGATAAAAACCATTGAGTTCAAATCAGCTTGTGAGCTTGTTGTAAACTTCGATAAAACTTGGTTCAAGGCTGGATAAACCACATGAGAATTTTCTTGAACCTGTCACCGGTTGGTTAGTATACCTGCACAAGCTGATCAGCCATAATAAACATGCGTACAATAGTAAAAGATAGTACACAAAGAAAAATGCACGATGGAGGTGGGATTTTAAGGTCAAAAATTATGGTGCGACAATAGGTATGATAGAAATCATGTTTTGAATATAGCAAGTTGTGTTAGCTACCACTACCCAAAAATGCTTAGCCATGTCAGTTTCTTTAATCGTGGTGCGAGCCATCTCTTGCAAAGTCTTATTCTTCCTTTCTACAACCCCATTCTACTGTGGAGTTTTAGGACAGGAGAAATCATGGGAAATTCCATAAGAATAAAAACGATTATCAAAGTGCTTATTCTCAAATTTGCCACCATGATCACTTCTGACTTTGACTATTTTGCAATCCTTCTCTGTTTGCACTTGTGAGAAGAAACTATAGAACACAAAATGTGACTCATCCTTTTGTTTCAAGAACTTTACCCGTGTCCAATGATTATTGTCAGCAACAATGACCAATCCATACTTCTTACCACTGATAGAGGCCATTTTCACTGGCCCAAAAAAATTAATGCACATAAGTTCTCACGGTCTAGAGGTGGAAACAATATTTTTCGCTTTAAAAGAAGTTTTGGAAAACTTTCCTTTTTGACATGCTTCACAAAAAGCGCCTGAAGCAAACTTCAAGTTGGGTAAGCCTCTAATTAATCCAAGGTTATTTAATTGAGATTTTCTTCTCATGCTAACGTGTCCCAAACGTCTATTCCATACCTATTGCTCCTCATTAACATACATTAAGAAAGTTAAATTCTGGTCCTGAAGATCAGAAAGTTTGATCTTATATATTTATTTTTCCTCTTTTTGTTAAAAATGAATGTACCATATTTCTGACTAACAGACTTACAGGACTTTTGATTAAAGATGATGTCATAAACATTGTCACTAAGTTAAATGATAGACACTAGGTTATGCATCAAACCATCAACTAAAAGAATATTATTAATAGAAAGGATTTTACCATTACCAATAGTTCCAGAGCCAATGATATTTCCTTTCTGGTTTCCTCTAAAACCAAAGAAGCCTCTAGGTTTAAGTTCCAAATCTTGGAACATATGCCTTCTGCCCGTCATGTGTCATGGACATCCACTGTTTAGGTACCATGATTGGTGTTTCAACTGAGCTGCTAAGGATGTCTACAACATAAATTATCTTATCCTTAGCTACCCATTTTCTAGGTCCTTTCTTGTTAGTTTTCCTAGAGTTTCTTACAACCTTGAGTTTCTGTGCTGCAATATAATCAAGTAAAATTTGTGCATAATACTTGGGTTTTAGAACAGAGTTCTGTGTTTGTGAAGGTTTCCATGCAAGCTAAAAATAGCCAAGCTCAGTGCCAGCAGGCACGAAATGCTCATAGAGAGGTTTTGGTTTCACATTCTGACTTTCATCAGGTTTTGAAGTTTATGTACAACCTAAACCTTTCCTGCCATTTTTGTTAACTCCATAGATCATGGAAGCCATTTTGCTTCTATATATGCTTTTAGCCAAAAATTGTTGGAATGATTTGTCATATATGATGATGCAATCAGTACCAGAAGCTTCTGGGATTATTTCTTCCTCTAGTTTTAAAATTTTGCTTTTCAAAGCAGAGTTATTACTTTCTAAAGAAAAAATATTTTCATTTAGAGAAGAAATATCCTTTTCAAGCTCACTACGAGTTTCAGAAGTAACTACTTGGACTTATTTAAGGCCTTTGTATTTACTTTGAAGACTTTGGTACTTTTCCAACATTTCAGAGACACATAACTCTAAATCAGAACAAGATAGTTTAGAAAAAACCTCTTCAGAAATGAAGTTTGATTCTAATTCTGATAAGACTTTGTCTTCTGGTTCTTCAGAACCTTCAGGATTAGTTGTAGTTGCCATCAGTGAACGTTGGCATGTTCCTCTTCAGAATCTTCTTCTTTTTATTTTGAGTCATCCCATGTAGCCATGAGCCCCTTCTTACCTTTAGAAAATTTCTTCTTAGGCCTTTTGTCCTTCTTGAGTTTAGGTCACTCATTCTTGTAGTGACCTGGCTCCTTGCACTTATAACATATAACCTCTTTTCCAAAACTTCGCTTCTTCTGCCTAAACGAAGAATTAGAATGACCAGCAGTCTTCCTAGCTCCTTTGAACTTCCCTTGATCATTATTCCTATGCCTCTAGAGTCTGTTGACGCTTCTAGAAATTAGTGACAACTCATCATCATCTTCTGAATCTTCACCAGAATCTTCTGATTCTTACTCAGCTTGATAAGCCCTTACATTCTCAAGCTTGGACTTCAAAGAAATAGATTTACCTCGCTTCTGAGGTCCATCTTCCTAGAGCACTATCTCATGACTTCTTAAAGAACCAATAAGTTCTTCAAGACAAATAATGTTCAAATCTTTATATAGCTTAAAGGCAGTTACCATAAGTCTACATTTCATGGGGAGACTTCTGATGATTTTCTTGACATGGTCAGCAGTAGAATACCTTTTGTCCAAAACTTTGAGTCTTGCGACAAGCATTATGAGGGAAAAGTTTATCATAGTTAGCTATACTTGTTTTAATGATGTCAAAACTTACATAGGCAGAAAAATGTACTTTGGAAGGTATCATTATGTCACATATGCATACCTTATTCCTCTTGCGTCAAACATTGGTCAAACACATGTTTAATACATATAGAAAAATTACAATAATTGTTCCATATAGGTTTGATCATGTTGGTCTAGCTTGCAATATGGTGAAGCATCTCAAAAGTAGCTAAATGCATGAAAAAAAATGCATTTTTGCATATTCTGAGTCCTTGATTCGACTCAAAGGTTGTTCTAGTCGACTCATACAGAAGTTATTTTGCATGGTTTACTCTTAGGAATGTTCGCGTCGACCCTCTGGTCGACTCATACTGTGTTCATTTCTATCTGTCTAAATTTGTATCCTTTGCGTTGATGCATGTCCTGTTCCGGTCGATGTAAAGTGTTGTTTTCTACACAATCTAAAATTTGGGAGAGCTCAGATCGACCCTTCCCTTTCTATAGGTCAACCGCTCGCGCGTTTTTCATCAAATTTTTGTTATGTGAAACTATCAAAGTGTTTGTTAAGTTGGTTAATTATTTTTTGACTTGCATATATATTGAGTTGACTTATTCTTCCACACATAACTATGGGTTAGAAAAGGTACATTGAGAGATTAGTGGGAGTGATTATTGCATAATAACATTGACAGGACACTTTAATTTTGCAAGGACTGAAAAGTTGGTATTTGATAAACAATGATGTATGTGATTATTTTAATAAGAATTGATAGACATGAAGTCACAATTTTCAAGAAAAATAGGACAACCTATTAATTAGACTATTGGGACTACAACACTTATGAAATTTATTTTGATTAATAAAATCCCCTTTGAACTAAATTTTGAGCACAACACAAAACTATAAAAGCACATTTCTATTCTATGATAAATTAACATTGAGCAAACTGACTGAGTGACTGAAGCATTTTTGAAATTGTTGTACGAAAGTCAAACACAGATCTTAAACATGTACCATAAGGTCCATAAAACAACAAAAAGCTACAATATTTTCTAAAATTTATTATTGACTATTACAGTGTGACATCATCAAGTTGAATATTTCTACTTACAATAGAAGTATTATTTTGCAATCTATTATGTATTGTAATAGTTACCAAAAATATCAGTATTTTGTGGAACTTGAAGAACCCAAAGTTCAAACCTCTAAATTCAGAACTTTCGCGGCAATCGAGTCGATGGGATTAACGTAAACTTTTTAAGCAAAGCGATGCTAGAACTTGCACACAAAAAATAAAACCGATATAACACAACAACATAATAGAGTTTGTCAGATATGAGTGGTCCATGATACATAATAAAATTGATTAAATTGAGGCAAGAAACATGTTAGGTACAACACTGAGGTACATGTTTCCATCAATTTGTTATGTAGATTCACATGAAGTCAATGGCTATGACGTTCTGAATTCATGTATAAGTGTACAATTATTACCTCTTGACTTATAAAATTGTGAGATGAACCCACTATATGACCTAAAGGATCTTTCAATTGTTGAATGATGTGAAGTTTTATCCTAAGAGTTAAGAATAGATGCTTGTTTATATCTTGGTTGTTCCTTGACTTTGAATGCTTTGTACCTTACAAAAATATTGACATTTCCATTATTTCAACTTATTTAAAGAACCACACATCAAATAATAATATCTCACTTCTTAATTAAATAGAGGAGTGTGACTTATATGATATGAATAATACATGAATGGAGGCACGTCTATGATGACATTCTTAGGACAATGGTTGTACAATAAATATTACCGTCCATGTTTTGACGTCATGGCGTGATGAAGTGTTCCAAGTGTTGTAGTTACAAATTCTTGTGAAATAAATTTTGAAGTTATAATACATTATTTTTTATTTAAATATGGTTATTAGATGAAAGATGAAAATGAAAGTTCATCTCACATTTTATTACTTCAGTAAGGGTGAAGAACGATTGAGACAAATATTTGGGGGAGCAAGATATGTGTATCATGATTGAATTGAGTATCGTAAACCTTGAATGCTTCACTGAGAAAGGAAATGACCAACACTATTGATTGATCCAGACTGAGACATTAAGGATAAAGATTCAAGTAAGTTGCATCACAGAGGAACCATTAAATATGGACATGTGTATGTGATAAATTTTTAATTGAATTAGATGTAATTAAGTTACCTCCTAATGAAATCTTGTATTTCCTTCAGCTCTTAATCAAGTATCAACTTGATTCTGCTCCACGCATTTGATATATTTAATTCATTTTATCCTTGAAGGAACAAATAAAATATATAAATAAAGTTGTAATATCAAAGTGATGCATATAAAGGAAACCTAATGTAAAGCTTACCTCAAGGTTCCTTAATCCTTGCGTATTTTAGAATTATAATCAGAGGTGTTGTAACATTTTGTTGTTGTAATGGTTCTTAAAGTCAGTGCCAAAAATTTCCAACAGAGTACATGTAGAGGGGTTCATCATGTAGTGTTTTGTATAAGAAGTAAGCTATAAAATCTCCTCACAAAATACCAAATGTCCACAAGAGAAACATAGTCATGTAGATCATAGAAGATGTAAAAAGCATCCGTCATAAATCGAGATTAAATGAATGGTTCATTGTTTGAGTTGGTTTTTAAGAAATACACAAATCCATTCCAGCCAAACTCAGCCTGCATGCCTAAGTAACATGAAAATTATGCACCTTGATAAAACATAGTTTAGAACTTGATCAATCACAAATGATAGTTTTTTTATATAACAAATAGGAGATTTAGTAGTGTCTTATACCTGTGCAAAGGGCTGGTGAATATATTAGGGATGCATAAAAGGAAATCCAGGATCCTGACAGAGACACAGAGGTGAATGCAAGTACATGGTTGATGAAGAGTGTGCACCAACTTGATTATGATTAAATGGATATATCATGGTATCTGGATGTCCATATCCAATTCCAGCAGGTGTTGATTGTGCAACCCAAGTTCCTGATATATGTTGCCGAGATATATGCTGCGAAAGAGATTGTGGTTGATGTTCAGCGGATAGTTGAGGGCCACGAGGGGATCCAAGTTTTGGAAACTCAGTGTTGTAATTTAATACTGGTGCACACATTGGTTGCATTGGGTATGATCCTTCATTGAATCCAAACCCAGGATCAAATATTTGCATATACCTGCCAAGCAAGTTAGAAGAATAATGGATCAGATTAATCAATACTCCAACCATATCTCATCCTTTATATTTGTTAGTTACGAAAATGTCTTATTGATAGTGCAAATAAAATTTAGTGTAAGGGTAAAATGGTAAAGACATGCAATTGAATTTTGAAGGGTTGATAGTAGATGGCATCCTTGCCATTGTAGCCATTTCAATTCACCTGGAAGAAACGTGCCTTCCAAACTCATATTATTGATACTTACCGAAAACTCTCTGACTACTAATAAAGTTGAATAGCTTGGACTAATTGAACGCCAACATGTCTCAAAGGAATCCATAGATCCAAATAAAAGAAATCGTAAGAAAATATATAAAAACTTATAAAAATAAAAAAGGAAATTAAAAAAAAATGTAAAACCCTTAATACAGGTCCACCATTATTCCATTAAATGGAAACAAAGACAACTCACTTTCATTAATTTCAGTGTCAATGAAAAATGCAAAATAAACAAAGGCATAAGACAAACTTGTAATGATTCAACATTATGCATAAACAATGACAGGCCATTCACTTAAACTCAGAACATATCTCAAAGGAAGAACTTGATGGGAAGAATCTATGGCAGGCTAAACAATTGAAGTTATAGTTTCAAAAAAATGTCGTTGTCTTACTCTCCAACCTTCTGGGCATAAACATAAGCATACCTCTTCTTTACTCTGACCTTTTAAGCTTATGAATTAATATGGTTGTAAACAAAATCTTCTAATTGCAAACAATATCTTCCAAAAGTGTCTAAACTAACCTGAAGTCTAAAATATAAACTAAACAAAAACCTCAATTCCAATCTATTTTATTCTGATGCACCTACTCCTTCAACTTTAGCATAGTGAGAATTGTTGAAGAATCTGCAAAACTAAATAGAGAGCTATGTTTACATGTTGAACATATAATGATAATGAAAGATAATTAAAATGGCATTTCGCATCGTCCATAAAATTTGTTGCTAACATAATGCTGGTTATGAGAAGTTGGTGCATATTAAGTGAGGTCAATTTAATCTCTCTGTGCTGAATAAATTTATCCACATATACATGCGCAACAACAAAAAATATCATTATATATCATTAAAATTTTATTAGAAAATCTATCCAGCAGAAGATGTAGCTGAAATGAACCTTTACTCTCTTTCCCAACATAAAGTGACTTAGAAGTGCTTAGAACAAAAATCCATTTTGCATGTGAATCTTCTGCAGCAGTATGAAGAAGCTCTCCTAATTGCTTGTAGAAGAACTTTCTGTCCTTGACGACAACTTCATGAGTAAACCTTTCCATCTAAAAGAAAGAAAAATGCAAAAAATCATTCGAAGTTCATATCTAAAAGTAATTAGAAATTTCCATATTCATATCAAAGTGAGAAATATTAACGGACCGAGATACTCTAAAGATACCCTGTCATTTTTATTCCAAAATTAATATTTCAGATTTAAACTCAACATGCTTATTTCAAAAAGATTCTTCACAAGATCATATTTATGCATCATAACATCGGTGCATACCTGCAAGTTATAAAAGATTGTCTATTATTAGACATAGTTTGAATAAATTACCTAATTAAGAGCTTATAGAATAAGTTCTTATCACGTCACTATTTTATGTATAAATATTTATCACATCGAAAATCATGATCAAGACCGAAGAGCATCAGACTATCAAGCATTGACACATACAGGATTTTGATGCGTAGACATTAGACATTAATGATGATTTAAAATGAAAGTGATTTAATATAACCATATTTGTTAGATTTGCATTTGCTATGGCGTCTGCTGCACCCCAAAATTTTCCCAACCTTTTCTTTACCTGGCTTATGTTTCACTGCATTCTCATAGCATTAACATTTGCATATCATTGCCCATTTGCAGGGGATCAAGAAAGATATGCCTAGCAGGAGGAGATTGCCAAAGTTTCTAAGCCTAAGCAAGAGGTATTATTCTAGCTACTAAGTGCTTATCATCACCAGAGGAAAGTCAAAGCTTTGTGAAAGACAGATGAGTGAATAGGGTTCACCTCCTATCTTGGAGGCCATGTGAAGAGCATCAGATGATATTAAGTCCATGGTTATGGATGAGGAGTATTGTATAAGCTCATTGGATGTCTTGAGGGTCATTGGGGGGTTTGTGCAAGTCATTATATCAAGTATAAGGAGCCACAGTCAAAGGTGGTGCAGTTAGGGTTTTCATCTGGCCAACCCTAAGTCAACAGTGAATCTGAAGGAGATTAAAACTCAATTCCAAGTATTTGTGATCATTTAATGTTATGTTGGGATGTATAATATATCATTTCAAGATCAAATCAAGAAGAATCAAGAGTGTGAGAAGTTGCTAAGCCAGAGTTTCTAAGCTTGTCAGTATAAAATCCCCTATTTAGTGCCTAACTTCAAGACCACATACCTCAAGGTACAAGTCTCAACTCATCTTTACCCCAACATGAAACTTGTAGAGAATGTTTCTATCTTTCTTTTGAGTACTAGAACTTATCCATTTGGTTTCTAGAACTCAAGATATCAAGTTGACAAGTTACAGGTTATCAGATGAATGTGATTTTGGTCAACAAAAGTCAACCAACCTCCAAGACATTTTATACCTAGAAGAATGTTTCTCCTCACTTTGACCCAAACATGAAAGGTTTTCCTTATGATCTTAGCTTTCCAAAAAGTACTAGAAGTATTTCATCTGATTTGTAGAGCTCAAGATATGAAGCTTGCAAGACAGGGGTATTTTGGGAAACTTTGATTATAGGCCATTTTTGTTATAGGTCATTTTCACAACTTTGCACACTTAAAATGCAACTTTGTCCAACATCCAACTTGCTCCAAATGGGCTAATTTACATCACCAAACAATCACTTGTCATGGATATGTCTCATATGTGAAGAATGGTGAAGAAAATTCCATGAAAAGAGGCTTAAAAGGGATAATTTGAATCAAAATCATTTTGAACCATTTCCAATCAAGTTTGTGCATTTTTTGAGTCTCCAAAATGTACCAATTACAATGCCAATCTCAAAATTCACTATGGAGGAGTTTTGGTATGTCAAAATCCATGTAACTTCATCATGAAGGTACATGTGCAAATCTCACCACAAGATCAAAACAAGGGATCAATCTCAGCCCTTAGATCATTCCAAGTCACAAGAAATGTGTATGAGTCAAATTGAAAGCCATGGGAGCTTTGTTCACGCGCCAAATTTGAAGCTTTCAAGTGGAAAATTTTGGATTTCCAATTGCCGTAAACAGGCTTTGATTGGGCCTCAATTCCACCTAGATCCAAAGTATATAAACTCAAGATCCTCCACAAGCTCTCATAAGTGATTTTTGGAACAAATTTGAGCAAGAATTCAGTTACAAAAAATGGAAGCGTGATTTAAAGATTCAAGCATTTCCATTCCAATTCAAGGGCACCAACACCTCCAGTGAAGTTTCTGGAACGATTCTGGGTGGTTTTGATCAAGGTTCATCTGCAAATCAAGACACAATGGAGGTGTTCTGTTAGGTAGGTTACATTTCATGAATTCTCCATTGTTATGCCATAATCAACTGCCATTTTTACATATTCATGATCCCCTAGAACCATAGGTTGTTTCTGGATAGGTTTGGTGTTTGTTTGTGATAATTTGTGAATCTTGCTCAAATCTTGTTGCTTTCAGTTTCACTTATTTATGGACAATTAATGAAAAAGAACATTGGATTGTTAACCTGCGAACAAAGACGAGTAGAATGGTGTAAGAAATTAGGAGTTTTGGTGAGATTTTGAATTTGCTACAGTCACTTTCCCATCGGAGAAGATGACCGGAGCCGTCGTGCTCCAGCATCTGGTTAAAGTTCCGTTTAGATGATGTGTATTGCCATATCACCTGTTGACCTTTTGACTGGGAATGATCTAACGGTCGTGATTGAGTTTGGGAGCCCCTTTGACATTTTGACTGGCCACGTACTTAATGAAACGAACCGTTTCATAAATCTCTGAATACGTTTTGGATCATGGGTCAATAATACAATTCATACCCCCGCTCAATTCAATCCCAACGCATACAACTGATTCTTCTTGCTATCTGCACCAAATGTTTTTCCATTTTCTTTTATTCTTCTTTCTTTTTTTCATTTTAGTTTCAGTTTCAATTTTATATCATCAAAAATACCTAAATGCATCCAAAAATCATGAAAAAAATGTTTATACATACTTTAACATGTTAATTGATTTTACCATTTTTAGATTAATTTTTAAGTCATATTTTTAATTAATATTGAATTTTCATTTTAAGGTGTTCTTTATGAATTGAAAAGTACACAACTTTTGTTTGGGATTTTTTTTCTTGATGAAACCTTCACATAAATACTTGATTTCTCTTTTACATATTATTGATGCATCAATTGATTTTTGGATATTTTCCCCTTGGTTTTAGTACCATTTGAGTAGGTTTTGGTTGAACCTTTTAGGATCCTCCTTTTGTGCTAGTTCTTAGGACACCCCTTGGACTTTTCCCTCTGATTGCCTAGTTAGGTTTAGATTGTTTCCCCATAGTTTGTACCCCTGGTTCCTAACACCATAGGGGTCCCATAGGATTTTATTTGGGATTTTTAGGGTTATTTTACTATTTTTAGTGTATTTTACACTTTAGGTCACCCTTGTATGACTTTCACCCTAATACTTGTGCTAGTTTGATTCTATTTGGAATTTTGTGTATTGTTTGAGTACCCAATCTTCATGTATCCATGTCCTGTATATAATAAAGCATTTGTGTGCTCATTTTTAGGCCTTGATCATGTTCATAACTTGGTTAAGTTTAGGCATCTCTTAGGAGTTCCATTTAGGGTTTTTCATGTGTATATGTTGAATGCCTTTCACTTTTTGCATGATCCTCTTGCCATATTTTATTCGTTCCTTTTCAATTACTTCATGTACACTCTTATTTTTCATTCCCCTCTGTCCAAGGACCTTAGGATCCTACTTGTGGAAGCTTAGTTCCTCCTTTGGAGGAACTTAAGGCATGCCTTAGGTAGTTGAACCTATGAGGACTACTTATGTGTTTTGCACGCATAATTGAAGGTAGTATGTTTGGTTGAGTGCTTTTGTGGGTTCCTTAGGTTCACACTTTGCCTCCCATCATCCATTTCAATCCTCTCTTTCATTCCTTTTCATGTTGTGTGCTTTTGTGCATTAGGGTAGAGATAGGCATGTTGTAAGCTTCTTCTTTCTCTTTTCTCCTACTTGCATATAAAGGTAGAGATGAGCTTGTGGAGGTTTTTACCCCACACTATTTCCTCCCTTTGCTTGTGTGTTATTTTCCCTTTTGTTCTCCTTCTTGCATATAAAGTTAGAGATGAGCTTGTGGAGGTTTTTACCCCACACTATTTCCTCCCTTTGCTTGTGTGTTATTTTCCATTTTGTTCTCTTGCTTGCATTAAAAGGTTGAGATGAGCTTGTGGAGGTTTTCACCCCACACTATTCCCTCCCCTTGCTTGTGTGTTGCATCGCATATGCATTCATTCATTCATCTCTATTTCATTTTTTATTTCATGTTATTTTCTTCTTCTCTTTTCTTACCATGCTCCCTTAGGATTTCCAATCTCCTTGTTTAAGGATGATTGTGATAGACATTAGGGTTCAAACCATGTTTGAGAACATTAAGTAGAATTCTCTTCTTAATCCTAACCATAGGTTCATTTTGCATGACAACTATTAGGTTTTGAACTAGTTTCCCTTTAGTTTGTCCTCTTTCTTTCTCATCTCAAAACAACTTCAAAATATTTAATAAAGGCTAATGAATATTGTACGCTACGAGCCTTAAGTACTTGAGAAATGGTTATTGGGGGGTTTCCTCTTGATGGCCTAGAGTGTTTAGTGTTCACCCTTTGGGTGATGTGTAACGCATTAGTTCCTAGGTCATAGTCTCTAGTGCAATATGAATTAAAAATAATTCAAAAAAAACACTTCTCCTTAAAAGACACAAACAAAAGATCAAACTTCTTTTTGTGCTTTGGGACCTTTAATCATGGAAAACATTTTCATAAACAAGAGTTTCATTAACTCTTAGTTCTACCGCAAACAGGTAACGCTTAAGTTTCCAATGGTCGAGCTGCGTACACCTAACTGCTGGAACTGATTGTTAACCCTACTCGGGTAAAAAATAGATGAACAAGCCAGTGTTCGTATTTACCTGAACTACGTTTGCTCTGATTTCTCGTACCGTGCGAGAATACGTAGGCATAAGATGCAATGTCTTAGCGAGCAACCTTTCCCCACTTTTCACCCCTAGTTAGACGAACTACATTGACTCTGACTTTTCCATTGCACGAGGGAATACGTAGGCCCAGAGCGGCGAGGCTCTTTCAGTCATTTTTCTTTTGTCCCAGACCTTTAGCATATATAGATAAACACACCTTCAGATAGACAACCAGGCGTGGATCCCGTCGAGTACGACGGACGTGAGGGGTGCTAATACCTTCCCCTTGTGTAACCGACTCCCGAACCCGAGATTTGGTTGCGATGACCGATCTTATCCCTTTTCTCTAGGTTTTCTCTGCTCGTTTCCTTTCCCTCGGTTGGGATAAATAACGAACGGTGGCGACTCATCTGTCATTGCCGACACCTATTTTTTGCAGTAGCGACAGTTGGCAACTCCACTGGGGACTCCAACAGTTCCCTATGCGAGTCAATCCTAACGCTTGTTTGTTTATTTTTGGGGTGTATGTATATACTTGTTGTACTTTATTTTTACTTTCCCACATTTACTTTTAGCATTATATATCATTATTATTGTGTTGTGCGGAGGGAGGTTCTGTTGAGTGATAAGCCAGACCCAGGCTTGAGTGCAAACATAGCATTAGTAGTGGAGATTAGTGGGGTGTGTGCATGCTTTGCATGTACTAGTTCCCCATGAAATTCTCGCTTAGACGAGATTCTATTTGATGATTTCCTTTCCAGCCCCTTGGGCTTGAGGGGATTTTGGATCTGAGAGTTGTCGACTCTAGGAACCGATCATTTGTGATTAAGCTAAGTGAGGCCTCTTTGGGAGATGATGATGACAAACCAGAAATGGTGAACGTATCATCATTTCTTGAAAGTTTGTGACACTGATGAACACATAGGATGTCGAACCATATCAGTGGATAGGTCCATACCTGTGAGAGGGATTGGGTTATGCAGGAAGCCTTGACCTTCAGATTACTCAGTTTTCTTTACAGTATGAATCTGAGTTATTGATATCAGTGGTTCCTATTGCCAGGGTTGTGCTATTGTACTTGTCAAAGTGAAACGCCGGTTCTTTTCAAGCTACAGCATATCAATCTTGATCCCCTGCTTGAATTTTTGCATTTTTCATTTTTCATATGCATCTCATTAACATGTATTTATGTTGCAGGCGCATATTTCCTTCCTCAATTCTAGTGATCTTGTTCCTCATCTCCGACATGGAACCCTTGAAGAAAACAGTTGCCTACAAGCTTCCTACTCCTGATATTAGTTCTCTGTTGAGTTTGACTGCCATGGTTGATAGAGAGGTAATGGAAGACTTCAGAAAATCTTATGGGAAACTACTCAGTTTTGTCTGCAAGCCTTCAGTCTACGAGATGAATGGGTTGTATGCTCTCCTGCAATTCTATGACCCACAGCTGAAATGCTTTTCATTTCCTGATTACATCCTCACACCTACCCTGGAGGAATGTTCTGCATTATTAGATGTGTCGATCCTGGATCAGATGCAGTTCTTCCATACTAACGCTAAGCCTGATATGGCTAAGCTTGCTGCCGCATTACATCTAGATGCCTTAGAGATAGAAGGAAAGTTGACTGAGTGGAATGGTGTGCCTGGTTTCTCTTTGCAGTACCTGGTTGAAAAGGCCTAATAGTGCGTCAAAGATGGATGTTGGATTGTATTCAATGTCATTCTAGCTCTCTGGATCTATGGCATTATTTTGTTCCCTAATCTGCCGAGGTTTGTAGACTTGGACGTGTTTCATATCTTTGCCTCAGGGAATCCAATACCCACACTGCTCGGTGATGTTTATCACTCGGTTCACTACAAGAATGAGAACCGAAGAGGGAAAAATGTGTCCTGTTATGTTCCTTTGTTGTACAGGTGGTTTGCCATTCATATGCCCAAGACAGGTCCTTTTGTTACTTCTGTAGGTACATCGGAATGGTCGGAGCGTCTGATGGGTTTGTTAGCTGAGAACATCACTTGGTTTGGCAGGAACATACTTGGTACATAAATCATCTACAGCTGCAGCAGATTTCCTAACGTCCCTTTGGTCAGAAGGAAGGGGTGCATTAACTACAATCCGTCGTTGTTGGTTAGGAAGTTTGGATATGCATTGAAGGATCCTCCCAAGGGAGAAGAGGTACAGGAATCTCTGTACCTCACCGGGCTGTTGGATAGTGATACACTAGTCAGGCTTGAGCACGCTTGGAACAATATTCACAGGAGAGGAAAAACATTGCTGGGAAAGAGTAATAGCTGGGCCTATGATCCCTACTTGAGCTGGATTCAGGATAGAGCGAAGAGGTTGCTGATGCCATTTCACTCAGTTGCGCCTTTATATCCCCTCGTGATTGAGGAGCTAACCATTGTGGACATTCATAAGTATAACCAGTTGTGGGTCGAGAAGGAGGAGCTACAAAAAGCTAATGAGGAGTTGGAGAAAGAGATTTCTCAGCTCCGAAGTGAGAAGACCGAAGCAACATATTCTTTGAAGAAACAGACTGAGTTGGTGAACAAGTTGGGCACGGACTTGACCAAGCAGATTAAATCCCGGGAATGATTGGATCTAGATCTGAAAGTTGTTAATAGTGTGCTCGCTTCTAAAAAGCAGGACTTGGATAAAGCCTATTTATAGATCTCCAAGTTCAACTCCCAGTGGAACGCAACCTTGTCCAACAATAAAGAGTGTGAAGATAAGTTGAAGTTGCAGATCAACAAATTGAAGACTTAGTTGAGAGCCAAAGATGAGAAGATTTCAGCAGAGGCATCGCTCAGGCGTGACACCGAGTACAGACTGAATGAAGCTATTGCAAACTTGGAGGATTGCAGGCTGAGAGCTGATTCCAAAAGATGAAAGCTTGAAGATTTTTTTGGGGAAGGAGCCTGGGAGGACTACGCTGAGGGTCTACAGTGCACCATTAGCCAACGAGAGCTGCTTATTCAGGGGCTACTTGTCGCTACTCGAAAAATACACGCAACGACGGGGAAGGCGAAAAGGAAAAGGACAGAAGATTCGCCACCGAACTTTATTTATCCCATGAGGGGAAAGGAAAATATCGAGAAAACCTTAAGAAAAGAATGGACAAGATGGTCTCGCAACCTAGATTGGGTTCGGAAGCCGGTTATGCAAGGGGAAGGTATTAGCACCCCTCACATCCATCGTACTCGATGGGAACCATTTGTTTGTCGTGTGTGATTTATTTGCTTAAAAATTATGCTATAAAAGAGTGTTCCAAAGGATAGAGGGAAAGGTTAGAAATTGGGAAAAGAGAGATAATAGGGGAAGGAAGAGAAAGAACGGACTCGGTAGGACTTTGCGGTCCTAGGCCTACGTATTCTCAACGGACATGAGAAAGTCAGAGTCGACGTAGTTCGGTAAACTACGGGTATGAGGGATTATGCTCGGCAAGGATTGTGGCCCTTGTGCCTACGTATCTTTACTTGAATGACGTAAAGAATCAGAGCAGCCGTAGTTCGGCCTACGATTTATTGATGTTTTTATGGATGATGCTATCGTACGCATTCTAACAGTTAGGTGTATTGATGCTCGCTCGTTGAAGACTTAGGCATTACCTGTTTGCGGTAGAACGGACGTATCATATCCTTTTCGAAAGGTAAGTTTTCGCCATGCGAGGCAAAATGTAACATTTGATTTGTTGAATTGTTTTTTAGGGGCGAGATAGGTCCTCGGATAGTAACCCCTTGCGGGTAGTACCCAATTCTTTATCTCAAAGTTTTTTGTAAAAAGGTGTGGCGAATGTAGCGTCTTCGTATTGAAAGACGAGTATCAAAACCACACACACTACAGTGAGCATCTCAACACTCGGAGAGGAAGAAGTCTACACATAATCCTCTCTCTTTAGTTCAATACAAAGAGAACTTCATTCTCTTATTAAAGTGTTTTTGGTTTTGAAGGGTAAGTACTTTTGCGACAGAGAACCCTACGGTAAACGTCAGCACTCGGGATAGGAGAAGGCCTACGCCTAACCACTCCACGACCATTCAAGTTTTTGTTAAGAAAAGAGTTTAAAAAAAAGCGCTCGGTACGGGACCGAGGTTTTTAGGTGACAAAGGTTGCGGAAAGAAGTTGTAGAGGGAGATAGGTGGCGGATAAAGTCACGTCTTCGTATTGAAAGACGAGTATCGAGACCACCCACACTACAGTGAATATCCCAACACTCGGAGAGGAAGAAGTCTACACTCAATCCTCTCTCTTTAGTTCAATACAAAGTGAATTTTATCGTTTTGTTAAATATGGTGAGTTGGTTTAACCATTATTTGAGAAAATCCGCTTGACGTTGGGTCAAGGGTTTTAGTTGCTTAAAAAGATTTGAGGCGAAGCGAGCAAGGTCGACGGCGACGCACAAGGCAATCGGCTTACAAGGTCAAAAATGGCTCGATGAGAGTCGAGAGTTTGTTTTCTTGAAAATGGTTTTTAGAACCAAAGGTCAAAAAATTGACCAACAATAAACATGCACAAGAACCAAACAATCACAACGGGTTGAACGACTTAAAACAAAAACAAAACACAAAAAAAACGGAAAAAATTTTTTGAGGTAAAAAGTCGAAAAAACGTGAAAAAACAGGGGACTGACATGGGTGGCCGTGTTGTGTGACACGGCCCGTGTCACAGTTCCAGGAAAAAATGAGTTTTGGGTCAAAAAGTGGTGTGACACGGCCATGTTGTGTGACACGGGTGGCCGTGTTATGTGACACGGCCCGTGTCACAAGGTCTGGGCCAAAAACAAGTTAAAATCTCAAACAGAGGTACAACACGGGTGCCCGTGTTGTGTGACACGGCCCGTGTTGTGAGCCCATGGCAATTTTCACTTTGAAAAGCCACACAGAGATGCAACACGGCCGGCCGTGTCGTGTGACACGGCCGGCCGTGTCGTGTGACACGGCCCGTGTTGGGCTACCAGATGAAAAAATCCAAACTTTCTCTTGTTTTTTGCTTCTTTTTGTGGTTCTTTCACAGGGTTTCTTGGTCCCTATTAGGACCTTACATGTTATACTCAATACAACAACACTCAAACCAAGAGAACAAATGATAAATGCGCAATATAAAAGAAGAGAAGAGTTTAAAGAGATGGATACCCAAGAGTTGTTACCCTCCTTGCAAAGCCTCCACTGATTTTGGCTAGGTGTTCACTCCTCTTCACTCTATGCTTTGATGACTCTCCTCAATGGCTGCCTTGTGTTTACTCTCTTCACTTTTTGCTTGTTTTTTGCTCTCTCTATTTTTCTGGTTTTCTCTCTTACTCTTTGCTCTCAATATCTCTATCTCAATCTATTGTGAATGATAGTGTATGATAGTGAATCCAATCCTTTTGTTGACAGCCCTCCTTCCCTTCTCATCTCACTTTTCTGTCACCTTTTTCTGCTGTACCAAAGCAATAGCTCTTGCACAAGCTCCAACTTTCAGAATTTCCATTCTTGGCAACAATTATGGCCACTTTCTTGGTGCAGCCCTGCTTTTTCCACTTCTAGTATGCTGCTTTTGCTGTATTTCTTCTGCAGCACTCTATGTTGTTTTCCAACCTTGTACCCATTGGTTGGTTGATTTGTTTTGGACATACCCATGTAGTCCATACAAGACCTTTTGGACATCATTTTCAAATTCTGATTTTTGATGTGTAGATGTATCAACATAAGCTTATAGCCTTGGTTTTGTGACATAAAATGATTTTGTAATATGATACACATTGCCACTTCTTGCATGTGGCTGTTTTGGATCATATTCAAATTGCTCATGGTTGAACATGCATGGTATTGATCTTGAAATATTTCAACATTGAATTAGCTCTTAAATATTTTCCTTGCATGTTTGTAAGCACAAAGAGGGTCATGTGGACTTGATGGAGCATGGGGGATACCATGACATGAAGTTATTTTTAGAAACTTGAATTAAGACTAGAAATAGCTTAATTTCCTAAGCATTACCAAGAGTTTGGATTTTGTAACAAATGTGACATTCTTGCAAATGTCATGAAATTTCTCTTTGTAATATTCTTGAATCTAGCCTTGAATTCATGAAACTTGAATTTGGAATGATGGGCCTCCCTTATGTCATTGAATTTGAAAGAAATGAAGAAATGAGTCAAGCCTTGAAAGAGGGAAAATTTTGGGGTGCAACACTACTCACCATATCAGATCACCCCGAGACGCAGGAGTTGCTAGAGGAGTTCCGGTCTCATCATCCGACTTTATTACCTTGTTTTCTCTTTGTGATTGTTGATTATACTTGTTGTACTTACCATCACCAGGCTTGTTGGTTGAGGTCCTTTCAAATTGTACTCAGTTGATATGCTTGTACACTGCCTGCGAGGCTTTTCATATATATATGAGGAACTTCTGTTATTGCTTGTTTGTGGGGTTTTCCATTGTCGCGCTTTTCTCCCGGAACTACAATTGAGGGGGAAATCTCCCTGTTGCATACATACATGTTTGCATAGAATTTTTGCATTACAGGTACAACAGGACCATTTATCTCATCTCTGTTTTTCCGTTAGTGTGTTTCAGGATTGCTGATCAAATAACTCACTGATACGCTACCCGAGGAAATCAGAGAAGAGTGATGGAGCAAATTCAGTCATAGATGCAAGAGTTCAGGGAAAGAATGAATCAGCTCATGGACCTCATGCAGGGGGTCGCTAACAGAC